>CM062818.1:223311620-223925620 GCA_031772625.1 Pinus tabuliformis | reverse complement strand
AGCTCGGTTGGTAGCAAAGGTTATTCCTAAGTGCTGGGAACTGATTTTGGTGATATTTTTTTCCCTGTTGCCAAGGTAGCTTCCATTAAATTACTTTTATCTGTTGCTGTTGTTTTTTATTTTGAGGTAGAACAGATGGATATGAAGACAACATTTCTTCATGGGGATCTGGAAGAGGAGATCTACATGAAGCAACCTAAAGGCTTTGCAGTGAAGGGTAAGAAAGAACTGGTATGCAAGTTAAAGAAGTCTCTGTATGGGTTAAAAAAATCACCAAGGATGTGGTATCAGAAATTTGATACATTTATACGGGGACTTGGCTTCACTAGAAGCAAAGCAGATCATTGTGTGTATTTTAAATTAATTGGTGACCATGTTATTTATCTGGTCTTGTATGTGGATGATTTGTTGCTGGTTGGAAATGACAAAGAAATTATCCAAGATTTGAAGACCCAATTGTCCTCCAAATTGGACATGAAAGATCATGGTGCTGTAAACTATATTTTGGGCATGGAAATTAAAAGAGATCGGCAAAGAGGAAGCTCTGGTTAAACCAGAGAAAGTATGTCTTGACAATATTGCAGAGGTTTAATATGCAGGATAGTAAACCGGTGAAGGTTCCTATTCCTGTAAGTGTGAGGTTATTTGCTAAACAGTGTCCCAAGACACAAGAAGAGCAAGAGGACATGTCTCGTGTTCCATAGGCAAGTGCAATCGGTAGCTTGATGTATGCAATGGTCTGTACTAGACCAGACATTACATATGCAGTAGGAGTATTGAGCAGGTTTATGTCAAAACCATGGAAGGAGCAATGGACAACAGTGAAGTGTGTTTCTAGGTATTTGTGTGGCACTAGTAATTATGGTTTGTGCTACCAACGAAGACCATGATTGGACAGAGTGTTGGATATTCATGGCTTTGTTGATGCAGACTGGGCTGGAGTTCTGGATCAGAGAAGATCGACAAGTGGGTATGTGTTTAACCTATTTGGAGGTGTAGTCAGTTGGATGAGTAAGAAACAATCTGTAGTGGCACTATCAACTACAGAGGTAGAATACATGGCAGCCACTCATGCAAGCAAGGAAGCAGTTTGGTTGCAGAGATTGTGTTCAAGTATGGGGTTAGTACAGGGAGCTATAAGAATATACTATGACAACCAAAGTGCAATTTTCTTAGCAAAGAACCTTCCATATCATTCAAAGACAAAGCGCATTGATGTTCAGTATCACTTTGTGAGGGATATGATAGAAGACAAAAAGGTGTTGCTGGTAAAGGTGGACACTTTGAAGAATACTGTAGATGCATTTGACAAAATCTGTGACCTCTGAGAAGTTCTCTTGGTGTAGAGAAGCAATGGGCATTGCAGGGCTGGATAAATGACTAATCTCTCTTGTGGCCCCCTATGGAAAGAAAACAACAAGTGGGAGAATGTTGGGTTGTGTTATATTCTTTCCACGACTAGCCCACGTAGTTAACCGGGGGGTTATAAGGGCGGGTCACAAGGGGTTTGAGGGGTACCCGTAACCCCACTATATGTTAGGTTGGGCGGACCCACCTATGGTTTTGTGCATGTTTTGCACACATGGTTTTGGACACGATGGTTTTCGGTCCATGGTTTTCGACGTGATGGCTTTTCGGTCCATGGTATTGGATGCTTCGTCATGTATAAATATGTATTGTAACATTGAAAGGAATATAATGAAAAATCAAGCTAGTAGTCCTGGTTTTAAGATCCAGGGGAAAATCTTTATGTATATGTGTTTTATGTGTTATGCTCTCACATTGTTTATTCTATGTGTTTTAGAATTCATATGCAAGTAATTTTTGTATGGGGTTAAAACCTACATGCTTCAGTTTTGCTTAGGTAAGGCTCATTTCCCTCTCCTAGGGTTTTGAAGGTAATTTTTCTTGCATGGTCAAATCACCAACAAAACTTGTATCCTGATGCTTATACACCTTCCCCTATCCTTAATATACCTTCTTAAACACTTCCCATCACTGATATCCCTCAAATTCATCATTTTCCCACAAACCCTAGCCTATTGCTACAATTTTACACTTTTTTAGGTTAGGTCTGCGTTTTTCCCCTTTGGACCCCTTTCCCTCACTCAATCCTTGAAATTCCACTTTCCCCTACTTCTTAACATTCCTCCCTACTTCCCAAAATTTTCTCAAGAATTTATAATCCCCTCATCCCATTCATTTCCCTTTATTTCTACAAAACCTTGTTCCACACATCGAGATAAGTTTTATTCAAATGATGTTTTTGAGAAAGAAAAGATGAATTTGACAAATGTGAGAGAGTTTTTTCCATCATAGACCCGAAAAGAAAAACCTCGTTCATTTTTACACAAGTCTCATGGTTTAGGAGAAATGTCCAAACAATAATTTGCCACAGGAGAGTTGCTCCACTTTTGCAGTGACCTAAGGAAAATCAATTTTTCTCCTAGATGGAATGTCCAAAAGACTTGCTTGATGAGTCAAATGATAACTAGACATAAAGAGATCTTCAATGAGCTATCAAGAGCTCAATTGGGAGTTAAGGATGACCTTAAAAAGTTGACTGAAATAGCACTCTGCATTTTGGTAGCCTCATTCTGTACATTTTGACCAGTCTTGGGAGATTGAGATTTTGACAAGGAAAATGAGCACTAAATTGAAAACGTCAAGATTTTCTAGAAAGTATACTCGACACGCTTTCCAGTGAGCTATCCCATGCTCAATTTGGATATCGGGAAGGTAGCTAAAAGTCATATTCAAGTGGCACTGCACATTCAGGGAGTGGCGCTGCGAGTCTAGGCTCGGCACTGCACGTTCAGGAGGTGGCGCTGCGCATCTGAGAGGTGGCATTATGTGTCTGTGTTCAACACTACGCGTTGAGCAGAAGGGCTAGAAAGGCCTCAAAACTTCAAAAAACTTCAAAATTTCCCTCTCTTCCCTTCATACAAGTAAGTTGTCCTCCCATACTACATTATTGGTTTGCAATCAAACTTTTAAGCATAATTCCCCATGGTAAATGTCAAACCCTAAAGTCTCCCATAGTTATGCCTAAAACCATAAACCCCAATTTTTCCTCCTATCACCTATCACTAAAATTCTAAACTCTTTCCCTATTACATTCCATAATATCCACATCCCTTTATCCCTCTTCCCAAAAAGCAATATTTCAAACAAACCAAGCCCTCCCTCTCATTTCTATTATTCCTACTCCCTTATTCATTTTCTAGCCCATAAGGTCATTTCCCATCACCTCACTCCTAAATCACTTATTCTCATTCCCTTTATCCCTTTTCTTGGAGTGCACAGCCTCAAAATTTGCAAACATGGATAGATGAGAAGGCCAATAGGGATAAGCAGATGATTAGGCACATGGTCTATCACTACAGGACCCGAAACAAAATTTGCAACATGAGGGTCAAACAGATCAAAGCTAGGCTAAGGTGGGCTCTAAAAGGCAAACAAGTGGAGGATAGGCTTAGCTTGCTTGCTGAAGCTTCCTTGGTTCATCAAGATGCTTGATGGTGGTGCTGCTCACCAATTTTGGTCGGGTTTGGAGAAGATTTTGTTTTTTCCAAATTTTGGAAACTGCACACACAAAAAATCTGGCTCAACGTGCAGTGCCATTGGTGCTGCGCTTTTCCTAGGGACATCCAATGTAAAAATGGCTTTCATTTTTGGATTCAGAGCAATGATTACATGCACCCTATGGATTTGCTATGTTTCTGGGGTAGAACTGGTCCACCAAAAGGTCAAAAAACACCCTAAAAATGACATTTCTGCCACTTTTTGGACACATAGAACCAGTCTTGGGAGAATCAACCTTTGAGGGGTCAAATGAGCTCTAAATGAAGAAATTCTAGGTGTTTTGGAAAGTAGCCTTGAATACCTCTCCAATGAGCTATCATTATCTCAATGTGGATGTCAAAAAGGCCTCCAAAAGGGACCTAAAAGTGGTGCTACGAATTGGGCTAGTGACGCTGCACGTAGGGCAAATTTGCACATCATGCTTATTTTTCCCTTTTTTTACTATGTTCATGGATTTTCTCTCATGGAGGATGTTTTAACTTTGTAAATGATGACATGGCATGTAAACATGATGGATAATTAGTAGTAGAGGGTAGATTCATTAGATTAAACGTCAATTTGAGCTCAAATGAAACAATTTTTCACTTTTAGAGGCAAGTTGTTAAGATGCCTATATTCCAGTTTCTTGTTCATAGTTTGTTAGATTAGCTCCTCATCTTAGGGATTCAACCCCTGAGGATGGGAGGAGGTTGAAGCAAAGCATATATCTTATTCTTCTTTCTCATTGTAAAGGGTTGGACTCAGTTGGATGCTCATACCTTGATTGTACATCATTTTGTAGTAGTTTAGCAGGAGATTAATAAGAATTGCAACTACTTTTCTAGAATGCATGTGGTATGGAGTTTAGTACAGTTTCTTCTCTTGTGATCATATGCTAGTATGTTTTGTGTATTCCGTTAATCATTTCATTTCTTCTAAGTGAATGTTTTCAAGTTGATAGGCAGAATTCATTACATCACTGCTCTACTTTGGGAAAACATTCACCATTTCATGTTTTCTATAGATTGGGAATGATCCATGATAATCACATGCTCTTCCTAGCCTCTCACCAGTCTTAAACACCTCACCCATCAAGCCCTAGAGTGTTAAACCTTATGCCTACCCTGCCCCATTGAACACCCTGCAATTTTGACCTAATTCCCTAGCCCTGGACTATCCAGCTCCACCTGATCCAGCAAAACCCCTTCAAAATCCAATCAAAACTTTGTGCTACCATATCTAGCCTAATATCCTTTTCCTGATCCAGTCATCTTGGCTAAGATCCTTATGGAGAGAGCCCTCTCCCGGCCTTGTAGGGCTGGCTACTTAGCTAAGCATGGTTTGTGGTTACCCTGGAATTGCCTTCCTTCAACCTAAGGTTCAATCCAGGTGATAACAATACCATGAGAAAATACCATGGGTGGATGCCACTTACAATCCCATGGGTAAATTCCATGGGTAGATGAATAGCATGGAGGGATGTCACTTACAATACCATGGGTAAATTCCATGGGTGGATGAATACCATGGGTTGATAAATACCATGTGTGGATGCATTTTTCATTCATATCATTCCTCCCTCCCTAAGAAGCAATGGTCCGCATTGCGTGAAGTTCCCTCTTGAGAAGCCTTTGTTGAAAATGAAGAGCCACTAAAGAGAAGCTTTTTGTGTGGTTAACCCATAACCGTGATGAAAGAAGATCCGAGGATAGAGATACCTGTAATGCTTATGACCAACTGTGATACTCACAGTGTACAACCTAGCAAATGGACTTCGATGAAGTGTACGTTTGTGGATGACCCATAACCATGACAAAAAAAATCTAATGATAGATATACCCTATAATGTTTGTGACATAACAGTGTGTGTCCTAGCAAATGGACTTCAATGATAATGATTTTGTGCGATTGACCCATAATCATGATGTTGATTATTGATGAAGTAACAGGTGCCTACATAGCCTGGGGTGGGAGGACATGTCTCTAAAGGTAACCCGCTTTGAATGTTGTTCTAGATATAAAAACTAATTTAAAATGGACATAAATCAGTCAATATAACTCAAAATATTTATTATAATATGTTTTTGCAAACAGAATGACCATTCTGCATCTCCTTGTGTTATTGAAATCCCTATTTGGACACTCTAGAAACTCAAATTCACGCTGCAACTATCCCGTCATCACAAAAGTTTTGAAAAATAGCTGATTTTAAATCAGTGATATCTCCCTCATCCAAACTCCAATTCGACCAAAATGTTTTTTTGAAATTGTGTGATTTTTCAATAAGAGCTCACGTATGCAATCATTTTTTTTTTTTAAATTCTACACAAAAACTGCAAAAAATGATAGGAGAGTTGTCGTCCACGAATTATCGTAAAAAAAAATTCTGCAACGCAATTTATTTTAAATTAGCGATATTTCCCTCATCCAAACTCTTATTTGATCGATTTGTTTTTTGAATTTAGGTATTTTTTCACAAGGAATTTGGATATGTTATTCGTTTTTGTAAATTTTCACCAAAAGTTTCTATTCCAAACTTCAAAATCATCGCCCAAACAATTTCAGAAAAAAATGAAAATAATATCATATATATATATATATATATATATATATATATATATATATATATATATATATATATATATATATATATGAATATGATTCCCGCTTTACCCAACAAAGTGTTATGTAGAGGTCATAGCATCTGCATGAATTTTGTTGAATATTTCTGCAAAACTTTGAAATTGAAATATGCATAAAACCCAAGGTCTAAAAAATTGAAATGGATCTTGGAGGGAGGCCCCCAAGATCTGAAAAATTGAAATGCTAGAAGAAAAAGAGGAGAACACGCAATAAACAAAACCACAAAGAATTTGTTTTTATTAAAACGGATAATAACTATAAAATCTACATTGTGGTGGAAAATTTGTCATTTTTACAAAATCCGAATTGTTACTTATAGTTTTTTTTTTTACAATAGCACAAGTAAATTCCATGGGTGGGTAAATACCATAGGTGAATGAATACATGGGTGGATGTCACTTACAATAATATGCATAAATTCCATGAGTGGATAAATACCACTAGAGGATGAATACCAAGGGTGGATGCCACTTACAATACCATGGGAAAATATCATGGGTGGATGCCACTTACAATACCATGGGAAAATATCATGGGTGGATGCCACTTACAATACCATGGGTAAATACCATGGATGGATGCCACTTACAATACCATGGGTAAATTTAATAGGTGGATGAATAGAATGGGTGGATGCATTTTCCATTCGGATCACTGATCAAAGAGTTGGGGTTAGCTTTCGATTGGAACTCTACTTGAACTAAAGAAATGATCCAGCGAGGTCGGGCTAACTAGGGAGGTTGAGGTCGACTAACAGGACTTGCCCATCTGAAAAGATTCCACAATCCTCATTGAAACTTCAAACACACTTACGTTGTTACATGTGACATAATACTTGATAGCTTAAACTCATTACCAGGTCTTATTCAATCTGCAATCCCCCACATCAATGTCTATGCCCTCCATACATGCACATCTCTATATCAGTCAACACTACTTTGTCTGTTACAATTGACCTAATAGATTTCACTCAACACATGTTACACATAAAGCATGAAATTAAAACACAAAGACATAGAATTTCATTAATATCGAGCTAATTACATAGTGAGCCCTCATTGTGCCTAATTTACATTGATTAATCACCTTCACACTATACTATGGTGTCAGGGAGGGCTAAATCTCCATTGTAACGGCCACTCTTTAACATGCTCAGAGGATATATATATATATATATATATATATATATATATAATGAGAAAATAGTATCATGGATCATTTTAGATCCACAATCCACTCCATATTTTACTAACTACACACTGTGAAATAGTAATCACATAAAAAATCATTTGGTAGTTACACAATTCGCAAGGAAAAACACATCCCCTTAGCGACACTACCACATTCTCACCTTCCAAATGGTTTAGTTATTAATTTTGATTGGGGGGCAATGCCCCTGCATCATGAGTGCACAACTAACTTATGGTTTCAGTAGCCATAACCCAAAAACATCTAAGTCATCAAAATCACCAAGAGATTATACCTAGCTAGGACGACACCAACTCTTAACATAACTAGATTTCTACTCTTTAATTTTTGAACACATAACCTTCTTAGTGTCTTGCCTTCTTTTTTATACCATTAAATATTTTAAAAATATTTTATTAATTATTTTATTTCATAACCTATTATATTTATATTAAATAAATAAAATTAAAAAATTGTTCCCTTTAAATATCTCAATATAAAATATATTCATATGTCAATATAAGATTTATTGAACAGATAACATTTACACTGAGCAGTGCCTTACCTTGTCTTCTATACCCCTATTAAATATTTTAAAAACAATTTTTTTAATTATTTAATTGCATAACCTATTATATTTATATTAAATAACAAACCAATAAAATTAAAGAAATTGTTCTCTTTAAATATCTCAATATAAGATCTATTCATATGTGAATATAAGATATATTCCGACGTTGCCAGCGCGTGTCAACCATCTTGAGGGCGCATAACAAACCATATTAAAAACATGAGCGCGCATAGCAAGCCAATTGCTACAGATATCACCGTTAAATCGTATCAAAAATATTAACGCTCTCAGAACCCCAATAAGATACCACTTATAACTGCAGAAACGAGTGTTCATTGTAATTAATTATTCATCCAAACCGAAATTAGCTGAAGCCGTAGTCTATCGGTTACATGTTTTGGAGGGCTTCCTCGAAGCAAATTAAAATTCATCCTAAAAATCGTATTTGACGTAAGATGAAAGGGACATTCCGTTTTTAAATATTAAAATTTATAGTTATAAAATAATAAATTTCAAAAATATTGAATAGTTATATTTTAATAAATTTAATTAATTAAATAAATCTATATTATTGGATTATTTAAAAATAATAATAATAAATAGTAATATTAAATATTTTAATAAATTTATTTAATTATTTAATTAATTAATTATATATATATATATATATATATATATATATATATATATATATTTTTGATTATTTAAAATAATAATAATAATAATAAATAGTAATATATGTTTTATAGTGTATTTGAAGAGATTTTATTCCTCTTAATCCTTCAATAAATGAGAGACATAGATATAAGTTTTCTTCATTTTGAGCAACACATTTATAAGGCATTTTAATAATGAGAATTTCATTTATATTATAAAGATGATTAATGTCTACTAAGATCTTTCGGATGAGTTACTGGTACACTTATATGGTCTACTAAGCATTTAAGGGATTACACTTTCACTCATATCTTAAATTAGGAAACATATGTTAATTTCTACATGTCTCCCTATATTAAAATATAAAAAAATTATTTCAATTGCTTTATAATTGATATTAAATGTCATTAATGTAAACTTGAAATGTTTTATTTATAGATGCCATTGAAATATTTTTTGATATTAATAAATGTATTTAAAATATCATGTCAACACTATGTTAAACATAGAATGAATAACACATGTCCTTTATATTGAATTGTAATATTAATATTGCATAAATGTGATGTGTCAACTTTATAGTGAGTAGTGAAGAAATTAAACAACTCCCTTATAATAACAACCAGAAATCAATTATAACTTAAATTAACTATTTTTAACTTTCAATTATTTTATCTTTTTATATAGAATTTTCTTTACTTTCAATCATTTTATTTCTATACACTAAAAGTAGAAAGTAGAAAATAGAAAGTAGTTACAAATGAAATAAAAAAAATTTCATATTAAAATATTATTTGTTATCAATATACATATTTTTTTAATTTTATTAATGTAATAATTAATTTATTATTTTTAAACATAACTTTACAAAACAACATCTTTCTTATAATACTTTTATACTAAATTAAATTATAAAATACTTCTCGACAGAACCATTATTACAATTAAATAAGATTTATTTATTTATATATAACTAAATTATATTTCCTAATTCATCAAAAATCATTTTAAATAGTAATTAAAATCAAATTTAAACAAAATACACATTTTTTCTAATTATATACCATAATTAAAAAACATTAATTATTTTATTTTATTATTATATTTCATAACTCTAAATTTCAAATAAACCTATCGTGATAACATATAATTAATAAGAAAAAGCACAATTCCACGTGTAAGTTAACAAGCAAGTCAAAGACTCACTGTAAACCTACATAAAAGTTTTCTTTTTATGTTTGTTGTTGCTTCAAGATTCCGATCCGCAATATCTCTGGCTTCATTAATGGTGGAGACAGATTTCGTACTCATAACATCTCTTAAGGATCTGTCTCATGCTTCTTGTATCAATTTTACTTTCATTTTTCTTTTCCTCCCGTTTAAAAAGGATAGAAATTAAAAATAACAGCCACGATCTTCCATATTCTCTTAGCGTTCTTCGCAAAATCTCGGTCTTTGGTTCAAATGAGCTAAAGACGGGCTGCCACTAAGATATTTTATCTTCCACCCTTTGACATATTCAAGGAAGATAATTTCATGAAATATAATTTAATACTAAAGAAAAATATTAATATATTTATGTTGAAAATATAAACCTATATATTATAGTTTTGGCATAAAATTTACAAGTCCAATATTTCTAATACGTTTAATATTTATTCAGATTTCTTATCTAATTTATTTAGATATATAAGATTTTTCGAGCATAGTAATCTTATTTACGTTGGAAATATTAAGACTGAGTGAATTAGTAATTTTTATTAAACTTGGTAAAATAATTAATTTTCAAAGAAATAATAATAAGCAAAACATCAACACATCATAATCTAAGTGTACAAGATTTTTTAAGGTGAAAATCTAAACCACATAATGTTTTTCTAATATTATGTGACTACAAAATGTTTCAACTCCAACTAAAAGGGAAACTCTAACTCCCTAGTACTGTAGAAAAGAATTCAAGTTTATCAAGTAGCTCTGACTCCTGAAAAGATGCTCTTCCACCTTGATTTTATCATCCCCAACTAGAATAATGCTCTAACACCCTAGTTTTATCAGCGACAATTGATAGGAAGTTATGACACCCTACAAGCTCCAACTTGCCCTAGCACCACTCTACCACCCTGAAGTATTTTCAAGCTACAACCTGAAGGAGACTTCACTCTCCTGTCTTGCAGCACCTAACCACCCTGAAAAATATAAAAATGGAAGAATGAACTATGGACTCCCATACCATATACAATGACCCACTTTCAAAGGAATTCAACAAAGGTTCTTTGCCACTGATATATGTTCAAATGTATAATGATAACCCAACTTCTAAATCACTCAAACATAACAATCCAAATCCAAATTGTTGTTGTATTCCACTGGTGTACAACCTATGAAACTATCAAGATAATCAATTCAAACTGTTGAAGTAGACATTGTTACTATTGTACTTGAAGATGCCTTTGAGTTGTCTCAATTTTTCTAATGTCAAATGATCTACTGATGAAGATGCCTTTCAGTTGGTCTCATTGATGTTAGTCATTAATCTGATCCTCATCCACCCTTAATTATCAATGTTGTATGTCATGCCTCCTCAAGGAGGAGGTATAAATATAATCAATATCCTTATTGCTACTATGGCCAAATATCACGTTAACCTCAACCAATTTATAGAGATGACAATGTTTGCTCCACTCCTCAGATTAAAAGGCCTTGTTGATACTATAATATTGTAGTAGAGATGTCATTGAAGAAGGGTTCTAGACTTACCTCAATTTGTTGAAGCATAAATATCTCCTCAATTATCGATAAACATGAGATGGAAGATTTGTCTTCAAGTGATGAACAATTTACTTGAGGTATTCAACAATCCAAAAGCAGGCTTATACTAAGTTCCTTGCTATGCAATGCCACTGAGCTGAAAACAATAACTCGGCCTAGAGTAAAAATGAATACTGACTAATTCGCTACCCACAAAACCCTTTCTACAACTTATTTTCGGTTCACTTGTGCCTCCAAAAATTTCAATACCTTACTTTGAATTGCTCTAACCATAACTCAGTCCATATTAGCCTCACTCTCATAATAAAAACATTATAAATCCAAAATTATAATTAAATAAATCAAATCTTGAGAATTAGGAGTTAGTTCCTCAAACTAGGGAGTTTAGTTAGGATGAGAGATTCTCTCCAACTAGTTAGGCTCCTAGATTAGTGTCTGGTTGAGATATTTGCTCAACCATAATGTTCAAGATAGACATACTATCTTGACACAAACTTCCTCATGTATTTATGTGTACTATTATCATTCTTTGTACATTGGATTGATCATGAGAGAAATACAAGGAGGCTAAGGCCTTTTATGCCATTTATTTGTTTTTGGTATTAGTTGATGTGTGTTAATTTTATTTATTATTCTACATGTGGTATCAGAGCTAAGGTCATTAGAAACCCGTTCTTCAAATGGAATTCTGATATCCGTATTTCCTTTTGTGGTTTGATCAACATGCGAAACAATGCTTGAATCTGTTGTGCTTTTGCAAGGAGTTGAGTCTCTTTCTTTATCAGTTTCATTTGTAGGCGAGTCTGAGGTTGTTCCACCCAAACCCATTGCAATTCTATCCTTCAATCCCTGAGCCACTCCTATGGTCGTTCCAACTACAGAAGTGGAGGCTACAGTTCGACCAGTATTTTCATTAAAAAATTTGTTGCGGGCATCTCCGGCTCTTAAATCCTTTGGTTCATCTGAAACATTAGAATGTCTATGTCTATGCCCTCAAGCTTATTCTCTGCATATTTCAACTCATTCGAGCCAGATTCCTCTGTATCTCCATGGGTGGCACTCAGACTCTGATCCTTTATAGTGGAATCCCTAGATCTGACGTCAGCGGCCATATTCACTTTGTTGGAATCGAACCCGCAAACTTCACCAGCTCATTGAATCAGTTTCTCCATAGCGGGTTCTTCATTTATAGCTAGCTTCATCACTCTGGCAGGAAGTGGAGGAGATTTAGCAAAGGTAAATCTGTAATCAATTCTCTTTGTTTCATCCTACTCATCCAATACATTTTCTTGTGCTTTGTTTCGCCTGGTGTAATTAGGAAGTGCATCAAATTCAATTTGAAGAGTTAAATCTTGTGTTGTTATATGAGGATTACCAATATCTTGGACTTGATGCGTCATGTAACCATCTGATTTCTGCACATCGTAATCTGGATTGCGAGCAGTGATACTATAAGCAGCTTCTTTCGACTGCAAAATCGGAGTGATGCCTGTCGATGACTGACTTGGAGCTGCAACAACATCCTATTGTCTTCTCGTTGTCTTTGCGAGAGATGTAGCTCTCTGATCTCTTGCGACACCTTGTCTTCTGAAAGCTCAATCGACAAGGGTTTTCTTTAAGGATTTGAAATAAAATCTAGCAGAAGTAGAAACATATTTTATGTTTATAAGGTGTTTATGTTAATTAGTTGTTTGTTATTATTTTATGATGTTGGTCTCGCATATTATGTTGATGTTTCGATTGTGGAATGCGAGGAGGTAGAGCCTCAGAGAAAACTAAATTGCCAAAAAAAATTGACTCTGCAAGTAGTGATTTAGAGGAGAATATGATGCTGCCGAAGGGCTTTGTAGACTATCAGAGAAAATGCATTCTTGAAAACGACAGAACAAGCTTCACATTCAAAACAGTTACAATTTTCTCCTGCTTCAAATGCAAAATCTAGATAATGATGTTTCCTTTTCATAGACATACTTTGAATGCCATGATGATTCTCCAAGTGCTTTTCAAGTGAATTCCAAGGTTCCAATAACGTTGTGAGCTGAATGCGACTTACGCAGAATTGTTATTGCAGTTGGCCATCTTGCATGGGATGATTGGGTTGACCACCAATCGATTCCTCGGCAATGCAAGAAACATTCATGGGTTTACTTTTCTCATCACAAGATATTGAAACGTATGCTATTTCATTTGGTGGCATAAGCCTTGGTTTTATACTTTGACTTTTGTGGTTGTATTTTGATTTCCTGGGAATCTTCTTTGATACATAGATCTCTCTGGTACATAGATCTTGGACAGAGAAATCAGTCGCCCACTGCACTCTGCAGGTGGAAAATTGTGCACTCAAATAGGTAATTTTCAGAATTCCAATTTCTCTTATAGATTTTAATATATTTGACTTTTTAAGTGGGCATATGTTAGTTAAAGTATGGGTATTTTGGAGAGATAAGATTATGAAATAATTATTTTTAATATTTTTAATCATGATAAAGTTAATGGAGTATAAGGGTATTCTTTTTAATTTGTACAACATTTTTGGAGTGATAAGTTGTATTTTGTAAATGTGGAGTGGTAAGGTGAACTTGTTTTCATCATATTTGAAGTCATAAGTGAATTTTTGTATTTGGAGTGATAAGTGAAATTCATTAGTATAATTCAAAGTAATCTTTTTAATTTGAGAGCGATTGAATCAGTGCAGGAAGTTTTTGATGACAATTTGCTTCCAAAGTTTTCAAGTGTGACATTCTCATTGAGAAGTTTTGACGAAAAAGTTGTGACATTGAAGAATAATGTACTCTAGTAATTAATAAAATCATAATTTTTATGGTGCTTGTGTCCTAGATCCATTTGAAATTGAATAAGAGGATCTTAGGTACACCGTGTGTAATGAATGCGTGTGCATGACTTGTGTTCAGATTATCAAAACACTCTCTTTGTATTATTCTTGAACACCTATAGGCACATAAGAAAGCTTAAGTATAAGAACGCTTAAACAAGCTCCTGTAATCAAGCTTAAGCATACAAACACAAAGCATCACATCATCAACTTGATAAGATGATATTCCAAGAAAGCGCATTTCACATCATGTTATCAAAGCAATCAAGTTAAGGATGCTACAAAATCAAGCATTTCAAGCCAAGATGACATCAACATCATCAACACTTTTTGTATCACTTACAGATAAATATTTTTTAACTAAATTGTATGGGTGCATTCTCAGTTTTAACCAACACCCTAATTTGAATTGTTAAGTTGAATACATTAAGTTAAGTAAGTCTTCAACTGAGTCATCAAGATTGAACTTGTCATTTGTCTCTTGGGTGCATTTTCGACAGTGTTCGACACACTCCCTTTTTTAAAATCATCACATTCAGTGAGTATATTCAAGAAAGCATAAAGTGTCAGTAATCAATCAAGCAAGTTGAAGTAAGCCATCTAGCAAGAAATCATCATCAAACGAGTGTGAATTCTAGTATTCTATTCTTCAAGTGAGCATCAAATCAAGCTAGTGCTTAATGCAAGTGCAATAAACAATAAATCAAGGGAGCGTTTCATTCAAACAACAAAGCAAGAGAGTGTGTTATTCAAACAACCAAGCAAGAAAGTGTGTCAAAATCAAGTGCGAAAGTTCAAAGCATGACATCTACAACAACCTAGCCAGTGTGAAGTTGATTGAAGCATTCATAAAATGTCAGTGAAGCATTCAAGAAAAGCGATCATCATCAAGCGAGCGTGACATCAAGAGTTCAAGAAACCAAGTTATAAAACTCTAGCAAGTGTTTAAAGCATCAGCAATAAGCAACAATACAATAAAGCTTGAATTCAAAGTGAGTAAGATAACATGGCGACACACATTAAATTGTCCCAAATTCTTAACAATTTGATTTTATAATCAGCTGGCGACATGGTGAACATCAGCAAAACAACTCTTGTTGATATTCAAGTGCATCTTCAACATGCACATGAAATGATTGAGTTCCTTCAGTTGGATTCCAACTACAAAGAACTGAGTTGCTAGAGAAGGGTGATGCTTCCATGTCTTTGAACAATCCAAATACCGCCGATGATTCCAAGTCACTGATCCAACGAACTTCAAGTGTTGAAGTGGTCTCTGATCCATTTCAACTTTCTTCCAAACCAATCAAAAAGCCATGTCTAGTTTGGGTATATTTCTGCTATTTCTTTTATGAGTATTTAGTTGTTTATTAAAATTCTTTATTTGGTATCAGAGAAAGCCATGGGAAGAAATCCAAAGTAACAAAAATCGACGAGGCTTAGGATATGTCAAAGATGACGCCAAATTTCATATCTCAAATTATTCAAGGCCCATTAAGTTTGTCAGTGTAGGGTTTCTTGAACAAATCTCATCGGCTAGTTTTGAGAAATTTGAAGAAAAACATAAATACATGCAAACTGAAGTTGCAGTCAAACAAAAATGAAATAATATCATTGTTGGACAAATTACCATTCAAATATTCCTTGAAAATGACCTCTATTTGATCTTGGTTCCACCTCAAGAAAGGCTATAGGTATCAACAAAATAGGTCTACAAAAAATGTTTTGTATTTGTGCCACAAATCTAAATTTGTTGAGGTGTGAAAAACATATCAAATTTCATTGAAGGGATCATCAATTAGGTCTGATATTTTCCTTGCTTCGGAACCTCAAGAACAATTTAAGATAAAATTTCATATCTTCTTTTCTAGATCAAATCCAAGAGAGGCCTAAAAATATGCCAAAAATTAACTGAATAGAACAGAAAGGATAAAACCCCTATTCAAAGGGTGTTCATTGAAACCCATGTATGGGATTTTATGTTAAACCATAATGGAAGAAAAATAACTATCTAACTCTAAAATTTGGTTGAAACCAAAATTTTCTCGTATGTATCCACCAATAAATATGAAAATAGAGCAGAGTTGTTCACATAATAACCTTAAACCTAGAAATACATAAACATTAGACTCATAAATAACATATTCATAAATAACATAGTTTCGACGATGTGGAGCAAACTTATAAATATTGAACCCATTAAATTAAACGAAATTGGGTACTCTTAACAGGGTAACCTTCTATGGAATTATCCAAATTAACAATTCGACTGAGGCTCGAGAAAATAATTCATTCCATAGAACATTTAGTTGAAGAAGTATTGAACCAACAAGCTAATAACCCTAATGCTCATAAATTCAAAACCCTCAAGATTTCATTCAAAGCTAAGGCTATCCACTTTACTTGGTGTCCATACGGAGCTGTAGCATGGTATAGCTTCATGACCCAATCAACAGAAGAAGGGACATTGACATAAACGAGTCATTCCAGAGTGGACGAGATTTGAAACCATTGTCATCTCCTAAGTCAAAACAATACATTCATTAGAGGAGAACCAATCAAACCCATCAATTTAACAGTCATGCCCTGAAGAGAATTTACCTGTTGTGGATAGTTGAACTTTGGTCAACTTCATTTGAAAATTGAGCGCAGCAAGGTCTTTAAAAATTCTGTAATAGAGCGGAGAAACCAAAGAGGCATAATCATAATCGATAGTAGATATAGGGTTAGAAAATTTGACAAGAAAGAGCTAAACACCACACCTGTGTAAATATTCGCATTTAAGAAGGCCCACAAGTGGAGACGGGGAAATGCCAAGACTTTGCAGTGGTGGAAGTACTAAAGCAGGTAGGGTTTCAATACCCACCATTCGATGAAGTCAAGTAACAGAGAGTCGTAGACGAGGAACCTTTTCCATGATGGTGGCCAACAACTACATTGCACCCGGATTCATCCAGAAGCCCGGACCTAAGGATGTTAAGGGGTGGTAAATATTGTGTGTTAGACTATAAGTGCCAAGGTATGGTTGACTTCAAAAGTAATCATATACGTGTAATTCAAACTATAACAATAACTAATTTTTTTTTTAAGATTTATAGAGCATTATTACTGTTGAAAATAGTAACAAGAAATGCTAAAAATAGAAATGCTATAAATAGCAGTTCTTTAAATAGCATTTCAGGTACCAGTGTTGGAAATAGAAACAAGGAATGATAAAATAGAAATGCTAAAAATAGCATTTCTGGATAGATTCCAATTTTAATTAGTCCCTGAATTAAAATTGTGAATTAAAATTCGAATTTGAGATCAGCAGTTGTTTGTAAAATAATTAATTAATTCATCTTGAGATAATTAGTTAGAGAAAGTCAAACACAAAGTCTATGTGAAGGCATGCAACATTTATCCCTTTGATTGAGGAAGTTATCCCTTAATTAAGGAGATCAGGATGAGTTGTACTTAGTTAGCTCAGTTAATTGAGTTATGTCCACTTAGATTAGTTCCAATAGTTTGTGGAACTGATTGTGAGTTCAGTTAGTCAATGCATGCATGCATGCAACTAGTGTACTTCAGATAACTGAATATTCTCTCATAATTAACTCATGCATGTTAGTCCAGACAGAGACCCAGTTGAGATCAAAGGAAGGGACAATGTACTATAAGTTGGAGGAACTTTCCTATATAGGAAACTCGTCCATGCAGAAGGAATTATCTCCTTCAGGATTGCGCAATTATTTCACAGGTCAATGTTGTGTGTGAGGTGAGAATCACACAGGTTGCAGCTAGAGGACCAAGGAGAAACTGTGTATGGAAATAGGAGACTTGGAGGACTGAAGGAAGGCATATGTGTTGTCTATTCTGTCTATGAGCAGCAGTGAGGGATTGTACTGAGAGCTGGATAGCTTGTGAGCTAAAGCTTTGTGTAATCCTGAGATATTTCCACTTGTATGATAATACAGATAGTGGGGTTTTTAGCTGAGGCTTTCCCTAGAGTATTCTTCTGTGTTTCATGTGTGATTGAATCTTCTTCTCTGTTATATGTGTTCTGTTTAATATTTCTCAAATCGATTAAGCTTTCGCAAGTTTGATTGTATAAGTAGATTAAGTATTTTTCCTTAGTACATTGCATAATTAGTTTAATATATAGTGAGAATTTCTACAATTACCATCTAACTAAAGATTAATCCAATCAATGAAGACCTTATAATGAAAGTAATCATATCCATGCTAAATGGACTAAAACTCCAGAAAAATGTATGAAAAGATCTTTTGTGTCAACTATGTTTATTGAAGAAAAAAATTATGCTCGGGAAAGTATTTTGTTGATATGTGTGACAAGTGGTATCAAAGTGCTTGGGTTGCAAAGTTGATGCCTCTCGATGACAAATGAATAACAACAATTATGATGTGCACAGAGATAGAAAACCAGCCATCATGAGGAGGATTGGGCTTACACCACTAATACCAATGATGGCAGAAGGTAAATCATCGTTTCCAGAAACCAATCCTGAATTATGTGTACATTTGCGGAAGGAGTCATGTAACACCAATATTGCCATTCTGTGTCGAAAATAAGAACAAGAAATGATAAAAATAGAATCCAGTATATTCCAATTTTAATTTTTCCTTGAATTAAAATTGTGAATTAAATTTCGAATTCAGTCTCACCAGTTGCTTGAAAATAATTAATTAACTAATCTTGAGTTAATTAGTTGGAGAAATTCAAGTTAGAAGTCTTTCTGAAGCATGCAACAATTATACCTTAAATTAAGGAGATAAGATTGAGTTTTATTTGAGTTGTAATTAGTTAGCTCAGTTTATTGAGTTAAGTCCAGTTAAACTAGTTCCAAACTATTTGAGTAACTAATTGTTAGTTATCATTCAGTTGATGCATGCATGCACTCAACCAATGTACTCCAGATAACTGAATATTCCCTCATCAGAAACTCATGCATGTCTATTCTGAGAAAGACCCAGTTGAGCTAAATGTCAAGGACAAGTGTACTCTCAGTTGCATGTTTTCTCCTATAAAGGAAACTCATGCATGTAGAAGGATTAATTCACAAGATGATTGCGTAGTTTTGACAGGTGTGAGATCAGTGTTCCACTTGGTTGAGAGTCTTCCACTTGCTGACAGGAGGATCACCCAGGAGAAACTGCACAAGGAAATAGGAGCTTGGAGGGCAGAGGAGAAGGCTTGTGAGAAGCTTTGATTGCCTATGAGCATCCAAGAGGATTGTACTGAGAGCTGGCTAGCTTTGAGACTAAGGCTTTGTGTAATTTTGATATATTTCCACCTTGTATGATAATACATATAGTGGGGTTTTTTAGCTGAGTTTTTCCCCTGAGTATTTTATGTGTTTCATGTGCATTAATTCTTCTTCTGGTTATATCTGTTAAGCTTGATATTCCTCAATCTTTAAGCTTCCACAAATTGATAGTAGAAGTAGGTTATATTATTTTTCTTTGGTTATATTTCATTACCGAGTTAACCTGCAGCAGATCTACAAAGCTGGATTTGTAGACAAAATTTCTACATTCTGTAGACAGTGCAAGAATTGAAGAATGAGATGGTCAGGTTGTGGGTAGACAATGAGAGGCTGCCGCAAGAACAAGACAATATTATGAAAAGTTTGTCTGGCAGACAGAAACAACGACAACCAATTCCTAGTCCTGAATAGGGAAATGAGACTGGTGATCAAGAGTTCAGAAGTGAACTTCTGGAAATGGAAGGCGGTGAAGGCAATCAAGAAGAAGAATCAGTAATGTATCAGATCATAAGAATCACAAACAACATAAAATCAAGTTATAAGAAGAATTTAGAAAGATAAAACCTCCCCTCTTTGATTGTGAACGGGAGGAGACAAAATTTCTCTATGCTTATATAGACCCCACCACCAACTCTTAACACTCGTATTAGCCTTGTAACCTCTTATACAGCCTTATTGTAACTAGTCGACTCTTGCTCCTTCCCTAATGACTCGTATGGATATGTTTCTCTTATATGGATCGAGTTTTCTCCTCTCCACCATGCTTTTCATTCTAGTTTTCCTAACATGTCGCAACAACAAATGAAACACCAGCGAGGCTCCTCTAGTAGGGAAGAAGGAAGTTTTATGGCTCATTTTTGGGTTCATTTTCTACACATAGATATCATGAACATACCCCTAATCATATTCAACTTTCCATGGACCATGCATCTCCTGAGGCCATGACCGACAAAAAGAAGTACATAGATATAGAAATTTTCCCTCCTTTGTTGATTATCTACAAATTCCTAGACATAGACACGGCAAACAAAATCAATACTTTTGTATAGTGGAATTACATTGGCATATCAAATATTTTATCAATAAAACTCTTGTAGAAAGAGATGATGCCAAAAGGGAGTTTCCACTCCATCTAGATTACATTTAAGTTGAACACAAATAAATGTCCCTAGAACATAGGGACATGGCTCTTTGGCTATTCAAGATCGAGGTCATCCTTTCTAAAGGAAAATGTCCCTGTGGCACTCCAACACTTGTATATGTTTCCACTTCAACTTAACCAATTTTATGCCTTTCCTTTGTGTTTGTGGCAACTCATCTCTGAGCCTTTTTAAGTTTACTGTTATCATGGGCTATGAGCAACACAAGTGCAGTTTTGTTGCATTTAAATATATGTATCTCCATGGCAGGGTAGACACTCGTGATATATCATGGTTAAGCTACAATTTATGTCGATTTCATATCTTCTTTTGGACAAAAACATTGTTTTTCCATTGTTGGTCTGGTTTCCCAAGTGGCAGAGCCCAACAGAAAGAAAACTTGATTGTGACGAGAGGCGCTCTCCAGCCCAATATGGAAGATATGTTATTAGGTTATGTTATGTTAACATTTTGGCTTGCTCAAATTAGATAACAATAAAAATAAAAGTAAAATACAATTAAAAAAATTAAATGAAATTAATAATACTCTGGTTTTCCCACAATATTCTAAACCCATGGTATTCTCTAAATTGGGTTTTTATTAAGAATTTGAAACAATACTATCTTAAAAATATTTTAAAGATAGTTCCTCTGTTGTTTAACATTTTTACTTGGTCAAATTACATAAAAATTAAAATTAAATTAAAAAATAATAATAGTAATAAATTTCCCAAACCATGGTTTTCCCACGGTATTCTTCACCCATGGGTTTTCCCATTCTATTCTCTAAACTTGGTTTTTACTAAGAATTTGAAACATGAGATAAACATTAAAAATACTCAAAGTTTAAAAGTCTTGTTTAACATTTTTACGCAGTCAAATTACGCAATAATAATAATAACAATAAATTAATTAATTAAATTAATAATTTTGGTGACCCTTAGTCTTCTGTGGTATTATAGTTTGTGATTAATATTAGTTTCTTCATTACCCTATGTAATTCCTTAGACAATTTTCATTGGTTACATAGTAGAAGAGAGATTGCTAACCAGTGCTTTTGGATTCCTACAAAGGTAACCATTACTTTAACCATTTTTCAATTTATATGTTGTTTCATAGTGATGTTGTAGAAAATTGGAATGGTTTCAACTATTGTAGTACATATCAAGGAATTTCAACTAAATATGGGTTGTTTTTAATTTCTTTTGCACTTACTGCCATCTGCAACACTAGAGTATTTAGAATATTTTTTAATGTTTGTCCAAATTTACAATATGTTTATAATAATCATGTTTCAAATTCTTAATAAAAGTCTAGTTTAGAGAATTCCATAGGGAAAACCATGAGTTAAGAATACAGTGGGAAAACCATTGGTTGGAAAATTTATTTATCCTTACAACATATGTTCCATACTAGATCCATCTTAACTCAAGAGCTACAAAGCTCAAGAGGGATCAAATCTATTGAGGATAAAGTCTCTTTTAGAGTAAAAAGAGATTTGATTGCTCTCGGTAGATTTGGAGTTATGATGGAACTAGGTTAGTGATATGATGTAATTTTGTAAATAAACAGTAGAACTTGAACTTTACAAAAAAATAGTATTTTTGAAATAAATTTATTTAAGAAATATGGAAAGCTACCCTACCTAATAAATGGGTTAAAGAAGTGTCGGAAAATATAACAAAGAATTATACAACAAAATGAAATAGAGGTAAACTTTATTTATTTAATTTTAGTAGTATAAAAAAGATGAACTTTGATGTAACTAGGGCATCCATATAAGGGCCCATAGGCATCAATTCATAATAAGTATCAAAACAATAAAAAAACCCATAAAAACTAACTAAATAGGCTTTGTTACAATAACACTGACCAATACCATGGATTATCAATATCACTTGTCAGAAAAAACATATCCTTTGAGCATACACTGATTCTCAAGGGAATATGGTCAGCATATGCTTAGTCTTAATGCTTATCAATGGTTGTGGAGTATTAAATGGTTTGTTATGTTGCAATGACTTCAAATAAATTTAAAAAATTATATTCTTGCCAAGTGGCTCCCTACCCACCAATTTCTTAGGGATTTAAGATTATTTCAATTCTAATAAGTTCCTCCATGATAAGTTCTCATTATCATTTATATATAAACGAACTTCATTTAGCAAAATGGTCCATTACTCTTAATAAATTTTAAAAATTAGATTTGTGGCTCCCCACCCACCAATTTCCTAGAGATTTGAGATTATTCCAATTCTAATAAGCTTCTCCATGATAAGTTCATCATTATTATTTATAATTTTTTTTTAAATTAAAATTGACTTATAATTTTTCTTAAATGTATAAATATGGATAAATGTAATAGGTCATTAGAGAATGGAAGCGCGAACAAAAATATATTATAAATTAAAATTGGCTTATAATTTTTCTTAAATGTATAAATATGGATAAATGTAACATGTCATTAGACAATGGAAGTGTGAATAAAAATATAAAAGAAATATAGACAAATGTGACTGGCCATTAGACCATGGAAATATGAATAAATTCAAATGAACAATAATCTTCCACAGAATAGTTGATCATACCACAAACAAAAACTAAATAAAATTAATGTTAACACAATAAAAGTTAAGATCGATTCGATTGAACAATAATATTTTAGAAAAGAGTGATCTCAGCAATCAACAAAAATCAGTTCCATTCCCTTCTCTCATTAATATTTGCTCAAAGGAAGAGACTATCAATCTGTCAAGTTTGCAATCAAGAAGTGAGTAATGCATATAATGTAGCTTGTATGACATTTTGAAAATTGAGGCATTTCACAAATTCTATAACAATATTATTACAGACGAGACATTAATGCAACTGGTACAAGAATTTTGGGACACTGAATGCCTTACAAGTTTCCATCGCCTGAATTTTAGCGCATGGCTCCTATCTATCCTTCACACTGGTAGCACTCGATTGTCCCAACAAGCCTTAACTTGAAAGAAACCAAAATTTAATCCCTATGTTGTTTTCGTAGGGCACAATCTTCACATTCAAAGTGTTAACCTTAATATTTGGAAGGCCTTATACCATCAATTTCTTTTGTAGTGATATTAGGTCATTATGATTTAAGCGTCCATACATCCGATACCATATCATAAAACGCAGACACAAAACTCAACACAACACACATCGCTTGCTCATTCCATTACTAAACAAATATTTTTATACACAACGGAGGAGATTATTGATTCTATTTTTCGTTGGTTCCTTTAGGACACTACCTAAAGTCTCCTGAAGACTCGAGACACTGTTGAGAATTTAATGAATTTGGTGGTTGGAATTAATGTTTCCAACACAAACATCTACATATTGATCTGACGGTCATCACCCATTAAGTAATAAACACAATAGACATGACCGACCAAGAAGAACTGCACAATGGAGCAACTAATGGAATCATGAACATATAGTATACCGCTTACACAGAGGGAAACCCTAAAAAAATGATACTAAAATTGTGGAAATAGATTTTACACTACACAGAACTTTGATCTCATTTTCTCTCAACATAACTAGTGATAACATAAAAATTAATCCTCATATTAAAAGGCCTTGTTCATACTCTAATATTGTAGTAGAGATGTCATTGAACAAGGGTTCTAGACTTACCTCAAATGTGTTGAAGCATAAATATCTCCTTGATTACGGATAAGCATGAGATGGAAGATTTGTCTTCAAGTGATGATCAATTTACTTGAGATATTCAACAATCCATGAGCAGGGTTATACTAAGTTCCTTGGTATCATCTAGTTAAGTATGTAATGCCACCAAGCTGAAAAAAATAACTGATCCTAGAGTAAAAATGAATAGTGACTAATTCGCTACCCACGAAACCCTTTATACAACTTATTTTCGGTTCAGTTGTGCCTCAAAAATTTTCAATACCTTATTTTGAATTGCTATAACCATAACTTAGTCCATGTTAGCATCACTCTCATAATAAAACAATTATAAATCCAAAATTATAATTAAATAAATCAAATCTTGAGAATTAGGAGTTAGTTCCTCAAACTAGGGAGTTTAGTTAGGATGAGAGATTCTCTCCAACTAGTTAGGCTCCTAGATTAATGTTTGGTTGAGATATTTTCTCAACCATAATGTCCAAGATATACATACTATATTGAGACAAAATTCCTCATGTATTTATGTGTACTATTATCATTCTTTGTACATTGGATTGATCATGAGAGGAATACATTGAGGCTGAGGCCTTTTCCGCCATTTCTATGTTTTTGGTATTATTTTATGTGTGTTAATTTTATTTATTATTCTACACGTGGTTTCAGAGCTAAGGTCATTAGCAACCTGTTCTTCAACTAGAATTTTGATATCCGTATTTCCTTCTATGGTTTGATCAACATGTGAAAAAATGCTTGAATCTATTGTTCTTTTGTAAGGAGTTGAGTCTCTTTCTTTATCAGTTTCATTTGCAGGTGAGTCTGAGACTATTCCACCCAAACCCATTGCAATTATATCCTTCAATCCCTGAGACACTCGTATGGACATTCCAACTACAGAAGTGGCAGCCTCCAAGGCTACACATCGACCAATATTTTCATTAAAATTTTCGTTGCGGGCATCTCTGGCTCGTAAATCCTGTGGTTCATCTGAAACATTGGAATGTCTATGTCTGTGCCATCAAGATTATTCTTTGCATATTTGAACTCATTCTAGTCGAATTCCTTCGTATCTCCATGGGTGGCACTCAGACTCTAATCCTTTACAGCGAAATCCCCAGATCCGATGTCAGTGGCCATATCAGCTTTGCTGGAATCGAACTTGCAAACTTCACTAGCTCGCTGAATCAGTTTATCCATAGCGAGTTCTTCATTTATAGCTAGCTTGGTCACTCCAGTAGGAAATGGAGGAGATTTAGCAAAGGTAAAGCTATAATTAATTCTCTCTGTTTCATCCTGCTCATCCAATACATTTTCTTGCACTTCGTTTCACCTGTTGTAATTAGGAAGTGCATCAAATTCAGTTTGAAGAGTTAAATCTGGTGTTGCTGTACCAGTATTACCAATATCTTGGACTTGATGCATCATGTAACCATCTGATTTCTGCACATCGTAATATGGATTGCAAGTAGTGATACCATAAGCAGCTTCTTTCGACTGCAAAATCAGAGTGATGCATGTCGATGACTAACCTGGAGCTGCAGGCACATCCTGTTGTCTTCTTGCCGTCTCTGCGGGAGATGTAGCTCTCTGATCACTTGCGACACCTTGTCTTCTGAAAGCTCAATCGACAAGGGTTTGCTTTAAGGATTTGAAAACAAATCTAGCGGAAGTTTAACCATAGTTTATGTTTATAAGGTGGTTATGTTAATTAGTTGTTTGTCATTCTTTTATGATGTTTGTCTCGCATCTTATGTCAATGTTTCGATTGTGGAATGCAAGGAAGTAGAGCCTAAAAAAAAACTAAATTTCCAAAAAAAAATGACTGTTCACGTGGTGATTTAGAGGAAAATATGATGCTACCGAAGGGCTTTGTGGACTATCAGAGGAAATGCATTCTTGAAAACGACAGAACAAACTTCACATTCAAAGCAGTTACACTTTTCTCCTGCTTCAAATGCAGAATCTAGACAATGATATTTCCTTTTCATAAACATACTTTGAAAGCCATGATGATTCTCCAAGTGCTTTTCAAGTGAATTCCGAGGTTCCGATAATGCTATGAGATGAATGAGATTTACGCAAAATTTCATTGCATTTGGCCATCTTGCATGGGATGATTGGGTCGACCACCAATTGATTCCTCAGTAATTCAAGAAACATTCACGAGTTTATTTTTCTCATCACAAGAGAATGAAACAATGTAAACTTTGAAACGGGAACTATAAACTCAAAACGGGAACTCTGGCCAAAAAACCCCAAAAAAACATAAAAAACAGTGCTAAAAACGAAAAGTGTGTATACTAGAATGATGTTTTTATTTTTTAGGCGTTAATTTTGAACATGTTTTAAAAATGGCAGTAACTACGAACTTTACTATGAAATTTTCGTGCAAAATATAGCTTCAAAATGAAAGTGATGATACTGGAATAATGATTTTTTTTTTTAGGGTCAATTTTCAACATTTTTAAAAAATGCTAATAAAACCAAATTTTTATGTGTCAAACAAAGTTGTTTATGAGGAAAAAAACACATTAATGTTTTTGGTAGAATATCATTTTTCTTTCCTAAGTATAAATTTAACATGTTTTCAACCATAACATGCTAGGGTGGGCGCCACAGCGCGACTCGTCCCCTACCTCTAACCCCCCTCTCGACACCCTTACTACCTTCACCCACAACCCACACCCCTGGCCCCTTTAATCCCTACCAACCCAACCCAACGCCTGCCCGAGCGCCCTCACCCTTCCCCCTACCCGGCCCGGGCGCCCTCTCAACCCCCGCCCCCCCAACCCTCCCAACCCCCCCCGCTGGCCGGGGCGCCTTGCAACCCTCCCCGCCCGGGCGCCCACACAACCCCCCGTGCCCAAACCCTCTCAACGCCCCCCTCCCCTGGCCCGGGCGCCCTCACCCGCCCCCAGAACCGACCCCCCACCCGGCCCCGGCGCCCTCACCCGCCCCCCGGCCCTGGTGCCCTCACCCACCCTCACCCGCCGACCCACCCGGCCCGGGCACCTTGCCAACCCCCACCCTGCCCGGGCGCCCACACAACTGCTCGCGCTCCAACCCTCTCAACCCCCCCTCCCACCAGCCCGGGCGCCCACAACCGCCCCCCCACCCGGCCCCGGCGCCCTCACCCACCCCCGGGCCCGGGCGCCCTCACCCACCTTCACCCGCCTGCCCGCCCGGCCCGGGCACCCTCACCCGCCCGCCCGCCAGGCCCGGGTACCCTCACCCGCCCCCTCGCCCGGCGCCCTCACCCGCCCCCCCACCCGGGCGCCCTCACCGGCCTGAGCGCCCTCACTCGTCGGGCCCGGGCGCCCCCACCCGCTTGGCGCCCTCACCCGCCCGCCCCCCCCCGCGTGCCCTCACCCGCCTGGCACCCGCCTACCAGCCTGGGCGCCCTGACCCACCCTGCCTCGGCCGCGCCCCCGCCTGGCAGGGGGCAGGGCGATTCCCGGAATCGCCCTGTCGCTTGTCGGGGGGCGGAGCGAGCCGCCCAGCAGGCGGGGGCGCGGGCTGCCCGGGTGACGCCTGGCTCCGCCGCGCAGCGGCGCGACCCGGGCGACCTGCGCCCCCGCCAGGCAGGCGGCAGGGAGATTCTGGGAATCGCCCTGCCGACTGTCGGGCGCGGCCGCGGCCGCGGGCTGCCCGGGTGGCGCCTGCCTCGGTCGCGCCACCAGGGCGGCCCGCGGCCCCTCCCGGCAGGCGACAGGGCGATTCCGGGAATCGCCCGGGCGAGCAGGTGAGGGCGCCTGGGCGGGCGGGCGAGCGCGCCGGGCGGGTGGGCGGGCGAGCCCGCCAGGGCGGGTGAGGCGGGTGAGGGCGCCGGGTGGGCGAGCGGGAGAGGGCGCCCAGGCGGGTGAGGGAGCCGGGCGGGCGGGCGAGGGCGTCGGGCGGGCGAGGGCGCCCGGGCGGGTTAGGCGGGTGAGGGCGCCGGGCGGGCGAGGGCGCGGCCGGGCGGGCGGGTGAGGGCGCCCGGGCGATTCCCGGAATCGCCCTGCGCCGGGCGGGCAAGGGCGCCCAGGTGGGTGAGCCGGGTGAGGGTGTCGGGCGGGCGGGCGAGGGTGTCGGGAGGGCGGGCGGGCGAAGGCGCCCGGGTGGGTGAGGCGGGTGAGGGCGCCGGGCGGGCGAGGGCACGGGCGGGCGGGCGAGGGCACGGGCGGGCGGGCGGGTGAGGGCGCCCGGGCGGGTGAGGGCGCCCGGGCGGGTGAGGGCGATTCCGGGAATCGCACGGGCGCCCTCACCTGCCCGCCCGCCTGGCGCCCTCGCCCGCCTGGCGCCCTCACCCGCCCGCCCGCACGGCACCCTCGCCCGCCCGGCGCCCTCACCCGCCTCACCCACCCGGAAGCCCTCGCCCGCCCGCCCGGCACCCTCACCCACCTCACCCGCCCGGCGCCCTCGCCCGCCTCACCCGCCCGGGCGCCCTCGCCCGCCCGCCCGGCACCCTCACCCACCTCACCCGCCCTCACCTGCCCGCCCACCCGGCGCCCTCGCCTGCCCGCCTCCCTCACCCGCCTCACCCGCCGGGCGGGTGAGGGCACCGGGCGGGCGGGCGGGTGAGGGCGCCCGGGCGATTCCCGGAATCGCCCTGCCGCCCAGGCGATTTCCGGAATCGCCCTGCCACCCGAGCGATTCCCGGAATCGCCCGGGCGCCCTCACCCGCCCGCCCGCCCGACGCCCTCGCCCGCCCGGCGGGTGAGGCGGGTGAGGGCGCCGGGCGGGCGGGCGGGTGAGGGCGCCCGGGCGATTCCGGGAACGCCTGGGCGGCAAGGCAATTCCGGGAATCGCCCGAGCGCCCTCACCCGCCCGCCCGCCCGGCGCCCTCACAGGCGAGCGGGCGGGCGGGCGGGTGAGGGCGATGGGCGGGCAGGCGGGTGAGGGCCCCTGGACGATTCCCGGAATCGCCCGGGCGCCCTCACCCGCCCGCCCGCCCGTGCCCTCGTCCGCCCAGCACCCTCACCCGCCTCACACGCCCGGCGGGCGGGCGGGTGAGGGCTCCGGGCGGGCGAGGGCGCCGGGCGGGCGGGCGGGTGAGGGCGCCCGGGTGATTCCCGGAGTCGCCCTGCCGCCCGGGCGATTACGGGAATCGCCCGGGCGCCCTCTCCCGCCCGCCCGCCCGTGCCCTCGTCCGCCTGGCGCCCTCACCCGCCTCACCCGCCCGTGCCCTCGCCCGCCCGGCGGGTGAGGCGGGTGAGGGCTCCGTGCGAGCGAGGGCGCCGGGCGGGCGGGCGGGTGAGGGCGCCCGGGCGATTCCGGGCGGGTGAGGCGGGTGAGGGCGCCGGGCGGACGAGGGCACGGGCAGGCGGGCGGGTGAGGGCGCCCAGGCGATTCCCAGAATCCGCCCGCCCGTGCCCTCGTCCGCTCGGCGCCCTCACCCGCCTCACCCGCCCGGCGGGCGGGCGGGTGAGCGCGCCCGGGCGATTCTCGGAATCGCCCGGGCGCCCTCACCCGCCCGCCCGCTCGCCTGGGCGCCCTCACCCGCCCGCCTGGCCGCCCTCGCCTGGCCGTCCTCGCCTGCCCGCCCGCAGCCGTTACTCGCCACACCCGCCCGCCCGGCGCCCTCACCAGCCTCACCCGCCCGCCCGCCCCGGCGCCCTCACCCGCTTGCCCGCCAGGTGCCCTGACCCGCCCGCCCCCCCGCACGGGCGCTCTGACCCACCGGCCCCCCCGGCCACCCTCACCCACCCTGCCTCGGCCGCACCCCCCCCGGCAGGCGGCAGGGCGATTCCGGCAATCGCCCGGGCGGCCCTCACCCGCCTGCCCGCCCGGCGCCCTCACCCGCCTTGCCCCCCTAGGCGCCCTCGTCCGCCCGCCCGTCCGGCGCCCTTGCACGCCCGACACCCTCACCCGCCTCACCCGCCCGGGCGCCCTCGCCCGCCCGCCCACCCGACACCCTCACCCGCCTCACCTGCCCGCCCGCCCTCGCTCGCCCGCCCGCTCGGCGCCCTCGCCCGCCCGGCCGGCGCCCTCACCCGCCCAGGCGCCCTCACTCGCCCGCCCGCCCCACGCCCTCACCCGCCCAGGCACTCTCACTCGCCCGCCCGACGCCCTCACCCGCCTCACCCGCCCGGGCCCCCCCCCCCCGCCTGCCCCGGCGCCCTGACCTGGCTGCCCGCTCGCCCGGCGGCCTCACCCACCTCACCCGCTTGGCGCCCTGACCCGCCCGCCCCCCTGCCCGGGCGCCCTGACCCACCCTCCCCCCCCCCCGGGGCGCCCTCACCCACCCTGCCTAGTTCGCGCCACCCGGGCGGCCCCCGCCCCAGCCCGGCAAGCGGCAGGGCGATTCTGGTAATCGCCCTGCCGCCTGTCGGGCGGGGGCGTGGGCCGCCCGGGTGGCGCCTGCCTCGGTCGCGCCACCCGGGTAGCCCGCGCCCCCGCCTGGCAGGGCGCCAGGTGAGGGCGGGAGGGTGAGGGCGGGCGGGTGAGGACGCCGGGCAGGGGGCGGGTGAGGGCGCGCGGGTTGGGCGGGTGAGGGCACCCGAGCCGGGTGGGGGAGCGGGTGAGGGTGGGTGAGGGCGCCCGGGCCGGGGGGCGGGTGAGGGTGCCGGGGCTGGGTGGGGGGGCGGTTGGTGGGGCGGGTGAGGGCTCCCGAGCCGGGGGTGGTTGAGAGGGTTGGGGCGCGGGGGTTTGTGTGGGCTCCCGGGCGGGTGGGGTTGGCAGGGTGCCCGAGCCGGGGTGGGGGGCGGGTGAGGGTGGGTGAGGGCGACGGGGTAGGGTGGGGTGTCGGTTGGGGGGGCGGGTGAGGGCGCCCGGGCCGGTGGAGGGGGGGGTTGAGGGGTTGGGGGCCGGGGGTTGTGTGCGAGATTCGCAGACATCAAAGACCCATTAGAAGAGGAAAATGAGCAAAAGGAAACAGAAAATATTGTGGAAGAAGGCAATGATGAAACTCTAGAGGACGAAGAGTTTGGATTACGTGACATTGTTGATTAAATTTAAGTTATGCTTGTAAATCAAGCTTTGCAATGTTTTGACTTTGACATTTTATGAGAAGAATAAACACTCAATTAGGGTTGTTATACGTTCAATATCTGTAATATGTGATTTTCGCATTGATTTTTAAGTTAATCATTATTTTTTGAAAAAAAAAGTGATTATTATTATTTTTTTGACATGAAATTCATAAAAAAAGCTATTATTTAACCATTTTTAGTTAAAATTATCATATAAAAATTGCGATTTTGACATGTCAATTCTAGCAAAAAATTATCAAAACGTGTAGTTTTTTAGTTATATTTATGTTAAAAATGGTTATTTTTATGTCCATTGTTAAAAAATATTGTTTTTTAGAAACAATTATTTCATGTGGATTGAAAAATTAATTAAGGATGTATAAATATGTAGAATATCGAAAATTCTAAATATCGACCTCCTAATTTAAAAATGCAAAACAATAAAAACCTCACTAAAAAAAAAGTTAAAATTAAAATAAAAAACAAGAAAATGTGAAGAAAATGACCACTTCAAAAATGATCAAATTTAGAAAATAATTATTTACATTTTATACATTAGAAAATTTAAAGCCAAAAAACAGGTCTTTTAAAAAAAGGGGGTGATGCAGAATACTCACTTTTTTAAATCAGCATGAAAATCACTATGATTCTAAAACGTAATGTACATAAAAAAATTAAAGTGCCAAAAACTATGCTCTAAGAAAAACATGTTTGTTCTGCATCACCCCTTTTCAAAATCAGGTCACTTTTTTGCTATCTCTACGAAACAGGTAACAGTATCAGTTCCCGTTTCAAAGTTTACATTGTTATGAAACGTTTGATGTTTCATTTGGTGGCATAAGCCTTGGTTTTATACTTTGAATTTTGTGGTCGTATTTCGATTTCTTGGGCATCTTCTTTGATACATAGATCTCTCTGGTACATAGATCTTGGACAGAGTAATCGGTCGCCCACTGCAATCTGCAGGTGGAAAATTGTGCACTCAAACATGTAATTTTTAGAATTCCAATTTCTCCTATAGATTTTAATATGTCTGAGTTTTTAAGTTGTTATAAGTTAGTTAAAGTATGGAGATTTTGGAGAGATAGGTTATGAAAGCATTATTTTAAATATTTGTAATCATGATAAAGCTAATGGAGTAATAAGGGTATGCTTTTTAATTTGTACAACATTTTTGGAGTGATAAGTTGTATTTTGTAAATGTGGAGTGGTAAGGTGAACTTCATTTCATCATATTTGAAGTCATAAGTGAATTTTTGTATTTGGAGTGATAAGTGAAAGTCATTATTGTAATTCAAAGTAATTTTTTTACTTTGAAAGCGATTGAGATAGTGCAGGAAGTTTTTGAAGACAATTTGCTTCTAAAGTTTGCAAGTGTGACATTCTCATTGAGAAGTTTCCACAACAAAGTTTTGACATTGAAGAATGATGCACTCCAGTAATTAATAAAATCATAATTTTTGTGGTGCTTGTGTCCCAGATCCGCCCGAAATTGAATAAGGGGATCTTAGGTACACTGTGTGTAATGAATGCGTGTGCATGACTTGTGTTCAGATTATCAAAATGCTCTCTTTGTATTATGCTTAAACACCTACATGCACATAAGAAAGCTTAAGTATAAGAACGCTTAATCAAGCTCCTGTAATCAAGCTTAAGTATACAAACACAAAGCATCACATCATCAAATTGATAAGATGATCTTCCAAGCAAGCACATTTCACATCATGTAATCAAAGAAATCAAGTTAAGGACGTTACAAAATCAAGCATTTCAAGCCAAGACGACATCAACATCATCAACATTTTTTGTATCGCTTGCAGATAAACATTTTTGAACTAAATTGTACAGGTGCATTCTCGACTGTAATCAAGACCCTAATTTTAATTGTTAAGGTGAATACATTAAGTCAAGTAAGTCTTCAACTCAGTCATCAAGATTGAACTTGTCATTTGTCTCTTGGGTGCATTTTCGACAGTGTTCGACACCCTTCCTTTTTTAAAATCAGCACATTCATTGAGTACATTCAAGAAGGCATAAAGTGTAAGTAATCAATTAAGCAATTTTAAGCAAGCCATCTAGCAAGAAATCATCATCAAACGAGTGTGAATTCTAGTATTATATTCTTCAAGTGAGCATCATGTCAAGCTAGTGTTTAACACAAGCGCAATAAGCAATAAATCAAGGAAGCGTGTCATTCAAACAACAAAGTAAGCGAGTGTGTTATTCAAACAACCAAGAAAGCGAGCGTGTCAAAATAAAGTGCGAAAGTTCAAAGCATGACATCTACAACAACCAATCCAGTGTGAAGTTGATTGAAGCATTCCTAAAGTGTCAGTGAAGCATTCAAGAAAAGTGATCGTCATCAAGCGAGCATGACATCAAGAGTTCAAGCAACCAAGTTATAAAACTCTAGAAATTGTTTAAAGCATTAGCAATAAGAAACAGTACAAGTAAGCCTGAATTCAAAGTGAGCAAGCTAACATGGCGACACACATTCAGTTGTCCCAAATTCTTAACAATTTGATTTTATCATCAGCTAGTGACATGGTGAACATCAGCAAAACAACTCTTGTTGATATTCAAGTGCATATTCAACATGCACATGAAATGATTGAGTTCCTTCAACTGGAGTAGCAACTACAAAGAACTGAGTTGTTAGAGAAGAGTGATGCTTCCAAGTCTTTGAACAATCCAAATACAGCTGATGATTCCAAGTCACTGATCCAATGAACTTCAATTGTCGAAGTGGTCCCTAATCCAGTTCAACTTTCTTCCAAACCAATCATCAAGCCATGTCTGGTTTGGGTATATTTCTTCTATTTCTTTTATAAGTGTTTTAGTTGTTTATTAAATTTCTTTATTTGGTATCAGAGAAAGCCATGGGAAGAAATCCAAAGTAACAGAAATCGACGAGCCGTAGGATATGTCAAAGACGACACCAAATTGCATATCCCAGATGATTTAAGGCACATTAAGTTTGTCAGTGCAGGGTTTCTTGCACAAATCACATTGACTAGTTCTGAGAAAGTTGAAGACAAACAGAAATACACGCAAACTAAAGTTGCAGTCAAACCAAAATGTAATAATATCACTATAGGAAAAACCTAAAATTCAGGTATTCCTTGAAAAATGACCTCTATTTGATCCTGGTTCCACCTCAAGAAAGGCTATAGGTATCCACAAAATATGTCTACAAAAAATGTTTTGTATTTGTGCCACAAATCTAAATTTGTTGAGAAGTGAAAGACATACGAAATTGCATTGAAGGGATGATTAATTAGGTCTGATATTTTTGTTTCTTTGGAACCTCAAGAAAAAATTTAAGAAAAAATGCCATATCTTCTTTTCTAGATCAAATCGAAGAGAGGCCTAAAAATATGCCAAAACTTAACTGAACATAACAGAAAGGGTAAAACCCCGATTCAAGGGGTCTTCATCGAAACCCATGTCTGGGATTTTATGTTAAACCATAATGGAAGAAAAAAAAACCGTCTAAATCTCAAATTTCATTGAAACCAAAATTTTGTTGTATGTATCCACTAGTAAATATGAAAAAAGAACAAAGTTGTTCATATAATAACCTTAAATCTAGAAATACATAAACACTAGACTCATAAATACCAGATTCATATATAATGGAGTTTTTGTGAAGTGGAGCAAACTTATAAATACTGAACCCATTAAATTAAACGAAATTGGGTACTCTTAACAGGGTAACATTCTATGTAATTATACAAATTAACAATTTGGCCGAAGCTTGAGAAAATAATTCATTCCATAGAACATTTAATTGAAGAAGTATTGAACCAACAAGCCAATAACCCTAATGCTCATAAATTCAAAACCATCAAGATTTCATTCAAAGCTAAGGCTATCCACTTTACATGGTGTCCATATGGAGTTGTAGCATGGTATAGCTTCATGACCCAATTGACAGAAGAAGGGACACCGACTTAAACGAGTCATTCCAAAGTGGAGGATATTTGAAACCATTGTCATCTCCCAAGTCAAAACAATACATTCATCAGAGGAGAACTAATTAAATCCATCAATTTAACAGTCATGCCTTGAAGAGAATTTACTTGTTGTGGATAGTCGAACTTTGGGTGACTTCATTTGAAAATTGAGCGCAGCAAGGGCTTTAAAAATTCTATAACAGAGCATAGAGACCAGATAGGCATAATCATAATCAATAGTATATATAGAGTTAGAAAATTTGACAAGAAAGAGCTAAACACCACACCTGTGTAAATATTCGCATTTGAGAAGGCTCACAAGTGGAGACAGGGAAATGCCAAGACTTTGCAGTGGTGGAAGTACCACAGGAGGTAGGGTTACAATACCCATCATTTGATGAAGTCAAGTAACAGAGAGTCGTAGATGAGAAACCTTTTCCAACATGGTGGCCAACAACTACATTGCACCCAGATTCATCTAGAAGCCCAGACCCGACGATGCTAAGGGGTGGTAAATATTGTATGTTAGACCATAAGTGCCAAGGTATGGTTGACTTCGGAAGTAATGATATACATGTAATGCGAACTATAACAATAATTAAAAAGGTTCTTAAGATTTATATAGAGCATTATTACCATCTAACTAAAGATTAATCCAATCAATGAAAACCTTATAATGAAAACAATCATATCCATGGTAAATTGACTAAAACTCTAGTAAAATGTATGAAAAGATCTTTTGTGTCAAGTATGTTTATTTAAAAAATGAAAATTATGCTTGGTAAAGTATTTTGTTAAGATGTGTGACAAGTGGTATCAGAGCGCTCGAGTTGCAAAGTTGAGGCCTCTGGATGATAAATGAATAACATCAATTATGATATGCACATAGATAGAAAACCAACCATCATGAGGAGGATTTGGCTTACACCATTAAGACCGGTGACGAGAGAAGGTACATCATCGTTTCCAAAAACCAATCCTGAAGTATGGATACAATTGGGGAAGGAGTCGCATAACACCAACATTGCCATTTTGTGTTGAAAATAGGAACAAGAAATGATAAAAATAGAATCCAGTATATTCCAATTTTAATTTGTCCTTGAATTAAAATTGTGAATTAAAATTCGAATTTAGTCTCACCAACTCCTTGAAAATAATTAATTAATTCATCTTGAGTTAATTAGTTGGAGAAATTCAAGTTAGAAGTCTTTCTAAAGTCATGCAACAGTTATCCCTTAAATTAAGGAGATAAGAATGAGTTATATTTGAATTGTAATTAGTTAGCTCAGTTTACTGAGTAAGTCCAATTAAATTAGTTCCAAATTGTTTGAGGAACTAATTGTGAGTTATCATTCAGTTGATGCATGCATGCACTCAACCAGTGTACTCCAGATAATTGAATATTCCCTCATCAGAAACTCATCCATGTCTATTCTGAGAAAGACCTAGTTGAGCTAAATGTCAAGGACAAGTGTACTATTAGTTGCATGTTTTTTTCTATAAAGGAAACTCATGCATGCAGAAGGATTAATGCACAGGAGGATTGCGCAGTTCTAACACGGCGTGAGATCAGTGTGAGAGATCATAGTTCCACTTGTTGAGAGTCTTCCACTTGGTAACAGGAGGATCACCTAGGAGAAACTACGCAAGGAAATAGGAGCTTGGAGGGCAGAGGAGAAGGCTTGTGAGAAGCTTTGATTGACTGTGAGCATCCAGGAGGAGTGTACTGAGAGTTGGCTAGCTATGAGAGCTAAGGTTTTGTGTAATTCTGATATATTTCCACCTTGTATGATAATACAGATAGTGGGGTTTTTAGCTGAGGCTTTCCCCTGAGTATTTTCTATATTTCATGTGCATTGATTCTTATTTTGGTTATATGTGTTCAGCTTGATCTTGCTCAATATTTAAGCTTCCAAAAATTGATAGTGGAAGTAGGTTATAGTATTTTGCTTTGGTTATATTTCATTATCGAGTTAACCTGCAATAGATCTACAGAGTTGGATTTGTAGACAAAATTTCTACATTCTAGAGACAGTGAAAGAATTGAAGAATGAGATGGCCAAGTTGTGGGCAGGTAATGAGAGGTTGATGCAAGAAAAAGAGAAGATTATGAAAAGTTTGTCTGAGAGACATAATCAACAACAACCAATTCCTAGTCCTGAACAGGGAAACGGGACTAGTGATTAAGAGTTCATAAGTGAATATCTGGAAACAGAGGGCGGCGAAGGAAATCGAGAAGAAGAATCAGTAATGTATCGGATCATAAAAAGCACAAACAACAGAAAATCAAGTTACAAGGAGAATTTCAAAAGATAAAACCTCCCCTCTTTGATTGTGAATGGGAGGAGGAGATAAAATTTCACTATTCTTATATAGACCCCACATCTAACTCTTAAGCCTCGTATTAGCCTTGTCACCTTTTATTCAGCCTTATTGCAACTAGTCGACTCTTGCTCCTTCCCTAATGACTCGTCTGGATATGTTTCTATTATATGGATCCAGTTTGCTCCTCTCCACCATGCTTTTCATTTTAGATTTCCTAACATGTCGCAACAACAAATGAGACACCAGCGAGGCTCCTATAGTAGGGAAGAAGGAAGTTTTTTTGCTCATTTTTGGGTTCATTTTCTACACATAGATATCATGAACATACCCCTAATCATATTCAACTTTCCATGGACCATGCATCTCCTGAGGCCATGACTGACAAAACCAAGTACATAGATATAGAAATTTTCCCTCCTTTGTTGATTATCTACAAATTCCTAGACAAAGTCACAGTAAACAAAATCAGTACTTTTGTATAGTGGAATTACACTGGCATATCAAATATTTATCAATAAAACTATTTTGGAAATAGATGGCGCGAAAAGGGAGTTTCCACTCCATCGAGATTACATTTAAGTTGAACACAAATAAATGTCCCTAGAACAAAGCGACATGGCCCTTCGGCTATTCAAGATCGAGGTAATCCTTTCCAAAGGAAAAGATCCCTGTGGCACTCCAACACTTGTATATGTTTCCACTTCAACTTAGCCAATGTTATGCCTTTCCTTTGTGTTTGTGGCAACTCATCTCTAAGCCTTTCTAAGTTTAATATTATCATGGGTTATGAGCAACAAAAGTGCAATTTTATTGCATTTAAATATATGTATCTCCATGGTAGGGTTGAGACTCATGATATATCATGGTTAAGCCACAATTTATGTCAATTTCATATCTTCTTTTGGACAAAAATATTGTTTTTCCATCGTTGGTCTGGTTTCCCAACTGGCAGAGCCCAGTGGAAAGAAAACTTGATTGTGCCGAGAGGCGCTCTCCAGCTTAGTATGGAAAAGATGTTATTAGGTTACGTTATGTAAACATTCGGGCTTGCTCAAATTAGATAACAATAAAGATAAAAGTGAAATAAAATTAAAAAATGAAATTAATAATACTCTGGTTTTCCCACAGTATTCTCAACCCATGGTATTCTCTAAATTGGGCTTTTATTAAGAATTTGAAACAGTATTATCTTAAAAATATTATAAAATTAGGTCCTCTGTTGTTTAACATTTTGGCTTCGTCAAATTACCTAAGAATTAAAACAAAATTAAATAATAATAATAATAATAGTAATTTTGCCAACCCATGGTTTTCCCACGGTATTCTTAACCCATGGGTTTTCCCATTGTATTCTCTAAACTGGGTTTTTACTAAGAATTTGAAGCATGAGATAAACATTAAAAAATACTCAAAGTTTAAAAGTCTTGCTTGACATTTTTACACAGTCAAATTACGCAATAATAATAATAACGATAAATTAATTAATTAAATTAATAATTTTTGCAACCCTTGTAATTCCTTAGACAATTTTCATTGGTTGCAAAGTAGAAGAGAGATCACTAACCAGTGCTTTTGGATTCCTACAAAGGTAACCATTACTTTAACCATTTTTCATTTATATGTTGTTTCATAGTGATGTTGTAGAAAATTGGAATGGTTTTAACTATTGTAGTACATATCAAGGTATTTCAACTAAATATGGGTTGTTTTTAATTTCTTTTGCACTTACTGCCATCTGCAACACTAGAGTATTTTAAAGTTTAGAATATTTTTTAATGTTTGTCTAACTTTACAATATGTTTATAATAATCATGTTTCAAATTCTTAATAAAAGTCAAGTTTAGAGAATACCATTGGGAGAACCATGAGTTAAGAATACAGTGGGAAAACCACAGGTTGGAAAATTTATTTAGCCTTACAACATATGTTCCATACTAGATCCATCTTAACTCAAGAGCTACAAAGCTCAATAGGGATCAAATCTATTGAGGATAAAGTCTCTTTTAGAGTAAAAAGAGATTGGATCCCTCTCGATAGATTTGGAGTTATGATGGAACTAGGTTAGTGATATGATGTAGTTTTGTAAATAAACAATAGAACTTGAACTTTACAAAAAAATTAATATTTGTGAAATAAATTTATTTAAGAAATATGGAAAACTACCCTACCTAATAAACTGGTTAAAGAAGTGTCGGAAAATATAACAAAGTATTATACAACAAAATGAAATAAAGGTAAACTTTATTTATTTAATTTTAGTAGTATAAAAAAAACGAACTTTGATGTAAGTAGGGCATCCATATAAAGGCACATAGGCATCAATTCATAATAAGTATCAAAACACTAAAAAAACCATAAAAACTAACTAAATAGGCTTTGTTACAATAACACTGACCAATACCATGGATTATTAATATCACTTGTCAAAAAAAACATTTCTTCCAAGTATAGATTGATTCTCAAGGGAATATGGTCAGTGTATGCTTAGTCTTAATGATTATCAATGATTGTAGTGTATTAAATGGTTTGTTAGGCTACAATGATTTTTAATAAATTTAAAAAATTATATTCGTGCCAAGTGGCTCCCTACCCACCAATTTCGTAGGGACTTAAGATTATTCCAATTCTAATAAGTTCCTCCATGATAAGTTCTCTTTATCATTTATAACATTAATTTATATATAAACGAATTTCATTTAGCAAAATGGTCCATTACTTTTAATAAATTTTAAAAATTAGATTCGTGGCTCCCCACCCACCAATTTCTTAGAGATTTGAGATTATTCCAATTCTAATAAGTTTCTCCATGATAAATTCATCATTATTATTTATAATTTTTTCTTTTAAAATTAAAATTGACTTATAATTTTTCTTAAATGTATAAATATAGATAAATGTAACCTGTCATTAGACAATAGAAGTGCGAATAAAAATATATTATAAATTAAAATTGGCTTATAATTTTTCTTAAATGTATAAATACGGATAAATGTGACAGGCCATTAGAATAAAAATATAAAAGAAGTATGGACAAATGTGACCGGCCATTAGACCATGGAAGTAGAATAAATTCGAATGAACAGTAACCTTCCACAGAATAGTTGCTCGGACCACCAACAAAAACTAAATAAAAATAAAGTTAACACAGTAAAAGTAATGATAGATTCGATTGAACAATAGTCTTTTAAAAAAGAGTGATCTCGGCAACCAACAAAAATCAGTTCCATTCCCATCTCTCATTAATATTCGCTCAAAGGAAGAGACTATCGATCTGTCAACTTTGTAATCAGGAAGTGAGTAATGCAAATAATGTAACTTGTACGACATTTTGAAAATTGAGGCATTTCACAAATTCTATAACAATATTATTACCCACGAGACATTAATGCAACTGGTACAAGAATTTTGGGCCACTGAACGCCTTACAAGTTTCCATCGCCCGACTTTTAGCGCATGCCTCCTATCTATCTTTCACACCGGTACCACTCGATTGTCTCAACAAGCCTGTTTTCGTAGGGCACAACCCTCACATTCAAAGTGTTCACACCCTTAATATTTGGAAGACCTTTTACCATCAATTTTTTCTTAGTAATATTAGGTCATTATGATTTAACTTTCTATACCTCTGATACCATATCAGAGAATGCAAAAACAAAACTGAACACAACACACACCTCTTGCTCATTCCATTACCAAATAAATATTTTTATACACAGCAGAGGAGTTTCTCGATTCTATTTGTCATTGGCTTCTTGACGAAGATACCTGAAATCTCCAGAAAACTCGAGACACTGTTGAGAATTTAATGAATTTGGTGGTTGGAATTAACGTTTCCAAAACAAACATCTACATATTGATCCGACGGTCATCGCCCATTAAGTAAGCAACACAATAGACATGACCGACCAAGAAGAACTGCGCAATGGAGCAACTATTGGAATCATGAACATATAGTATACCGCTTACACGGAGGGAAACCCTAAAAAAATGATACTAAAAATGTGAAAATAGATTTTACACTACACAGAACTTTGATCTAGTTTTCTCTCGACATATCCAGTGATAATATAAAAATTGATCAATTCTTTTCGATTTTATAAATTACATTGTATAAAGTGATGGATCTATATTTAGAACAATTTACACCTTCCGATCATCAAAGTTAAACTTACATCAATTGTCATTTATAGCAAGTCCCACCCTCACCGTTTGAAAGTGGGTTTTAATATGGTAACCTCGTTTCAATTAGAATTTTAATAACCAAAATAAAATTAGAAAATCGAATATGAAAAATTAGCATTTTTAAGTGCAGGACTGATGGCCTTTATTAGGTTAATTACAAATTTTGAAAATATATAAAATATCAAATTAATTACCATTTTTGAAAATATATAAAAATAAATAAAGTTAATTGTTTGAACTCTGCTCCACCTTAAATGTACAATCCAAATAAGTTCAGAAGGGAATGGAAATTTTGAAATATTTTACAATTAAAAATTATAAAAAAAATTGTTTGTATATGTAAAAAAAATTATTTTAAATTTAATAAAGTTTATTTAGAAATCTTTTTAAATCAAGTTTTTTATTATTATTATTTTGCTAGTTTGTATAAGTTTTACAAATTTCTACTTCCATATGGCTCAAATCTCATGATCTTTTGGGTTATGGGCCCATTAAACTAACTTACCTCTCTTTAAATGGTAATAATGAACTCGTAAATATCTAAACTACAATGCTTCATCCTTTTTTCTCTCTTGGCTACTCCACATTTCTTCTTGGTGCACCCGCGCTTCAACATAACTGGCGTTCCAACTTGTTATGCCCACAATTCCCCGGTTCGAGCTCATGGGTATCACTTGAGGTTGAGAGTCATGGATTTTCTTACTCCCTGAATCCTTTTTCCATGGTTGGCCCTCACCACTTTGAGGCTTGACCAAGCCGACTGGGCACCACTCGAGTCGAAGTTCATTGGTCGCTCTAATCTCCTCCATGATGAGATGGCTAATTTGGTGCCCAACCAAACCCTGATTCAATGTTAGCTCTTGGATAGAACTTGGCTCAAACTAAAGATATGATCGAATGAGGTTGGAAAAACTAGGGAGGTTGGGATTAATAGTGGAACTTGCTCGTCTCAAAAGATTCCACAATCCTCATTAAAACTTCAAACACACTTCCACTGCTACATCTCCTTCCTTCATACATGCAACAAAATACTCAATGGCCTAAACTCATGATGAAGACTTATTCAATCTGCAACCCACCACATTGATATCTATGCATGGATCTCCCACCATACATACACATCTCTATATGATTCTACACTACTCTGATTGTCACGATTGACCAGACAGATTTCACTTAGCACAGGTTACACACAAAAGACATGAAATTAAAACACAAAGATATAGGGTTTCATTAATATCGATCTAATTACACAATGAGGCCTCATTGGGCCTAATTTACATTGCTTGGTCGCCTTCACACTATATTTTAGCACAATGGTGAGCCCAATATGTATTGTAATGGTCGTCCTTTAACATGCCCACAAACTACATATATATATAAGTATAAAATAGTATCATGGATCACTTTAGATCCACAATCCTCTCCATATTTTACTAACTACACATTATGAAATAGTAATTACATAACAAATTTGTTGGCGGTTACATAATTTGCGAGGAAAATCACATCCCCTCAGCCATGTCACCACATCCTAACCTTCCTGGCATTTTAATTATCAATTTTGATTAGGGGGAGTCAATGCTCCTACATCAAAATTATGTGCTTGAAATTATTCATGATCTCTTGATCATGTGCTTCATTGCTACATGTCATTCATCCTCACATTAGTTTTCTTCTCCACATGTATCTTTGAGCTTTTAGTTGAACTTAGTAGTGAGTTGCAACCAAGTGTCCACTGACACCTCACCATTCTCTCTCCTCTACTCAATCATTTGGCATTACAAGTTCACCACCTATGGAACCTTCTTGATCTCCCTTAGCTTCACTGGTTGTTGCAAGCTACCCATTTTCTTGACAATTCTACCTACAACCGCAGCTATGGAATTTCCGCAAAAACTTCTACCCAACCACATGTGGAATTTGTTCACCTACAACTTGATGCAGACAACCTAGGGGACTACAAATTTTGGCCTCTGGATGAATCAAATATCATGAGCTTATGGGTTATGCGCCCACTAAACTGGCTCTCCTCACCTTAAATCAAAACAAGGAACTTGTAAAACTCCAAACTCTAGTGCTTCATCCTCTACCCTCGCTCAGTTGCTCCATATTTCTTCTGGCTACACCCGTGCTTCAGCATAATTGGTGTTCCAACTTGTTATGCCCACATTTCCCTAGTATGAGCTCGTGGGTCCCACCTAAGGTAACGAGTTAGGGATTTTCTTACTCCTTGCTTCCTTTTTCCATAGCTGGCCCACCACTTCGAGGCCCGACCAAGCCAACTAGACCCCACCTGAGTCACATTCGATTTGTCGCTCTACTTTCCTTCGTGACAAGACAACTAATTTTGGGCCGAACCAAACCTCGAGTGAGGGTCAACTCTCGACTGGAAATTGGCTCGAACTAAAGAAATGATAAACTGAGGTCGGACTGACTAGGGAGGTTAAGATCAACTAGCTGGACATTCCTATCTAAAAGGATTCCAAACTCCTAAACTTCAAACACGCTTTCGTTGCTACACATCCTTCCTTCATACATGTAACAAAATACTCAATGGCTTGAACTTATGACCAGGCCTTATTCAATTTGTAGTCCCCCATGTTGACGTCTACACAGAGATCTCCCACTATACATAGGAAACTCTATATCATTCTACACTACTATGTTTGTCACGATTGACCAGACAGATTTCACTCAGCATAGGTTACACATAGAAGACATGAAATTAAAACAAATAGATATAAATTTTATTAATATTGAGCTAATTACACAGTGAGGTCTCGTTGGGCCTAATTTACATTGGTTGGTCTCCTTCACACTATGTTATGGTGCCATGGTGGGCTAGCTCTTCTTTCTAATGGTCGCCCTTTAACATGCCCAACTACATATATATATATATATAGAGAGAGAAAACATTATCGTCGATCATTTTACATCCATGGTCCTCTCCATATTTTACTAACTACACACTGTAAAATAGTAATTACATAACAAATCAATTTGTGGTTACAAAATTTGTGAGAAAAATTACATCCCCTCAGTCACATTGCCACGTCCTCACCTTCTAGATGGTTGAATTATCAATTTTGATTAAGGGGGGGGAATTCTCCTACATAAAAATTTCATGCTTGAAATTATTCATGATCTCCTGATCATGTGCTTCATTTTTTCATCTTATTCATCCTCACTTCAGTCTTCCTTCTCCACATGTATTGCTAAACTTTTGATGGAACTCAACACTGAGATACAATCAAGTCTCCATTGACACCTCACCATGCTCTCTCCTGCCTTTAGTCTTCTGGCATCACAGGTTCACCTCCTTTGGAACCTTCTTGATCTCCCTCTTCTCCTCTAGCTATTGAATAATACTCACTTATCTTGATAATTATACCCACAACCATAGTTGTGGAATTGCCACAACAACTTCTACCCAACCGCACCTAGACGTTGTTCACCTTAATTGGGAAATATTTTCCTACTATGATACCACTTAACATAGACGATCCAGAGGTTTGCAAATTTTGACCTCAAGATGGCTCAAATCTAATGATTCTATGGGTTATGGACCCACTAATCTAGCTCTTCTCACCTTAAATCACAACAAAAAACTCCTAATTATGCAAACTTCAGTGCTTTGTCCTCTGGCCTCTCTTGGCTACACCATATTTCTTGTTAGTGGAATTGCACTTTAGCATAGATAGTGTTCCAACTTGCTTAGTCCATAATTCCCCGATTTGAGCTTGCAAGTTCCACTTGAGGTTGGGAGATGGGGCTTTTCTTACTACCTTCTTCCTTTTTCCACGGCTTGTCTCAACCACTTTAAGGCCCAACCAAGCCAACAGGACGCCACCTAAGTCAGAGTTGGTTGGTTTCTCTACTCTCCTCCATGAAAAGACGACTACTTTGGAGCCTTACTGATCCGGGTCTTGTGGGAGGCCCTTATCATCTAAAAAATTGATATGGATCTTGGGAGGGAGGTCCACAAGATATGAAAAATTGAAATTCCAGAAGAAAAAGAGGATAACACACAATAAAGAAAACTACAAAGAAACTTTTTTTTTATTAAAATAGACAATAATTGTAAAGTCTACATTGTGGTGGACAAACTATCATTTTTACAAAATGTGACTTGTTACTTATATTCTTTTTTTGTTACAATACCACATGTCAATTGCATGGGTGGGTAAATACCATGGGTGGATGTCACTTACAATACTATGGCTAAATTCCATGAGTGGATAAAATCCATGGGAGGATGAATACCAATGGTAGATTCCACTTACAATACCATGGGAAAATACCTTGGGTGGATGCAAGTTACAATCCCATAGGTAAATTTCATGGGTGGATAAATACCATGGAGGGATGTCAATACCATGGGTAAATTCCATGGGTGGATAAATACCATGGAGGGATGTCACTTACAATACCATGGGTAAATTCCATGGGTGGATGAATTCCATGGGTTGATAAATACCATGGGTGGATGCATTGTTCATTCAAATCATTCCTCCCTCCTTAAGAAGAAATGGTCCCCATTGCGTGAAGTTCCCTCATGAGAAGCCTTTTTTGAATATGAGGAGCCACTAAAGAGAAGGTTTTTGTGTGATTAACCCATAACCGTGATGAATGAAAATCTGAGGATAGAGATACCCTATAATGCTTATGACCAACTGTGATACTCATAGTGTACAACCTAACAAATGGACTTCGATGAAGTGTGGGTTTGTGGATGACCCATAACCATGAAAAACAAAGATCCGATGATAGATATACCCTGGAATTCTTGTGACAAACTGTGATATAACAATATGTGTCCTAGCAAATGGACTTCGATGACAATGATTTTGTGCGGTTGACCCATAACTGTGATGTTGATTCTTGATGAAGTAGTAGGTGCTTACATAGCCTGGGGTGGGAGAACATGTCTCCAAAGTACCCAAGTCAGATGTTTCTATTCTGAAACTGATGAATGTGAAGCAAGTGCCTACTAAAGTGGGGTGGAAGGACACGTCCCCAAAGGGAACCCGCTCCGAATGTTGCTCTAGATATAAAAACTAATTTAAAATGGACATAACTCGGTCAATATAACTCAAAATAATTATTATAATTTATTTTTGCAAACATAATGACCATTCTAAATCTTCCCGTGTTATTGAAATCCCTATTTAGACACTCTAGAAACTCAAATTCGTGCTGGAACTATCCTGTTGTCAGAAAAGTTATGAAAAATAACTGATTTTAAATCAGTGATATCTCCCTCATCCGAACTCTAATTTGACTATTTTTTTTTGGAATTGTGTGATTTTTCAATAAGAGCTCACATATGCAATCATTTTCTTGAAATTCTACACAGAAAAAGATAGGAGAGTTGTCATCCATGAATTGTCATCAAAAAAATTTCTGCAACACAATTGATTTTAAATTAGCGATATCTCCCTCATCGAGACTCTGATTTGGTCAATTGTTTTTTTTAATTTAGGTATTTTTTCACAACGAATCCAGATATGTTATTCGTTTTTGTAAAATTTTCACCAAAAGTTTCTATTTTGAAATTCAAACTCGTCGCCAAAAAAATTCTTGCAAAAAAAGTGAAAAAAAAATAAAAATTATTCCCGCTTTACCTAAGAAAGTGCTATGCGGAGGTCATAGCACGTGCATGAAGTTTGTTGAAGGTTTATGCACAACTTTGAAATTGAAATATGTGTAAAACCCACATTCTCATGGAGCCATAACTTGAATATGATACCACTAATTCAGATCTTTGGGGGTCACCCCCAAGATCTAAAAAATTGAAATGGATCTTGGAGGGAGGCCCCCAAGATCTGAAAAAGTGAAATGTCAGAAGAAAAAGAGGAGAACACACAATAAACAAAACCACAAAGATTTTTTTTATTAAAATGGATAATAACTGTAAAAAATACATTGTGGTGGACAATTTGTCATTTTTACAAAATGCAACTTGTTACTTATAGTCTTTTTTTACACTAGCACAGGTAAATTCCATGGGTGGGTAAATACCATAGGTGAATGAATACATGGGTGGATGTCACTTACAACACTATGCGTAAATTCCATGAGTGGATAAATACCACGGGAGGATGAATACCAAGGGTGGATGCCACTTACAATACCATGGGTAAATTCCATGGTTGGGTGAATACCATGGATGGATGCTACTTACAATACCATGGGTAAATTAGGTGGATGAATACAATGGGTGGATGCATTTTCCATTTGGATCATAGACCAAATAGTTGGGGTTAGCTCTCGACTAGAACTCTACTCGAACTAAAGAAACGATTCAATGAGGTCGGGCCGACTAGGGAGTTTGAGGTCAATTAATACGAGTTTCCCATCTGAAAAGATTCCACAATCCTTATTGAAACATCAAACACACTTATGTTGTTACACGCCATTCCTTTATACATGTGATAGAATACTCGATAGCTTAAACTTGTGACTTGGCCTTATTCAATTTGCAATCCCGCACATCAATGTCTACATCCCCCATACATGCACGTCTCTATATCAGTCAAAACTACTTTGTCTGTTACAATTGACCAAATAGATTTCACTCAACACATGTTACACACATAAAACATGAAATTAAAACATAAAGATATAGAATTTCATTAATATTGAGCTAATTACATAGTGAGGCCTCATTGAGCATAATTTACATTTATTAATCACCTTCACACTATACTATGGTGTCATGGAGGGCTAAATCTCCATTATAATGGCCACTCTTTAACATGTGTTCCACTCCATATTTTACTAACTACACACTGCGAAATAGTAATCACATAACAAGTCATTTGGTAGTTACACAATTTGCGAGGTAATGGTAGAAGTGTCCTCAAACATGTAATTTTATTAATCAGAAAAAAACAGTTACATATTGATTTTGCAAGAGTTTACACCAGAACAACCAAACACTCTTGCAATGAGCAATTTATGAGATCAATTTCCTAAGTACCTCTAATTATGGATCGCTTATGCAATAACAAGTGTCCACTTACAATAAAATCTATTCAAACAATCTTACTAAAAATTCTCCTAAAATCGAGCCTAAGATACGACACTTTTGTAGAGTCATATATTTTACAACAATATACTAATTCTAAATGTCTCCATTAAATAATTAAATATTCTAGATTAATAATTAATAATTTAATATCTTAAATAATTATTTTATTCCAACTTTATAACCTATGATAATATTTTATTTTTGGATCATCTAACATTCCCCCCTATGATCCAAAGATACATTACAACAGATACCAAGTTCATCCCTGAACTTAGTAAATTTTATTCTGCCAAGAGGTTTCATGAAAATGTTGGAGATCTGATCTTCTGAAGGACAATAAACTGGCTTGAGGACATCTTTGGCAATGAGAGATCTAATATGATGATACTTGGTGTCCACATGCTTTATCTTTGAATGAAAAACTGGGCTCTTGGCAAGTTTGATGGCTGACTGGCTGTCAATGAATAATGATGTAGCTTCTTCCTGAGAAATGCCCAAGTCCTGCAAAATTTTGTGCAACCAAACAATTTCACATGCTACTTCCCATGCTGAAATGTACTCTACTTTTGTTGAAGAAGTGGCCACTGTAGCTTGTTTCATACAACTCCAAGACACTGCTGTTGAACCCATGTTCATTAAATAACCTGATGTTGATGCTCAATCATCAATACTTCCAGCAAACTCGGCATCTGAAAATCCACCAAGTACAAAGTTTTTAGTCTGTGTAAAGAAGACCAAAATATTTTATTCCTTCGATATATCGAAGAAATATTTTGCTTGCATTCCAGTGGTTGTCTTGTGGTTCCTGCATAAACCGGGAAAGAATATTGACTACATAAGATAGATCAGGGCGAGTATTTGTCAAATAAATCAAGCTGCCAATCAAGTTTCTATAAGTAGTATTGTCCACCTCTTCTCCCCCTCAAATTTTAAAAGTTTCAAGTTTTGCTCCATGCGGGTAAGAACAATCTTGCAATCATGCATACCAAATTGTTGAAGAACCTCTGTCGCATACTTACTCTAAGAAATGAAAATATGATGTAGATGTTTGAAGACTTCAACTCCAAGATAGTAGTGAAGTAATCCCAAATCTGTCATCTTAAAACCTGCAAGTAACTCCTTTTTCACCTGGGCGACATGATCATCATTGTTTCTAGTAATGATCAAATCATCTACATACATAACAAGAGTCACTAGATTTTTTCCTTGTTGTCGCACATACAAAGTATCATCAGATTCACTTTGTTGAAAACCAACTTTCCTAAGGTATTCATCCATTTTTGCATACCAAGCTTGGGGAGCTTGTTTTAACCCATATAAGCCTTGATCAATTTGTAGACTTTATGTTCTTGCCCGTTAATTTCAAAACCTGGTGGTTGTTTCATATAAACTTCTTCCTATAAATCCCCATTGAGAAAAGCACTTTTCACATTCATTTGATGAACTTTCCATCCTTTCTGAGTGGCCAATGAAAGTGTTAATTGGATGGTGTTCCATTTAGCTGTAGGTACAAAAGTTTCCTCATAATCGATGCCTTCCTATTGCGCAAAACCTTTAGCGACAAGTCTTGCTTTATACTTTTCAAGTTCTATCTTTTGGTTGTACTTAATTTTGTAAACCCATTTGCATCCTATGGGTTTAACATTTTGAGGACAATCAACAAGTTTCCAAGTGTTGTTATAAATTATTGCTCGATATTCTTCAATCATAACCTATTGCTATTCTTTATGTTTTACTGCTTCGTTGTATGTGGAAGGTTCAGTAAAATCATGCGCTATCAGTGCAAAATTGCCTTCACTTCTATGTGACTTCCTTGTTCCTGTTTTATTCTACTCATCAGGCCTTACATCTTTCAAAAGTTGAACTGCCCATTTTGGTAGTTGAAGCTCACTTGTTTGAGGTTCTGAAAAGTCACCATCATTGTAAAGTTGATTAATATAAAGTGACATCTATCAATCAGTTGAAGACTCTAGAGGTGGAGAATCACTGTCTGAAGAACTGCTGCTGCTTGAAAATGTGGATGAACTGCTAGAAGATCCTGATAGTGTTGTTGAAGTAGATGGACTGGAGGAATCATCTTCAGATGAAGGAAAATCAAGTTCATACCAATTTTGTGAATTTGGTTGACTTTGCATATTTCCTTTTCTTTGACTGCCTTTAATTTCTAACTTTTGAAGAATACTTTTGATTTCTTCAGCATTCTTGCTCTCTGTTTCATCAAAAATTACATCCCTTCTCATAATAAATTTTCCATTGGTCAAAAGACGATACCCTTTTTTCTCATCAGAATAGCCAATCATTATGCATTTCAAACTTCTTGAGTCAAGATTAGTTTCATTTTTCTTTTAGAACTAAGGCATAACACATTGATCCAAAAACTCTAAGATGTTTAACTCAAGGTTTGAAACCAAACGAAGCTTCATAAGGTGTGATTCTGTCTAAAGAAGCAGATAGAGATTTGTTTCTTAAGTAGACAGTTTTATGAATTGCTTCTTCCCAATATGTTGGACTTAATCTTTTAAAAGTTAACATAGATCTCGCCATTCCTAACAAGGTAAGATTCATTCTTTCTACTACTCCATTTTGCTGTGGAGTGTAAACATTTGTAAGATGTCTTCTTATGCCATTATCATTGCAATAAGTTTTGAATTCATTTGAAGTGAATTCTCCCCCATTATTTTTCCTGAGAGTACCTATCTTTTCTTTGACTTCATTTTCAACAAGATAGCGAAGAATTTTAAACTTTTCAAATGCTTCTGACTTTTTCTTTAAGAAATAAACCCAAGTCATTCTACTGAAATCATCAATGAATAGTAAGAAATATTTGCATCCACCGAATGAAGTTTGTAGTGGTCCACACACATCACTGTGAACTAGTTGCAACAACGTATTTGCATGCCATGAACTTGTTGGAAAGCTTTCTCGACTTTGTTTTCCATAAATGCAAGCTTCACATTTTGCATTTTCATTCTGAAAGTGGGAATTCCTTTAACCATCCCTTTTTTCTGCAATTGAGAAAGACTATCAAAATTTAAATGTCCATATCTTACATGCCATAATCTTATAGGTGAAATTCGTGTAGTCATTGCCCCTGCAAAATCAGAATGCCTTGGAATAACTGTCCCTTTCATCCTTAACAATTTTCCATCTTCATAACCTGTCATCACAGTTTTCAAGCTCTGTTTGACTAAATTAATCTTAGCTAGGCCATCTTCCATGATTACCTGATGTCCTGCTTGTCGAATCGTGACTAAAGATAACAATTTTTTGTTAAATGTTGGTACATACCATACATTTGAAATCATTTTTTCTCCAATGCGAGTGAGAAAAACTTTAGCTGCTCCTTTTCCATAAGGAGTATGTTTTGTATCATCTGCAATAAAAATGGAATTAAGTTGGCAATCTTGAAAATTACAAAAAAAATCACGTCAACAAGTCATGTGTTGAGTTGCCCATGAATCCAAGATTCAAGAATCTTCATAATAACTTCTAAGATAGGATGAAAGTTGTAATGCCGACAAAGAAGTAAAAACATATTTTGAGTTATCATCATCTTGATCATTTGCAAATTGTGTTGAATGCTCATGAAACTTGGAAATTATATTAAGGGAAGTTCGACAATCTTCAGCACAATGTCCAACTTTGTTACATCTTCGACAGACAATTTGACTTAAGTCTCTTCCTCTTCCTGGATATTTTCCTCTGCCTCTAATATGACTTCTATTTTGAGGTTGTCCTCTACCTTGATTATTATTTCCTCTTCCTTGAAAATAACCTCCTCCTTTATTGTTTCCTCTATCTTGAAAATTACTCCTGCCTGAACTTTTGCCATTGTTAAAGTTGTTTCCTCGACTTTGGCTTCTACCTCTACTTTGCACATTATGCGTTGCTTGATTCTGATTAAAATTCCCTCTGCCTCTGCTTCGAGAACTGTCAGTTGATGATTTACTAGTGCTGGCCTCTGTGAAAAAAACATCTTCACTAGCTTTCTTTTTCTTCCCAAAGGTTTTATCATGTTGGGTTAACATTTCACAGAGCTCATCAAACTTTAGCTTCTCTAACTTTCCAATTAATTGTAGAGTTCCCAAAAAATGTGTGTAGGAAGAAGGAAGTCCGGCAATTAAAATTGTGACCATAAAACTATCATATACTGCTAGAAAACCAACATTAATGATTTCCTACCTAATATTCTTAAGTCTGGAGATATATTCAAGAACATCACCTCCTTCAATCAACTTTTGTTGCAATAATTTTAATTGTAGATCAAATTCTTTGATTCATGCTGAGTATCAAAGAATTCTTTAGAAGTTCTCAAAGCAGACCATGCATCTGTAGCATTTTCTATATGGACATACATTTCATCATTGATAGAAGATTTAATGAGAGCTAATTCTTTGGCATTCTTAACTTCCCAATTTGCTAGTGCAGCTGCATCTGTGGGTTTATTTGGATTAATATCACCATCACATATACCCAGCCACAATTCATTATAAATGAGAGTGCTTTCGATGAGGCGTTTCCATGTTTTATAAGATTTTGTACCTTCAAGTTTGTCGGAATCAAAAAACAAATTAATCAACTTTGACATTGTAGTGTTGAAGCTTCGCACCAAGAGTCAGGCTCAGACAAAAAAATAGCAAGATGGGCAACACAACACGCAACACACTACGCAAAAAAAATCTATTGAGGCTTGGCCTTGACCCTTGTATAGTCGTTGAAACAGGAGAAAAATGATTGAGCTTTGCACTTGGCTCTAGTCAATTTGTCAAATATTTACAAGGTAACTTTCAAAATTTGACTTTTACAATGATGCTCTTGCAAAACCTGGTAAAAACAATGTTAACCCCCCCACAAAGTAAAATTGCTTTGAGTTACAAATAAAATCACCTTATTACTCCAAAAATTTTACAGAATGTAATATCCCTAATATTTATAAATAAACATTACACCTGCTCACACCTTATTTCTCCAAGAATATTACATATTATAAACCAAAAACAACTTTATCTCTCCATTAAAACTTTATGAAAGTCTTTAAAACCTGCGTTAAAAAATGAATGAGTTGCATGTGTGAGACTGGCAGCGTGGAGTCCGATTTCTTGTTGTTGAAACAATGATTTCTATTGCTGCATTCATCAACTATAATTCTCTACTTTGTACCAAAACACTAGATTTGACAAATCTACTGACAGCTTGGCGATTCTGCTAGATTTGCACTTCGTGGTCTATTACATAATTCTTTGGTTTCTGGTAATGACGATGGCTAAAAATTCATCAAAGGTTACAACATAATAGAAGAAATTTAAGATCCAGGAACTGCATGATGAATTTTCTAAGAGGGATTCGAACCCCAGCGTTCTCGGTCCTTCGTCAACTGAATGCCTGGGAAGTTCTTCAAATCTGCAGGCCGTTCAAAACAAAATCCACGCAAACCTATATATACGATTTATTCTTTGTCCCTCAAAGTGCTTTTCACATATTTGCAGGAAAACAAGCCATTATATATCATCCTGACCAATGTTGGGAGGTTCAACTGAGACCAGTTTGGCTGAAAGGTTCAAAGGGTTACTTAGATTCGGCCATGGGGATTTGGAAGGTGGGGATTTGATGGATGAAACGAAGAACAATTATGCGTCTGGTGATCGATGCTCTGCGAGAAGGGTTATCAGTCGTAAGTGCAAAACAGAGGAGGTGGAGCCTGGTAAATTCGTTCAAAAATGCGAGAAGACGGAGCAGCTCTTGAGGGATTGTGTCGGCAGGCCCACGGAATTGGTAGAATCCAAAACTGAATACACAGAAAATGATAGCTCCCACCACCAATTTTGCTAGTAACTTCAAACCCATGATCGCCCACTAAAGCGCTCCATTTTAACGCATTTTTAAAGACCAAAGCAAAAAAAACTCATGTGGTACGTTTTGGCATTTCCTTGGGAAAAATAGCGTGGAGATGATGGAACGTGAATAGTAGTGAAAGAAATCTTATAATAATAGACAAATTGATTTGCAGATTAAAAATCTAAAATCAATAAGATAAATTTTTTTTTTTTGAACACAAAACTAGACAATTTCATACCAATCATTTGCTGATCAATTCAATAGAGTTTTCCAAAAACTTGCAAAGCTAGAATCTCCTCCTCACATCCACTGCAACATTACTAAAGCTCTGATACCACAATAATGGCATAAGTGTCCTCAGACACGTAATAGAAAAAAACAATTACATATTGATTTTGCAAGAGTTTACACCCGAACAACCAAACACTCTTGCAATTAGCTATTTATAAGCTCAATGTTCTAACTACCTCTAATTATGGATCACTTATGCAATAACAAGTGTCCACTTACAATAAAAGATATTCAAACAATATTACTAACACTTCTCCTAAAATAGGGTCTAAGATAGGACACATTTGTAGAGTCATATCTTTTACAACAATACACTAATTCTAAATGTCTCCATTAAATAATTAAATATTCTAGATTAATAATTAATAATTTAATATCTTAAATTAATAATTATTTTATTCCAACTTTATAACATATGATAATATTTCATTTTTGGATCTAACATGAGGAAAAACACATCCCCTCAATGACACTACCACATTCTCACCTTCCAGGTGGTTGCCTTATTAATTTTGATTAGGGGGGCAATGCTCCTGCATCATGAATACACGACTAACCTATGGTTTGAGTAGCGATGACCCAAAGACATCTAAGTCATCAAAATCACCAAGAGATGTACCTAGCTGGGAGATTTCTACTCATAAAAATTATAACTGCAAAAATGACTATTCATTGTAATTACTTATTCATCCAAACTGTAATTAACTGAAGTCGTAGTCTATCGGTTACATGTTTTGGAAGGTTTCCTCGAAGCAAAGTAAAATTCATCCTAAAAATCGTATTTTGACGTAAGATGAGTGACATTCCATTTTAGCATTTGAAAATCCCTCGCACCATAAAGTGTAATTTTACTCATCTCAAAAATTCAACTAAAATTGAAGTAATTTAGTAGAGTTGATACAAGCTTTGATTTAAATGACAAAAATATGGATGTCAAGTATCGTCATGTACATAGATAAATGCAAAAACCTTGCAATATTCAATATCGTAGTCCAATTACATCACAAATAGTAGTTAAGTGTATAAATTGTCAACTTTATAGTGAGTAGTGAAGAAATTACACAACTCCCTAATATTCACAACAAGAAATCAATTATAACTTAAAGTAATTATTTTTAACTTTCAATTATTTGATCTTTTTATATGAAATTAGAATTTTCTTTACTTTGAATCATTTTATCTCTATACACTAAAAGTAGAAGAGTAAAAAATAGAAAATAGAAAGTAATTATAAATGAAATACAAAAATTTTCATATTGAAATATTTTTTGTTATTAATATTTGTTTTTAAATTATTAATGTAATTATTATTTTATTATTTTTAAATGTAGTGTCAAAGGACAGTATCTTTCTTCTAATACTCTTATACTAAATTAAATTATAGAATACTTCTCCACACAACAATGATTACAAATAAATAAGATTTATTTATTTATATATAACTAAATTATATCTCCTAATTCATCAAAATTCATTTTAAATAGTAATTAAAATCAAACTTAAACAAAATACACATTTTTTCTAATTATATACCATAATTAAAAAATATTAATTATTTTCTTCTATTATTATATTTCATAACTCTAAAGTTCAAATAAACCTATTGTGATAACATATAATTAATAAGAAAATAATTAATAAGAAAAAGCACAATTCCACCTGGTAAGTTCACATGCAAGTCAATGACTTACTGTGAACCTACATAAAAGTTTTCTTTCAATGTTTGTTGTTGCTTCAAAGAGTCCGATCTGCAATATCTTTGGCTTTATTAACGGTGGAGACAGATTTCGTACTCATAACATCTCTTAGGATCTGTCCCATGCTTCTTGTATCAATTTTACTTTCATTTTTATTTTCCTCCCGTTTAAAAAGGATAGAAATTAAAAATAACAGCCACAATCTTCCATATTCTCTGAGCGTTCTTCGGAAAATCTTGGTCTTTGGTTCAAATGAGCTAAAGACGGGCTGCCACTAAGATATTTTATTTTTCACCCTTTGACATAATGGAAGATAATTTCATAAAAGATAAAGATAAAGACAAAGACAAAGATAAAGATATTGATGTTTAAAATATAAACATATATATTATAGTTTTGGCATAAAATTTACAAGTCTAATTTTTCTAATACATTTAATATTTATTCAGATTTCTCATCTAATATTTATTTAGATATATAAGATTTTTCGAGGATAGTAATCTAATTTATATTGGAAATTGGTGAATTAGTAATTTTTATTAAACTTAGTAAAATAATTGATTTTCAAAGCAATAATAATAAGAAAAACATCAACACATCATAAAGAAGAGTGTACAATATTTTTTTGGTGAAAACCTAAACCACCCAATGTTTTTCTAATATTTTGTGACTACAAAATGTTTCAACTCCAACTAAAAGGGAAACCCTAGAGGTGATCCCATGGCCACACTGCAGGTCTGCTTGTATATATCATCCCTAAACCTGAAAAAGGTGGATCTCAAACAAATTTATACTAATTTAGTCCTGTCAGGATCAATGATTTTGTGGACTCCTTCCATGGATTCATCTATGGGTATATTGGTATAGAGAGCTTTTACATCAAAACTCACCAAGATGTCACTATGGTCTAGTTTTATGTGTTTGATCTCATTAATGAAGTGATTGGAGTCCTTGACAAAGGAGCTAGTGTTTCCTAACATAGGTTTAAGCTTCTTAGCAATATGTTTAGTGAGATGGTAAGTAGGACCTCCAATAGTATTGACTATGGGTCTAATGGAGATACCTTCCTTGTGAATTTTAGGGGCTCCATAAATCCTAGGGGGGTAGGGATTGGTTTCAATAAGATTCTTAATATTGTGTTCCTTGCTCATTTTTATTAAGTTATTAACTTTTTTTGGAGATTTTTCTTATGGGATTCTTTTCTAGTTTAATGTAACATCCACTATTGGTTAGGTGGTTGAGTATCATTTCATTGTAATATTCTATGTTCATTATAACAGTCACACCACCTTTGTCAGCTTTCAAGACCACAATGTTATGGTTTTGGTTTAAGGTCTTGAGAGCAAGGTATTATTTTTTGGAGATATTGCTTCTGGGTGGTTTAGCTTTTCTGAGGATGATGGAACAATCCTGTCTAATCATCTCTTTAATATTGTCTGGTAAATCCTTAATCCAATACTCAATGTTGCATAAAATATCTTCTTTAGGGATGGTGTGAGGGGAAATAGAAAAATTTAAGCCTCTTTTAAGTAAACCTAAAGTGACCTGGTCAATCTGGGTATTGGAAAGATTTATGATGCTTACCTTCCCAGCATCTGATGTCACAGTCTCACTGTTTCTTTCGATTGTGGATGTTTTCCTATCATCCATGGTGAGATTATTATCTTCATTTGGGGCCTTATCGTATTTATTATTTATTCTTTCAAACACCAAATGGATCGTTTTTTCGTGCTCCTTATTTAATATTTCCATCTCACTAATTTCTATTTATGTGGGCCTAACGCCTATGTGATCGGTCTTATTGCATTATATGGTAGTCCCAATATTCATAACATTGTTGTTTAACATCATTGATTATATTTTGTTGTTCTGGGGTGGATCATTAGTCCTGCTATCCAAAGATGCAGAGTGCTCTATTCCTGCAAATGTTATGTTTGTACTAGGACCTGGCGTTAGTCTCCAGAGCGATTATGTTGTTGGCTAGATGATCTATGGATTTCAAACACGTTGTTTCTATGTTGATATCGATTTTTGATTCAAAATTTGTCACTATGGGCTCAACGTTCTTGTGAGAGGTCTCATCACACTTATTCATCAACATGCTACCCAATGCATGTGACCTTGATCTCTGTGGCATAGAATGTGTTAGCCTCCTGCTGCAGTAGGTATTCATCTTTCATGATTGACATTTTTACATGCCAAATATGTCATACTTTGCAAGCTGCAGTGTTCCATATTTCCAGAACAGACCAAAGAAGAAAACCATAAAGTGTGTTGGTCCAAATGCCACTGCTGTATTCCATTTTTTGATCAGTTTTTTTTAGTTAAGGGAAGGCCAAGCGGCTAAATCTTGGTCTCCCTAGATTTCAATTTCCTGTTGTAGAATATAGAGAATGTATCTGTCCAAACAGCTAAATCTTGGCAGATTTGTAGATAAGTAGAGAATCAAAGGGACCCAACTGTTTAATCTAGGCCCTGGCAGAAATAAGTGTAGATTTAGATAGGAAAAATTGAAAAAAGAAAAATTGTAAAGCTGGGTCTGCAAGTCTATATGCACCCACCCATAAAAGAAGAAAAAATGTTAGAAATGTAAGCTGGGTAGGTAGCTGTGGTTGCAGAGTGGTGATGCATGATCAATTTTGTGTTTCAAACTGTTTTATCTTTTCAGATCAGTGCATGTAGTTTTATTCAGAAGAGCTCAGAACTGGACATTACTAACTTCCCCTTCTTCTAATTCTCCAAGTCCCTTACTAACTTCCCAAAGAGGTCAAGATCTGCTTGAGCCTCTCAGTTCCATCATTTCCATGACATTCGCCTTGGTGATGATCTTCTTCACCCAAGGATTGCTCACTCATCTTCTGTGAGCTTTCTTTTCCCAACAAAGCCTAAGGTCTCATACCTTAGCGCCCTCTGTTCATCTCCATATTAACTACTAACTATATTATATAACTCCCTATCAGTTTTCCCATTCCCCTACTAAAGTTGTGTACATATAACTCCCCTATGTAAATATCCCCTCCCTGGCAATATAGCCATATTTTTTAAGTCCGAGGAAAATTGGTCCATCTGGGGCTGTTTTTAGCCCATCCGTGTCCAAACAGGGGTTAATCTGACACTTAGCCAGATTGATAACCTCCCCCTTAGCCCTAAACCCTCAAAAAACCACTTTTTGCCCATAAACTAAGTTTTTCAGGCGCAAATTGCTCAAACCCACGCTCAAAAACCCATATTCCACCCTTGTCCCTAAGTCCGAATGTAAATATATTAACCCGCGCCTTTTTTAAACACATAAAAACCCCATTCCCTAAGTTTAAACCCACCCACGCAAATATTAAAGGAATATTCCTGCGAATATTCCCCGCCCTAACTACCCGCCGCCTCGCGTCTACCGCCAACCGTTGGATCACCCGCCCCACAGATCAACGGCTGGCGGGCCGTCCCATCTCCAAAACGCCCGAGCTTTAGCGTCCGGGAGATGGGCGGTATTGCCGTCGTACCACCCGCCACGTGTCAAGCGTTGGGCTGTGGCGGAGCCCTCTCCCCCGAAACCACCTTTGTCCATAAGCGGTGCCCCCAAAACTGGAAATCGCCCTTGCCTGCGTCACCCGCCTGCCCAGTGATGTCACCCCCTGTGCAATCACTGCTTACGTCACCCCCCCTGCCCAGTCACCATGTCGATTCACCTGCCTGCGTGGCCTCCTGCCACGTCACTGCCATGTATCCCTGCCACCGTACCTGCCATGTCACCATCCATACATGATGACTGTTGGTATCATCCCAAGACCCCTTTTTCCTCCTAAAAACATGTCATTTACCCAATCCTTTTCATCATATATTCCTTAGAATCCTTGAAAATTAATTATTAATAGTCTTATAGTTATTAAAATGCATTGGAATTGATTTAGGGATTTTATGTTGAAGAATTAGAAGTTTTTGGTGAAATGGTTACAGGAAGTTCCAACGTCCTGTAATGAGCTCATTGTTTGACATGTGGCACAACAGCTGGGCGAGAACGGAAGACATGGATGAAAAGTAGAATGTCCAAGCATGGACAAACACCTATCTTACAGCCGGATCGACTCTCCTACATGCGCGGTCAACCCAGGTCAAAGCATGACACACTGGCGACAAAGGCAGAAACAGCAGCTCATTCTATCTTGATTTAGTTTTTGTTATTTTTTGATCAGTTAGGATAGAAACATTTTGAAAAGCTCGATGTAATAAAAGCGGCAACAGCCAAATTCCGAATGTACATTCATTAATGACATGGTTATGTAAATACAGTCCGGGTAATGGACAAAAGTTTTAATCGTTGTATCATTCCAAAAACTCAGTTTTGAAACTTAATACTAAGAACCAGTTACAGTTCCGATTTGTGTCTCGTGCATTGATTTGATCTTCAGTCGATTATAGTCCAGTGTACCTCTGGAGTGCGGACGGGCCCTGCGCTCAACTGGTATACTGTTCTTTCATTTTATTTGCACTTAGGTTATCGTGTGGTTTGCACAGTAGTTACAACTATTTGGGTTTCGATTTCCATAGCTTTTGATTTCCATTGAATGTATATGGTTTGCGCTTATGGTTGGTTTGTGTTTAGGGTAATGCTGGACAGTCATCACTGAGATCTGGAAGGGCGTCCTGTAAGGGATTCGATCCCTGTGTGTCTTTTCAAAGCACTGTCATAAACTTTGTTTTCATTTCACAATCCATTTATGATCTCTGTATATTTTGATATTGTATAAATATTAGTGAATACTAGGTGTTTACTGAACAAGGGTTTTATGTGTAATATCTTTGTAAGGAGATTAAGATCATTGTTGCAGTGATACACAGTGTTTAGTTTCAGTGTGTGATTTGGTAAATACATTTAATGATAGCATTGTAATCAGGTATATTAGCAGAGTGACCTGAGTGTTTGGATGATAGATGACATATTCCAGTCTTCCGTAAAGAAGCCCTGTGACCTACATCATAACCACTTAGCCAACAATCCTTTATGTCTATATACTTTAGATGCACGCCTCTAAGCTTACGCATCCTGGTCGATAATTAATATAGTCTAGTCTAGTACCCTAGCTAGAACACTACATTTTGGCGCCGTTGCCGGGGAGGCGTACTTAAAGGATTCAAACAAAAAGAAAAAAAATTCAACACACAAAAATAAACAAAAACACAGTTAGAAATCATGTTCATTTATGCCTAGATTTAGAGACAGTCAAGGGAGATTTGTAAAAACTCCCCACCATCTAAAAACTAACCCATCATCATCAGGAGCAGACTCTCTAGGGAATACAACACCAGTTGAGGAAGTTATCCAGACATTGGCAGAAAAATTTTATTCAGGACAGGAACTTACTCTTATTGAGAGGGAAACTTTATTCACACATAAATCGTAGAAGAAGCACTTTCCTAGACCTTCTACACAAGGAGAAAGTAGTACAGTTACTGAACAATCTTCCTTCCTCCTTTTTCCACCAAGTGACACTGACATAGAGAGACCAATTAGAATGGCTGAGGAAGGATCTGGATCAGTCCCACGCCAAGGAGATGAAGAAGAGTCAACTTTTAAGTTCCCTATACATGAACCACAGGAGGATGAGGAGATCAAAATGAAAAACATACCCCCATCCGTCCTACCAAATTTCTATGGTATGGCTTCAGAGGATCCGGACTCATTCTTGTTCGAGTTTGACATCGTATGTCGAACTTATGGCTATACAGAAGATGCCCATAGGCTTAGATTGTTCCCAGCCACACTAAAGGCATCAGCCTTGAAATGGTTCATGGGGCTTGGTGAGCATGCTATAGTTGATTGGGATGGTATGAGGAGAATATTTCTAAGGAAATATCAGCCTTATTGCAGATCCAAAGACTCTAAAGATGATATCTTTAGAATGAGTCAGCAAGAGGATGAAACCTTAGAGGAATATTTAGAACGGTTTGTCTATAACTTACAAAAATCTAAACACCGAACTATGCCTCCTGATCTGGTTCGCACAATATTCTTGAAAGGTATCCGAGAGGAATACATGGATGATATCAACTTAATGGGCAAAGGTGACATTTCTGCCTTACCCTTTGAAGAAATCGCTGAGTTGTGCGAAAAGTATTCAAGGAGTAAAGCTAAAATGGGAAAGAGAAGCCTGTCATCAAGGGTCACAAAATCTGCCTCTGCAAGTGTTACAAGGGCCGAAATAGGGAATCTTTTAGAAGAGTTTAAAAAAGATTTGTTAAGCACTCTAGGCAACCAATTTGACACTTTAAAAGCCAAAAAGAAACAAGAAGATGAAGATCATATCATGGCTATCTTCTGCTCAAAGTGTCAAAAGAAACATGCATTAAAAGATTGCCCTCTAGAGAATATCCAAGTTTGTGTTTTCTGTACTAAACATCATGATATGTTTAACTGTCCTAAAGTTAAAGTTTTGCAGAACTGTAATATGGCAGCCAATGCAGAGATGGAAAACGTGTATTACATGGGCACAAAGCGACCATGGCAGCCAAGGCCAGCAACCCAAGGTATGTTTCCAAATCAAAATCTACAGTTTCCTATAAATGATCAAATGTATGCACAAAACTCATGGAATGTACCCATGCCATGGCAGCAACCACAAAACCAACCACAACACCAATGGAGACCGTCTCAACAGTACTCCCAATCTTATCATACATATCCTCAATCATACCCACCTTACTCACAACCATATCAACAATACCAATAGTCGTATCCATCACATTCTCAACCATATCAGCAGTATCCTCAGCAAGTTGTCTATCAGCCCCAACCTCCTCAAAAAGCTCTGCCTGCTCCTCCACCAATAAATGCACCACAACTGCAATTTCCAGCTAACTCACAACCTCCCAGACCCACTCAAATTCCTGCTCAAACTGTCCCCAATCCGAATAATAGAGCAGAGAGGCCAGCCTATAATGTAGAAGAAGGAATCTCATATTCCACACTGCCTTTGCAAAACATTAATTTGAGGTCTGGTAGGGTGCTCAACAAATATTCTCCAATAACAGATAATCAAGAAGAAAACTCAGAAAAGGAAAATGAAATGACAAATCCAACAAAACCAATCAATGATACCAAAGAGAAACAGATGCAACCACTGCATCCACCTTTTCCAGACCGATTGGTCCAAGTAAAACCACCACTGTCTATACCACAATTTGATGTCTTAGATGAGCTTAAAAATGTCTACATAAAAATCCCACTGCTGCAAGCTATCAAAGACATTCCTATCTATACCAAAGCCATTAAAGACATGTGCCTCAAGAAGCCTGCTAGGAAAAGGATTGATCCTCAAACCATTCATGTTTTAGGAAATTTAGCAGGCCTTATGACCAATACCATCTCCATGGAGAAGTATGTTGATCCTGGCATTCCCAAAGTGACCACCATCATTAACAACATACGGATTCCAAACACTTTGATAGATCTTGGAGCCGCAATTAATGTCATGACTCTTGAAACCATGAGAACACTCTAGCTCATGAATTTGCAACATACCACGATTGTTCTTGAACTAGCTGATAGGTCCAAAGTCATTCCTGAAGGGATTTTGGAAGACATCATTGTCTCACTGGACTCTTGGGAGTATCCAGTGGATTTCCTAGTCCTTCAACCCAAATCCAATTTAGGAGGACACCCTATCATCCTAGGTAGACCATGGTTAGCGACTGCTGATGCATTTATAGGATGTCGATCAGGCAACATGATCATTTCAAGGGGGACCGAAAGAAAACAACTCACCCTTTATCCATCGGCACAATCACCAGCAGTAACACATAATTTGTGGCTTGATGATAAATTTAATGATAAAGAAGAAGTACAATCTGTTTTTAGCATTGACCAAATCTATGATTTCCAGGAAGAAAATAATGATTTGGTAGAATTATTTCTTTCTCAACCTGATATGTTTGAAAATTTGAGAAATGAACAATATCATGCTGCAGATTTACTTCTGGCCCAAAGCTTTCAAGAAACATGCTCTATCCAATCATTTCAGACTACATTTCACGACATTTTTCCAGTTCAATCCATCACCAATACACAAAGTCAGATCATAGAGATCAGTCCAGGGAAAACTCTGAACATAGGCAATCACCTAGACTCATCTCAACAAGAGAAATTGATTAAACTCTTGAGAAAATACCAAAAAGCCTTTGCTTGGGACTACACCGATATGCATGGGATTCACCCCGACACATGCACTCACCACATCTATACAGATAGCACCATTAAACCAGTGAGGCAACCACAGAGAAGAATGAACCCCATGCTCCAAGATATTGTCAGAGAGGAATTGAAAAAACTTTTGAGAGTTAATTTTATATATCCTATTTCTGACAGTCAGTGGGTCTCCCCATTGGTTATAGTGCCCAAGAAAAATGGTAAGTGGCGCATTTGTGTTGATTACAGACAGCTGAACAAAGCAACGCTCAAAGACTACTTCCCACTGCCATTTATTGATCAAGTGTTAGACACCCTAGCTGGCAAATCATCATTTTCTTTTCTTGATGGTTTCAGTGGCTACAACCAGATCAGGATAGCCTCTGAAGACCAGGACAAAACCACATTCACCTGTCCTTTGGGGACCTATGCCTACAATGTTTTGCCATTTGGACTTTGTAACGCACCAGCTACATTTCAGAGAGCTCTGTTAGCTATTTTCGCTGATTTAATTCATGATTGTGTTGAAGTCTACATGGATGATTTTTCAGTATATGGCAATTAATTTGAACATGCATTAGAAAATCTTGAGAGAGTTTTGAAAAGATGTATTGAAGCTAACCTGTCCCTCAGCAATGAAAAGTGCTTTATGATGTTAAACGAAGGGATAGTGCTAGGCCACTATATTTCTTTTCAAGGCACCCAACCAAGATCCAGATCATAGCTGATTTGCCAATTCCACAGAATCAAAGAGAGGTAAGAAGTTTTCTTGGGTATGCAAGCTATTACCGCAGATTTATTGAAAATTTTAGTAAGATAGCTTTACCTTTATTTAAACTTCTAACCAAATATGTACTTTTCAACTGGAATGAGAACTGCCAACAAGCATTCGAACAGCTCAAAAAGAAACTATCCACCGCACCAGTCTTGAGAGGGCCTAATTGGAGCCTACCATTTCATATCTTTACAGATGCATCCGACACTGCAGTAGGTGCATCCTTAGGCCAAAAAGAGGAATCTTGTACTTATGCCATTTATTTCATTAGTAAAAATCTAACAACTGCAGAGCTCAACTACACAGTTACAGAAAAGGAAACACTTGCCATCATTTATGCTGTGAATAAATTCCGACATTACATAACTGGTTATGAAGTCTTTGTACATACTGATCATTCGGCCATTAGACATTTAATGAATAAACCAATAACTAGTGGCAGAGTTACCAGATGGTTACTATTGTTACAGAAATTTAACATCACAGTGTTAGATAGACCAGGCAAGGAGAACCAGGTGGCAGATTTTCTCTCTAGATTGAAAAATCCAGGTGAGGTTGTTCCAGTTGAAGGTTATTTTCCAGATGAAACTTATTTGCAATTTCCATAGTAACTCCTTGGTATGCTGATTTGGCCAATTATTTGTCTACAGGAAGGACACCTCCACACTTTACTGCAAAGGAACGGAAGAGACTAGTCAAACAAAGTGCTAGATATTCATGGCTTAATGGCAACTTATTTTACACTGGTTTTGATATGATAATTAGGAGATGTGTAAGAAACGATGAGGTCATTGATATTTTAAAATCTTGCCATGATGAACCGTGTGGTGGGCATTTTGCAGCAAAGCGGACAACATTCAAAGTTCTTACTCTTGGATACTACTGGCCATCCATTTTCAAGGATGCCAAGAAGTATGTAAAGAGTTGTGACAACTGCGAAAAAATGGGCAGGCCCACAGCTACCGATGAGATGCCCCTTCAGCCCCAAGTTCACTTAGAGCCATTTGACAAGTGGGCTCTAGACTTTATAGGACCCATTAACCCAACCTCCAATGGTAAGAAGTACATCTTAGTATGTACTGATTACGTCACAAAGTGGGCTGAAGCAAAAGCACTGGTTAGAGCAACCGAACACACAGTAGTCAATTTCCTTTTTGGGGAGATTTTTGTGAGGTATGGAGTACCAAGGGAAATTGTGACTGATCAAGGTACTCAATTCACCTCAAAGCTAGTGAAGGACATCACAGACAGATACCAAATCAAGCATAGGAAAAGTACCCCTTACCATCCACGGGCCAATGGGCAGGTGGAATCTACAAACAAAACCTTGGAAGGCATCATTACTAAAACTGTTGCAATGAACCGGAAAAACTGGGAGGAGAAGCTCAAAGAAGCACTCTGGGCTTACAGGATTACCTGGAAAGATACTACAGGATTTACACCATATGAGTTGGTGTACAGTAAAGAGGTAATGCTTCCTATTGAGTTCCAAATACACACTTTTAAACTGGCTGCAGATTTACAAATTGATTTGGACCAAGCACAAAAAGAAAGAATTCAGCAGTTGAACCAGCTGGATGAGATGAGGCAGCAAGCAGAAGAAACCACCATCCTCATGCAAAAACATAGGAAGCAGTGGCATGATGCACATATTAAGACAAAGCAGTTTAAGGAAGGTGACTGGGCTTTACTTTTTGATTCAAAGTTCAGAGATCATAAAGCTAAGTTCACCACCCATTGAATGGGCCCCTATGAAATTGTTCAGGCTTATGACAATGGTTCAGTCAAGCTCAAAACTATTGATGGAGAAGGTCACTCCTTCACAGTCAATGGTCATCGCCTGAAACTCTACACCAAGCCCATCAGCAAGCAAGATTTTCTCCATACACTATCTCAGCAAAGAGAGGTTGAGGTACTGCAGCCCTCAGCTGCAGTATCACTGCCTTAGTTTCATTTCCTTTCAATTTCAAAGTTAAAAAGAAATAAAAAAAATATATAAAAAAATATATAAAACGAAAACTAAAAAGAAAATTAAAAAACGAATATAAAAAAAATAATGGGTTAGATGTGAAAACCAGTCTCTGGCACACTCTAACCTCGAATTCCTACTCGAAAACCAGTCTCTAGCGGGTATGAATTCTCTTTCTTTTGTTTACAGTTTGCTTTATCAGTTGAATCATGACTTGAGGACAAGTCAAAATTTTAGTCGGGGAGAGAGGCATCAACACTTTGTTCTTTTATCTCTCCATTGTAAATTCTTAAAGATTTCTTATTCTATATCTTCACTATAAACTTCCAAAGCAGCTTGTTCCAGCATTCCAGACTTCAAGAAATAAGTTGTTTTGTCATTGTTTTATGTCAGAGGGACCTGGTTATAAACATTATGCAGGGGGACCTGTTTTGTCCAGAAAACTTTGCTACCAACACCAGCAGTAAGGGACCTGTTTAAGACATTCAGAAGGGACCTGTTAAAGAAATTGACACAAAGGGCTACTTCAACAGAATTTCATCAAGTTTCTACAAGGATTTGGGCATCAAGACTCCATCAAAGGGACAAGCTCAGTGAACCTGTATCAATATAAGGAGCTGCATGAACATTTTCAATCTTTCTCAAGGGACCTGTTATATCTTCAATCTTTCTCAAGGGACCTGTTATATCTTCAAATTTTTCTTAAAGGACCTGTGCATTCAATCTTCCTTAGAGGACCTGTTACAACAAGCAAAAGAACAGTAAAAAACGGACTAGCTACTTAGCATGTCAATACAACAATGACCAACAAAAGAGTAATATGTTTCTGTTCTTAAACATTTAATTACTTAGATTGATTTTTAATGTAATTTTGATGACTGTGAACTGTTATGATTGATTTCAAGGATATCTACATATCCTATCATCCCTTATTCCACCGATTCTCATCATTCTCATAACATCAACCCATTCATACTTCTAAAACCCATTACCAACACATCAACCTTGTCATACATCCCACAGTCATACCAACATCCTCCATCCGACCGAATACCATCTGGAATGGGACACGTGGCGGATTATGTTTTTAAATATAAAGGAAAGAGACAAATGTAAAGCGGCCTATCTATTTCATTCCACACAGCCAAATCATAATTCCACCACCCAACGTACCCAATGATTCAAGGGACTTCCCGAAACCATACCCAGCATTATATATACATGCTCCCAACGTTCTTGTGGTGACATCTGTGTAAGCGTATAGCACTCCTCTGTTTTCAAATGAATGAATATGCTGTGAAGTGAGTACAGCCGGCTATCCCACAGTCATTCTCGCACTTGATTTCCATAATTTTAAAAGTATAATCGGGAGCAGTGAGTGCCGGAAGAAGCATTATCATTTAGGTTCGATTATTATCATTTGGGTCCAATTTACTCAGTGAGGAATGGAAGCAATGAGGAAGTTACCAAGCAATTTTCCTTCACCTTCAATGGAGAAAAAGCCCTGATAGGTAACTTCTCATTCAGGGTTTTAGAGGATACTATAGCTCAGGCAATAGGGATTAGTCCAGAAGGGGAGAAGTATTTTAAAACTAAGCAATTTAAAGAAAAATCGTGGACACAGTTTATGTCTAGATCTAGAGTCTCATCAGTGAACTGGAAGAAGGGTGTTCGAAGAAGTTGGTTGATGCATCCTTGGGATGAGATGGTCTACATCCTTCAAAAATTCATAACCTGTGAAGGCCGCTACAGTATTGTCTATCTATACCACATTAAACTACTCCTCCATTTGAAGAAACAATGTGTTATCAGTATACCATATTTTCTGTTACAAAGTTTAACCAAGATGTCTAAGACTATCCAGAAGCAGAAGGGGAATGAAGACAAGAGCCTGTATCATTTTGGCTTAATTAAAATTCTCATTGAGCATGAATTGCACAGAAGAGGGAAACCATGGAAGGAATTCCTCACTGTTAATCAAATTAGAAATGAAGAAGATAAAGAAGAAGTGCAAGAAGACTCAGGGTTCATGAAGGACATTGATGAAGAAATCCCAGTATCCAAAGCCAGCAAGGCACCTCTACCTGTGGGCAGCATAAGGACCAGGAACATGAAAAAGGAAGATGCTAAGAGGGCTGAGAAAGATAAAATTTTCACCAATTACTCACGAAGAACAAGGAGGACACCAAAAGCCCAGTTGCAAGAAGACCAACTTGAATCCAATGCACCTGCACAAATGGATGTTGAGAGTGGTGACCACTCACTACCAGGACCAGAAGTTGATATAGAGGTAGAAAGCAATAATAAGCAGGAAAAATGTTCACCACCTCCCATTAAGAGACAGAAGAAATTGGAAAAACAAATTGAAGAATTAAAGGAAGAGCTCATGGAAGCTAATATGTTAGAAAAAGTTATCAAGAGGGAAAATGAAATGCTCCGGGCGCAGAGTAAAGAAACTCAGAAGAAGAATGAAAAGTTGAACGAGAGAATCAGTGAACTGGAGGCAGAGCAAACTGAGATTTCTAACTGGGCCACTAAGTGGTACAATCAGAAGAAGGCCCTCAAAGAAAAATACAAAAGGTTAAAGCAGGAGCTCAAGGGTCAGAAAGAAAACCAGGTGAAAAAGAATGTGGACACATTGCTCAAGGCAGCAGAGATCCAGTCAGGGACAGAGTTCAAGGGAAGCACTTCGAGGATAGCATGAGGACATGCTAATTCCTTAAGTCGGGGAGAGATGTTGGTATCATCCCAAGACCCCTTTTTCCTCCTAAAAACATGTCATTGACCCATTCCTTTTCATCATATATTCCTTAGAATCCTTGAAAATTAATTATTAATAGTCTTATAGTTATTAAAATGCATTGGAATTGATTTAGGGATTTTATGTTGAAGAATTAGAAGTTTTTGGTGAAATGGTTACAGGTAGTTCCAACATCTTGTAATGAGCTCATTGTTTGACATGTGGCACAACAGCTGGGCGAGAACGAAAGGCATGGATGAAAAGTAGAATGTCCAAGCATGGACAAACACCTATCTTACAGCCGGATCGACTCTCCTACATGCGCGGTCAACCCAGGTCAAAGCATGGCACACTGGCGACAAAGGCAGAAACAGCAGCTCATTCTATCTTGATTTAGTTTTTGTTCTTTTTTGATCAGTTAGGATAGAAACATTTTGAAAATCTCGATGTAATAAAAGCGGCAACAGCCAAATTCCGAATGTACATTCATTAATGACATGGTTATGTAAATACAGTCCGGGTAATGGACAAAAGTTTTAATCGTTGTATCATTCCAAAAACTCAGTTTTGAAACTTAATACTAAGAACTAGTTACAGTTCCGATTTGTGTCTCGTGCATTGATTTGATCTTCAGTCGATTATAGTCCAGTGTACCTCTGGAGTGCGGACGGGGCCCTGCACCCAACTGGTATACTGTTCTTTCATTTTATTTGCACTTAGGTTATCGTGTGGTTTGCACAATAGTTACAACTATTTGGGTTTCGATTTCCATAGCTTTTGATTTCCATTGAATGTATATGGTTTGCGCTTATGGTTGGTTTGTGTTTAGGGTAATGCTGGACAGTCATCACTGAGATCTGGAAGGGCGTCCTGTAAGGGATTCGATCCCTGTGTGTCTTTTCAAAGCACTGTCATAAACTTTGTTTTCATTTCACAATCCATTTATGATCTCTGTATATTTTGATATTGTATAAATATTAGTGAATACTGGGTGTTTACTGAACAAGGGTTTTATGTGTAATATCTTTGTAAGGAGATTAAGATCATTGTTGCAGTGATACACAGTGTTTAGTTTCAGTGTGTGATTTGGTAAATACATTTAATGATAGCATTGTAATCAGGTATATTAGCAGAGTGACCTGAGTGTTTGGATGATAGGTGACATATTCCAGTCTTCCTTAAAGAAGCCCTATGACCTACATCATAACCACTTAGCCAATAATCCTTTATGTCTATATACTTTAGGCGCACGCCTCTAAGCTTACGCATCCTGGTCGATAATTAATATAGTCTAGTCTAGTACCCTAGCTAGAACACTACAATGACATCATGCTGACGTCATCCTGCCACGTCGTCCTACTGACGTCACCCGCCGTACAAATGTCACATCATGCTGATGTCATCAGCACTTTTTTGGCGCAAAGGGCAAAAAATCGCACTTCGGAGCCCCGGAATCCAATTCTGAGGCAGCTTTTGATGAGCGATTTGCGAAATCGCTCATCGCTCGATTTTTTGGGCCTGAATGGGGAATCTTCAGGGAATCTTTTCATTATGCGGCCCCCAGCAAGCCCGAAAGGCACCGAATGACCCATTTTTCTTCGCGAAGCTTGCCGGAAGGAGCAGAAAACAGTTTTGAAAGAAACAGAGGCCGAACAGTGGCCATTAAATTGTGAAAAAGACCCACAGCACACCAGAACAGCATCAAAGTTATTTCCAAAGAGTATCAGAGGAAGGAGGTGAGCCAAAGAATATCACCCGAAGATTTTTTAGGGGCTCGAAGCACTTAAACATTGATGAGCCCCCCAGAAAGTCAAATCAAGAGGAGTAAGCCCATCCTAGCTCTCAAATCACAGTCAGAGGCATTTAAAACCGCCGAACAGCAAGGGTGCAAAGACCAATGCACAGTTATGACAGATGAAAAGCACAGAGCCACCATGACAGATATTAACTCATTTTGATAGAGCTGCCCCCAGCAAAACTCAAAGATATTTTCTGGAATTTATTTCTGGATAGGATTAGGTTAAAGTAATCAATTTTCTGTCACACCTGTTAGGTCAGCTGTAATAGATAATTTTGGATAAATCTTCCCTATATATACCACCCTCTGTTTTGTTTAAAGGGTCGGTTGGTTGATAGTTTTTCGATGAAGACTCGCACTGTATACCTGATATGTTTTCTGTAATCAAAGACTGCTGAAAAGCTTGGAGGAAAGACTGTATGCTCTGTGTTTAATGGTTTGAAGAAGTGAACTTGGAATTCATGTGCTGCAACATGACTCAATAAGTTTTCCTATCTCTGTTTTTCCATTGATATACCGTCTAAATAGCAGAAAGAAAGAATAGTCTAGAATTGGTGTAATTGCCCTCTATGCTCATTTTCTGTTGTTTCTTTATGTTTTCCTCTGGATCAGTCATGAATATGAATTCCCTTCGGCTCATATTTCCCCTAATCCATTCATCTTTGACGGTTGTCTAGGAATTCTTAACTGCTCCTAGATAGAGCTCATTCACCTTCTCCCTTTAAGCATAGTGAGAGATTCTTTGTTGCCTCTCATCCCTTATCCCTCATTCCATCCTTTTAAGCTTTAAGTGTTGTTTCATGAGCAACTACCTTGCTCCTTATTTCTCTTGTGACCAAGAAACCACACCAACAGTCCGACTCCTTGACTCCACACCCAATGGTTTGAAACTTACCAGACTATGTTTTGCCTCTCTACCTGAAAAACATCTTCCTTCCCACCAAAAACAAAACCAAAACCCCTAAACTCAATAACTAGCCTAAAATCATTTTAAACAAAGATAAATCATAAAGAGAGAGCCCTCTCTGATTGCAGGTTGGCTGGGACCTGCAGTCCAAAGTTGGTCTGTGGTTACCTCGGCCGTATCCTTTTCTGGAGCTTAAGGAAAACCTGAGTGATAACATAATGGCGACCATACTGGGGACCTTCCTCAGATAGTCTCACAAAGAAAGTTGGAAAGCTCCACTGAGAAGACCCAAACCTTCACAACCTTTTTTCAAAGTCTAGCTCTGATCTTTGATGGTGGACAGAGATCAGGCACTCAAAGTTAATATATCCACCTGGCGACTCCACATCATCCTCACAATAAACACTCCACTGGAGAAATGAACCCAAAAGAAATTTATGAGCAGATCAGGCTTTTGACCTAGATTATTATCCAAGAGGTCATGTTCTTTCTCCTCCATAAAGTTTTGTTGTACATATTGTTTGAACTTGACTTTTATGTTTTTCCCGTAGAAAATTTTGAAGAAAGCCCTCCTTGCGCACCCGAACAGCATCCTTTAAATGATGTTAATGCTCACCTTGTAATCAAGGAGGACACTACTGCCAAAACAAAACATCCTATCCCTGTTCACACTGAAACCAATCATTTAGCCCCTGTACACAATCCCCTGCCTCGTAAGGTTCCTGATAGATATAAGCCACTCATTTTGCCTCCCGTGCTTAAACCTTTGCCCAAAAATCATCCCATGTATCTCTCAAGATTTGATGGAGAGAATGGAGTTACTGCCCAAAAGCATATCCAGGCTTTTGATGATTATTTAAACATTTTTGAAGTAGAAGATGAGGATGTTAGTGTTAGGCTGTTTGCCCTTTCTTTGCAAAGTGAAGTTAGGACTTGGTTTAAAGCATTGCCTGAGGCAAGCATCCCAAATCTCCAGCAATTATTCAAACTCTTCCTTGATAGATGGATGATCAAAGTCAATTTCCTCGTGCTCATAGAAGAATATAGTCAGTTAAAAAGGATTCCAAATGAATCTGTTCAGCAATTTTCTGACCGATTCAATCAAGTTTATCATTCTATACCATTGAATATGAGACCTCCCCATGATTTGGCCCTATTACATCAGCGAGTAACATTTGATCCAAAAATATAATTCCATCTAAGAGAAAGAATCGCCTCTACTATGCAACAGATGCAGAACATGGCAGTAGATGTTGAGGTTAATCTGAAAGTTAGGGAGGGGAAGTTGAAAGCAGAAAAAGGGGATGAACTTGATATCATTGTAAAGAAAGCAGAGGAATTAAAGCACATGTGCACAACAGAAGTTGAACGTTTAGAGCACCAGAACATATATGTTTTGCAAAAGGAAAGGAATGATATTCATGAACAAACCTGTCACAAAACAGATGACATATTCATACCGCCATACATGATGGAGCAGTCTGTTGATATAATATATGAATATAATAGCTTCTCTTCTTTCAACTGTCTGCCCAAATATGATCAGTATGATGATGATTATGAGCCTGATGACCAAATCAGCCTTACAGAGGAGTCAGACATTATTTTGGCAGAAAGCACAGTTCAGGTTCAGCTGCCTGAACCCAATGATCAGCATGCCCATTTCAGCTATGAAGAAAAGGAGGAAAAGGCAGAAAATTTCAATTTCAATGAAGGAACTTTACCATTTTGTTTCAATTCTTTTGAGTTTATTAGGGAAAATTATCATGCTATTAATAATCGAGTGTCACCATGTTCTGTTACTGATCAGCTAGAGGAAAGTCCAGGCCCTGCTCCTAAAGCATTAATACTAGATTTGCAGCCCCAAAGTGCCAGTGAATGTCAGATTGAGGAAGACTCAGAAGCGGAAACATGTGACCAAAAAATCCAACTGGATTTCCTGCCTATCGGTTTTCAACCATCTCAGATATTCGAAGAAGAAAAAGAACAGTCAGCACAAATCTGTCAAGTGCCATCTGAGCCAACTTTCAAAGAATTATAGGTTCCATCCCATGTTTTGCATAATTCATCTGACGGCAAGCTGTGTGATGAAGTAAATCACTGCTCTTCTCCGCTAGAAGGCTGCAAAGGACAATATCAAGTAGTTGATGATCCCCCAATTCTAAAGCATGATAGCTATCCCAAACTTTTGTACAGTTCTTTACTTCAGTCCAGAAATGATGTATATATGCTACAGGACCCGTTTGTACAGTTTCTTGTTTCAGCAAAGAAGGTCAGCAGCTTCCTGATCTTCTCAAAGATTAATAAAGCCATATCAGATTGCAAGATCTCCATTTCAGGTAACAACAAGCACAAGCAGCAGGGGCCATTCATATTTATAATGCTTAAGTGGCTGCATTGGCTGTTTCATTTCACCTAACGACAAAGTAAGTATTGGTTAGGGTAGGTAGGTAGGATTAATAAGGTAGCCGGCCAAACAGATTTCGCAGAATACAACAACAATTGAATACAAGGCAATCTGACTTGCTGTTCTTGGCTTTTCACAAGGAAAAGCCATCCCCAAGTGGAGCCACTGTTAGCCTCCTGCTGCAGCAGGTATTCATCTTTCATGATTGACATTTTTACATGCCAAATATGTCATACTTTGCAAGCTGCAGTGTTCCATATTTCCAGAACAGACCAAACAAGAAAGCCATAAAGTGTGCTGGTCCAAATGCCACTACTGTATTCCATTTTTTGATGAGTTTTTTTTTAGTTAAGGGAAGGCCAAACAGCTAAATCTTGGTCTCCCTAGATTTCAATTTCCTGTTGTAGAATATAGAGAATGTATCTGTCCAAACAGCTAAATCTTGGCAGATTTGTAGATAAGTAGAGAATCAAAGGGACCCAACTATTTAATCTGGGCCCTAGCAGAAATAAATGTAGATTTAGATAGGAAAAATTGAAAAAAGAAAAATTGTAAAGCTGGGTCTGCAAGTCTATATGCACCCACCCATAAAAGAAGAAAAAATGTTAGAAAAGTAAGCTGGGTAGGTAGCTGTGGTTGCAGAGTGGTGATGCATGATCAATTTTGTGTTTCAAACTGTTTTATCTTTTCAGATCAGTGAAGGCAGTTTTATTCAGAAGAGCTCAGAACTGGACATTTATAACTTCCCCTTCTTCTAATTCTCCAAGTCCCTTACTAACTTCCCAAAGAGGTCAAGATCTGCTTGAGCCTCTCAGTTCCATCATTTCCATGACATTCGCCTTGGTGAGGATCTGCTTCACCCAAGGATTGCTCACTCATCTTATGTGAGCCTTCTTTTCCCAACAAAGCTTAAGGTCTCATACCTTAGCGCCCTCTGTTCATCTCCATATTAAATACTAACTGTATTATATAACTCCCTATCAGTTTTCCCATTCCCCTACTAAAGCTGTGTACATATAATTCCCCTATGTAAATATCCCCTCCCTGGCAATATAGCCATATTTTTTAAGTCCGGGGAAAAATGGTCCATCTGGGGCTGTTTTTAGCCCATCCGTGTCCAAACAGGGATTAATCTGACACCTGGCCAGATTGATAACCTCCCCCTTAGCCCTAAACCCTCAAAAAACCACTTTTTGCCCATATCCTAAGTTTTTCAGGCGCAAATTGCTCAAACCCACGCTCAAAAACACATATTCTACCCTTGTCCCTAAGTCCAAATGTAAATATATTAACCAACACCTTTTTTAAACACATAAAAACCCCATTCCCTAAGTTTAAATCCACCCGCGCAAATATTAAAGGAATATTCCTGCGAATATTCCCCGCCCCAACTATCCGTCGCCTCGCGTCTACTGCCAACCGTTGGATCACCCGCCCCACAGATCAACGGCTGGCGGGCCATCCCATCTCCAAAACACCTGAGCTTTAGCGTCTGGGAGATGGGCGGTATTGCCGTCGTACCTCCTGCCATGCGTCAAGCATTGGGCTGTGGCAGAGCCCTGTCCCCCGAAACCACCTTTGTCCATAAGCGTTGTGCCCAAAACCAGAAACCGCCCCTACCTGCGTCACCCACCTGCCTAGTGACATCACCCCCTGCACAATCACCGCTTACATCACCCCCCTGCCCAGTCACCATGTCGAGTCACCTGCCTGCGTGGCCTCCTGCCACGTCACTGCCACGTATCCCTGCCACCGTACCTACCACGTCACCATCCGTACATGATGATGTCATGCTGACATCATCCCGCCACGTCGTCCTGCTGACGTCATGCTGACATCACCCACCGTACAAATGTCACATCATGCTGACGTCATGCTGACATCATCAATAGTTTTTTGGCGCGAAGGGCAAAAAATCGCACTTCGCAGCCCCGGAATCCAATTCTAAGGCAGTTTTTGGTGAGTGATTTGCGAAATCACTCATCACTAGATTTTTTGGGCCTGAATGGGGAATCATCAGGGAACCTTTTCATTCTGCGGCCCCCAGCAAGCCCGAAAGGCGCCGAATGACCCATTTTTCTTCGTGAAGCTTGCTGAAAGGAGCAGAAAACAGTTTTGGAAGAAACAGAGGCCGAACAGTGGCCATTAAATTGTGAAAAAGACCCACAGCATGCCAGAACAGTATCAAAGTATTGCCAAAGAGTATCAGAGGAAGGAGGAGAGCCAAAGAGTATCACCCGAATATTTTTTAGGGGCTCGAAGCACTTAAACATTGATGAGCCCCCCAGAAAGTCAAATCAAGAGGAGTAAGCCCATCGTAGCTCTCAAATCACAGTCAGACGCATTTAAAACCGCTGAATAGCAAGGGTGCAAAGACCAATGCACAATTATGACAAATGAAAAGCACAGAGCCACCAGGACAGATATTAACTCATTTTGATACAGCTGCCCCCAGCAAAACTCAAAGACATTTTCTGGCATTTATTTCTGGATAGGATTAGGTTAAAGTAATCAATTTTCTATCAGACCTGTTAGGTCGGCTGTAACAGATAATTTTGGATAAATCTTCCCTATATATACCACCCTCTGTTTTGTTTAAAGGGTCAGTTGGTTGATAGTTTTTCGGTGAAGACTCGCACTGTATACCTGATATGTTTTCTGTAATCAAAGACTGCTGAAAAGCTTGGAGGAAAGACTGTCTGCTCTGTGTTTAATGGTTTGAAGAAGTGAATTTGGAATTCATGTGCTGCAACATGACTCAATAAGTTTTCCTATCTCTGTTTTTCCATTAATATACCGTCTAAATAGCAGAAAGAAAGAATAGTCTAGAATTGGTGTAATTGCCCTCTATGCTCATTTTCTGTTGTTTCTTTATGTTTTCCTCTGGATCAGTCATGAATATGAATTCCCTTCGGCTCATATTTCCCCTAATCCATTCATCTTTGACAGTTGTCTAGGAATTCTTAACTGCTCCTAGATAGAGCTCATTCACCTTCTCCCTTTAAGCATAGTGAGAGATTCTTTGTTGCCTCTCATCCCTTATCCCTCATTCCATCCTTTTAAGCTTTAAGTGTTGTTGCATGAGCAACTACCTTGCTCCTTATTTCTCTTGTGACCAAGAAACCGAACCAGTAGTCCGACTCCTTTACTCCACGCCCAATGGTTTGAAACTTACCAGACTATGTTTTGCCTCTCTACCTGAAAAACATCTTCCTTCCCACCAAAAACAAAACCAAAACCCCTGAACTCAATAACTAGCCTAAAATCATTTTAAACAAAGCTAAATCATAAAGAGAGAGCCCTCTCTGATTGCAGGTTGGCTAGAACCTGCAATCCAAAGTTGGTCTGTGGTTACCTCAGTCATATCCTTTTCTGGAGCTTAAGGACAACCTGAGTGATAACAGAATGCTCCATCCCAGTGATGTGAGAACCTACGTTGTTCCATATAGTTTCAGAAATGCTTCTGTGGGACTCCATTCTCGCAAATGTTATATCAGGACTTGCGTTAGTCTTAGGAGTGATAATGTTGTTAGTTATATGATCTGCGGATTCCAAACACATTGTTTCTATCTTGATATCGATCTCAGATTCAGTGGAAGTTGTCACCGTGGGCTCAATGTTTTTGTCGGAGGTCTCATCGCTCTTATTCATCAACGTGTTGTCCAATGCATGTGTCCTTGATCTCTGTGACATGGAACGCTCCATCCCAGTGATATGAGAACCTACGCTGGTCCATAAAGTTTCAGAAATGCTTCTGTGGGATTTATGATTAGTGTTTTGATCCTCAGATTCCCCATACGCTACAACCATCTCCTTCAATGTGATGGGGTGTGACTTATGATTAATTTCTTTCGATATAAGTGAATTAAGAAAGGATATATGTGTATGTTTAATTTTGGATCTGTTGGGCGTTGTCCAAGAGTTGGGATGAATGCTGGCTTTCTTTTTAAGTTTTTCAAATTTTAGGGTCCGTTTGATGTTCTTTTGTTCTTCAGTTTTAAGAGATTTCAGAGTTGCGCATGAGTTTACTCTGGACCACAAAGCTAGTTCAATATTGTTTGATAGAGTAAGGTGTAGATCATGAGCCTTTTTGTTTAACAGGTTCAGTTCTGAACGCAATTTACTGATTTCCGAGCGCAAGAGTGATTTGTTGGCTTTGGTGAAGATGTGATTTTTCCTATGATTTTTTAGGATGTGTTTGATGTAGGAAGGTGGAGGAATAATGGAGGCATCTCTACAGTGTTTGAGAAAGGTAAGGTTTGACTTATTCATTGCAATTTGTACCCTGTATTGTTCCAATGCATGAACTTCTTGAGATTTCCCCCTTCTGTATAGGTTGAAAATTATAGATTTGAGGCTTCTGCGATCCACATTTTGTGTAGCGATGTCTTCCGGAGTCATTTCATTCATGTTTTATTGTATCGACGTTTCAAACCAACCTCTACAGTTCATCATCAAGATCAGATGTGTGAAAAAGTCAGATAATGATGGGGCAATAAATATAGGAAAGGTTGGGATGGTAATGTGAGGAGTCGGCAGAAGATATTCATGCCAAGTGGCTCCTTACACACCAATTTCTTAGGGATTTAAGATTATTCCAATTCTAATAAGTTCCCCCATGATAAGTTCTCATTATTATTTATAACATTCATTTATATATAAACAAACTTCATTTAGCAAAATGGTCATTACTTTTAGTAAATTTAAAAAATTAGATTTGTGGCTCTCCATGCACCAATTTCCTAGAAATTTGAGATTATTCCAATTCTAATAAGTCTCTCGATAATAAATTTATCTTTTTTTTTGTAAGCTAGGATGGTACTCATTCTATTACTAGATCAAAAAAGAACATTACATCATTTCAAAAATGTTGCAGCCCGCCCACATGGGGAAACCGGGTAAGAATTCCATCTATAGTTTTTGATTGCTGCCCAAAAGTAGAAGGCCCACAGTCTGATAATTTTAGCCAAATAAACAAGGCAGTCCTGTGACTTCCTAATGCTACTAGTCTGCACTACTTGCTTTTCTCTATCTAAGACATGCAAAAAGCTGTAACCAAAAAAACTACTAGTATTCCTAAACATATCTCAAGTCAAGCAGTGTCCATATCTGGTTGTTGGTTTGCGCCTTTCTCTGTTTCTTGATGGTCTCCCTTCAGCATCTGTTGAATTGCGTCTAGCTTCTCCTCTTGCCTCTCCATTGCAATGCGAATAAAGCTCAATTCTCTACGTATGTCAGGATTTCCTTGGGCCAACTCTACCATCTCCTTTGCCACTTGCTCCAGAGCCTTAGCCAGCAGCCCCTTCATCACCCAATAGATATGCAAAGACTGTTTGAACAATGACATTCGCCCCCTGGTATGACCAGGGTCATGAAGCAGAAACTCCCACTCTTCCATTTCCTCTGCAGATTGTTCCTGTAAAGACTCCTCTTCTAGGTACTGCATGATTCTTCTCACAGCTGGATTGGAGTTTCGCTGGTAAGCCCTTTCTGCCCTTCGAATCCTGTGATTCACTGTCCTTTTTGCCTTTTTGTCCTTATTCTTGTCTTGCCTGGAGTTCTCACCCTCTTCCTGCGTCTTCTTATTCTGATCTCGGCCTCTTTTCTGCTCCGAGTCCACTCCTCTGCCGGGGGTCCTTCCTCGTTTTCTCATACCGTAGCGTCGGACCTTCACCTCCTGCGAAGCAGGGTGGTTCTCTTCCATCTGCGGATGTTCGTCATCTGTAAGTCTATCTTGGGGGTAGGACCGCTCATTCCCCTCGCCAGGGGCCAATTCCTCTTCAGAATCATCCTCGATGTCCCAGACCTTGAACGGTTGATCATCATTCAGAATTCCTTTTCCCTTCCGACTCTTATTCTCCGCAGCTGCATTATACTGCTCCTCTGCCCCTCTAGATTTTTGCCTAGTTTCCATGTTACCCTTGGCTCTGGCGCAGAAAGATCTCTGATTTCCAAAGGCTTTAGCTTTTCGATGCTGTCTCTCAACTGCAATCTCCGAACCTCCCCAAATTAGGAAACAGCTGAATAATTGTTCTTCCATCCTACTTTGGGTATATATCATTTTCCTGTCCTCGAGGTACCTCCTTGGTTCAACTTTCGTTTGCCGCCGGTAGCTTTCCGGTATGCCGTTGCCTTCGACCATCATTCCTTTATTAATTTCCACTGTCATGAGGTCTGACAGACCGCTCTCATCTCCTCTAATGTCTCGAGCATTGATTGCTTCACCTCGGATGTATTCTTGGCCGTTCTCCATGCCCGCCGTCGCTGTACTTCCTTGTATCTTATGATCATATCCCCTGTAATCTATAATAATATCTTTTTCCTGACCCGATTGAACGATGTCCATAATTCGGGATCTCCACCTCCTTTTATTGGTCCAGCTCATTGATCCGTGTATTTCCATTTGTGGCTTGATCATGATCAGCATTTATGATATCCGCCAACTCCTCCCATTCCCTATTCCCACACACGGCTCTCCACTGATTATCTACCATGCTGCCACGCCCTCTACATCCCCAATTGGCCAGCCAATCCGCCGCCTGATTCCCTTTCCTTCGAACATGGTTTATTATTTTGTATTCAATTCTTTTCAAAAGGTCCGCGATTTCCTGCACAATGCCCGCAGTCCGCCAGCTGTTAGTGACTTTCTCCCAACCTCGACCATTGCTGAGCTTCTTCAGCATTTCCACCGCAATCTGCGAGTCTCCCGTGATTTCCAGATTAGTGTACCCATTTCTTACAGCGATCCGTAATCCTTGATGAAGAGCCCAGAATTCTGCTTCGTTATTTGTCATTTCTCCTCCCCAATCTGCGAATATCCACCTTACCTGGTTGTTGCTATCCCTGAAGATGCCACCAAAACCAGCTTCGCCCGGGTTCCCCTTCGAGGCCCTGTCGAAGTTTAGCTTAACGAAGTTATCTCTAGGATAACTGAATTTATCAGGGCTTTGAATCCTCATATCATGACGAGAAGTGTGCTTATGATGGACCATCTCAAATTTTAAATTTAATTTGCTCAGGATTCCTTGCTCAACCTGGTTTGCCTTCCAATCCTCTCCATCCCACTTATCAACCAAGATTGTTTCCCGCATTAACTCGACAGCTCGTCCCCAAATTATCTCTGGTTCCTTTGCAGAATTCTGGAATACCCTACGATTTCTCTCCTTCCAGACCATCCAGAGTACAAATCCTGGGATGAGATTCCACGCTCTTTTTACTACTCTACATTGAAAAGCTTCCTTACTCCATTGAAAAACCAGTTCATTGAATTCCCTTGGGGCTGATCCGGATTTGTTAAATGTTCGTTTGGTGTTCGTCCACAGCTTCTTTGCAAACGGACAGTTGATCAACAGATGATCTCTGGTCTCCCCATCATTGTTACACAGACAACACTTCGATGGGCCATTGAAGCCTTTTTTCTGGATACGATCCCAGGTTAGGATCTTATTCTTAGAGGCCAACCAAATGAATATGGACACTTTCGGCCACCAATTACTTTCCCATATTATTTTCCAATCCAAATTCCCTTCACCTCTGTTTTGAGTATCAGTTAGGTAATAGGCCTCCTTAGTTGTGAACAAGCCTTTCATGGAATTCCCCCACCTAAGGATATCCTTTCCATTGCGAGCTCTGATTTTCCTAGATTCAATTTCTTTCCTGTAAGCTTCTTGAAGGTCTTGGCTGAGCTCTCGGTCCCACTCCGTCGGATCAATCCAAACTCTCCAGCTTTCTTCCAATTCATTTGCTTTCCAGTAGTCCCTTACACAGGTTCTGTCTCCTTCAATTCTGCCCCGAATCTGATGGAGGTTCTGAATTCTACTCATTCTCTCTTTCTGTTGCCACCTGTCTTCCCAGAAATTGGCCTCTTCTCCACCCCGAATCTCCCAGAAGGTATGCTTTTCAACCAGATCCCTGTTCTGACGGGCTAAGTCCCAAATTGTGGAGCCTTTGGGAGTTTCCTTCTGTCTTAAGATCTCAACCGGAGAGTCAGGCATTCTGTATTTTGTCTTCCATATGGTTTTCCAAAGATCATTTCCCCCCCTAAGCCACCGCCACCACAGTTTGGCTCCCAATACTCTGTTGAGAATTTCAGGGTCCCTCAGCCCCAATCCTCCTTTTTCCTTTCTATCCGTTAGCTGACTCCATGAGACTAGGGCCCATTTTTTCTTTTGATCAGACCCTCTCCATATAAAATTCCTTATGATTTCTCTGATCTTTGCACATACCCCTAAAGGGGCAGCCATTATCGATAAAGGGTAGATGGGGATAGCTTGGAGGACCGATTTTGCCAAAACTACTCTTCCAGCAATGTTTAAAACCCTAAAGGCCCAGTTTGCAACCTTGTTGCTCAGTTTATCCAGGACACCTTGCCAATTTTTCATCCTTTTAGAGGTAAAGTCCAATACATTGCCCAAGTATTTCGTAGGTAATTCACCTCTCTTAAAACCCAATAATCTTATGAGATGGGTTTTAACCTGATCCACTGTGTTGAATATGAAAATACAAGATTTATCTCTATTGATTTCCAAACCAGAAGCCTCCGCAAACAGATCCAAAATTTTCCTGAGATGCCTTACTTCTTTGACCGTTGGTTCTCCAAAAAGCATAATATCATCAACGAATTGCTGATGAGTTAGAGGTAGGTTATTTCCCCAGAGTTTAAGGCCTTTTATTCTGTTCGCTTCTCTTTCCTGTTTGATAAAGCGACCCAGGCCTTCAGCAGCTAGAATGAACAGAAACGGGGATAATGGATCTCCCTGTCTAATTCCTCTAGAAGCGTTAAAAGTTTTCGTAGGGGTTCCATTAACAAGAATAGAAAAGTTTGGAGAGGAAATCAGACTATGAATCCATGCAATCCACCTCCTGTTAAAACCAAAGCTTTCCAGGACTTTTTCCAAATAGTTCCAGTTTAATCTATCATATGCCTTTGACAAATCTAATTTGATCATCATTCCTTTTTGCTTTTTTACTTTTAGGGAGTGAATAACTTCTTGAGTTACAACCAGACCATCAAGGATCTGTCTGCCTTCCACAAAACCTGTTTGTTCAGCTGAAATTAATTTGTCCAGGAGGGGTTTTAATCTCTTGGCGATCAGGGATGTTATGATCTTGTAAATGACATTACACAACGCTATAGGTCTAAAGCCATTGGCATCCTCTAAATTGTCACCTTTAGGAATTAGAGCATAAAAAGTAGAGTTAATGGCAGGCCATACCTTTTGGTGCATCCTTGATTCTTCAACCAGATCAAGAATCTCTCTCCCCAAGAAGTGCCACCCTGCCTGGTAGAAATCCACCGTGAAGCCATCCGGGCCTGGAGCAGTACCTTTCTTCATTGCTTTCACAGTTTCCTCAATCTCTTCTAAGGTCACAGCTCTCATCAGCGCCTTATTTTGGTCTTCAGTGACTAAGCTGGGAATGGCCGAGCAGATCTCCTGAATTGCTCTCGTTCTATCAGCTTGAGGTTCAGTTAAAATTTCTTTGTGGTGGTCCATTAGGACTTGTTCAATCTCAGCTTGCTCCAACACTCTATTCCCATTCTTGTCTTTGATGGAAAGAATCCTATTTCTCTGTCTGTGTTTGATCATAGCCTGATGGAAAAATTTAGTATTTCTTTCCCCCTCCCTCAACCACTTTATCCTTGATTTTTGTCGCCACAAGACTTCCTCCTGCTTCCGTCTTTCTTCCAATCTGCCAAGAATTACCCCTTCTCTGTTGATGCTTTCCTCTGTTCTGCCTTCCATTATCATCTTTTGCTGAAGAGACTCCATTTCCCCTTCTAGTTTCTGTTTATCTTCCAGAATGTTACCAAACTCCTCCTTGTTCCATTTTTTAATTCTCCCTTTCAGCTCTTTCAGTTTTAATTGGAACGTGTGCATTTTCCCTTTGCCCTGCACAGTACATTGTCTCCACCATTCTTCAACTTTCTTGATGAATTCTGGGTCTCTCAACCAGAAGGCTTCAAATCGGAAGGGTCTTTTTCCACGATTCCTTTTAATATCCACCTCTAGTCTAATCGGCCAGTGATCAGACCCCAGGGATGGTATGATCTTGGCTTCGACGAAAACATCCTTATTCATGACAGCTTCTGATACTAGGAATCTATCAAGCCTTGAGGCAATTTGGTTTTTACCCCCCCTCCTGTTGTTCCAGGTATAGATCCCATTAATAGTCTGAATATCTACTAATCTTAAGTCCTCTATCATTTCATTGAATCTATCCATGAAGTGGTCCATCTTCCTTACCCCTCCTTTTTTCTCTTCTAAGGATCTGATTAAATTAAAATCGCCCCCTATGATCCAAGCAGCTTCTGGATAAAGTCTACGGATGATTTTCATACTGTTTATAAAACTCTCCTTTTCCCCTGGGGAAGGGGGGCCGTAAACCCCTGAAATGACAACCTGTTCCTTAGTTCCTACTATCCTACCCAGGCCAGTAAGGACTCTACTCATGCTGGTCCAGCTATCTAAGATGATCTCATTTGGATTCCACAGAATTGCAATACCTCCTGCAGAGCCGATAGCATCTTGCCCTATCACTTCATATGGCAGTCTATTTTTGTCAATTATTCCTTCAAGTTGCTGGACCGAAATTTTTGTCTCCTGTAAAATCATAATGCTAGGTTTCTCTTTTTTCAACTTATCCTTCATATACCTTTGTTTGCCCTTGCTGTTCAAACCCCTAATATTCCAGCTGATAACAATCATTTAAAACTTTTGGAAGGAGGGGAAGAATACCTCTGACAGAGGTATCACTTTACCTGAGTTTATCAACGTTTCTCCCACAGTCTGGATAGTTTCATTCATCGTTTTCCGACCTCTTTTCCTACTGTTTTTGCCAGAGCTGCCCATTCCCGTCTGTTCATTCCCCTGTTCGCTTCCTGCCATTACCTGTTTATCCAAGTTCTCCCCTTTTTTCTCCTTGTACTTCTGGAATACTTCCTTATACAGCTGTTTCTGTTTTTCAGGTATGAATCTATTGTCAAGATATTTCCATTCCTGAATTAACCGTTTCATGATTCTCTCCTCTTCAACCTCGCTTTCAGCTTGATTTTCCACCTCCATCTGGGATTGCATTGTTGTTTCTTCCACCTTATCTTCCGGTCGCTCTCCACTGATTTTTCTTGGGTTCTCTTCCTTACCTTTATCCTCCCCGGCGATTTCCATTGGGGAGTTCCCAGGGTCTTCATCATCCTCCAGATTTATTTCATAATCCTCATTTTCGCTCTGCAGCACCTGAAACTTGTTTTGACTGATTGTGTGACTGGGTTTCTCCTGTGGTTGGGTTTTTGGTCCCCCTTTATTCTGTCGCCTTTTCCTTGTAACCTGCTGAAAACCCCTCTCTGTCTCCTCCATTTTCTCTGCATTTCTCTGATAATCCGTCTGACTTTTCTTTGAATCCTCCTCCTTATTCAGCGGGCATTGCCTATACAGGTGACCGTATTCATGGCAGTTGCGGCATCTAAAAGGGATGTGTTCGTAGTCTATTGGCTGTTTCCAGACTTCATCATGATATTCCAGCTCGATGCTTTCTGGGAGGGGTTCTGCCAAATTCATGTAGACACAGATCCTCGCGTAAGCATTATATTTGCCTCGTTTTGTAGCCTCTGCAATTTTAACAAAGCTCCCAATTGAGTCACCTATTCCTTCCAAAATTTCAGGGTCCCAGAACTCATCGGGAAGCCCAAACAGTCTAACCCAGACTGGGGCATCCAGCAATTTTTCCTTTTCTGGGCTATATCTTTCCTCCCAGTATTTCATGAACAGGCCTGCATTGTTCATGAAATATGGCCCTTCTTCAAAGATCCTGTTCTTGTCCTCCAGATTCGTGAAGATAGCTGTGAAAAAACCTTGAGCTCCCAATTTTAGATCTACATGTCCTCTAGGTCTCCACCTTTGGTCGATCCATCTGTATAACTCCTTCTCCGAAGGCCAGTATCCTATGAATTTACATATCAGGGCATGGTCCTTCATGTAACAGTTATATTCCTCCAGTTTATTGCATGGAATGACATATCTTGGTTGCTTTTGTGCCCTAGGTAGACATTTTCCTCTCATCCGTTTCTGCCACAGATTGCCCATTACTGGGGCATAGCTTTCCTTCTGGTTATGCTGTGCTCCATCTGCGCTGGTCTCACCTGTTACCACGTTTTTGAAGGAGGGGATCTCTCCCCCCCCTTTGGATCTTCCATTTCCACTCAGAGCTTGCCTCTAGGTTTTAACCCTAGCTCTGCCAATGAAAATTCAGATATCTGAAGTGCAGGTTCAGCGAGATTCGCCTCCCTGGCTTATCGTCTTCGGCCTTCCTCGTGCTGTCTCCTGCAAATGTCCCTTGTCAGCCCTGTCTGCGCGCGTCGTCTGCAAACCCTAGCAGCGCGCATCCCTCCTCACTCAAGTTCACCACACATATTAGAATTAATCTCTCGATAATAAATTTATCATTATTATTTATAACATTTATTTATAATTCTTTTTTTCTTAAATTAAAGTTGACTTATAATTTTTCTTAAATATGGTAAACTATATCACAAAATAATTTTTCTTTTAATATTGTAAACTATATCACAAAATAAACACGACTATCTATGACAATTTATAACTAAGTGTTCTTAACTTGGAAACATAAGGAAATATGGACGAGTGTGACCGCCCGTTAGACAACGGAAGTGCGAATAAAAGTATAAAAGAAATATGGACAAATGTGACCAACGATTAGACAATGGAAGTACGAATAAATTCGAATGAAGAGTAATCATCCACGGAATAGTTGATCGGACCACAAACAAAAACTAAGTAAAACAAAAGTTAACACATTAAAAGTAAAGATAGATTCGATTGAATAATAATCTTTTAAAAGAGAGTGCTATTGGAAACCAACAAAAATCAGTTCCATTCCCATCTCTCATTAATATTCGCTCAAAGGAAGAGACTATCGATCTGTCAACTTTGTTATCAGGAAGTGAGTAATGCAATCAGTAATTTACGATATAATGTAACTTGTACGACATTTTACAAATTTTATAACAATATTATTACCCGCGACATTAATGCAACTATTACAAGAATTTTGGGCCACTGAACGCCTTACAAGTTTCCATCCATCGCCCGACTTTTGGCACATGCCTCCTATCTATCCTTCACACTGGTACCACTCGATTGTCCCAACAAGCCTAAACTTGCAAGAAACCAAAATTTAATCCTACGTTAGAATCGTCTCTTTGCCTCCGGACAAATGTGGAGATTGACTCTATTTTTTTCTGTCAAGCTTGGTTTGGAAAGACCCCAATACTTGCTGTGGAAGGATGGAAAAGAATTCTTGCTATGGAAGGAAGGAAAAGAATAGAGTCTGAAATGGAATTCAAACCCCGATGGGCAGGCATCTGTATTTTCAAGAGCCGCTCTCCACTATGATTCACGCAGCAGATCTTCCTTAACGAATTCCTCCTCAATTATCTTCGTGTGCTTACATTCACACAAAAAATGGCCAAAAGGAAGCCAAGTTACAAATTTGAATGTTGTAATTTGTAAAATTTAAATGTTTAAAAAAAATTAAAATGTTCAATTTATTTATATATTTAAATTATATTAAAAAAATATAAAATTATTATATATTTACATATAAAAAGTTATAATTTATATATATAAATTTTAAGATTATATAAATTTATAAATATTGGTAAATGTGATTAATAATTTTAATTAAGATAATATGAAATTAAATTATAAATATTTTATTTTAATTATCAACTATTTTTTACATTAAAAAATATATACTTTTCATAAATTTTGGAGTAAATTTTAAATTGTAGTATAGATAATTTTAATTATGGATTTAGAAAGTGATGTTAAAATTGTAATTTTACGCCGCACGGTGGTTTTTGAAAACCATCCCGGTCTCCCTGCACCGCTCTTGGCAAAGACTGTACGAGCAGGAGGAGGCTCCGAACACATTCACTCTCCGCCACGCGTCCCTAGTACGAACACCAAAACCACTTTCCCCGGACGGTAAAGGTCGTTTGGTTTGCTGGAGGTTGGCGTGCGAACCACGTTGGATCAGCCAAATGATCTGGGCGCGTGATCTCTGCCGTTGACTCTCCGAAGTTGCCCTCCGCCCGCGTCAAATCAAGTTTCTGCGTGGAGTAAAAGGTTGACCGCCGTAGGAAGAATTAATGGTTTTATTGGTTGGTCGTAGTTTTTAGGTGGAGGCTTTATTGAGAGGATGGGCATACGTCCCATATTTCTTATATGTCTTTAATATAGTTATGGGAACGTTTTTTTATATGTTTTTTATTTGTACATGCTGCCATACGTTAAATGAAAATGCTTTACGTGTAGTTTTTTTTAGTGTAGTTTTTTTTTATGTTGTGAGTGGAGTGGCTACGCACAAAAGTGCGATTTTTCCTTTTGCATATGCACAGCAGTGCTGTAATGTTGGTCTGGCATTGAAGAACAGAGGTATGTTTTGAAATTGTTTTATGTAATATCCACAGCAGTGGAAAATCTGTGATTGCAACATAGTTTTTTTTTTTTTGTAATTTCCTCTTTGCACAGAGGAAGAAATATGTAACAGAATGCTTGTTTTAAATTAATAGAAATGTGTTGTGACTGTGTAATGCTGTGTTCTGAGTCATTTTGGTTTTAAGAGGTTGTCTGCAAAAGATCCTGGACAGAGTAAACAGAGCATTGTCTCTGTGGTGAATTTTATTTTGGTTTTGGTATTTGTCCATTTAAAAATACCCAACAGTGGTATCAGAGCAGGCTCAGGCTCTTTAAAGAAGTTAAAGAAGCTGAAGGGAGAAGGTTGTTGCTGCAGCAAAACCTCTCAGGCAGTTAGAAGACTCACACAGCTCAGGATTCAGGTATTCCCCAAAAGCATTTCTCTTGTTATTGCTGAAGACAGTTAGTTGTTTTAAAGAAAATACATAGTCAAGGAATGGCTAGCACAAGCACTGGTATGGGTATGTTTAACACCCAGCTCCCACAGTTTAATGGGAAGAACTATGACTACTGGTCAATAACTATGAGAGCCATGTTTGCCTCTCAAGATTTATGGGAAATAGTTGAAGATGGTTTTGAAGAACCAGCAGATGAAACTAAGTTCAATGCATTAACTCAGGGAGAGAGAGATCTCCTGAAGAGCAATAGGAAGAAGGATGCAAAGGCCATTTTATTGTTGCATCTAGCAGTAGACCAGAGTATATTTCCAAGGATAGCAGCAGCTAAAACATCACACAATGCATGGGAAACCCTTAAGACAGCCTATCAAGGCATGGAGAGAGTGAAGACAGCAAAATTGCAAATGCTGAGAAAGGATTTTGAAAACTTGAACATGAAGGAGTCAGACAACATTGAATCATTCTTCACTCATGTGATTGGTGTAATTACACAAATGAGAACTCATGGAGAAACAATTGAAGATAGAAGAATAGTGGAGAAAATATTGAGGGTCTTACCCTCAAGGTTCGATGCCATAGTCACCACCATTGAAGAGACAAAGGATCTCTCAAACTATTCAGTTGATGAGCTGCATGCATCTCTGATGACTCATGAGCAGAGGTTGAGTAGGAATGAAAACTCATCCCTTGAGCAAGCCTTCAAGACCCAGATGTCCTTTGGAAGAGGAAGAGGTCAAGGAAGAGGAAACAAAAGAGGAAGAGGCAGAAGCCAGAACAGAGGTGGAAGGAACAGCCCATCAAATGCACAAGGAAGAGGCAGCAATCCAAATCAGAACCAAGGTCAAGGCAGCAGCCAACAAAGAGAACAGTATCATGCTCAAGGACAAAGGTATGATAAATCTAATGTTCAATGCTATTATTGCAAAAAGTATGGACATTATGCTAGTGATTGTAGAAAGAAACAGCATGATATGAACAGCAGACAAAATGCAAATGTTACAAGAGAAAACAGCAGTCAAGAAAATGTCCTGTTAGCTTGTAACATGGCTGAAACACATAGTGAGGACATATGGTTTTTAGACTCAGGTTGCAGCAACCATATGACAGGGAATGTAGCCCTCTTTTCAGCCTTAAATCAGAATTTGAAATCAGAGGTCACACTAGGAACTGATAGTAAAGTGTCTGTTATGGGAAAAGGGGAGGTAAAAATATTTACAAAGCAAGGAGAAAGGAAAACCATAGCAGATGTCTACTATGTCCCCGGAATGAGATGTAACCTATTGAGTGTTGGACAGCTTATCCAAAAGGGTTACAATGTTTACTTTGTAAATGATGTGTGCACCATCATGCACATACCACCCAGCAAAAGATGCATTGCTGAAGTGAAGATGACAAGGAACAGGATGTTCCCTCTCAGGATCCGGGCAGACATGAAGAACAAAAGGGAAATGGCAGCAGTCACCCAAGAGGCCTTCCAAAGCGTGCCAAAGGATGAGAACTGGTTATGGCACTTGAGATTCGGGCATCTAAATTTTGGAGGTCTAAACTTATTGAGCAGAAAAGGAATGGTAAGAGGATTACCATTGATAGAGAAGCCGGACAGCCTTTGTGAAGGTTGTATATTGGGCAAACAACATAGAGAGAGTTTTCCATCAGGGAAAAGTATAAGGGCAAAGGCACCCTTAGAGATTATCCACTCAGATTTGTGTGGACCAATGCAAGCTCCATCATTAGCTGGCAGCCTATATTTCTTGACATTCATTGATGATTTTACAAGAAAGACTTGGATATATTTCCTCAAGAACAAAAGTGAAGTCTTTGAGAAATTCCAAAACTTCAAAGCACTAGTGGAGAACCAAAGCGGGCTGCACATAAAAGTATTGAGAACTGATAGAGGAGGTGAGTATATCTCCAATGAATTCCTAAAGTTTTGTAGAGAAAATGGAATACATAAACAGTTCACAACTCGGTACACCCCACAGCAAAATGGAGTTGCTGAAAGGAAGAACAGAACCATCATGGAGATGGCAAGGAGCATGTTGAAGGCAAAGCATTTGCCAAATGAGTATTGGGCTGAAGCTGTGCATTGTGCAGTGTATATTCTGAACAGGTGTCCTACAAAAGCAGTGATGAACAAGGTGCCAGAAGAGGCATGGAGTGGGAGAAAGCAAGTAGTCACCCACATGAGAGTTTTTGGGTGTGTGGCCTATGCACACATTCCAGATAAACTAAGGAGGAAGTTGGACAGCAAAGGGGAGAAATGCATCTTCATTGGATACAGTGATGAATCCAAAGCCTACAGGCTATACATTCCATCTACCAAGAAGTTCTTTGTCAGCAGGGATGTTCAATTCATTGAAGAGGAAGCTTGGGATGGAAGCATAGAGAAAACAGTGAATGTTAAAAACTGTTTGTCTCATGATGAGGATGAAGAGGAGGTGGCTGAAATGAATCCCCAAACAGCAGCACCAACACAAGAACAGCAAGGTACACCATTGAGGATCAATGAGAGTGCTTCTCCAAGCACACCACAAGGAGGAAACTCAAGTGCATCTTCAAGCACTTGCACACCAAGTGAAAGAGGTAAGAAGTTTAGAAATCTAAGTGAAATTTATGAAGAAGGAATGAATTCCTTATTTGCCTTGTTTTGTCATGTTGATGATCCTATCCATTTTGAAGAAGCTATTAAAGATAGGAAATGGATAGAAGCTATGGATGAGGAAATGAATGCCATAGAAAGAAACAAAACATGGGATTTGGTTGAATTACCAAAAGGCAAAGAAGTCATTGGTGTGAAATGGGTCTACAAGACTAAGAGCAATGCTGAAGGCAAGATTGAAAGGCATAAAGCAAGGCTGGTTGTCAAAGGCTACAAGCAGCAGTATGGGAGAGACTATGAGGAGACTTTCGCCCCGGTTGCAAGAATGGAAACCGTGAGAGCAGTGTTGTCCATAGCAGCACAAAACAAATGGAAAGTCTACCAAATGGACGTGAAGTCAGCATTCCTAAATGGAGTGTTAATGGAAGAAGTTTATGTGGAACAGCCTCTCGGATATGAGAAGAAAGGAGAAGAGCACAAAGTGTGCAAATTGAAGAAAGCTCTTTATGGGCTGAAGCAAGCGCCAAGGGCATGGTACAGCCGGATAGATTCTTATCTATTGGATAATGAATTTGACAAATGTGAAGGAGAACCCACAGTCTACATCAAGGAAAAGGATGGTAAAATTTTAATTGTTGTCTTGTATGTAGATGATGTTATTTTCACTGGAAATGATATTTATCTTATTGAGAATTTTAAATCAGTCATGAAGAATGAATTTGAAATGACTGACATGGGTTTGTTGAGATACTTCTTAGGCATAGAAGTAGATCAAAATGAAAAAGGAATTTTTATATCTCAAGCAAGATATGTAAATCAAGTTTTGGGCAGATTTAAGATGGAAGAATGCAAGGCAGCAATCACTCCCACAGTGATGGGATTAAAGCTCAGCAGAGAGGACAGCAGCAAGGATTTTGATCCTAGCTTGTATAAAAGCATTGTAGGCAGCCTTATGTATTTAACAGCAACTAGGCCTGATTTAATGTATGCTGTTAGTTTGATTTCCAGATTTATGGAGAGACCGAAGGAGGCACATTGGCAGGCAGCGAAGAGAATTTTGAGATATGTCAAAGGTACCAAAATATTTGGAATTCTATATCATGCCTCAGAACATTCAGATTTGGTTGGGTACACAGATAGCGATTGGGCTGGAAGTGTAGATGATCGGAAGAGCACTTCCGGTTATGTTTTCAATATGGGTTCAGGAGCCATTTCATGGGCTTCTAAGAAGCAATCCATTGTAGTGTTATCTACAGCAGAGGCAGAATATGTGGCAGCGACAGCAGCAGCATGTCAGGCAGTATGGATGAGAAGGATGTTGAGAAGCTTAGGCCAAGAGCAGGCAAAAGCAACAGTGGTCTTTTGTGACAATAACTCAGCTATTGCTTTGTCAAAGAATTCAGTGTTTCATAAGAGAACGAAACACATTGATACAAGGTTTCACTACATCAGAGAATTAGTGAACAATGGAGAAATTGTCCTAGAACATTGCAGGACCCAGGAACAGGTTGCAGACATCTTGACAAAGCCACTAGTTCAGAAGAGTTTCGAATTTTTGAGGAAGTGTTTGGGAATGACCGAACGTGCGGCTGTTAAAATTAAAGGGGAGTGTTAAAATTGTAATTTTACGCCGCACGGTGGTTTTTGAAAACCATCCCGGTCTCCCCGCACCGCTCTTGGCAAAGACTGTACGAGCAGGAGGAGGCTCCGAACACATTCACTCTCTGCCACGCGTCCCTAGTACGAACACCAAAACCACTTTCCCCGGACGGTAAAGGTCGTTTGGTTTGCTGGAGGTTGGCGTGCGAACCACGTTGGATCAGCCAAGTGATCTGGGCGCATGATCTCTGCCGTTGACTCTCCGAAGTTGCCCTCCGCCCGCGTCAAATCAAGTTTCTGCGTGGAGTAAAAGGTTGACCGCCGTAGGAAGAATTAATGGTTTTATTGGTTGGTCGTAGTTTTTAGGTGGAGGCTTTATTGAGAGGATGGGCATACGTCCCATATTTCTTATATGTCTTTAATATAGTTATGGGAACGTTTTTTTATATGTTTTTTATTTGTACATGCTGCCATACGTTAAATGAAAATGCTTTACGTGTAGTTTTTTTTAGTGTAGTTTTTTTTTATGTTGTGAGTGGAGTGGCTACGCACAGAAGTGCGATTTTTCCTTTTGCATATGCACAGCAGTGCTGTAATGTTGGTCTGGCATTGAAGAACAGAGGTATGTTTTGAAATTGTTTTATGTAATATCCACAGCAATGGAAAATCTGTGATTGCAACAGAGTTTTTTTTTTTTGTAATTCCCTCTTTGCACAGAGGAAGAAATATGTAACAGAATGCTTGTTTTAAATTAATAGAAATGTGTTGTGACTGTGTAATGCTGTGTTCTGAGTCATTTTGGTTTTAAGAGGTTGTCTGCAAAAGATCCTGGACAGAGTAAACATAGCATTGTCTCTATGGTGAATTTTATTTTGGTTTTGGTATTTGTCCATTTAAAAATACCCAACAAGTGAGGAGAGTGAAAATTTCTTGATAAGTACAAATTTAAGCCATTTCGATTGTGTATATATATATATAATCCTGTGTAATTTTCATTGTTTAATTAGATTTTTGAATGTATAAATGAATTCAATGTTTTGAAAATTTATTAGAGCATTTGAATTTTGTAGGCTACATAGTTTAGTCTTGTCATTCCAATTTTGTAGGCTACATGGTTTAGTCTTGTCATTCCAACACATCTTTACTAGATTAATACAAAATTGATCGAAACCAAAATGTAAAATAATGAGAATAAGTGAAATGTTTTAACTATAACAATTTACTGTTTTTTAATTTCTTTAATTTGTTTATATTATATTTACATATTCTATATATATATCAATTGTTTGTATGTATGTACTTTTTGAATGCATAAATGGATTAAATGCCTTTAAAATCCATTTGGGCACTTGGATTTTGCACGATACATAGATTAATATTTCAACTACAACAAATCATTACTACATCATTACTACATTACATTTCAGACAGAATTGATTAAAAAAAAAAGAATATATATATATATATATATATATTAAAATACTTGAAATTTTTTAACTTTAACAATTTACTTTGTTTTAATTGCTTTAAATCATATGTACATAGTTTATATACATAGTTGATTGACACTAGCATTGAAATATTTTATTTATGGAGCACATATTCCATATTCTATATTCTAGTGCAATCACACAATATTTAAGCTTTAATGGGAAATCAACTTTGTGCAATAGTGAAAAGCTCCTCATTTTCCAGCATTTGATCAACCCATTTAGGATTTTGTTAATATATTTTTAAACACCAACCAATATCACTTAATTTTACAAACTGAAACATTTTATTTATGACCCACATTTAATTTTTTATTGTTATTGATATTTTTCAAATGAAATATTAAATTTATCTTAAAAACTTAATGTTAAACATAAATTTAATTTTATATGAATTGAATTTTTTTATTACACTTACTTCTTCTCAATACTAAAATAACTCACTCACTCTTTATCTCTATTCAAATGGATCATGAGGTAAGTGTTTTTATTTGTATATGCATTTACCATCCATTTAATTGATACAGTTTGGATAGTATAAATTATGTTATTTTACATCTATTTTAAAATATTTTATCCATGGCTGAGAGTGAGACTAAAATATTTTACCAGTGTCTTCTTCATGCTCAATGACTAATAAATCAAGCAAACTAAGAGTAAAATTATTGATGTTTCATAGTTATTTTTATTATAGCTAGCATAATTATACCAAACATGTGTGCTCACACACACATAGATATGATGTTTTTTATTTGGATATTTTCTTATTGAACACCAAAAAAAAAATTACACATCTCTGTAGAATGGGCAATAATAAAAAATAAGATAAATGACTTTATAGTTTAGGTAATAAACAAAAATAAAATAAAATTATTTCATTTGTTTTAAGTATAAAAGTATTTTTTCAATTAAGAAAATTTTCGCCTCTCCCAATGTTTTAATGAGTAAACAAAAATAAGATAAATGACTCTATAGGGTAGGTAATAAACAAAAATAAATTAAATTAATTTCATTTGTTTTAAGTATAAAAGTATTTTTTTCAATTAAGAATATTTTCACCTCTCCCAATGTTCTACACATCACTTGTACTATTTATGGATGTTAATCATCATCATCATCATCATTTTTTTATATATTATTATTTTTTTATGTTTGTTTGGAAGTGCTATGGAACCATAGTAGTTGTATTCATGAAATAATTTTATATAGAGAAAAATGAAATATATATTATATAAAAAATAGTTATCCATAACTTATATAAAGATATAAAAAGATATCCATTTGTATGTGTATGTGTAATCAATGACACATAGAGAAGTGATTTCATACTAAGTGACCTTTAACAATTAGAACATAAATGAGGATCACATGAATTAGGAATAAAATGGCTAATCTATTCATTAGAAGTCAATGTTTTGGCCTAATGAATGTTATCTAAAATAGTAGGATATTAAGCATGAGGGTTAAACCTTTGTCTATGAGGGTAAAGCCTTGTAATGGTCATGCTTGAGATTTTTCCATTTCGCATGGACTCACAACCTACTCTCTGGAATTCAATGTCAAGGAAATTGACATGGCAATCTAAAACAAATATGGCTTATAGCAGGTTGACATGTGCACCAATCCATGCAAATACATTTTTTTATCACAAGAGCGTGTAAACAAGTTCTAATGTCAATAAGAAATATTATCATATCTTGTTTTAAAATTTGTATATTGCTCACATATTTTTTATTTAAACACATCTATAACATGCAAATATCTTATCCCAATGCTCTCCAATGATCTAGTTAATGAATCGTGTGAGGATTCTTTGGTGTTTCCAAAATATTATATCAAATTTCTCAATTACTAAGGCCAATGTGAATTATAACGTTTGCATCTAGTCCTTTGGGTGAGGGTAGGGTATTTCTCTATTAAGTGATAGGTATATAGCTATATTGAGCTCCAAGCTCAATGAAAATAATATTTATATATGGTGTACTTAAAGAGGAAGAAAATGAATTTTTATAATTTTTATAATTTGAGAAAGTTATGCAATTGAATAAATAATTAATCCCCCCCCCCCCCCGCCCCGGCCCCCACCGATCGGTGTGCGAAAGGTACGATGTAGTAAAGGAAGGAGAGGTGGGACATAGGACATGGCGGGAAGAGGGGGGATCAGTCACCCGGATGGCTCGAAGGGAAGAGGGAGAAGAGGACGACATGAGGCCACGAGAGCAGGTCAAGGGCAGTGGGGCAGCAGGCAGTACAAGGCAGAGACAAACGTGGATGAGGGATGAGGGCAGAGAAGGAGACCAACTGTTAAGTGTGGTAGAGGGAAGGCAATGGCAGTTGGCAAGTGGAAATGTGGATGGAGCAAGCTCACAGCAGGAGCAGCCGACGGTAAGAGAGGAGTAATGAAGGGAAATAATGGAGATGTCAGGGAAACCCCATCCCAAGAAAATAAAATGAGCGAATGGGCAGCGGAAGGAGGACGAAGGCACGTGGAGTGTCCTTCAAAAGGTAGGTGGGGAAGATGGAAAGGAAAACAAAAGGGTAAGATAGTTAGGCTAGGAGGCATGTGCATGTTGAGTGATAAGTCAGGATGTGCTACTGAAGGTGGCGGGAGTGGTGGGCTGGAGGACGTCGAGCTGCGACTAGTTTTCATATGCAAGAACTGGTATTTTCTCTCAACTCCCATTCTCGACTGTATGGCAAATAATTTTTTAGAAGAGGAATGCTGGTTAATGGAAATGATAACCCCGGAAGTGGACATTGTAGAGACCTTTTGTTTCTCTTAGGGTTTTGGCCTGTTAACCTGGAGTGAATTTGTCTGGAATTCCGCTTGGGGAATGGGGTTCGGGAACACTGGTATTGGTCTTAGGGTAGATAGGTCTGCGGTATTGTGGCCTGCTGGGACATCCTGTGGGGTTTCCACAATGGTGGTAGACACAAACCTATCGAACTATTATGGTGGAGTATGTGGCTTGGGGAGGAAGGAGTCCTAATTAAGTGTGGAGGGTCAGGCGCCTTCTTTAATATGATGGCAAGGTTGATTATTCTCCACCCTGAGCCGAGCTTAGACCTGGTCTAAGGTCGCATGATGAAAGGAAGTAATTGGGGTAGCAATCATGGTAGGGATATAGCACTGAGAAAATCCTTATCCAACCCCACTCTCGGGACCCAGGGAAGGGATGCAATGACAATTATCCATTTTGAGAAGCATCCCCTCGTCAGTTTCAGTGGTGATACACAAGGTAGGGCAACAATTACAGTCAGAAGGAGATGTAGAGAAACCTCATGGGCACTAGGTAACTGAGTTCTTCAAGCAGTTGTCTATAATGCGACTTTTTGGAAGCCTTTCCGGTGGGTTTTTCCGTTCAAAATCGGCAGCAATTTATTGGAATGGCAAGTTTGATAGCTAGTTTCTCCACAATCAAAGCGTCCCAGGGGTTTTCCAGGGTACTGAATCCAAATATGCAGTTAAAAAACCATTTTAACTGCAAAAAATCAAGATTTAACTTCAATTTCTTCCGCCGGATTCCGTCACCGGAATCTCCAAAAAATCGCATTATAGACAACTCTGTTCTTCAAATTTCAATGGGAAACCACTAGAATGATGAGGAGGTCAGAAGCATGCATTTATCTGTGGAGGGAGGGAGGAAACTGGGCATTAATGGGGTCTATTACAGTTCTCGAGGCCGGGAGCAATTGGAAAATCTTGTGCCAGAGAAGCCCCACTCGGGAGGGGGGAAGCATGTGTTTACTCTGTTTAAATTGATGTTGACTTACAAGGATATTTCCTTGGTTTCTATTATAGGTAATATAACAAGCAAAGGGTAGAGAATTTTGGAGGCTCAGAACTCAACCTATGCTCTAACCTAGGAATAGGTGCGTTGTCCGGAAAAGGAGGAAGTAAGCCGGAAGGAGGTTAGGATGTCAAAGGAAGGTAACCAAGCGGGAAAGAGAGGAAACAGAGGAATGGGAAAGGCTAGAAAAATACGAAATGATTGGAAGAATCTTCCAGTAGAGGATTGAGTAAAAGAGGAAGGAAGACCAGGAAGGAGAGTATGCAGAACCTGATCAATGCATACATGGTAGGAACACCACCAGAGGAGAAAGAAATCATATTCGAATGGGAGAGAAAGCTAATCGAAAACATATCATATCAAGAGATTGAGGTAGAGGAATTGGAAACAATAGTTAAAGACCTCGGGAATACCAGAGGACGCCAAATGTTGTTTCGCCAAACAATTCAATAGTATTGGGTCATGAAGAACATCCTAGCCCGTGCAAAGACAACCTATAAGGAAAGAGAGGAACCGGAGGATGCTAGACCAACCGAGCTAAGATGGAGGATCTTCAAAGGGAGATCCAATTTGTCCAAATGCAATTGTACTGCAACAAGCTCACAGTGAACAAGATTGAAGAAAGAATTCAGGATATGAGGAGAAGCAAAATCTTGGGTTCTAGCGTGAAAGCCCCAGCCTCGTGGACTCATAAGATGAATGAAGAAAGTCTTTAAGTAGAATTTTTTTTATATGATGGGTAGCATTTACTATTTTAATATGAATTTTATAGTAGATAAAATTGCTAATGTAGCTTGGAGGGTAAGGAAGAGTCTGTTTAAACTTGGGACAACATTCGATGCAGACAAGTGGCCAACAAACCTGGTTTCCTGCGGGTAGTTTGAGGTCACTTGCAATTTTTGTGAAAGATATACTTATTTTGAGTAAATATTTATAGAAAAAATAACTAGCAAGATTACACAAAAATAAATAAATAAATAAATAAATAATTGAACAAACCTATCTCTATATCTCCACATAGGGACTTGACTAATAACGTTCACAAAGATATACATACTAAACCCCATGGATTTGAAAGAAGATATGTGTTTCCATTGAATTCATAATGTTGACATTGAATTCATAAAAAAATAAGCACACTCACTTTTTTTTAGAGTGCACAAATGCTTTCCTTGTCAACCCATTACAACTTTTTCAACTACCAACCTTTTGTGAACATTCTAAACAAAACATAAACTCATTTATTACCAAGAATCCTTTAACTTGTAGCCACTACAATTAACACATCTACGGAGTTTTTAAAACCTCACTTTTGCATAATACCTAATTATTCAAAGAGGTGGCACATTACTTCTCTCTTTCTTAATTCCAAATTAAAAGTAAAAAATCATGAGCACTTACTCTTCTCAATTTATAATGTACCCATTTATAAACAAGTTTTCAATAATAATATTGTGAAACTTGTCATGGTAGGCAAGTGCATGGTGCTTCTAAATCTACTGGAATTCAAGAATGGTTATTCTCATTGAATCTAAGGATAGATTCAAATGATCAAGTAGAGGCCTATGTTGTTTACCGATAAATTAAGCACGATACTACATTAATTTTAGTTAACTCAATTTTTTGGGACTCTTCTCTTATAATAAAAATTATCTACTCTCATTCATTTCTAGTGGATGATATACTCAAATCCATCTTCGAAAGGATCAAACTAGCCTTGATCCAAATTCAAAATTTATAATTCTTCTATGTGCTTAGCCAAAACATAAAAGGGTAAACTCTATAGCAAACCAAATTGTGCCCCATCCAATTGGAACTTTTCTTCTCAATAGTTAGGGTTCCTTCCTCCCTATTCATGAGCATGACATAAAACATACCTCTTGTTTGGTAGGCGGCAGACTGGATAGATGATTTAGCACTTGGAATTATTGAAATTTTAATGTCAAACCATGTAGATATCCCTTTCACTTTCATCTTGTGTCATACATGCATCTCGCTTCTCGTTTTGATCATTGCACACAAATTGGAAGTCTGAAAGGATATTCTACACAATGAAGTTTGCTTTCCCAACATGTGTAATAGACACATGGTAGTCCCAACTTATAGAAATTGGTATATAAATTGTCGCCCTCTACACATTTTGGAAACATTAAATTTCACTTGGTTTCTTTCTCCGTGTTTTTTTTATCTTCATGTCTTTCTCACGAGGAGCAGAAATAAAACCCCTTATATCCATTGTCTATCCTTGCGAGTTCACTCTTGGCTATTCTCTCAACTATTCCAAGATAACAGACGTTCTAGCATGGATATAAATGACCTAGCACTCCATAGTGGGAAATTGGGATAACATCTCTAGTTGAATGAAAATAATAGAAGATTTCCAACCTGAGGTTGATTTACTTTAGCTCCAACATGTTCACGTGGCTTCCACTTCGACTACCACTATGGAAATCTTCATTTCTTCAAGGTAACAAATTCAAGAACTAAGAGATGAAATATAAGCACTAATGTTTTAGATTGAAAAAAACAAATTATCACATTAGCAAGTTCCTCCCTCATTTGACTCTACAACATCTCCAATTGATTTCTCTCTTCCACCTTTGGATCTAAATTTCTCTCCAAAATGATAATGTTCTTTAGGTCGGCACAACACTTTTCTAAATTAATTTCAATGGAAATAAAAACTTGTAACATTTTTTTTGTATCCCAATTGATTTCTCTCTTCCACCTTTGGATCTAAATGTCTCTCCAAAATTATAATGTTCTTTAGGTTGGGATAACACTTTTCTAAATTAATTTCAATGCAAATAAAAACATGTAAACCCAACAACACACCTGACATGTAATTACTAGTAAACCTCTTGAGGCTCTCAAGATCTGTGGCATGTCATCCTCTCTTGAAACTTACTTGGAATGGCATAATAAAGTCAACTGACAACAAGCTCCATAATATACAGAGATCATAACACATTGCATATCCTAATGAGTAGCAAAGGGTCAAGAAAAGTAAACGAGGGTGCTAATAGTTATCACAACCAGAGAAATTTGAGCCTTTGGTCTCTTAGTTTTCACAGATTTTATATTATTTTAATCACCAATTAAACTACTACATTGGAACAAAATATAGAAAATTTTAAAAATCTAACCAAAAGACAATTTTAACTATACTCTTTTGCTGATCTAGACACTTATTTAGACTAATACAATATTCTCATTTATTTTTAGATATGCTAGTTTTTTTAATGCTAAATAAAACTCTTATTTTGAGACTTCCACGCTATTAGGCCACGTATGCCGAAGAAATCTCCCAAAAACCATAAACCTAATTTAAGTAAAATCCATTGCTTGAAACTTACGGAAATAATAACAGGGACCTCAACTTCACGTTGAAATCGTCCCTTACCATTTTCACACGTACAGACTTCTTACACTACATGTATTTAAACTTCGAATAATGCTACATTTTGTACACTATTCTTGATATCGAATTTTCTCCAAATTATAAAAACGCCAAAATCCACTCAACATCATTTTCTAGAATGTGGAGATCCGATAAGTCGAGTATAAAGAGAGATGTGAATATATTGTGATTCTTAGGAACCACGGAACCCTAATAATTAGGTTCACGAACTTAACACAAACTTAAAACCTTCCAAATAATTTTCAAGTGGAGGAGAACGTGGAAGTAAAGACATGTAAAGACCACAGCTGGGGCCCGTGGGTCCGTCCAAATTCCGAAATCATATGCTTCCACAGAAATTCCATCGCTTCGTTGAATTGATGGCGATGAATTATGATATGAATAACCGCCCATGAATTCTCCATGCAAATTTACCAAATTCTCTACCTATGGGACCATTTTGCTATAGAAGAATGGTACACTATGAGTTGATAATCACGCAAGTGACCAGCAACACGATGAAAGAAAAATGTCGTGCGGAGGGGGGCATTTTCCTCGTGTTAGATCGCCTTTTTTGGGAGGCTGTAGGTTTGTTTTTTTGAAAAGTTTAAATTAATATAAATTTATTTTAATCATATATTTAATAAGTCTTTTTTAAGCTAACGAAAGGAACGGAGGCGATACAGGAGAAGTTCGACCTAGGGTTTTGTTGTGCTCTACAACAAACCCCCATTTCATATCAAGTTTATTCTCAAAACTATAATATGAAATGGGCCCCTTTTTATTTTAATTGGTATCAACTTAGTATTATTCAAAAAGATCCGAACAAAATGAAAACATTACAAAACCTTTTTGATAAACCAATTAATTGGTCTTATAATATATAAATGAGTAATCTTTTATCATTGCGATAAAGCGATCGCATGTCGCAATGACAAAGGAGGCATAACTTAAAGACCCATTGGTTTTCTCCGACGCGACAACACGCAAAAGGCTATCAGATATCGACAATAACGAGTCATCATAACAAAAGTCCCTTTCACTCTGATGCGATGCGATATCGCTATCGGCAATCGGAGATGTACCATGCATGCTTTTCAAAGTTCTCAGTTAATACTCTGCGAATTGGCGATATCGCTATCGGCAATCGAGGATTCCAAAAGGAACCAATATAATGATTTAAGTTTTCCCCGACGACCGATTACGATAAAGCTAAAAGCGCGAATTTCAAAAAAAATTAATAAAGCAGGGATATTACGGTTAGTTCGTATTAAAGGCCTTATCTTCCCAATGGCGATTCACTTGCGCTCAACCGCCAAAACATCCAAGACACGCTTAAACGAATCATTCGGCCAATAAACGATATGATGGGCATTTAAAGGATTGACAGGTTTTAACAGCCATTTAATGGAATAGTAAGTCTAAAAAATCTTTTCACAGATTGTATCCGCGGCCACTTTAAGTTAATCCTTCATCATGCATTGATTAATATATCTCGCTCATATTTGGTTTGCGCTACCAATTCTCTGTATTACGTTCATTTTCACTCCTGTGCAGAGCTCTTCCGAAGCAGTAGATTTAAGCAGAATGGGGAAGAAGTCTAAGAAGACTGCAATAGCCTCTGCTTCGCCAGCCATAGGACAACTCATCGCTGATCCAGGAACTAAAAGAAAAGGATTGATATCTGACACTACATGTCTAGGACTCGGCAAAACTACTTGGAAAAGTACCTATAATTTGATTGAGGCCGAAGAACCCGAGGTGACAACAGTACAAGCCACAACAGATACGACTCGAAAATCTGATGCTACTCTAAAGGATTTAGCCGACTCTTTCCTTCATCGGATAGCAGCCTGGGAACAAATTCTCCCATATACGGATGTAGTGAGATGGGCAATTGAAGAAATCCCAATTACAGATAGAACCTTTTGCACCATGGATGGGAGAATCTTCGGTTCATTTCAACCTAATGATTTGAGGCAAATGTATCATTCGCCTGTACCGGAGAAAAATTATAACAAGGCATTCCTGGAGAAATGAAGAGAACGAAATTGAATCCGAACGCATTCAGGATTGGAGGCAAAATCCAGCAAAACACAAGAATGAGTCTTCGGGTAAGTACTCTGTTGATTCTCTATGTTCTCCTTATTATTCTGCTGGGATAATGATGTGTAGATTGTGGAGGTTACATGATTCCGCAAATTTCACTATAGAAATGGTTCCTTTGATGGAGGCAGCATGTAATAGTGAAATAATGGATTGGGCAACTGTACTGTTAGATAAGCTAGCAAGCGCAGTTCTTGATTTTAGAAGCAAAACCCGCATCAATGAAAGGTTTATTCCCCCATTCTACTATAGTGCTTATATCTTGGACACCCTATGTTAAATTCTGAATTCCCTGTGCTTGGATGGAGGTGGACTCCACAAGACCCCATGCCCATTCATATATACCATCAGAAGTTGTGGAAAAATTACTATAAATGCCATTTATATCAAGTTTGCAATGGTTTTATGTTACCCATTCACTACTCTGTTTTTGATAAACCTGCTCCTAAGATTTCCTACCAAGCAGGAGTTGATTTGACATCCATAGGAAGATGGTTTGGAGAGGAAAAATTTACCTATGTAAGAATTTTCGGCAGCCAAGCCAAACCTCATGTCCTCCCTTTGTACATACCTGATAAACTGTTGGCTAGGGAGATAGCCTATCAGATTACATCCGAAGGAGTTACACAAACTCTTAAGAACAAAAAGAAGCAGGTTTGGCCCTCTTTTCCTCTAAGATGCGGTGTCTACGCTCTGCATGACTTTAAACATGCAGAGAAAGAAGCTGAAAAAATAAAGGCATTAAGTCTAGCAACTCTTCCTAATAGGTGATTTGATCCAAACAAAGTCACCTACAATGCACTTGAACAGGCAAAATTGACAAAGTTTGATCATAAAGAAGATATGTTCGATGACCTATTTTCCTTAGCCGAGTCAATGTCCCAAGTTAATTTGCTGGCCAGAATGGAATATAAAGATGACAGGTTAGTTGAATTTAACAGACTTAGAGAACAGAGGTTGCAAACTCTGCCTCTAGATCTGTTAGCAACAACCCCAATGACAGAATCAAGCGAGCCTGAGAAGCGACTCACTAAGGAACCTCCTGTTACATCAAAAGAACAGGAGGAAGTGCATATGAAAATACAAGAGGAAACCCAGACAAAAGAGTAGGAACAGAGCAGCACAGAGGTGAATGTAGATACCCAGATTGACCCAGGAATGGCAGCAATTCGACTCAATCATCAGCAATCTTGAGTGCTCGAAGGAAGCCGAAACATCAAAAGCGGCTGACACAGAGGAGACAACTTCAAAACAGGTTCCAAGTGGAACTAGCGGCCTACCCAGTTCTAAAGAAGTAGAGATAATCCCCAAGGATCCCTCCGATCAGATTATTTTGCAAGTAGAAGAAATTCCTCCCTTAGATGTCTTTTACAGCCCGAGACACAAGGCTGTGGTAAAACGACAGCAGAAAAGGAGAAGGACTGATCAACCTTCCCTATTCCCTGAACAAACAATGATGGGCAATGTGGTTTGGAAAGAGGAATTTGATCCCTCTGATGACCTAACAAAACTATCCCAATATGCTGGAGCCTATTCGGCAGCTACAATAGACAAGACATCAGAGGTGAGTAATTTATTAAAAGGCAAAGACCAGGAGATCTTTTCACTACAAGCACAACTATTGGAGGCACAACAGAAAGCAGAGCAAGTAGAACGACAATTGTTTACACAGCAAAAAATAAATAATCAATTGAATAAACAATTGCAGGAAGAGAAATAGAGGATTGATTACAGTGCAGCTCAAAAGCAGAAAGAGCTGTCTGAGGCACTGGCACAACTAAAAGCAGTGAATGAACAAATGTTGAAGTCGAAAGATGAGCAAATTGCTCAACTATCAACCCAGCTAGAGAAAACAAAGAATCTTCCACAGCTAGCTGAATTCAGAGCAGAGGCATTACAGATAAACAAGGCGTTGACAACACAGATAAAGCTTTTATGTCAACAAATCGCCCAGGCGAAACCTTTATGCGACTTGACGACATCAATAGGTGAAAAATCAGAAAAAGCCAGAATAGACTTGGATCAAGTCGATGAAACACTAACTAATTTTCTTGAGTGGCAAGACACTGATGAGGGACAGGCAGCTAATTTTCCAAAAATCCTAGAATCACATAAGGAGATATTATTTACGGAATGGCAGTCCCAGTTGATGAAAGCAGAGAGAGCAATTTCAAGATGCAAATTAACCACAAGTAATTTGGTTGAATTGGTTAATGATACTCTCTACTTGTCTAACATGATTTCTCAATGTACCCCAAGTATATTGACAGCGACTAAAACATTGGAGTAGTCATGTTATCTGGAACTAGAGAAAAATGGGAGATTAATCGCAGGAATTAACAGTTTGACATGGGACACCTATTGGTTCTTCTTAGTCAAAACGTACATCCAGAGAGCAGCCCTCAAATGCCTCACAAATGCAATCGGGTATATCATTCCCGATATACAGGATGCCACCTATGCTGCCCAACTCAATTCTCGTCTCAACAGACCACCAGAAGGGGAACCAATGCTTGCGATATGCCAGCTCAGGTCTAAAGGCAAACAACCTAAGTGATGATTCATGCCGCCGACTGCCAGATTGCCGTGAAGGAGATATTCAGAATCAAGTTATACCAATTAAGTAGGATTTTAGTTTCATAGATAGTTAGCTTAAACAAGTATTTATAGACCCTTTCATGTATTTAGAAAGGGTCGTAAGTTTTGTATATGACTTAAAACCTGAAGTTTCACTACTGTACTTCAGGCATATTCTTTTATAAAACTGGGCCAATCATTCTGATTTTGACAACAATGCTTTTATGCGGATGTGCACTATTGTCTTTGTTTGAAAGTATTTCTGAGTCAGAAGAAGAATTTCAAATAGTGATTGATATTGGGAGTGATTAGCAGCTCATATGGTACTATTATCTGTGTCTGAGTTCATTCTTTTTATATGAATTGTTGTTTGATCGCTTTTGCTATTATCGGATATATGCATGTGTTTTTAACAGCATTCTTTATTCCTTCCACTATTGGATGTTTACAGCATGCTTTTCTTTTGATCATATATGTATCGATAATATAAATGATAAGTGTAGCAATATTGTGTTAATCACTTTGTTTAACTATTTAAATAAAGTAATCATTGAATGAATAAATGTCTATGTTTATTAGATAGAGTCATCTATATGCCTGTCAATAAACAAAGATCATCAAGCGCTACATTTCAAAGAATAATAGTTCCCGGGATTAGTAGTAGTTCTTTTATTTTTGCTGATAGATTAAATTATTCACCTATCGTTAGATTAGATAATCAATCATTCATCCACCCTTTTTATTCATTATTGGGAAACTGGTCCCATTATAGCCAGTCAGAGCCACCATTCCAAATGGAGAGGGAGTTGTATTAAGGTTCGGACCGAGTGGTTATCCCCCAATGTTGATACAACGATTTTCGGGGCATCAACAGGTTTCTGCAACCCCTGCTACGGCAGGCTTCCCCTGACAGAGCTCGGCCTTGACAGAACGTGGGCAGATCTGCGGTCTTGGTTTCCTGCAAACGATCGGAGGAACCATGCAGCCCCCTCAGGGGGAGGGCGATGCGCCTCCCCCAAAAGACGATAGCCAAAAGTAGCAAGTTGAGGATAATGACAAGGAAGAGAAGCAGAATGAGGACAATACGGACAACAGCAAGCATCAGAACAGTGAACAAGCTCAGAAGGACAAGCCCAAAGCGAGCTCATCCACATGCAGGCCAGTGGCCACTCACAGGCCAAAAGTGGAATTTCCTAGTCACCGAATCAATGCCAGAATACAGTTCATGAGGGATCACGCGTTGATCGGAAAGTTTATTGGAATATGGCCAAATGAGAAAGCGCTAAGGGGCTTGATAAATTCCAAATGGAACCCAAAGGGTCACATTACTCTGCAACTAGGGCCAAAAGGGTTTTTTACGGCTGTGGGTTGAACGTTTCAATCCGGATAAGGAATATCTTAGTTGTGCTCCTGTCTGGATAAGGCTATATTCGCTCCCTTGGGAATACTGAGAGGAGGATTCCCTACAAGAAATCGGAAATGCTTTGGACGAATTTATCAAGGTAGCAGAGGAAACAAAATTATGCAGATACACATCATATGCCCGGATCTGTGTCTACATGGACCTCAAGCAAGCCCTGCCAGATACGGTAAGTCTTTTCCATGATGATATTGAATGGATACAGCTGATAGATTATCATCATGTACCATTTAGATGCAGGAAATGCCATGATCTAGGTCACCTCTATAGAGATTGTCCTCTGAACAGGAAGCCCTCTCCTCAAATGGACTCAGACAATCCTGCTTCTGATGGATTTACCAAAGTGGTAAATTGCAAAAGAGGTCATCAGAAATCGACAGCCAATACCAGGACCAACCCAGCTAACTTGTCAAAACCCTCAACGAGCAATAGCTTTGCTGCTCTAGCTAGTGATGATATTCTAGAACCTGAAAACCTACCTCTAAATGACAATGAAATCAGCAAAGAGAAGCAAGATGGATTTCACCGTAGCCAGGGGGAAGCTTGTCCGGCAAATCGACCCATCATACACAAACCAAGCTCCCAGCCTGGAGCTTCCAAGGAATGGAAGTCGACAATCCAGAACCCAGTTCAAAGGCAGTGGAGGAAACAGCTGAAGACTATCAAGAACCCCAGCTCATGGAGAAAGACCCTGAGAATATAGATATTGGTGAATTGGACATTCTAGGACTAGAGCAAGCATGCAAAACAAGAAACTTTGATAAAATACCAGATCGAAAAGTGGACAACCTGGTGGAGGTCCTCAATCGCGCACAAAAAAAATACTCTCTAGGAGTCCAGATTGGTAGTCAATGGGATGGAAAGTTCATCACCAAAGACAGTAAAAAGTGAGGAAGAAAAACCACTCTCGAAAGAACTATCAAGATAGGCGAAGTGTTAGTTGAGTCAGGAAGATATGCCAAGCTGACCAAGTACTTCAACATCAATCCCAACCCTTCTCAATGAAGTTGATATCATGGAACATTAGAGGGCTCAATAGCCCAAGGAAAGGCAGGCTTCTAAAAAACATGCTTATGCAGGAAAAACCTAACATACTCTTTCTGCAAGAAACAAAATGTAACTCGACAGTTTTGGAAAAAATAGCAGCAAAAGCTTGGCCAGGAGGGCTGGTAACAGCTGTTGATGCTCAAGGGGCATCGGGAGGACTGGCAGTTCTCTGGGATGCGCGAGTAATTCAACTTGACAGTATACATGCAAACAAGAACTTCATCCAAGCAATATTTCACATAATCGGCACTAACATCCACGACCACATGACTAATGTGTATTTCCCTCAGGAAACCATACACAAAGCTGAAATCCTGGATACCTTATCGGAGCTCAACTCAAATAGGTTGCACCCACTATGGATATCTGGAGGTGACTTTAATATGATAGCAAGAATGGAAGAAAATCAAGGAGGTAGAAACAGGAGCAACAGAGATGGGAACATTCTAAAGGATTTTATACAAAATAATTGGTTGATAGATCTACCTTCAAATAATGGCATGTTCACATGGAACAACAAAAGAGAAGGAACGCAACAAATAGCCTCACGTCTTGATATATTTCTACTATCAAACAACGCAATACACCTGGGGGGGAATTCATTGCTTCCATCCTTCCAATATCGGGCTCTGATCACTGGCCAATAGCTCTTCAATGGAATCGGCCAAGCAACAGCATTCGACGCCCTTTCCAGTTTGAAGCTTTTTGGTTAACTCATCCGGATTTCAATGAATTTGTTAGATCAACCTAGCTCTATTTTAATACCTCTAATGGTTCTAAGATGTCTATATTCCAGTAGAAACTAAAGTACCTTAAAGGTGAAATCAAGCACTAGAATCATACCACTTTCGGCAACATTTTTCAGGCACAGGTAACCCTGAATCAAGAAATGAAGAATGCCAGCAGAGGATCATTATAGAAGGACGCTCCGAGGACCTAGCAAAACAGGAACAAACTCTTGAAGCCCAAATCCTAGCCAGAGCAAAACAGGAGGAAACACTTTGGCGGCAGAAATCGAGAGTTAAGTGGCTGAAGGACGGGGAAAAAAACACAAAATTTTTTCACAGAACCACAGTGCAGCGCAGAATGAACAACTACATTTCCCACATCAAAAATGAGCAGGGAGCCAGAATTGAGACGCACGAAGGCATTGAAGATGAGTTTCTCAGATACTTCAAACAAGCCCATCAAGAGCCCAACATAGATAGAACGTCTGCTATTGACAAAGTTCTAAGGAACATTCCCAAATTAATCACAGAGGAGCATAATCTTCTCCTTCTTAAGCCCACAAGCCTTCAGGAGGTCGAGAATGTTGTGCGTCAGTTGAAAGCAGGAAAAGCACCGGGTCCGGATGGATTCACCTCCAACTTTTTTCACAACTTCTGGGATCTAATCAAATTGGAAGTCTGGCAAGTTGTAGAAGAATCACGCACTTTAAGATGGATGTACCCAGGGCTGAATGTGACCTTCATTGCTTTAATCCCCAAGGCAGAGGAATCCAATACTCTAGACAAGTAGAGACTGATTGCTCTCTGCAACATCATCTATAAGATTGTCTCAAAATTTATAGCTACCAGATTGAAACCTTTTCTCCCTCTGATTATTTCGCCAGAGCAATCTAGTTATGTAGAAGGTCGGCAGATCACGGATGGTATTATTTTAACTCATGAAAGAATCCACTCTTTGAAGCAATCAAAAAAACCAGGTATGATGCTTAAAATTGATTTATCTAAAGCTTTTGATAGCTTAAGCTGGGTTTACATTCAAAAGATCTTAAATGCCTTTGGCTTTGCCCCTTCCTGGGTTAGATGGGTTGTGAGTTTACTATCTTCCTCATTCTTTTCTGTGCTTATCAATGGTATCCCTTCACCCACTTTCCATACCTCCAGTGGTATGAGGCAGGGAGATCCCCTCTCACCTTTCCTTTTTGTGATTATGGCAGAAGGATTGGGTAGAAGCATCAAATCTGCTCTGCACTCCCAGCGGCTCAAGGGCTTATCATTTCTCAATTCTCCTACTTACTCTCATCAGCAATTTGTAGACAATAACATGCTTTTTGGCCATCCCTCTGTTCAGGAATCTCGCCTTCTCAAAGCCCTCTTATCAAACTTCTCTGAAGCTTCAGGAGCCCTTATTAATCGTGTCAAATCTCAAATCTTTTTCTTCAATACCCCTGCCCCCACCCAAAAGGCCATAGCCCGCATTCTTGGTTTTACCATAGCATCTCTTCCTTCTAAATACCTTGGAGCGCCCTTAATGGCCTCGGCACTCAAGCATTCCTCTTGGAAAGTCCTGCTAGAAAAGCTAGAAGCGAGGCTCTTCCTTTGGACTCACAGAGCTCTTAACATGGCCAGCAGACTCGTTCTCATTAAAGTCGTTCTTCACTCCATGCCTCTGTATCTCTTCTCAATTCTAGCAGCTCCCAAATGGGTGCTCAAGGATATAAAGAAGCTACAGCGCAATTTCTTATGGGGCAACTCAGGTCCCAATCGAAAGTGGGCTCTGGTCAAATGGGACAACGTTTGTCTTCCAAAGAAGGCTGGCGGTATTGGCCTAAGGGATCCGGGGCACAGTAATGAGGTCATGGGAGCTAAAATTTGGTGGAGATGGCTCTCAAAACCTGACACTCCCTGGGCCTCCCTATGGACAGCCAAATATGCGAACAATAGCCCTATTGAAGAAAGAATTCGAATGTCAGAAGTAAGTACAGGTTCAGTGATTTGGAATTCGGCCATTCAACATAGGAAACTAATACAACAGCATAGCTTCTGGGAAGTTAAGAATGGCAATACAACAAGGTTCTGGGAGGACTCCTGGCAGCAGCTCCCAAAGATCAAGGACATTCTCTCTAACCTTCACTTACCAGAGCAAGATATACATATGCTAGATAAGGTTAGTCAATTCTGGGACCCTTCTTCCACACAGGGGTACAGACGATGGATTGAGGCTAAACAAATACTAATGCATGGCTCTGAGCAAGCTCAGATCTCTCTCTCCTCTGAATTACAAAAACGGCAAATCCTCTCCTCAGAAGGAATGGACATTCTTAGATGGGGATATGAAGAGAAGGGCACTTTTACCACAAGGGAAGCGTACAATGTAATCATCAAGGAACGGATAATCAAAGATGTCTTATGGGATAAAATCTGGGATTCCTCTAACTGGCCGAAGGTGTCCACTTTTCTTTGGCTCCTATGTCATAATAAAATTCTCACTTGGGATAACCTCAGAAAAAGGAGCTTTTATGGCCCATCTATATGTCTCAACTGCAAGCAAGCAGAGGAATCAGCTTTACATCTAATGCAGACTTGTCAAATAGGATGGAAGCTGTGGGAAAAGGTTAGCTTCCGATGCCAAAAAGAAGGCAGAGTGCATGGGGATATTAAAGCTACTATTCGCAATTGGAGCCAAGCGCCCTATCAAAGCAAACTCCTAAACACACTTTGGCAGCTTATCCCTGGTCTACTGATGTGGAACATCTGGAAGGAGCGGAATCGCAGGGTTTTCAAGGACCAATCAATGTCTATAGAGCAGATCTGGACTAGGTTACACCAGAACATTAAAGAAACTCTATCCATTAAGTCCTGGTCCCAAGAAGATTTTCCAACACTGCCGCAGGAACAATCCGTCTGGGCCAACTGGAAAATTCATCTGAATCAAAAGCCTACATTTAAAGACAATCCTACTAAGAGTAACGAAATCCTGACAAGATGGATTCCACCGCCCAGTAACATGATTCAACTCGATTTTGATGGAGCCTCAAAGGGTAATCCAGGAAAAGCAGGATTTGGGGGAGTCTTCAGAGATCATCACGGTACACCTTTACTGCTCTTTCTCAGCTCAAAAGGCTGGGACTCTAACAACTCAGCGGAACTGGAAGGATTATGGCGAGGTCTTATCTTAGCTCAGGACAAAGGTTTTTTCCCACTCATCATTGAAGGGGACTCGCAAATCATCATAAACATGGTTACAAAAATCATGCAGGGTTCTCCCACACACAAGGTTAGCAGCAGTTGGAGAATGGCTCAAATTCTTGAGCTAATTGACAAATGGCTCTCTCAACACAAAGCAATTTCATTCAACACACTAGGCAGCAAGGAAACAAGCTGACTGATTTTCTAGCTAATATGGGAGTGGAATGTGGGGTAGATTTCTTTGCAGGTTTGCTCTCCAGCATTGCCTAAGAGGATCAGCTCTTAAACTTCCATAACATTGTGAAGAATGATGTGAATCAAGAAGACGATACACACCCGGATGTGGGTGTCACTGTAGCCCATTTAAGGCAGAGTTACTCCCCGCCGACAACTGTCCCTGCACTTGGCTCAAGGGCACGGATCCCACAAACCCACCGCATTTGAAATGAATACTACAGAGTACAGAATTATGGTCAGGAATTTGGTATTGAATGCGCACTCAGCTCGAGAGGCCGCGCAGGGTGATTTATCCATGGCTTGGCTTCTGGTTCATGCAATCGCCCTCCTCGGCTCCTTCCATATCCGTCTGCTATTCTTCCCGCACCCCTGCTTCGTTCTGGCTACTTGGAAGCTCATTTGGTTTTTGGTTTTAGCCTGGTCCGCCTGCGCTCGGCCCTTTCCCATCCGGTCCTGCCTAATTCCCTTCCCTTGTCTCTCTGTTAATTCGAAAATGGTCCGACGTCCTGGAGTTTCTCGCCGTGGAGGCACCAGTGGCAATCGAGGCCAAGCTTCTCAATCTGCTCCCTAGAATATAGTCCCTCTGGCCTCTACCTCCCCGTTCTCTCCGCCTTCTAGTCATGGCAGGACCCTCCCGCATAATTCCTTCCAAACAACCCGTTTCAAATTCCACAGTAGGCTCAATAAGCCCGTTTTGTCAGCCAGTATTACAGTTATCCTTGCTGAGGAGGAGGATAAGCCTAGCAGCTCTGTCCATACCACTACGTCTCAGTCTCAAGATGATAGCATTCTTCAGGGAGAGGTGGCTGGTGTCGTGTTCAATGGTGACAATATGCAGGAAGAAGGTAATGCGCCTGAAGCTCCTCAGCCTCCAATGGACTCTACACAGCGCAATGTGCATGCAGGTGAGCCGGAGCATCCTCCCGGTGGCATTCTGAATTTGGAAACTCCTCCAGGTGGTGACGACATGGGAGATGCAGACAGCACGGTCATCACGTGGATGGGCTCTCCTAGCCAGGTGGGAAGGGATGCTCTCGACTCTCAGAAACATGATTGATGAATTTGGTACAATGCCCACTGATGGCAATCCCTCTTCTAGTCTTTTTCTCTTTTCCGTTATGCTTCTCTGGATAATGGTAACTCTGTTTTGCTTCAGCTCTTGGTTTAGTAACAATGTGTGCCATTATAGTCCTATGAATTATATCAGGTCATGGCTCAGCACGCCGTTGTTTTGGTCTAATTTTGCATATGGCTATCCGGGCAGAATGTTTATCAGTAAAGCCATAGTCGTCGATTGTACTGTAGTGATAAACACAATTCTGGTTTACACTTTTGTCTGTAAGGGATTTTAAAAATATGTCTCAAGGTTTCTCAATCCTGGGATGGTTGTCAAAGGGGTTTATGTGTATCAGGATATCTGGTTGAGGGCATGCTTCAACCCCCTTTGAGGTCTTTACCTCTTTGTACATATATTTTCTCTTTTTTTTTTAATATAGAAGTAGCCTTTACGCAGAAAAAAAAAGAAAAAAGAAAAAAAGAAAAAAAAGAGTCTTTTTTAAGCTAAGCGAAAATTTGAAATAAAATTTTTATTTTAAAAGATTTAGTATTTTTGTTTATAATTAGTGATTAAGCTATATATATTTGCGTTGTTTAATAATATTAGTAAGTTAAAATAAAATTATAATTTAGTTAATTTTTAGGTGGAAGAAAATCAAACTTTGCAATTCTCAAGATCAAATAATTTGCAATGGTGTAATAAGTGGCTAAAATCTAATTGAATGCTTATATTCATGGATTTGACAATAGAATTTCACTTTCTGTAATATCTAATATCCTCATTTAAAATACTTAATTGATGGACCTTTAATGCTAACTCTAACTCTAAACTTTGTAATAAAGCACTATATAAGAGAATTTTAATAATCAAAACACATTATCCTCAACAAAAATTAGATAATGAATTAAATTTCATTTCTATTACTTCAAAAGAAAAAATCTAACCCTAAAAGTCCACATTTTTATGTAAAAAAAAAAATGACCAAAAAACTCTAATCCTAAAAATCCATATTTTTATGTTAAAAAAAAAAAAACATATTTTTATGTAAAAAATGAAAAAAAAGAAAAAAGAAAAGATGACCAATATCATAATTACTAAAGAACTAAAAACTTAACACCTAAAAAATAAAAAAATACCTTACCAAGAATATTTATTTATTTATTTTTATGTTAATTTATAGTGGTCCAACCAAACGATATTTATTTATTCATTTTTATATTAAATTATAACTTATTTGAAATATTAATATAAATCGTGTTGTAGCCCACGTGGCTTTGGATTGATAGTGAATGGGTGCACTGTTAAGGCACTCCTTGTGATAGGTCACTAGTTCAAATTCCCCGTGAGTGCTTATCTACCAAAAAAACAAAACATAAATCATAGTGTACTATTACAACCAAAATATAAAAAACAACCATCACAAAATTAGTAATATAAAATTTTTTAAACTATGCTCTAAAAATCATCACTAATATAAACAGGAGAATATATATAATTTTAAAATGTTTTATATAGAAAAATCAATATTTTATTTTTTTTAATAAAAATTAAATTAAACAGTAAAAAAAAACTTATTTCTCTTTAAAAATTACAAAAATAATATTTTTTTTAAATCATTTAAAATAAAAACTTAAAAATATAAAAATAAATTTAAACTAAAAACATAATTAAAAAAATGATGATGATGATGATGATGGTTAACATCCATTAAGACAAGACTTTTGTCTATCTATTGGACTTAAAGAAACTGATTATTTAGTTTGATTTAAGATTTTATTCCTATGCTCAAAAAGCTTGGAGAGAAGCCTCCCAAGCTCACTATAATTTTGACATCGTAAAAGGCTAGGAAGGTCAGTATTGCGACAAAGATTATGAAATTGAGATCTAATGTGGTTATACGTGGGACACTTTAAGAGGAAGTGGTTTTCATCCTCAATGTTCCTATTCTCACGGAGATGCAAGATCCTTTCCATCCATGGTGTTTTAGGAACTAACCAACAACTTGTTTCACTATGGAGCTCATGAGAGTTTGTTCTAATCTTTGCTATATTAATTTTCTTCTTTGAGCTAGCTAAAACAGAGAGATACTTTTGATCTTCTAGGGTGGGGTTGATGACCTTCTTATAATAACTTAATTTTCTTTTAGCTGCTAAATCTTTCTCACACCACATTATTTTTTGAACTTAGAAGTAACAATATTTTTAATGTTATTAATGTTTTTCAATGCATCATTCTCGTTGATCTCCCAATGGTTTAACCAGGCTCTCGTGTCTTTATAACACCCCTGCTTGAGCCTTAGGTGGTTTTGGCTGAAATTTAAAGCTATCTTAGGAAGTCTATGATCTCCTATGTTATTGAGCTTGTGCTTGTACAACAGAAGCCTAGTCATAGCTAGGCTCTCAATAGGGGAAAGACCTACTTCTATAAGGAGAATAGGGTAGGGTGTATTGCTTTTAATTTTCAGGTTATACATTATAAAGCGCTTCTGGATTTGCTCAATCTTTCTCTAGGATTCTCTAGAGATGCTGCAACCCCAAACCTCACATCCATATAAGATAACAGGAGTGACTAAAGTTTCAAAGAGGAACTTATTTTTATCCCACATTACAAGGTTTTCCTTTTAAAAATTATTTTCAAGACCAAAGTAAGATTTTCGCCCCCCATTAATCCTTTTCTCAATGCTATAGTTCCAGTTGAGCTTGTGATGAATTTCAATTCCTAAGTACTTGTAAGAATACACTTCCTCCAAGTTATATTTATCATACATAAAATTAGCGTACGTGTCCTTCTTGGATTTGATAATCATAAATTTTGTTTTGTCAGTGTTAACAATCATACCCATGGTAGAGCAAAAATCCTTAGGAAGCCTAACTTGCTTATCAAGATCAGATGGACACCTTGCGAGGAGTACAATATCATCAGCATAGAGAAGAAGGATGACAACTATCCTAGCTAAGATCATGCCAGCACATCCTGCTTGTTTCTAGAGAACCTTCGAGCTTGTCAATGTAAATGCCAAAAAGGGTAGGGGAGAGGGGGAAACCTTGTTTAACTCCGATATTACACTTAATATCTTTCGACCACAGCTCATTTCTCTTTAGTTTGGCAATTACATTCTCGTATAACCTCATAGCGGCAGCTCTTAACTCAAAAGGAACCTTTAGCTCTTCTAATCTATTCCAAAGGTTGTTTCTAGGAACCATACCGAAAGCCTTTCTAAATTCCACAAAGCAACAAAAGAGATTGGATTTATCATTATGACATTCCTCCACAATGATCCTAAGCATAACAAGGTGGTCTGTTGTTGAGTGATGCCTTCTAAAACCCACTTGGCCTTTAGCCCGCTTACCTTCACTTTCAAGCCATATGCTCAACTTCTTTTCCAAAATACTTCCATATAACTTAGCTTAGAGAGGGTTGATCATAATTGTCCGATAATTAGAGGGGTTATTTGTATCCCCATTTTTTAAAATAAGGATAATGAGGCTCTTAGTCCATAGCTTAGGGAACCCTTGCTTGACTACTTGATTGGAAGGCTTGTGGATGTGGGGGATGAGGATAGGGCCTCCAATTTTTAAGATTTTCGCCTGGTAACCTTCAATGTCCTTAGCTTTCCCATTAGCCAGGTGTTTAACCCCAAAATCAATGGCTTCTAGAGAGAAAGCTTATTTTGTTGTGAGTAGGGTTTCAAAGTTATCCATGACATTTGGATATTCATAGAGCTTTTTAAGATAGGAATTCCAATCGTGTAAAGCAATTTTATTATTATCTTTAATTTTCCTTGTCAGAAACTGCCTCCAAAAATTCTTAAGAGCTACCTTAGAGAGGTGTAAGAGATTGTCTTGTCTTTTACGAATGTACTGCCTCTTTTTTCTTTTAGTTACGGTTTTGTATATTTTAATCTTGCCCATTTGAAGAGATTCATCAACAACTCCCTTAATTTATCTCCTCGCCCTTTTACAATCTTTGTCATAACATGGGTTGGTTTTGCTATTTCTTTTATTATTTGAAACTTCAATTGAGAACTTGTTAATAGAATATGAGAGGGTTGTAGTAAAATGATGATAGAGGTCTTCTATGTTGTCTATACTAGATAAAGGAAGAAAATTAGTTTTTAACTCTTTAAGAAAGAGATTGTTTTTATTTCTATCAAATATTAAGTTCTTTTGGCTATAAGGATTATTTTCTATGGGATCTTTATGCATGACAAGGTTGAGAGTTATAAGTAAAGGCCTATGATCAGAGTCAGGCTCGTTGTCGTTTAAGATGTCAAAATTTATTATTTCATTGTATAAAGGGAGATCGGAAATAGCATAGTCTACCACGCTGCTACCAAGCCCATGGATGCAGGTCATCTGGCTAGAATTGGGCCACTTCTTTAGACTATTGAAAATTATGAGATCCTGAGCACTACAGAGCTTGACTAGCTCCGACCCAAATAGATTCTCCCCAAGGTCTTTAGAGCTCCTTTTGTATTTATTAGCTAGAGTAGAGTATTCGTCCAACCAAAGAGGATTAGGGTTGGAATGATTACTTAGAACAATAGCTTGTTTGCTTGAATTTCGAGCATTAAAGTTACCTATTAAAAGGATATTACCTTCATTCCTTAGGCTAGAAATATCATTCTCCAAACCATTGTAAGGACTATTTTTATCTAGATTCTTCTTCTTATAGAAGTTAGAATTGATGGGGAGGAAATAACATATTGCTATGTAGGTATTTTTATTATTAATGTCAATGATCTCTATCCAACTATATTGGTTGTAAGGGTCGTTTTTGTAAATCCGAGCATGGGTAGAGATGTTCTTCTTAATGTAACAAGCTATTCCCCCAATGCCTCTACAGGAGGATCACTTGTTCCAGGTAGACCATAGCATAAAGCCATTTATGTTGGGGACCTTAGATTCTTCGTGCTCCCAAGTTTCAACAAGAAAAATAATATCTGGATTTAAGACTTCTGTGGTTGATATCTTTTGACTTAGTAACCAAAGAACCCACAGTAAAAACCATCTTTTTGTCAATGTTATTTGAAACGTTGACAGAAAGATGGTTTTTACTGTGGGTTCTCCAGTTACTAAGTCAAAAAATAATATCAAAATCATTTGAGATCCAGCTTAGCTTGGGGCCTTTGTTCCATGGAAAGCCCCAGCAGTTCCAAGAAAGAATCAGAAGCATGTTGAATTGATATTTAGTACTATCTTTTTGGTTTCTATCTTGAATAAAGGTTTTTCTATTTCTGATTATTGCCCATTTTCCTTCCTTTCTAGCTTCTTTTACCTTTTGAACCTCCTTTCTTAATTATGCTTGATTTTCTAGGATGAGATCTTCATTTATAAATATTCATGTTCCTTTTAGGCTTGAGGTTTTACTAGGTATGTCATACTTATGATCAGTAGAGCTCACCTTTATTCGGATCAGTCTTCCTTTATTTTCAATTAATTTCCCCAACCTTGTTGCTTTTGTGAGACACATTGTTTCAATTTGTAATCTATTATGTAATTCTGTTTGGCTATGGCTAAGGTATCCTCATCTACCTCCTCTTTTAAACCGAAGATTATAGGTTTCAAGGCCCTTTTGTTACATTTATGGTCTAATTCTATTAATTTGTACATTTCATCTTTAATTGGTTTGATATCTAATTTATCTACCACATTATTTAGGGTGATGCGGCTATTAACTTTTTCTTCTAGATCTTTAATCATGTCTTTCATTTTAAGTCTCTCTAAAGCATCTCCTTGCTAGGATGTTTGGTTGGTATCTTGGTTTTGTTTTTCTATAACCTGCAACCTAGTCTCTATTGCCACCATTTTATTCTCCAATAGTTCTATTTTATTTTCTATTTGTTTTTTGATTGTGTCTTCAAGAGATGCAAATTTATTTTCCAGCATAACTTCTACCTCTATTTGTAGTTTGACTTCTCTTTCTTCTCTACGTTTCTCTAAAGATTATATATACTCATAGAGGCCTTGTAGAGTATATATTAAAAGACTAATAATAAAAAATATATATTTTAAAAAAAATCTCCACAACAGAACAAAATAAAAATAAAAACGAAAATCAGAATACTCTCAACACATAGGGAGGAGATGCTAGGTATTATTTATGACCTCCCCTCTTCCATCCTCAACCCTACCTAGGCCTTGCACCAATAGAATGGGGTTTTCTGTAAAAGAGTAATCCGCTCCTCTACTTATAGACCATAGACCCGCTACTCACTCGAGACGAGTAGGGTAAGGTAGGAGGTTTGAGGTTGGGTTTGTCAATTGCATTGTGATTTTTTGACTTGTGTTTTAGATTTTTTTTACTTGGGGTAAAGTAGGAGATTTGAGGTTGGGTATGTCGATTGCATTGTGCTTGTTTTTTAGTTTTATTTTTTATTTTTATTTTTTTCATTTTTATTTTTTTAATTATATATATGTATATATTAAAAAAAATATTTGCTTTAGTGTAACTTTTTGGATTGTCTGGTGTCGTGGTGGAAAAAATTGAAGTATTGAACTAAAATTGTGATTTGTTTTATTTAAACTGGTTTGTTTCACTGTATATATGTATACTTGGATTCAACACCTTAAAAATCCCTAAGGGCACTTCAATTGTGTAGGGGTTACCCATCAAGCTTGTGCTTTAAATAAATTCTTGCCGGATTTTAGAGAAATTAGATTGGAAAAACCCACCAGAAAAGCTTCCAAAAAATCTTACTAAAAACAACTCAATTTTATTTATTTATTTATTTTTAATCAATTTGTTTTCACATTTTTAAATTTTCTTTCATAATTTTGAATTTATTATTTTATATTTTAATTTTTTTTACTGTGTGTGTTTCCATAGTTTTTTTTTTTAATGTTTAAATTTGTTTTTGCATTTAATTATTTTTAAGTAAAATATTAAAAATAAAGTAAGTAATAGACAAAAATAAAGTCGTACAACTTTTGGTTTTATAGTAAATTTTATGTTTTTCTTAGGATGCTAATCATTAATGTTATAATGTCAATTAATTTGTAATTTAAAGCCAAAATATAAAATAAAATTCTATATATATATATATATATATATAGAATGCTAAAAAACCTAATATCTCAAAACATAAGAATATTTAAAATGTCAAAAAAATTTCTACCAAAAAAAGGGTGTAAAAAAAACCACTTTTCAAAATGAATGTAAAAATACCCACTGAATATGAACTCTAAAAAAATGAGAACTTGGTATTGTTCTAGTTAAGTTGATAATTATGTTAATACCTTTATCATAATTTTACTGTGATCATCTTTACTTCTAATAATAACTTCGATATCAAGCTTTTTGATTTGGATGGTTGGGAGGAATGATTTTTATCCTCCTTGCCAAACTTCAATTATTGGAAGTTAGAAAAGGCTAAAAGTCAAGTAAGGTTTCTCTAAAACCTAGACTCAATGTCTCATTATTTATATGTTTAAAGAAGTTCATTGAATGGATAAAAGTGATAAAGTCCAAGTTTGGATATATCATTGAATTATGTATAACTTTAGATAAATATCTTTTTGAATAATCATGTCACTAGGATTTGGTCCACGTTGAACCAACCAATGTGGTTCATCTTAACATGAAACAAATTGCACTTTCGAAATAATCATGTTATTAGGATTTGGTTGAGTTTCAAACCAACCAATGTGGTTCATCCTCAGGTGAAGGTGAAAGAAATCCTACAATATTCAGGAATAAATAGTAAGGATGCATCATTGCCCCTATATTGTCTGCGTCAAGTGGTAGGTGAACAAATTCCAAATGTAGATTGGTAGAAGTTTTTATTGCAACTCCATAACTGATGTTGTGGTTAGAATTCTCGAGAGAAATGAGTAGCATGTAACAAACAGAGGAGAAGAGGAGGCTTAAAAAGGCTCCATATGAGGTGAACTTGTGCTGCGAATTGATTCAGCATAAGAGAGAGCATGGTGAGGTGTTAGTGGAGACTTGGTTGCAACTGACTGGACTTCCAGCAAAAATTCAAAGACACATGTGGAGAAAGAAACCAATACAAAAATGAATGAGATCTAGCAACGAAGCATATCATCATGAAGAATTCCAAGCACCAAAATTTGATGTAAGAGAATTGACCCCCCCCTAAAAATTGATAGTGAACTTGTGCTGCGAATTGATTCAGCATAAGAATTGATTCAGCATAAGAGATAGCATGGTGAGGTGTTAGTGGAGACTTGGTTGCAACTGACTGGACTTCCAAAAAAAAGTTCAAAGACACATGTGGAGAAAGAAACCAATACAAAAATGAATGAGATCTAGCAACGAAGCATATCATCATGAAGAATTCCAAGCACCAAAATTTGATGTAAGAGAATTGACCCCCCCTAAAAATTGATAGTGAACTTGTGCTGCGAATTGATTCAGCATAAGAATTGATTCAGCATAAGAGATAGCATGGTGAGGTGTTAGTGGAGACTTGGTTGCAACTGACTGGACTTCCAAAAAAAAGTTCAAAGACACATGTGGAGAAAGAAACCAATACAAAAATGAATGAGATCTAGCAACGAAGCATATCATCATGAAGAATTCCAAGCACCAAAATTTGATGTAAGAGAATTGACCCCCCCCTAAAAATTGATAATTCAACCTTTAGGAAGGTTAAGACATAGCGACGTGGCTGAGGGGTCGTGATTTTCCTCGCAAATTGTGTAACCACCGAGAAATTTCTTATGTAATTACTATTTCGCAGTGTGTTCTTAGTAAAATGTAAAGAGGATTGTGGATCTAAAATGATCCATGATATTATATATGTAGCTTCCGGGCGTGTTAAAGAGGGACCATTATAATGGAGATTTGGTTCACCATGGCCCTGTAATGGAGATTTGGCTCACCGTAAAATTAGACCTATTGAGGACACACTGTAAAATTAGCTCGATATTAATGAAATTCTATATCTTTGTATTTTAATTTCATGTCTTTTATGTGTAACCTGTGCTGAGTGAAATATGTTTAGTCAATCCACCATAGTGACGAACAGAGTAAGACTCTAAAACAATAATATGATTATTTCGAAATTTATTTGATAATATTTTCAAATTATTTAATTTTAATATTAAAAAATTAAAAAATGGTCATCGTTAAATATCTCAGTATCAGATTTATTCAACTTTGCCAGCGCTTCTCAACCATTTGACAGCGACTTCCTAAACGCTGCATGACGACGGTTAATTGTATTAATTATAGTAACAACATCAGCGCGCATTCACTGTTAAATCGTATACCAATTGCTACAAATATCACTGTTAAATCGTATAATACCATTTACTACATTTATTAATATAATCTTACTTCACTAAAGAAACCTTTCAATATCATAGTCCAACACCAGTTGGTGAAGCGTCAAGAATAGTTAGATGTGCAAGAATATGCCAAGGCTATCCCTCACGTATATTCTGTTTTACGTTTTTCAATTTCCCTACACCTGATCCACAGGTTTTGTCAGTCTGAGGTAAATTAAGAAATGGACCAATTTTTTTAATTTAATTACAAATATAAAACTTTTAATTTTATTAATTCCTTTCAAAATAAAATGAAAACTTGGTAACCGAGGATTCAACCGGGAGCTTAAGAACTCCGGAGACTCAACGGTTGATAGACATTGAAATTAAAATTAAACTCATGTGGACAATCATCGACTCAAAATAAATGTGTGTAAAAATTATATTAAATTGTGACCCAAGAATTGTGTGACCAATCATTGACTCATAAGAAATGCGTGCACTTCACGCCAATTAATTATGCGTAACACAACTGGAAATCACAACGTCCAAATACGAATGACAAAGAATGGGGTGCAATTTAACGTAAAAATTCCCCATCGTTTTATATTTTCATATTAGAGTTTGTCGTTCATGATTTTACATTACAAGTTTAAATAATATTTTTTTAGTCACATAGCACATACACGATTAGACCGACAGAATTTTCGGATAATAAAAAATTATTATATATTTGGATACATAAAGTTAGTATATATTTATATAAGATTTTGGGATGAATATGAAAGTATCTAAAATAAAATTAATAATTTAAAAAAAAATTATAAATATAATTTAAATTTTTAAAAATATTTTTTATTTAATTTATTGAAAGTTTTAAAATGTTAAAATCTGTGATTATAAAATTTATAAAATTTATAATCATAAATTTTATAGCGAATTTCAAAAATATTAAATAGTTATATTTTAATAAATTATATATATATATATATTATTTGATTATATTTAACCATAAAAATAAAATTTAAAATCATAATATTAAATTTGGGTCAAATTTTTTCAAATGTAATTTTTTTTATAGTGCAAAATTGCATTTAAAAAGATTTCATCTTTCTTACTCTTTCAACAAATTATATAGGTATGTATGTAAGTTTTTTATTTTTATTTTGAGCAACACACCTATAAGATGTTTTAATTATGAGAATTTCTTTTATATTATGATGATGATTTATATCAACTAAGATTTATATGGTTTACCAAGCTTTAAGAAGATAAGAGATGAATCAATGCTACACTTATATGGTTTACCAAGCATGAATTACACTTCTCACTTATATCTTAAATTAGAAAACATCTTTTAGTATAATTTAGAAACCTTTTCCTACTTATCTCTCTATATTAAAATATAAAACTTTTAATTTCAATTGCTTTATTTTCTCTATTTACAATTGATATTAAATGTCATTAATATAAATATGGAAATATTTTATTTTTTTTATTACAGAGGAATCCGCAACTGGAGCCGCCTCGCAACTACACGGGGTCAATTTTGACCACTACCACTATAACCCCTAGGAACTGCGCCGACCCCTCTCCACAACTCCTGGCTAGTCCAGGGGATTTGAACTCGTGACCTTTAGTACCGAGCCCGCCTTTCTAACGAAATATGGAAATATTTTATTTATGGATGTGACTGAAATATTTTTTTGTTATTAATAGATGTATTTCAAAATATTATGTGAACTCTATATTAAGCATGGAATGAATAACACATTCTTCCTATTGGGTTGTAATATTAATACTGCATAAGTGTCATGTGTCAACATCATAGTGAGAAGCGAACTCCACAACCCCTCAAGCATCAACAGTTATGAGGATTCAAATACCACACAAAATAAATCTTCATTTAATAGCAAAGCAGATCTCCCAGACCAAACTTCTTCTCCGACTATTTTCAAAAGGATGAACACAACAGATCGTGAAGCTAAGATGCCAATGTCCCAAGAAGCAGAAGAGATAAAGGAGATGCAAGATAAAGGAAGTTGGAAGACCGTAGAGAAAAAAAAGAAAGCTACAACACCAATCTCGCCAAGAAAGACGAGAAGCTAGATAATTAAGAACTGAGAAAATTATAGGTCCGATAAACCAATTTCATATCAATGGACTTTAACCACCATCATCATCACTAAGAATTAGATATCAATTATAACTAAAATTAACATTTTTTAACTTCTAATTATTTTATCTTTCTATATAAAATTACATTTTTTTTTTACTTTCAATCATTTTATCTGTATACACTCATAATTAAAAAATAATTATAGATAAAGTACAAATTTTTGTAATTTATTAATGTAAATATTATTTTATTATTCTTAAATATATTGCTATGAGATAACCTCTCTCCTATAATATTCTTATACTTAAAAATATTTATTTTACACCACCATTATTATAAATAAATAAAATTTATTCATTTATATATAACTAAATTATATCTCTAAATAAATCATAAATCATTTTAAATAATATTTAAAATCAGATTTTTTCCTTTTTATTATTATATTTCATGTCTCTAAAGTTCAAATAAAGCTATTTTCTGATAACCAATAAGGAAAAGCACAATTTCACATATAAGTCCACAGGGAAGTCAAAACCTACTCGTATATATATTATTTCTATTTTCGCTGTTACTTTTAAGAATCGGATCTGCAATATCTTTGGCTTCATTACCGGTAGAGACGGATTTCGTTCTATTAACATCTCTTAAGATTTATCTCATGGTTATTGTATCACTTTGACTTTTATTTATCTCATGCTTGTTGTATCACTTTGACTTTTATTTCTCTTTTTTGACATATTTAAGGAAGATAATTTCATGAAATATAATTTAATATTATATATATATTTATAAAATTTACAAATTTATTATTAATAATACGTTTAATTAGGAAGAATCTCATTAATATGATTTTTCTAAGATAGTAATTTAATTTATGTTGGAAATAATAAGAAGGGTGAATTAGTATTTCTTATTAAAATTAGTAAATAATTAATTTTGAGAGCATTAATAATAAACAAAACATTAACGCATCACAAAGAAGAGTGTATAAGAGAATTTTTAGATGAAAATTTTTATGGGAAAAAAATCATTGAACACTTTTAATCTATTGTGAGTACAAAATGCTTCAGCTCCAACTAAAAGGGAAGCCCAAACTCCCTAGTACTTTAGAAAAGAATTCAGCCTTACCAGGTAGATCTTGCTCCTAAAAGGATGCTCCTACACATTGATTTTACCAACCCCAACTAGAAGGATGCTCAAATGCCCTAGTTTTATCAACTACACTGATAGAATGCTCTGACACCCCATAAGCTCCAACTTTCCCTAGCACCACTCTACCACCCTGAAGTATTTTCAAGCTACAACATGAAGGAGACTTCACTCTCCTGCCTTGCACCACCTAACCACCCTGAAAAATATAAAAATGGAAGAATAAACTATGGATTCCCATACTAAGTAAAATGGCCCACTTACAAAGGAATTCAACAAAGGTTCTTTGCCACTGATATATGTTCAAATGTACAATGATAAGCCAACATAAAAAGTACTCAAACATAACAATCCAATTCCAAATTGTTGATGTATTCCACTAATGTACAATCTACAAAACTCTCAAGATAATCAATTCAAAATGTTGAAGTATAGATTGTTACTATTGTACCTAAAGATGTCCTTGAGTTGTCTCAATTTTTCTAATGCCAAATGATCTACTGATGAAGATGCCTTTAAGTTAGTTTCACTCATGTTGGAAGATGTCAGTCACTAATCTAATCCTCATCCACCCTTAATTATCAATGTTGTAGATGATGCTTCTTTAAGGAGGAGGTATAAATATGATCAATATCCTTACTACTACTGTGGCCAGATATCACGTAAACCTCAACCAATTTATAGAGATGACAAGGTATTCTCTAGAAACTATAATCCTGACCAGATGTAACTAAAAAAAAGAATTGAGTCTTCATTCCTTAGATTAAAATGCCTTTTTCATACTATAATATTGTGGTAAAAATGCCATTGAACAAGGGTTCTGGACTCACCTCGAATGTGTTGAAGCATGAATATCTCCTTGAATACTGATAAGCATGAGATAGAATATTTGTCTTCAAGTGATGATCAATTTGTTGGAGACCTTCAACAATCCATGAGCATACCTATATTAAGTTCCTTGGTCTCATCTAGTTAAGTATGCAATGCCACTGAGCTTAAAACAGTAACTCGTCCTAGAGGAGAATTGAATAGTGACTAATTCGCTACCCACAAAACCCTTGCTACAACTTATTTTCAGTTCAGTTGTGCCTCAAAATATTTCGATACCTTACTCTGAATTTTCCTAACCAAAATGCAGGCCACAGTCTACAACAATACCACTACTGGCCGAAAATAACATTAAGATATACCATGAAAAATAACCTCTATCTGAGCTCGGTTCCACCTCAAGAAAGGCTAGAGATATCAACAAAATAGGTTTGCAAAAAGTTTTTTTTATTTGTGCCACAAATCTAAATGTGTTGAGGTGTGAAAGGCATACCAAATTGCGTTAAAGGGAAGATTAATTAGGTATGAGATTTTTTTTCTTCGGAAGCTTAAGAAAGCTTTAAGAAAAAATGCCATATCTACTTTTATAGATCGAATCCAAGAGAGGCCTAAAAATATGCCAAAATCAAACCACAAGTTGTGCCCTAAGAGGGTTGAAAACGTTAGATAGGACTAATGATGAAACCATATCTTGGCCTTCACAAATTTCTTCACTTTGCACCACAAATTACCTCAGAAAATACACAATTGAAGCTTCCTAAAAGATCCAAATGCCCACAGAAGTTGTTCAAGAAGAGGATAAAAATTTTGCAGTACTTCCACAAATTTTCGCCTCAGGGAAATGTTACTCACATCTGCAAAATATGTTAAAAACCCCAGCAAAATCCAAAAACCAAATAGAAATATAACTAAACACAAACAAAAATAATATTTATATGTTGAAGATCAATTGCTTCAATCCTACAACAATGAATTCTTCTTGACTTTGCATTACATATGTGTGCCCTTAGGGGCTAAAAATCATCACAAATCAATCTTTTAACACCTCAAAATACCCCTTAAATTTGAGCTCAGTTTGACTTCAGGAGGCAACGAAATTTGCAGCCCAAAAAATCATTAAGATTTGACCTTCAAGAGAAGATGAAATGCCTCAAGAAACGATAAAACTCCTTGCGAAAACCATAACTCAAAATGTAACCATAAGCCCAAGACTTCTTTAGAAATTTGACATCCTACTCAATATTTTCAGTAGTACTCCAGGGTCACAGAAAATCAAATTTTATTCAAAGCATAATTTCTCTTTGGAAGGCTAAAGTGCCTTGTATATATACAAATAGTGGAGGCCATTTGGGAGGGAGGTCGACCTACCTTTTGGAGGGAGATTTAAATTTTAAATTTCAAATTCATTGGAGCCAAAAACTCCACATGTAAGTAAGGTCGACGTACACCTTTGATTTGATTTGAATTTGAAATTTGAGCCCCTCCACGAAATATTTTAGACAAACAATATTTGATTTATTTCTTTAACAAAAGTCCCTCTTGGATTCATGATTTGAGAAATGATAAGTTGCCACATCATCTCATTATGGGGACTTTGACCAAATAATAAGACTTCAAACTTTGATTTGGCATATCTCTCAAACCTTGAGGAGCCTCATGTCATGCCACATACCATTAGAATCATCATGATGAGGACCGTCCCATGAAGGTGACCTAAACCCCAAAAATATTAATTTTCCTTTCATAATTATCATCAAAGGAAGGGATTCTTATGGCACTACTTGGATTGACATTAATCGCAACCATATTTCAACAATGTATCCCTAAATTGAAAAAGAAACTGAAATCAAACAAGTACACCTCTTATTTTAGTACATAGATTTGGATGAATAGATCTAAAAAGATTTAATTTGAAGAGCATGCATATCCATTTCTTCAAGAAATTTCTACAATGTCTAATTAAAGATTTGTTTTAATATTTATGTTTGAAAAAATATATATTTTTTATAAATAATTTTATAATTTTTCTTTTTTTATTTATATATTTAATATAAAAAAATATGATACAAATATTATTTATTTATTTTTTAAATATCTCATTTAGAGAAAAAAAACATTTATTAACAATACAAAGGATGCAAAGGTTGTACATAATATTATTTGGTTTACTAAAACTTTGATTTCAATATGAATCATCACTAATCCAAGGTATAACCATTTTAACTTATAATAAGTTTCAACTAAATATGATTTCATTTTATTATTTGTAGTCTTTGTATGGTTGTTCTCATTGTGTTATGGATCATACTTTTATTAAAAAATATAAATTATGTTATACATTAAGTTGCAAAACTATTGACCTATAGTCATTAAAGGAATTTGAATAAATTTTCTTTGGAATAAGTGCTATAAAAGGAATTTAAATCATTTTTCTTTGGAACAAGTGCTACAAAGATTGAATTCATAGTACCAAATACTTTCGATGAATTTCCACATTAGTTTGTCACACTGAGAAGCTCTTCTTTTAGAAAGTCATAGAACTTTCGATAAAATTACATTGTACATCTCTTTGGACTTCAGTTATTTACCTTCTTCAATGATGGTAGAATATATTCTAACTTTTCTTTCTTGACTTCTACTTTTAGATCCTCATTCTCTTAGTCGTCAAGCATCCTTGGAAAAATGTTCAGGTACTTGAGATATCAACTATGTTGGTTATTTCGAGTGCTTGGAATAGAATTATATGTAGAAATTTCTTACTTTTGCACTCTCCTTGTTTTTTTGATCGAATATTGTATTGATGTTCTTCATATGTTTTGCATAATTTATGAAGAATTTAGCATTATCATCCCCCTTAACCAACCTAATTCCCTTATTCTTCAATCCATACTTTATTTCCTCTTGCTCTAGCAATTTCCTATTTATCCTTTCTAATAATTTAAGTCTATGATTTCATCTTCTAAAAATAACTTACCTTATTGTTATCAAGTAGCAACTTGATGTAATGTTTTGTGTTCATATCTTCCCTCCATGTCTTTTTGGCTCTTGATATAATGATTAATGTTTTCTATAAACAAGAACATTATGTTTATGTAATGTACCTCCAAAATTTCACACTAAAAAAATGTTACTTCCACTTTATCAATGTTGTGTGTTGTCATTGGTAAATGTAGCAAAGTTTGTTATTTAAACAAAGGTTCTATACTTCCAAGATCATTTAGAGGAAATACTCGCCATGTGTATATTCCTAAGTGTGATTTGAGAATAGAGGAACTCTTACTATCATGATTCATTTTCTTTCTAACTTATAAAAAAAGTATTATATATATATATATATATATATATATATATATATATATATATATATATATATCCAATTGAAAAATAATGAGACTCGAACCATTAACTTTGGGTTCCACAACACTTAAGCAAACCTTGTCTATCCATAAGATGCATCATTTATCTCACAAAGAAAATATGTTTAGGTATTATGACAGAACCACATTGTCTTCACCTCGGGACTACTCGAACTCGAGACATGTTTACCACTAATTATACTTGTGATTATATTAACCATTGAACCCTCATACAATATGATATATGAATCACCATCATAGTCCAAATCTTTTACTATGCCCATCATTACTTTTGTATAACAATGTGGAAATTAGAAATTGAACCCGAAGTATATTGAGTTAGCAACCTTCTGGTCTAAAGTCAAATTTGTTAGCATTCTAACTCCCTCCCTGGGTCATACTTGGAATTCTTGATAGGTGGAACCTCAGATACATGTCTCACATGCAATTCAACGCTCTTACCCATACATTTGACAGGGTCACAGATGGATGCCTCATATGGAATGTGGCATATGGATGTTGTTGATGGTTCAAACTCCTTACTCATTCGGTTGACTACCCTTCGAGACTTTTCATTTTACATTGTGCGTACTCTCTATGGACAAAGAGATTCTCAGCAATGGGTTAGGGTTTGAACACTGTTGTTCACTTCCAAGTGTGTGTTTTGATAGGCAGTAATGTTTCCCCTTCCACCCTACAATAATACCTCGGGTTGGAGCAATACATAAACATTTTTCACGGTCTATTTGATGAATTTATGTTGTTGAGGGCTTTATAGGTTGATATTTTCCTTATTTTTTTATCAGACACGTGGAAAAGAAATATGGCTAATGATTTTCTTTGGGATTCACATGTTTTCTTTCGATGAAACTTAAATAACAAAATTATGGCTAACAATTGTTTTGGTACTGCAGGTCTTTCAAAGGATATAAAAAATACCCTGCTATCCATCTTTATCATAGCTTTATTTAACTTTTGGATTTGGATATATGTTTCATTCAAATTTTTAGTTGTAAGAGGGTTTATTTTGTTATCTTCTTGGAGTTTATATTAAAGTTAACACAAAGTTTTCTTGATGGAATGCCTAACAAGGTTTCGATAGAAGGCAACAAATGGGTTTCTTACTTGATTCCTCACAGGGTTTTGATGGAAGGTGAACATGTTGAATTTAACCCTTGTCAGTTCAACATCATAACTTTCTATGGATGAGGATAATTTCTACCATGTATTGTACCACCTTTTCTCTAATTTGTTATTCATTTTTCCTTAATTACTTAGTTTTATTTTTCATTTTTTTTAACTTATTTTTAAATTAAAGGGTTTCATACATGTTAACCCCTTCTATTATGGTTAAATGGTTATAGGTACGAATGAATTTTGAGTTTCCTAACCATCCATATGCTTCGAACAAGTCATTCAAAGCCACGACTCATCAGAGATCCTCAAGATAAATTCGTTGTCAAATTTCTCAGTTTAAGAATTTATTTTATGGCTTGGGTATTTAGTGAGGTGTAACATACAACAAGACTTCATGAGTTTTTTTTTACCAAGTTTAATTTCATTTATGTTATTTAACTATTAAAACTATTGGGCTTAAAATAGCAAGAACAAATACTGTTAATTATTATTTAAAAGACTTTGGACCAAATTATTAAAAGAATCAAAGAAATAGTTGAACCAATTTCTAAGTACAGTTACAACTGCTCCTTCAGTTTTTTTTCCTTAAAGGGAAAAGAGGGCAGAACCCTAGCGGGGTTGGAAAGAGGAGGACTGTGTTGTATTCTTCCTTGAGCTGGTGAACATAACCAGTGGGAAAGAAAGTTGAGGTAACAAGTTGTGGGGTATGGGACTTGAGGCTGGACAGAGTCCTGATGCCCAAGGTACCCAGTTGTTCCTTATTGGCAGAAGTGGAAGGGCTCGAAGGGGGAACCTGGATGTAATTTCTAGTTTTGAGGTTGGGTGGTGAGACCTTCCGATTATTTAATATATAAGTAAAGAAATACAGATAAGTGATAATATCATGGTAATTATTATCAGTAGAATAGTTGAATGTTTACTGTGAATTGACACAATATAGTTATAGTGAATTACTTGTTTACTGTAAGTAGATAGTTTGGAAATGATTTAGTACAAACTATGATCATTACTAATTTCTGGGTAGAATAGTAAAGCAAGTAGATAATGCATGTTTTCCTAATAGATACTTATACACATCTAGAGGACAGTACAACTGTTAGTTAACAATCAATGCTTAACTAATGAGCAAAATAGCATTATAGATTAATGTCAACTTAATTAAGTATATGAACTGCAAAATCGATGCCTATCAGTCTTCTGCTAAAAATAAATAATTAAATGATATAAAGTGTAAACATATCATGCAACAACATATAGGTCTAAATATCATACCTCTAACATACACAAGAATTTCCTTAACTAAAGAAAGAAATTAACTCAGCAAACCATTCCATATGTTTCCAATGGGATATATGATTTCTTTATAGATTCTTCATATACCTAGGGTTTGTAGCCGCGGACGAGTTCGTAAAGAACCCATCCATAGCCATGTACCCCGGTTGCTTAAACTAAACCATGAACTCTAGTTATACTAAACATAAATATATGCAAAAAGCATTTTTAAACAAACAGAAAAAGGATTTCCTAACCGGTATAAAAACTGAGAAAAAAACATGCATTGCATATACCCTCGATAATCAACCAAAACCCCAAAGCTCAGCAACTAATCGTATAGCAATGAGGGTTTACATAAACAAATGCCACAAAGTTCATGAATAATTCTGACATAAATATATTTCATCGAATTCAGTTCAAGTGAAGAACATTTCTAAAAAAAAGTTACAATCAAGTTTTTTCATGGGTTCTACGTAGAAGAGTAGTGAACTAAATTAATACTGTATGGCTAGTATGAGCAAAAATAAACCCAAAATTTTAATTAACAGAGCAATTCCTAGACTAGAATGCATTCGGGCCGAAGCCGCAACATCAGACCCCTATCCAGTAGTTAAATTAATATCAAAGGGACCCTTCTCGGCCTCTTCTAAATAGTAAAAAAAGGGAGGAATTAATTACATAAAGAAGAAACATTACAGTCTGTGAGTCCTATTGACCTCGCTACAAAATACTACAGCTACATTGTAATTAACACTCTAATTCATAGAATTGCATAGGAGTAAGTTCCCTAGACCACATTAGCCAACCATTAAGGGCCATGAGAGTAAGCTCCAACCTATACCAGTTGCAGAGTTGTGGGTAAGCTTTGTCAACAAGCCATCATATTTAACGGCAAACTCCTTTCAGTTTAAAATGCATCATACTTGCAGCCACCATAGGCAAACATTATGACATAGATAATGAACTGACTTCAGGACGGTATTAAACACAAAATAGAGAACAAAATTATTTTGGAAAAGGAGATTAGCTTATGGATGAAAATCATTGATTAGAGCTAAACTCCAAATCGAGATTAGGAGTTATCTTTTTACTATGGACCACTTTGTTACTCTCAAGGTCATTATAGAGGAGAGCCATAATAATAAAATTTATCTACTATGTTGTTTTGTTGACTTCATAAAAGCTTTTGACACCATTCACCCTTGGAAGAGGTTATATGAAGCAATGTTTACACTTGAGTTGAGGGTTGTTGTGATAAGGTTGTATGAGACTATTATTGCCAAGTTTAGGATCACTAAGGGTTGGTAAGAACAAATCAATTGTAATATTGGACTTAAGCAATGGTGTCCTTTGTCCCTACCCTTTTTGACATATATTTTGATAAGTTAGAAGAGTATTTGTAAGAATCAAGTTGTGTTGGCCTCACTCTCACTAATATAGTCATCACTCTTATTCTTTGAGGATGATATTATTCTCTTGGTGAGAAGTCATTATGATCTAAACAAGCATCTAAGAATCCTCCAAGATTTATTTTCCAAGATGGGTATGATTGTTAATATCGACAAAATAAAAGCCATGATAATTAAATCAAAAAATATAACATATGATACTTTCATGTATAACAACAACAACTTCGAAGAAATTATTTCATACAAATATCTTGGAATCAATATCCTTCAAAAGCTCAATTGGAATTATACCATTGAGAGAATGATATATAAAGGATAGAAAACTTATTATGGACTTGAAAACAATTGTAATTTAGTATAATTTGAATGAGATTAAAAAATACTCCTCTTTAAGATTCTTGTCAACCCTATTGTCTTATATGAATTTGAGGTTTGAGGATGCAATATCTCTAGAAAATCATGGAGGATGATAGGACACATCTAAAAAGAAATTATAACCTGTAATCTCAAAATTAAAGGAAATACACCGTATCATATATTCCTCATTGAAGTAAGCCTTCCCCCACTAAAAGGATGGTTATGTCTAGGTATCTCATGTATAAGAAAAGGTTAACCAACATGGAAGATAAAATGTTTTCTAAAATTGCTTCTAACTCTAGAGAAAACCACTTCCGACAAAAATAGGGATGGCATACGAATGCCCAGTCATGGCTAGACCATTGGGGGATAGAAGAAGAGATTATTATGTTGAATAACAATAATATAAAAAAATATTATTACATCAAAATTTAAGGGGTAATTTTGGGGTGATAAAGAGTTAGAGGAAAAAATGAAACTAAGATATTACAAGTAAGTAATCAATCGAAAGATTGAAGATCAAGAGTATCTCTTTATCTTGGCTAGTGTAAATAAGAAAATAAATATTGTTAAAATAAGAACAAATTCATATGAGCTCCTTAGTGAAATTGGGAATTAATCAATTTCTAAAACAACATGGGATGAAAGAGTTTTTCATCTTTATAACACTAAAAATTCTAAGTAATCTTTTATCTTTCTAAAAGTATAATAAACCATATTCAGTCTTAATAGATGTTAATTATTATTATCATTATAAATAAAATAAAATAATATTTTAATTATATTTAATATATTATATACTTATTTAATAAAAAGTAATTTATATTAACTATTTTAAAAATCATTTATATAAATTACATATATTATGATAAAAATTTAAAGTTACACGGATATTTTTTTCCATGAAAATAATAGAAGATTTTTATTAGAGATTAACAAAACTACATGAACATAACAACTCTATAATTACATCAAGCATTTTAGTGAGTTCAAAAGTAAAGGAATGGGAGGTCTAGGTGCACTCTAAAGTTGGTTGAGTGAAATATCAATGAGCCAATATTTCAAAAATGTATTTATATGATTACATAATTCGGAGTCATGTGCTTATTTTTAAAACCCATACTAAGAAAGGTATTAACACTTTTGTTCGAATGAAAAGAAAAACTTCTTTAACCCTCTTTCCTTAAGCATAAAATGTTATAGTTATAAAAGAAAGCTTTTAAGAAATTATTTATTAAAACAAATAGGATTCTAAAGCCAAGATTCATGAAGACAAGTATAAATATATCCTTGTTGGGCTGCTTGGATCTCGTAATTTACATCCTGCAATTTGAGGTTGTCCTTTTATAGAATGTTAGCTTTATTGTTTTCCCTGCAAACATGAGTAAAAGAGGATTGTATTGTTTGGTGTCTTATAAGAAGGGATGTAATAATAACCTCTTTTATTGTTTGGTGTCTTATAATAAGGGATGTAATAATAAATTTCTAATATCTATTTTCTGATTCACCTATTGGATAATAAGGAGAGGGTTAAGAAGAGGGTTCTTTAGGACATGAAGATGAATAATTCTTTTTTTAATTGCCAGGAGTAAGACCAATTTTGTGGTCGTAAGTGCACTTTGGTTGATTAGATAATGCCAAAGTATAAGTTTAGTGAGTGATTTTGAGAGATGAAAATTATTGCCTATGCTGATGGTCTTTTTCTAAGAGGAGCTTCTTGTAATGATCCATAAATAGCTATGAAAGTCTTTAAATATTTATCTCAACCCCTATCTCTTTTAAGTACCAAAGATTCGAAAAAAAGAAAATTAAATATTTTTAATTTAAATATAATATTAAATAAATATGTTAAATTAATATATTTGTCACAAACTTTTTTTTGTCGACTACATTAAAAATAATTATAAAATTTTGTATTGTAAATTAATATAAACTTTCCTTTTTATCATATATTCCTAACCTTTTATAAATAATTTATATATTTTTTAAAAATTTAATAAATAAAAAACTAATTTTAAATTTAACCAAAAGAACCATCCCCACAAAATATATATATATATATAATTAATTAATTTTATTTTTATTTTTATAATAATTATCATATTTCCATATACACTCTGTACACAGATGATTACCGCACGATACTATCAGACCATATTGGAAGAACAAAACACCGTCGTCACATGCTACATTCGACTCTTGGAATCTTAGAGTAAGGTGTAAAGCACCCGCAGGTTTCTCTCGTGGCAACAAGGAATCTAATCTATTAATGCTGTCTTTTCATTTCTTCATATTCGAATCTTCCGCAGCTTTTTCACGTTTCATATAAGACATACACTCTATTTCTAAATGTTTCAAATATTCCTAAATCTATAATATCCTTCTTTCCGCAGCTTTTTCACGATTCATTTGCAGTTCATGACATATATTTTATTCAAATGTTTTGACCGCTTTTGACGTTTCATTTGCAGTTCATGAGAAATATTTAATTCAAATCATTTAAAATTAAAATATCAAAACACTCTTTTACAGTTTGAACGCTGGAAGATATGTTTGCAGCTACGCGTCATGGTTTTCAACGCACTTCTGTTTTCTGTTTTAGTTGCTATTAATTACACCCTAAATCACTCACGTTGTGGCTCTTTGCATTGAGTTTTTTCCCATCTGCTGCTTTTGCTTACTTCGGCGTTAATCTTAATGTGGGATGAAATATATCCCTATCTATCTATGTAACAAACAGGACTCGTACTTTGCTTTTGTTGCTTCGTTGTATAAATTTAAAACACGAGGCCCATCACGTAAATTAACGTGACAACCGATCTATTTATTCCTATAAAAACTCAACTTTTTTTTTTTTTTTTTCTTTTTTTATACTGTTGGATTGACGTGACTTTACAGTCGCAGAATTTGGTTATTGCCCAACTTTAGTATGAAAGCGACCTAACAATACTTTTTAATAGTATTGACACTGCACTTTTGTTTTGTGGTCATCTCTCCTACTAAAACTACCCAGAGATAGATAATTGGACATAGCACAGCCCGACTCGGATTTTCTTGTCGAAAAAATACATCCAAATCTCGTGTAAATCTGTAGATGATTATAGTTCCATGAAACCCAAAATATACTACTCTCGCTTTATCAGTTTGAAGCTCCAGTTTGAGTACAAGCTGTCACTGCATTACGAAATCGTGTATATGTATTTTTTATTATTATGTTTTGTTTCTTTATTGATATATATTTATTAAACACTGAAGTTAAGGGTTATAGTATTTGATCTTCTTTTTATTTAGTGTTAATTTATTCACTTCATTAAATTTATAAAAGTAGTTATGCAATTGGATAAATGCAAAGAAAATGTTTTATCCTTAGCTGAATTGAAAGTATATACATAATAGGTCTTATTGGGTTATTTAAAGTTAAAGTTTATTATTATTGGATTAAAAAAAAAAAATTATTGATAGATGAAAATAATAAATTCATTTTAATATAAGATAAATTATTATTGTTATTAAAAAATTGTTAATTAATAATTAAAAACACATGTTTTTTTATATTTATTTATTAATTTATTTATATATTATAAATAAATTTATTAATTATAATTTAAAATAATAAAAATAAATAATTAAAAATAATAATAAGTATATTATGTTTTTTTAATGCATTGATCCTTTTAATAGGGTTATTACTAGTTATTAAGAAGTCAATTAATTTTAGTTAATAACACAAATTTTAAACAAAATATTTCATTATTCTATTTAAATAAAAATTTGAAATATATAAAAAAAAGGTAATTAAAGGTATATGTATTGATTGTAAAAAAATAGTGTAGAGATTACTTGAAATTTGAAATATATATAAAAAAAAGGTAATTAAAGGTATATGTATTGATTGTAAAAAAAAATAGTGTAGAGATTACTTTGTTGGTTTGTCGAATAAAGAAACTAAATTAATAGTGGAAAAAGTGTGACTTTATCTATATTGCATGAGTGATTTTATTCATATGGTATGATAAATCTATATTGTGAGTAACATTATCAATTCATAAGTATAATTGGGAAAAACAAAACCAAAAAAGAGATATCCTAAATGCCAATGTGGAAGAATGGATGCTTCCCAATATGATAAAAATAGACCCAAAAAAAAGAAGACACTACATGGCAAAGCTTAAACTAGAGGAGATTTTTCATAAGAATTGCAAACCTAGACATGGGTACCATAGTCCATCTTCTTTGGTGGGTAAGTTGAAACTTTGTGGTCATTCTCTTTAATTTGCACTTGTAGCTCATTCAACTCTAGTAGGATGGCCCAATATTCATCACTTCTTTCCATCAAGAGCTTTCCCATTATCATTTTTATCTAATGCTATAATTCGATTATTTTTTTTAAATATTTGGTGTCCCAAGTCATGGGGGTGCTTGTGTGAGGAATTCAAGGGGTTAGTTCCTCTCAAACTTCAACATCAAGTTTCAACTTCAACCAAATCAATTGTTGATTTGAGTGTACAAGGAATGCAATGATTATAAATGACCACAGGAGATTTAGCCTCTTGTTGAGCATGAGCGAGTGGGCAATGGTTAGGACCTCACATAATATGTCTTCTATGCTCCATGATAGCTATACAAAAAGATATCCTCCAAAAAACAACATGGCAAAGACAATTAATCATTCGTAGTAGAGATCGTAGCAAAGAGCCAAAAAAAATGAAGTCGGAGGTTCAAGGAGTTAGCAAGCCATTTTTGAGTGAGAATGAAGCCAACATCAAATGAGATCTGAATTAGCAGAAAGTGAATCATAATAGGTTGTCAAGACAAATAATCATTCCTAGCAGAGATCGTAGCAAAGAGCCACAACAAATGAAGTTGGAGGTTGGAGGAGTTAGCCAGCCATTTTTAAGTGAGAATGAAGCCAACATCAAATGAGATATGAATTATAAGCAAGTAAATCATAATAGGTTGCCAAGATAAAGGTTCATCATAGTCCTAGACTTCCATCACCTAGTATGGACATTGAATCCTTTAGAAGTGACTAGAACTAGGTAAATTCCATAATTGCAAGTGTCATGATGAAGCTACAAACCCAAATAAGAGTATTCATATCCATAAATGTTACAAGCTATCAATGGTTCATGTATTTGTTAAGTATACCCTCAAAGAGTGAGAGGGATGAAAGCAAAGGATGTTCAATCCCCATTTTGAAGTAAAAGATGCATTATGTTAGGGTGTTATTTTTTTATAATATTTTTTAATAACATAAATATGATGTAATAATTAACTTCATATGTTTTTTTTGTTGTTGTGTTATATGGTATATATGTATGTTTGGGGTATTTTGCTTATTAATGGGTATTTTTTTGAAAAGTCACACTAAAGAGATACTATGGAGTATTATTATTTAGAGTTTTTTTGTCTTTTTGTTTTTTGTTTGCATAGAATAAGGACTAACCTAATATTTTTTATTATTATGGAAAAAATTATATATATACATATATATATATATATATATATATATATATATATATATTTTAAATTTACTTTTCTTATATAGGTTTTTTTTTTTTTTTTTTTTTGCATAGAATAAAGACTAACCTAACATTTTTTATTATTATGGAAAAAATTATAAATATACATACATACATACATACATACATATATATATATATTAAATTTACTGTTTTTTGATAGGTAAACACCCACTAGGATTTGAACCAGTGACCTATCCTAAGGAGTGCCTTAACAGTGCACCCATTCACTGTCAATCCAAAACCCCTTGGGCTCATATTTTTTAAATTTACAAATCTAATAACTCATTAATTTAAAATAAGTTATTATGATAATGATGTCTAACAAATTGATTTTAATTATAATTAGTTTTAAAATAAAATAAAAATAAATGAAATTGTTTTACAATATTATATATATTTATTTTTGGAGAAATTTAACATCCATGTATTTTATATATGAATAATAAATCTTAATAAATTGATCCAAATAATTTTTTGAAATTGAAATTATAAAAATAATAAAAATGAACATCAAGTTATAATAAAAACAAATGATGTATACACTTATCATTTTTTCATTTAACTATATATAAAATATTTATATTTTCAAAATTATTTTAAATTATTATGTTTTTATTAATTGAAAATATAATTTTTTTTATTAATTAAAAATATAATAATAAAATTATTTTGCTTTTATTAATTATTATAATTATTCTTATATTTTTATAGGTATATTTTAATTGGGCTTTTTTCAATATCATATTTTCTTATTTTTTAATTAAACAAAATAAAATTTTATAACACAATATTATATATATATATATATATATATATATATATATATATTTCAATTTTAATAATATAAATAATATAATCTGTGAGGTTTAGAATATATGGTGATGGGTGTATTGTTAAGTCACTCCACTATGTGAAGGTCATCCGTTTCAAACTTTGTGGGAAAAAACTTAGCCATGTTAAGGGCTTGTGTGGCCTAGCTCGGATGCGATCCCTGATAAACTTCATGGGAAAAAATTTAGCCATGTTAAGGGTTTGTGTGGCCTAGATGCGATCCCTGATAAACTTCGCGGGCCATAAACTTAGTGGTCAAAAATTCATCCATGTTAAAAGTTGTTGTGGCCTAGGCCGGATGTATGCCATCCCTTAATAATTTTGATAACATGGTTTCCCAACCCATAAGTCAAAACTAAAGTAATCTCCAGATAATTTTGAAAAACAAAAAAATAATATATATATATATATATATATATATATATATATATATATATATATATATATTCTTTTCATTATTATTTATTAAAAAATATTCATATGATAATAAAATTATATAATGTTAAATTTGAAATCGCAAGATCTTAAATTACACTTATATAGAATACTTATTTAGCACTGCGATGTGAATTAGGATCCACATTTTAAGTGTTTCCTCATAAGAGGTGTGTGAATTGTGCTTATATATATCTTTTAATATTTTTTTATTATAATTTATTTAAAAGTATTTATATTATAATTATTAGAATAAAATAAATAAAATTATATGTTATTTAAAATTTAAAATTAAAATTGAATTATAAATATATAAATGTTATATATATGTGTGTGAGATAGAGATGTAGGAGCATTTTTCAAAGCTTATAAGACCCATGAGTCTTATTTCATATTTACTGAAGGGAGTGGGTTCCCTTAATCATTTTATTTATTTTTTATGTTTAGTTGAGTTGAGGGGTTTTTAATTGTAAACTTATTTATGGAGAATATGTGGTGAATTTAGAGATCTTAGAGATAGTTGAGTAATCCTAGGAAGAGTGAGGATTAGAGGGATTTAAATGATTAATTTGGGATTATGTTTGAGAAAAGAGTGGAGCTGGAGAGATACTGTGGAAGAGAGTGAGAGATTGTTGGATATGAACTAAATTGGTTCATGAATCCGTTTTTGTATAAATTGTGATCTTTTGAATAATTTGAGAGGTTAGCTAGAGGTTAGCTAGAGGGTAGCTAGGGGTTAGAAATCAAGAAGATAGTAAGAGCAAGAGTGAGGATTTAGGAAGAGCAGTAGATGGATTTTGTGGAAAAAACTGAAACAGTCGAATGTGACTGTTTTCTTTGTGAATATTTTATAAAAATACCAAAACAGTGTGGATTTGTATATATCATGTGTGGGAATTTGTCTTTGTATGAGTCTTAATAGCCTTATGGTGCATGGACTGTGAATCTGAGAAATATTGTGGAATTTTGTGTTGAATAGCATGAATGACTGACGGAATTTCCTTTACGGGATTAGTATTTAATTGTCTAATAAACCTATGTATAGGCATGTAGAGATCGGGATTTCTCTTTTAAATGGACGGAGGGATTAGCCAAAAGCGAGCGTAATTGGTTTTCACAGTAGACAGAGGAATATTAAAAAATATCTTCTATAGTGGAGGACGCAAGTTTTTTCTCAAATTCCTAAAGGATTGTAAAGGGACAGTGAAGGGCGAAAGAATGGTGGCGATTAAGTCGCATCGTTGAAATAGAAGATCGACAGCGTAGAAAGAATTAAAATGACAAAGAATGAGAACCGTCGGATCGACCAGATCAACGGATAATAACGATGGAAGAGGAATGGCAGAGGAAACATCATAGTCGTCCAATGGAAGAAGATCCACGGTGATAACACGGAAACTTGCAAGCAAGTTACCTCGGCTAGTGGACCCGAGAAAATCATCAAAAAGAGTTTAAGGTTTAGGATAATTGGACCGTCCATTAATGGGTGATTAGACGCATATCACGTGCCAACAAGAGTGGTCGTTAATTCCAAAAACGGACGTGATAAGGTCTTATACAATGGGCTTAAAACCTCGTTGAGTTCTGATCATCGAGACCGTTTGTTGATTGAATGATCAGACGGTAATTGCACTTGAATGTGTGCGTGGGTTAACATTTCTGGCAAACCCGATATTCTATCAAAGAAGGTTAAGTTTATTTGGGTTCTAGTCATAACTGTTCGTTGGTTAATTGGTTGAGTTTCTTTATGATTCCGCCAATTAGAATGCTTCTGATATATATATATATATATATATATATATATGATGATGATGATGATGATGACCCATTATAGTTTTTATTTACGAATATAGATCCATCACTTGCATATATTGGGTTTGTCTAGAAGGGGTGTTGCCCATAGTAGGGATCCACTACCTGACATCTTCCTCCACTCAGACATAAACCTCTGTACCACTAGGGATTCTTGTTATGTTGTGTCCATTTCCTTCCAACTTGAGTAAGAGGTGTGCTCCTAATACATGTTACAGAGGTTGTCATGCTAGGTTGGGCATGTGTACAAGGGAGAAAGTCTCTCTTTCCAGGATCCTTACCAAAGTGAGCAAGGTTACATTGAGGCATGATGAAAGATACAAAAAGGATCGAGGGAGGAGGGACAAGGCTACTCAATACAAAGAGAGAGAGAGAGAGAGAGAGAGAGAGTAGGAAACCAATAAAATATCAAAAAGATGAGATGATTGAGGGATACAAAGTGGACATAATGATTCAACAAAGAGAGAGAGAGAGATAAAGATTGATAAAAAACCAATGTACATGGGTAGTCAAAGGTCATTAAGGGGACAAGGCAGATTGATCGAATAGAGCGAAATACCGATGAGAGATTGGAAACTTGAGTCATTCAAAGCAAGCTATAGTAAGGTGATAAGAGGAAGGAAACACACACTCTGTGTAGAATAGGGGAGGGCGAAAAAAAGAGTTAGATATAGGCATATTGATTCGGGGAAAAGTTGTAGGAGTGAGGGGAACTAAGAGATTGAAATGAAGTTGATATAACTTAAGTAACAGGCAAGCGAAGTCAAATTTGAAAAATCTACCCAGTGAGATCTCTGTTGAGGAGGGCCAATAATGATTGCAGCATTGAAACTCAGCTTGTGTCAAGAGTAGCTTAAAATTACCAATCACAATTAATTTCCATCACATAGTAAATGATGGTAATGAGTGAAGGAATGTTATTTAATCACTGGTCTTTACTACTCTAATCTTCTCCATAACACATGTGCATTTCAACCCTTCCATTTGTGTCCCATTCTCCATATTTGACTAGGTGACACGATTGCCATACAAAATATTAATGCAATTGTTTTTCTCAATAATCACTATTTATAATTTTATTACTAGCATTTGCACCTAATGTTGTAAAGGAAACAGTGTAAGGCATAGAGTGTGGAAGAATAGAGACATGTGAATGGGCATTGTTGAAAGCAAGGGTCGATGATAATGAGTTTCAATTGAAATTGTTAGTTATGTGTATGCTGAATATGTTTTTTTGTAAATAAAATTAGTGTGTGGAAGAATAGTGACATGTGAATGGACATTGTTGAAAGCAAGGGGTGGATCATTTTGAGTTATGATTGAAAGTATTAGTTATGTGTGTTTTGAATATGGATATTTTGTAAGTAATAGTAGTGTTTGGAAGAATAGCAACATATGAATGGACATTCTTGAAAGCAATGGTGGATGATAATGAGTTATAGTTAATGTCATGTAGAGGTTATCCATTATCAATGGAGTAGTTGTTGTTTATGTGAACATGTTTTAGTTCAATATTGTAAGTTACTTTTCTTTTTGGTATTTGGAGATTCTGTTTTTCCATATGTTACATATTTATGTAGAGTTGAAAAAAGTGATACGATGATATGACATTGTGAACAACCTGATGGTTGTCATTTTATAGTTGATTTTTTTTTTGTTAATGTGATGTAGAAGTAATATTAATATTTTGGAATATGTAAATTTATTGTGGAAATTCTTTAGTAGTAGTTTACATGGGAAAGGTTATTTATAATAATATTTAATAAATAATATTGCATGTAACGGTGGAAGATGAAGCCAAGTGATATACATTAGGTATAATTTACAGAAAGTAGAATGTTTGTAACAAAGAAAGTCTTTTGATCTTGAAACATCCTTTTTCAAGTTTCAATTGAAAAATACAAGTAGTAAATTGTAATGGATGAGGTGAGAAAAGAAATATAATATTGTGAAGAACATTGTGGTTGTCATTCCATATTTGAAGATGCATCGAAATTTGTTGGAGGCATCGAAGACCTGAAGAAGCAGCAATGAACCTAGAAAATGTATATTTTGTTAAAATTTCTAATATGTAAATTAATTGTGGAAATTTATTAGTAATAGTTTGCATGTGAGTTGTGTTAAAATGAAATTGGAATGAATGGAAATGAACTTACCTTTGTCATGGGGATTTAAATATTGTTAGTCAAAGATGCAAGGTGAACGATGGCATACCAAACACCATTGGAGATTTATGTGTAATTGGAGACGCATATTTCTTGATTGCCATTCTGCCCGTATTTTTTGCATTCTGTCACGTTGATGAATGTGGTTTATGCGTTTCAGGGAAAATTTATTTGTAGTAATAATTGTATAGTTGGACGGAGGCGATATAATGGTACTTCTGGATTCAATACTAGAAGAAATATGTTTTGTATATGTTGCAATGTAAGTATTGATCCCTCAATTTCGTCCCAATAGTTATATAGTTGTGTTATTTTTGAGTCCGTATGTCATGTTGCAAAAGAAAGAAAATGTTAGAATCAAATGTATAGAAAATATAATGAAATTGTAATATTTGCAAACATGATTAACAATGATTAAATTTGATTGTTGTTCAAAGGTATGAAAGGTATGTTATGGAATAGATTGAGCTTAATAAATAAAGAAACCTTTTGGTGATGTTAACGTATGGATTGGAGCAGATCATCTGGAGGTGGCATTGAACGGAGAATTTATTCTGTGTGTTTTTTGCGAGAAATGTTTTTTTTGTCCTTCATTTTATTGTAACGATCGAAACTAAATGCGAGGAAAATCTGGAGATCTTGTAGAGAAGGTACTCTTGAAATTGTTGTGAATGTGAGACCCTGGCGTTCAACTTTCCCAATGTCAATTGTTGGTTTTGGCAGTGTCATACCTTGAGATTTATGTATGGCTAATGCCCAAGCCATCTTTATTGGAATTTGCATATGTCCATTTCCTTTTATTGCTGGAACAGGAAAGTGAATGGGATTTCTTTCATCCCAAGGAGGCTCGATGTATTTGGGAAAAACAATGACAACAAATGTTGGAAGTTGTGGAGGTGCAGTTGATTCTTTGTAAAAGATGGTTATAATTTCTCCAAGGGAACCATTAACAAGTCCAACAGAAACCCAAAGGTTAGAAGTGAACATAGCTTTTTGCCCATTTCATAGTAACACAATTCGCTCAAGCTGCTCGTCTTCTGAGGAAATGTTGGAATATGTGTTGTCATTTTCAACAATGGATCTTGTGACCAGAGTGTTTAGAGATGTTATCATTTGCTTATTATGGACCGCTGTTTGAGAATTTCTTGGAAATAGATGCATGGAATCATGGAAGTAATGTATTTCATCTTTTGATAAAAAGGAATCTGTGCGCGACATGAGTATGTTGTAATCGTTGATCGTTGGATTTGCATTTCTAATGTTCTGAAGGATGTTCCTAAAAGTAACCTGGGCGATTTTGTTGCATTGTTGACGAAATATTGTGTCTAATGTGATCACTATGTTGAAGATGTTCCACATTGCGCTTCCGTGGCTCATGTCTGCATATAGAAGTATTTCTTTGACGGGCGCTAACTAGCTGAGATCACCAACCAATATAATGGAAAAACCACAGAAAGGAGTGTTTCTTTGTAGTGGAAATGCCTCTTGAAGACGTTCGTCAATATGGCTGAGAAGCTTTGGTCCAATGAATCTCATTTCATCAATTAGTATGTACCTTATATGCTTGAATTCTTCTTGGAATTTTGCAAGAGCATTGCCTTCTAATGGCATAATATCCTTTATAGGAAGGTGGAGAGCGGAATGGATTGTCGATTCTTGTATGTTGAAGGCAACAACGCCTATAGGGACGAGAATCCTGATCGGTGAAGGTTATGGGTTTGCAAGGGTTAGGAGCATATCTTTGATGCAACTGATGAGGAGGGATTTTCTTGTACCAGCAATGCCCTGTATTATCATTCCGAGAGTGGGTAAACTATCCTTCTTAGCAAAATTATTAGAAATAATATTTACAACATTTCTTTGCATTGGAGATAATGTAGTAAGGGTCGTCAGGATATGTTGATGTGTTTGAAGAATGCATAGGATGGAGTAGCTATTCTCAATGAATTGTATGGCATTATTTTGTAGATCTAATGGGATAGTGGTATGATTCTAGTTATGGTTGTCATCAAAGCCACAAAGGCCAAGCATGTCAAAGTCATTTATGAGGAGCTCATTTGTAGGGTATAATTGGGAGAGTAATTCCCATTCATTTATTTCCATGGTGTCTGGAGTATTTGCTTCATGAATATTTGAGCTATCATTTGCGACAAATTCAATATCAAATAGTGTGTGGTGTTGATGCCAAGGTTTGTAGAATGGAAAAAATGTTTACTAATTTGTAATGAATTCTGCAGTAGAATCTTCTATATCTTGTACGATATGGCGAAAGGGTTTGTATAGCATAAGTTCAACTCTACAAAAGTTTGCATAGCAAGGTTTGGTTGTGGATGGTATAGAGGAGTAGCATGGTATGACCCGAATAATTGCTTCTATAGGTATAAGTTTCCATTTGTTTGTTTTGGAACAAGGATCATATGACCAGGATCTTGCTACTTCTATAAGTGATGTGGATTCTGAGGTAGATGGGCATTGGATATATGTATCTATGATGTGTGGGGATGTAGAGGAGGTGGCGCTAGTTTGCCGAAGGCACATATAAATTTGTTGGCTTACGTTTAAAGAAAAGAATGATCGACTACATAATGTTAATGGTAATTTTTGTAGCATATGGTAGGTTTCTTGTGCTCAAATGTCACAATCAATAAGGGTTTTTGCAAGGAATTTTCGAAATGTAGATGTTGCTGGGTCAGCAATGGGTGAAGTGAGGACAATTATATGTAGCATGTGGTGGAAGCTTTCAGATTTTTTTTCTGCTTTGGATGCATATTTTGCGATATATTTTTGTACAACATGTATGGAGAGTATTGGTTGGTAGTCAACATTTGCACGCCAAATAGATAGGATGGTAGGGTTATGGGTATTGAGTCGATCATCGTTGCGAGTAGGGGTGTATGTTTTTTGGCCATTGGATTCAATGAATAAGGATGATTTTGGATGTAATTCCCATGGTGATTTATAGCGACATTCGAATGAGGATCCTTTCTTTCTTAGGCATGTGATTTCGATGCATTTTGTGTGACGTTCAATGCAATTGATGAATTGTTCATAATCAATGAAAGGATTTATTCTGAAGATTTGCGGCATGGACAATAGACAAAGGTCTTCTGAATTTGTCCAAGAAATTGGTTGGTTTGAAATCAAAGGAATACGAGGATTCCAAGATGAAATATATTTTTCAAAGAACTGCCTAGTAATATCAACTGCTTCTGTGTCTTCCCAGTTGAGGCTTTCCATATCAGGTGCATTTTCTATCCAAAGGAAACCATGGATGTGTGCAGATCCTCTATGTTGCCATTCATATTTGTCAAGTATGCATTTTTGTAAGATACTTTTGTAGTAGATGAGGTATGATGTTTAGAGAGTTACGAAAGAAATGTGGTAGAATGTGTACCTGTACTAGTAGTCTTTTTTTTTCAAGTGTTTCTCGAAGATAACTTCACGAAATGCCGTGAATCTATGGTGCATATATAGTGATGTTAAATGTGGTTTAGAGATAATGTTATCATTTCTCAATTGTACTTGTTTTGCAATATCAGAAGGTTGACATCTGGGCATGACTACATGAAGATCAGGACATTTTGTATCAGCTTCACTTAATGTGAAGAAGAACGTCGAGCAACCAAGTTGAGATATCATGTCCATCAGTTCATTTTTAGCTTTGTGCCAAAAATATCTTGTTCGACATAAAGAGAAACCGAATCGCATGACTTGCTCTGCCAATTGCTCATCTGGAAATTGTTCTAATCAGATGTTTAGATCTTGAATAGATATTGGAAAGTTATCTGCAATGTTCTTTTTCAGAGAAACTGAGGTTGTTTCTTGACTGCAATGTCACATAATGAGATTATATATGCAATAACAAAATCGTGGGTGTTTTCTGAATCTGTTATCATAGTAAAGTATGAGATGAAGTGCATATTCATGTAACTGCGTTGCTTTCATTCTTGGTTGATTTGGCATTGCAGCTCTTATGGGAAAAAGGGTGGGGAAAGCCATAGAGAGTAGACCTTATGTGTTGTATTTATTGATTGGGTATAAGCCAATTGGTGGCCATTCAATATTAGTATCATAATGGTGGTTGTAAGCATGTAAATAATGGTGGATTTCTTGGATTTTTGTATTTGTATTAGGAATAATGGGTATGAATGATGATGTTTGGTGTAGGGATGGGTTTGTGGAATCTTCAGTGGGCTCAAGTGGTGGTTCAGGTGAAAGGTGGACAGTTGTTTTTGTAGTATTGGAATGGGGAAGGGAGGAGGAGACATCTGTGGGGATTTCTGGTAAGGATGCTAGTGTGTTTTTGTCAATATGATCATTCTTATAGTATGGGTCATTTGCCAATTTGTATTTTAATGCAGCAAGAACGTGATATCTACTGACAATGAAATCATAAGCATGATGGTCATTACTATGACAGGTGACAATTAGAATATCCAAGTCTTCAACATGTCGTGGCAACATGCTTGTAATTTTTGTAATGTCTTGTGGAAAACAAATTGTGTGGCAACTGTATTTATATTGGCCACCACGTGCATGTGTTACCTACAGTATAGGGTTAACCCTGGCAATGATAATTTCTTCTATTTGTGAATGAGACGTAAGGATAGCTGGCTGAGGACCAATGTCCATGTTGTTTGATAATGTGAAGCGATGACCCTTTGTTTCAGAGATGCATCTGGAACAACAATACATTTGGTTCGAATTGCAGATATGATTCAAGACAAATGGAGCATGGGAATTTAGGTGCAAGTTTATCAATATTTGCACAGAATTCTCGATGTGCTTCATCAATGTAAACGTTGCTAAAAGCATGTTCAAAGGACGGGTTAGGGCAATGCCGTATGGATGTATTTGTTTGAGAGGTTTGCTGAAAAGATAGAGAGTTTTGTAATTGCAAAGGAGGATTGTTTTCAGGGTGGGAATTGGGAAATACAGAGAGGTTTGATGGCAAATGTGAATGTTCACCATAAGTTTCAAATGATGAATGTTGGTTTTCCTTCTATATTTTTTTTTTACATTCTGTGATGCCTTTTTTTCCTGATAAAGCTCACGTTGACGTGCATTTATTCGTTCTTTATTTACTACATAGTATCTTCAGGCATGTTCATCATTACCGGAAGAATACATTTACAAAAGTTATGGTACCTATAGGCAAGAGAGGAGAAAACATGAATGTTATTTGGAAAGAACAGCCATGTTATTGTATAAAAGTGAAAGAGGAGAAAGAAATTGAAGTTTTGAATAGTTTTATGTGAATTTTTATTTGAATAATTGTTTGAAAGAACATTTTAGTAATTTTCATTTATACATGTAGATAGTTGCATGTGTAATGCAGCAAGTTAGTCAGTTGTTAAAAGAAAGAAGATGGAAAAAATGTGAATAAGTGTACATACACAATGCTAGATACAATGCAGGACGAATATTTATTTCAATACTATATAAGGGAATCTGAGGAGAAGGCATGCAATAGTATATGGTGCAAAATTGTACTTATAAAATAAGATAATAGAAACTATCAGAAAGCGAGGAATACATTTTGCGATATTTATCTACGATATCGAGATGTTATCAATTGCTCGAAGGATGTTGTTGCATTCTGTTGTGAAATGTAAGCTTTCTTATTTCCATTTCAACCGTGGTATTCCTTTAAAAGCTTTTGTCTTCGTTGATATTATGAAGATATGATCTGTCCATAGTGCTTTGGAGACAATTTCCTTGATTAGATCTCGATTTGAGGATAACAAATAGAACTCTTTGGCATTATTCCCAAGAATTATAGATCTCGTGTCTTCGAAAGCAACAATTGAAGCTAATTCACCAGTGTGATCTTGTATGTTGATCTTCAGTAATTATCTATAATCATAGTTAGTTACTTCGGCGTTTCATTTTGGGAAAAACCGCATGCATGTATTTTGTGGAATAAGTTTTTTCATGAATTTTTTCCCATAAATGATAGACAAGCAAGAAATGTAGCAAAAACCATCCATCCCAATTTTTGTTATTGTGCCCTTCAATTGGAAGAATTCTAGTTTCTCTAAGGAATACATACTGTAAATATTAGCAATTGTTATTTTTGTTTTTTTGATGGCCAAAAGGAGATCTTATTGTCAAGGATGTAGAAGCTACAGTTGAACCTTCTTTTTTAAACCATGACTTTAGCGTGTGGGCCTCTTCAATGTCAGAATCTACAAGAATAATGGATTTTGTTGTAGTGATGACATTTTTTCCATTAAATTCTCCAACATGGGCAGACTTTTTTTTTTCCACTGGAAAAATCAGTAATTTTCATTAAGATTAGAAAATTACATATAGTAGATGCCGTTGGCATTGCTGTGATGTTCATACAAAATTCACCTCGCAGGGTGTTGTATCAGAGCATATTACAAAAAAGAGCTAGATACATGCATATGTCTGGCTGTTTTAGCCTGTTCGAGATCGCATAGGATCCATTTGCATACAAAATAATAACCATAGTTATGTACAGTTTCCCATCATGACAAAAAATACTATCCATTACTGTCAGCTATCGGGACTGTTGTCCCTCTGTTCTCTCTGGTCTATGTATGGCCTATGATAAAACCTGCGTTCTTCAGTCCCTTTCTGCTCCACAATTAGCCATTCGCCTCTGGGTAGTATCGAGGCCTCTTTGGATAATTTGTCAGCCTCGCTGTTATGTTCTCTGTAAATGTGTAAACAAGAGAAATGATTAAATGCTGCTTTGAGTGTGAGAGCATCATATAATATATTGCTGAGAGTGTGTGTATGACATGTAGTGACATTATTGATCCAGTTAACAACCATCATTGAATCCCCAAATATGTTAAGATTTGAATGCTGATGTGTTAAAGCGAAATGCAATAGATTTTGAATGGCAGAGAGCTCAGCAAAATTATTAGATCCTCTGCCGAATCCCATTTTTACAAGGTATCTGTGGTGTTCATTTATATGCAGTACGAATCCACCTCCACAACCCGTTTGGTTTGCTGCCCCATCGAAGAAGGCCCACGGGGTCGATTTGTCAATAGTGGGCAGTGCCTGTATCGACCTGGTTCGAGGGGGGGGAGGGTCGGGTAATTCTTGATACGCGGCGATGATGGTAGCTTCTGTCCGGGGCCAAAATACAGCTTGATCCTCGAATATGACACGATTCCGCGCTAGCCAAGTATACCATGTTGCCACGAGGGGAAGGTTTAAGAGTTTGGAGCCCGGGTGACTGTGAGTCCATGCAGTCCATGCACCCGAGAGATCATCCCCATTCCAATTCCCCGCTATGCCCAATTGAGTGCATATGTTGTTCCATAGAGTGTGTACAGCCGGACAATGGAGAAAAATGTGATCCGAGGTCTCAGATGCCGCCTTGCAAAATGAACACCAGGAAGGACCATAGATGGATCTGCGAGTAAGATGTTCGCCCGTGGGGACGATGCCTTTGAGGGCACACCAGAAAAATAATCTGGAGCGAGGTGGAGCCTTTAACTTCCAAATGACATGCCACCACGAAGGTATTGGATCAGGTATTCTGTGAGTGATGAGTGCTCTGTATCCAAACTTAGGTGCGTATATACCATGATCCGCCTTACACCAAATGAGTTCATCAGGTCCTTGTTTGATGCGGATATGGGATTCAGTTAATGCAATAATATAGTCACTCCATTCCTGATGCCATTGCGGGGGGAGATCGAGTTGCTGGGCCGATTTCCAAGCTTGGGAAAATATGTCTGTGCGCAGATGATCGGCGATATGGGCAAAATTCCGAATGTCTCGATTATGTAGGTGTGTAATGAGGTCACGGTTGAGGATGTGTCTACCCCCACTGTTGATCCACGGATCCAGGCCAATCCTGCCCGACGAACCATCATTAATTCTCCATACTAGATTATCTCGAATGAGGGGAAGGGAATGAATCAGGGCCTTCCAAATTGATGAGCATCCCTTCGATGACCAAGTTGGTAATCTAGCCCAATCCATAATGTTCTGGGGCCAGATGTATTTGTGATAGGATACATGTGCCCATAGATTTTGTCTGGTTAATAGGGTCCATCCCATCTTAGCAGCAAGAGCCATAGCGAAATCAGGAAGGTCTTTGAGACCCCATCCACCCCATTTTTTGGGCAAAGATATTTTCTTCCACCTAATCCAAGCAAAAATTCTTTTATCCTGATTCCCATTCCAAAGGTATCGGTTGCACAGCTGCTGAAGTCGTCCTAGGATATTCCTCGGTATCCATGCAAGTGCCATCCAGAATACCGGGGTAGCCTCTAAAACAGATTTAATGAGCACCAATCTGCCAGCCCTAGAGAGGAATCTGAAGCTCCAGCCTGTGAGTCTTTTTTCCAATTTGGCAACCAACCAGACCCAATCAGCTATTCTTTGACAAGTAGGCTTCAGTTTGAAACCCAGATATTTGAGACCTCTATCCAGAGGGAGAACATTGTAGGGGAATACCTGAAGGGCTAGCCGGGATTCCTGTACCGAAGTGCGAGTGCAAGTGATGGTTGATTTCAACTGATTTGGTAGCATACCTGTAGCAGCAGAGAATAGTTGTAGGATCTTTGAGAAAGTCCGAGAGTCTCGAACACTGCCATCAAGAAGGATGAGAACATCGTCCACGAAGAGCAGATGAGTGAGAGCGCATAGGTCGGATATGCGGAGGCCCCCTACATCTCCAGCCCTTTTTGCAGAGTCCATGAGGCGGCTAAGTCCTTCCATGACCAAAAGGAAGAGCAGGGGAGATAGGGGGCAACCCTGTCTCAGTCCTCTTTCGGAATGAAAAAAGGGGGAGGCCGAGCCATTAATGAGGATGCTGAAGGTAGGGGAGGATATACAGGCCATGATCCATGAGATGTAGGCATGAGGAAAACCCAGGTGGATTAGGATCATTTTGATATAGAGCCAGCTGACCCGGTCGAAGGCTTTTGAGAGGTCAATTTTGAGGAGGATGGCTTTAAGGTGCCTGGACCATATGGAGTGTATTGCTTCTTGGGCGAGACCAATGGCCTCATGAATCTGCCTAGATTCAAGGAAAGCGAATTGTTGCGGGGCAATGGATCTGGAGAGGATAGGTCTAAGTCGATTTGCAATGGTCTTAGAGATGATTTTATAGAGGCAATTGCACAAGGAGATAGGCCTGTAATCATCGAAGGATTCAGGGGAGTCAGATTTAGGGATAAGAGCAATGAAAGTAGAATTGATGGCATGATAGATGGATCCCGTAGTCCTGCTCTCCTCGACCACACCCAGCAGATCCTGTCCCAGGACATCATAGAAGGCTAAATAAAATTCAATGGTCCATCCATCCGGGCCAGGGCTCTTGTCTTTTTTGAACCATTTCAGCACTCCTTCCAGCTCCTCTGCCGAGACCGGATCATTTAGAGCCTCCACGTCTTCTTCCTCCACAAATCTCGGGAAGTGATTTGCCACATTAATGATATCAGGTAGATTTACTTCACGGGGACACTTGTATAGTTCCCTGAAGTGAGTGGTGCCCAGATGAGCGAGCTTGTTAAAAGTATCTGCGATATCACCATCCGGGGTAGGGAGCTTCCAGATAGTATTTGATACTTTCCTGCTCTTGGCAAAACTATGAAAGAACTTCGAGTTTTCATCCCCAGCTTGAATCCATAATGCCCTACTCCTCAGTCTAATGGATTCCTCTCTCTCTTTGAGGATCTTTGCTTTTTGATTCTCCAATTCAATCAGCCTGCATTTATCTGCTGCTGTTATGAACCCCAGCCCCCTTTCGTCGGTGAGAGAGCTTAATTCAGCTTCAATATGGGTAAGTTGTGCAGTGTCTCGGGCCTGTTTCTCCTTTGCCCAAACAATAGATATATGTTTAATTTCAGAGAGATTCCTGCAGAACCCTTTAGCAAGAGATTCTGTGTCATTGATAGGGTGTGAGGACCAGTAGTCCGATATCATCTTGACATATGATGGATCCTTCAGCCAGGTATGATTAAATTTGAAAGGTGCCTTGGGTTTCTTGAATGGACCCTGAATCTCCAGATATATTGGAGTGTGATCCGACAAACCCCCCGAGCCAACCCATTGTTTGTAGTGTTGCAAACGCTGAAGGAGTGTCTCCTTCATAAGGAATCTGTCAAGTCTGCGGGCAAGTGCAGCATCCCCTACCCGCCGATTCCTCCATGTGGGAAGAATTCTCTGCATGGGTATATCCATAAAATTAGTTTGCTCAAGCAGATTGGTCATGTAGTCGGTAATGGGGTCAAATTGAGCTGCCGAGCCCCATGACTCCCTGAATCCCAGAGAGAAATTAAGGTCTCCTCCAATAACAACCCGGTCTTCATTCATCATAGTGAGATGTAGAAGATGCTGCCAGAACGATTCTCTCTGGGTGCAGGGGGCATAAACATTGACAATTCGAAGGTTCATACCAAGTTCAGCAGAGTATATGTCAAGCCCTAGAAAACCCGATCCTCCCCAAGTCGAGTCCACCTTAATGGAGCGAGGGTTGATACCAATGGCCAGACCTCCAGATCGGCCTACGACATCAATGGCAGAGAAGATCCAGCCAGGGGTCAAAGCTTGCATGGCTCGAGTAATCTGATCTGCAGAACAGAGGGTCTCTTGGAGCATGATGATATCGATAGGATCAGATTCAATGAGCCGCTTCATGGCTAGTTTCTTGGAGGAACTAGCCAATCCTCTGCAGTTGAAGGATAGGCACTTCATGGGGGAACACCTCTCGGGGTGTGTCCTGCTCTAAGGACCCCGTCAATGGTCGATTGCCGGCCTGATACAACCTCTGCCCCGGCTTGTTTAATAGCCTTTGAGAGATGGGATTTTCTTCCTCTGGTATTCATGGATCCCCCCTCAGGTACCGCAATGCCCAGACCCGAATGTCTGATAGGAGGCTCTTTGGCTAGAGTCCTGGACCGGAGAAAATATGAATGAGGTGGGGAGGGCTCCGAGGGAGACAGGGAGGGGCTAGCCACGGGGGAGGAGGTGGAAATGATGGGATCAGTGGTGCAGATTAGGGGGGAGATGATAATGCACAGTGAACCATGGAAGTCTGTGAGGAGGATCCATACTCATTCATAACATCAATAGAAGAATGCAAGGGTGGGGAAAGAGTACCCGAGACCATACCAGCTTCTGCTGCCGAGCGTGCCCTGGTCCTTGGTGGAGAGGGTTTCCGAAGTCCCGGATCGACCACAGGAGAGGTTGACTATGGGGGCAGTCCCGAAGAGGCAGGACGTGAGGTAATGGGAGATGTCGTCCTGGTTGGAGCCGGGGTACCTCTCGGAGTATCTTCTGCTTTCTTGTTGAGTGGGCAGTCCTTCGCAAGGTGTCCCACTTTGTGACATCGCCTGCAACGGAAGGGGACTCCTTCATAGTCCAATATCTGCACTCTGATACACCTTCCCCACTGTAGAGTGATCTGTTCCTCAAGTCCTTCACGGGTGTCAAGATGGACCAATATCCGCGCTAGGGTTCGGTTCCCAGATTCAACATATGTGCGATCGTAATCCAGGTAAGTCCCCAGGGCATTTCCGATCCTAATGAATACTTCTTCAGCCCAAAACGGCAGTGGTAGGCCTGGCAGGCGTACCCAAATTGGTCCGGCTCCGATCTGTTCACGTTCTGGGTCGAAGAGGGGACTCCATCTCTTGAGGAGGACCGGGGCCATTTCAATATGCCAGTATCTGCCCAAAACCAGATTTGTGTGACTTTCCTTGGAGAAATGAAGGGAAAACCATCCTCTGGGGAGGACATGGACCACAGGTAGGTCGAAAAGAACACCGCCCCAGATCTCCTTTACCCATTGTGTGAGCCGCTTCACCGAGTATGTCCTTCCCCTAACATGCCCTACCAACACAGTGTTGGCAATGTCCATGAGTTCTCCGAGAGGCTTCGATTCGTCGAACTTAATGGAAATGTCCTTGGCCGTAGCCTTTATGCACTTGATCTTCTTTTTGCAGGTGCGGGGAGCCGACGGATGGTCGACCAGGGGATTGGTAATACCATCCAGAGATGGGGGTTTTGCGGGCCTAACTTTGACAGCAGGGGTTTCGAAGCAGCCGGAGGGACGGACTCCCGAAGATGAGGGATGAGATGCAGGGGGAACCGGCGGAGGGGGGGAGGGCACCGAAAGGAGGGGAGGGGCCAGCGGATCAAAAGAGGGCGAAGGGGGCGTATGAGTAGCCAAGAAATGCAGAGAGCCCGGCGAGAGCGGGGGGACCTCAAATTGCGGTGAATCGATAGGGTAAGTTCCTGCAGAGGTCTGAGGAGTGCGATGAACGGCCAGCGAGACGGAGGGCGGGTGCTGCGGCAGATCCGGAGCAGTCGTAGATGAAGAAGGCGCAAACTGTGAGCGAGATGCAAAGCTAGGGTTCCCGAAAATAGCCTTGTCCGGCGAAGGATCCTCCGTGTAGTCCACCGCCTCTAGCTCCATGTCAGCCATAACTGTCTCTTGAACGGCGACCGAAAGCGACTGGTGGAGAATCCAATGGAGATGTTGTAGCAGTAATGACCCAGAGCTGTGACCGCGGCGGTAAAACAGAGCGAGAATGGTAAAAAACCCTAGCCGCGTTGATTCTGCAGTCGACACCGAGGAACCCTTCAGCCTAGTCCCTTACGCGTGCGCGCCATCAGAGCCAGTTTATTTCTTTGAAAGGGTTGATTATTTTGGAAAGTCTTCAACATGGGCAGACTTGATTGCAATGATGGGGTTATTTCCAGCAACACATATGGAGAATATTTCTTGTAATACAACATCAAAATTTCCTCCTCAAAATATTGCATCCATGTTATACCCAGACATGTCTTGAAGTTGTAGTGTTTGTTTAGTAACTTCAAAGATGTATTTTCTACGTATAGTGCACACACTGGAAATGTCAGTGACAATACCAAGAATATCAACAATGGATTTGACATTTGTTGTTCTGATATCATTGATTAATTTTATATTGAATTGCACCATTGGCTTATGTTTTTCTTCGCTGGCAACATGCTCTATTGTAGATGTTGCATTTAACAAAATTTCCCAGTCATTGTTTAAGTGGTTGTATTGATTGTTAGCCATTTTAATATTCCCTTTAGAGATAATGTAGACATTTCCATGTTGGATTTTGTCAAAAAAATAATCGGCAACATTTTTGAAACAAGTAATATGTATTTCTCCACCTTCTGTATTGAACAGGTCAAAACCAAACACTTTACCAGGTCCGTATTGATTCTGAAATTGTCGAAGAGTTGTTTTCCTTTGAACGTATCCTTTTATGCACCAATTTGAATGGTAAGGGTTTAGTGATTTGATGGGAATTTGGACTGGCATGACAGATGGGGTTGGAGTAGTTGGAAGAGGGTAATGCCTTTTTGATGAAGGATCTTGGTTCGATGAGGAGGGAGTGTCTTCTTCAAATGTGATCAGGATACTCATATTTTTTGGATTACCAATTAAGGGTGAAGATGAAATATAAATCTCAAAGTCTATTAGCTTTATAGACCTACACGACAAATGAGTCGTAGGAATAATTGTTAGAGGTGGAAGTGTTATCGATAAAAATGTTAAATTTGAAATAAGAAATTTATAGAAAACTTACATTGATGGACTAATATCTGAAGTAGTCCAACTTTTAACATTTATAACATAACCCTTTTGCAGCAAGCTTGTTGCTACGAGGTCATTGAAATCTGTTGGAAGCATAAGGTGTTTCTTATGTGTGCCGTCAGATGTCAGTGAGATATTGTGGAGTTGAATTTTGCATTGATTGTATGGGTTCAAGTTCAACAATTCGTAGGTATGGTTGAAAGTAGAGATAACAAAATAAGTATTATACAAAAAAAAAGTCAAAAATGTGGTTTTCTTCACATAAGATGTTTAACATTCATTACATTCCTATAACACTACATGAAAATTTATGAACTAAAGGGTAGGAAGCATGTTCAATTTGTTTGTAATTGAGTGGTTATCTAGGCTTGTAAACATAAAAATGAAGATATTTATGACAACAACTTCTATATGATCATTCTTTTTCAAACATAGTTAAAACTATAAATTAACAATTTCAAAAACCTATGCATGTTAGAAACAATCAGACATGTGTAACATACTTAATACTATAAATTGTAAATTTCATAAACCTACGCATGTTAGAAACATTTCGTATGAAAAATTCCTATTAAGGTTGAAACCTAAGCTACGAAATATGTTCTAAATGCTATAGTCTCCACAAAATGAAAAGTGTAGAACTGTCATTCAATGCATACCAACATTCCCTTTTCAGTAGAAGTAATATTCGTGCAAAATTCATGGTGTTTCAAATTTATGTACTCTACAATCTAATTATTAAGCTATCCAAGGCAATTTTCCAATTGTTATGTACGAGACAAAGATATTGCCTGGACGAAATATCATTGAATATTTTAACAGAAAAATGTGTACAAATATTTATAGGCACAATTTCATAAACCTACACATGTTAGAAACAATTAGATAGGCGTAACATACTTAATACTATAAATTGTGAATTTCATAAACCTACGCATGTAAGAAATATTTCGTATGAAAAGTTCCTATTAAGGTTGAAACCTAAGCTGCGAAATATGTTCTAAATGCTATAGTCTCCACGAAATGAAAAGTGGAAAATTGTCATTCAATGCATACCAACATTTCCTTTTCAGTAGAAGTAAGATTCGTGCCAAATTCATGGTGTTTCAAATTTATGTACTCTATAATCTAATTATTAAGCTATCCAAGAAAACTTTCCAATTGTTATGTAGCAGCAAAGATATTGCTTGGGTGAAATATCATTGAATATTTTAACATAAAAATGTGTACAAAAATTTATAGGCACACTCCTTATACCTCAAGTTTTTTGGTTTCAGCTTCAGATTTTGAAGTCTGCAGATTTATCCAAGCTTCAATTCTTGCTTCTTCTTGTTGGTAGCTGAACTTTACAAACAAAGAATAATTATGAAGAATAAGAGGAGAGTGATAGTTTAGCAATAATATAATCATATTATATTGTAAAGTATTGATGAAACCATGCTCAAATCAGTACAAATATTAGCCCATAGGTCCTCATTGCCTTTGATCCTTAGTTAAACATTCCTGAAGCTAGTAAAGTGTTTAGAAGTCCATAAAAGATTTACAAAAGTGACTGTGTAAAAATGAAATTTACAAGAGAAATCTGGAGACAAATTAATAGTTTTTATTCGAAACAGAGTATGCAAGGTTCTATTTCTTGTTGATTGAAAACTCCAGGGGACATAGACTTTACATTTTAGAAAGCAATAGCACAACTTGTGTATTGGCCAATATTCATTGTTGCCACATTATCAGATAATATTTTGGGTGTTATATGGATGCAACAAACATAAAAAATGATGGACATTGAAGTGGGCCTCTAGTCCCATGTGTCATGGTCACTTGTGACCATGTCTATAGTGTAGTCAAGAACATATAAAGAGATGTAGTGCCTAGTTACTAGTACAATGAGGTGGTATCATTATGCAAAATTGACCAAAATCACCTTGTAACCATATCTTCTAAACAACCTGAACATAGCAAAGAACATTTTTGAAGTGAAATGCATGCATCGACAAAAATGGTCCTAATACCTTAAAATTAGATCTTTGTGCCATTAATATTTTTAAGTTTAAGAGTATAGATTCTAGAAGCTATATATCTCGAAGTTAAAGAGTATAGAAGCTACCATAAATGTTTATTGGTGTTTGATTTAGCCATACTAGTTCCTAAAATAAAGCAACCCATGTTGTTGTAGTTGTGGTATTGATTGTTACTCTAGACTGTTGGAGTAATATCTGTAATGTTTGTGCTTCTGGGAAATACCCTTGAATATGAGGCATTTGATTGTTTACTAAACTTCCTTGTAGTAATCTGATGGTGCACCAGTTTTTCTTAGGTACACTCTATACTCAACAATCATATAAAGTGAGTGATTATTTTCCATTCAAATGGATTAGTAGTAAATGGAAAGAGGGATTGTATGGGACATCAATGGCAACTGTTGGAAATAAATGGGGTGCGGTTATGTCAAGGAATGCAGGGCTTTCAAATAAGGTGATCGTTTTGTTCTGAAAAATCAGATAGCATTATTGTTATTCTTCACAGAAGTTCATGATGGACATTGAAGTGGGGTCTCTAGTCCCATGTGTCATGGTCACTTGTGACCATGTCTGTAGCATAGTCAAGAACATATAAATATATGTAGTGCCTAGTTATTATTGGAAATAGAGTATGCAAGGTTCTATTTCTAAATCTAAACCTATTTAAATAAACTCCCATATTCTTTGAATGTTGTGTTGCTTTTCATGAAAGCAATATTATCATGCATAAATAAATGTAAAACATATTGAATTTTACAACGGGTTTGGTTCCCAAATACATCCATATAGATAACCAGTTGTTGTTTGCGTGGATTCAGCTGTTAAGCTTGACCTTTGACATGTTGAAGAAATTTAAATCTTATAACCTTTACACCTAAAGACAAAGAATTTACATAGTATAACTTATTAGTCAATTTACTTGGTCTCATCTCCCATAGAAAGAGTAGAGGAGGATAGACATCGAAAAAAATGGTCCTAATACCTTAAAATTAGATCTTTGTCCCATTATTATTGGTGGGAAGTAACTATAGGTAACTATAGTTTAATGATGTAATGGTGGACATTGAATAAGTATACTGTAGTTGTAATTACACCACAAGCTTCGAAGCTATAGCCAATTTTGCCCTCTGAACTGGTAAAATACTTTATGTTAGAGAATCCTAAGCACCTCTAAAATGTGAGATTACACTAATAAAAGCAATGCCGATTACAGTAATAGACACAATTTTGAACTTTTAAAAAATATTTTAAATCGCTCTAAAAGGGAGAAAGATAACCCACACAAGGCATGCACAATTTACGCAGCCCGTAGATGAGGAAAAACAACTTAGAGAAGATCAATCCATTCAAGTAGGTAAGGAATCAACCTAGTTGGTTTGAAGTCAACCAACAAGAGACAAATCGACCAAATGGAGTTGATTTGACCCGAGAAGATATTAGAGTTGACTTACACAGCTATGACAAAACAAGAAAGACATTATGATTTCTCCACTTCTAAAAATGTTTGGAGAAACAAAAATAACAACACTCAACAATAGTGCAACAACTCAGTTTCTACAGCCATTGATCTTAAAACCTTAAGGGAACTGAATGGTGGACATATTGAAACTGTTAGCATCTAAACCATATGAGGCAAAGAACGTTCTCAATTATGAACTATCAAATGTAATATGAAACTCATCATACTAACCATTAACAGTGCTAAGAGAAGTCTAGTCCATTAAACATAAATATTGAATGATACAAATTCTGCCCTACTGTCTTCTCTGTCTTTAAACAGCAGCAATAGACAATTTATATCACTGACTTTCAGATGGCATTTTGGCAATACAATGGTAAATGGAAGATTCAAATCATTTGATTTCATGGATATTTATCATTGCATAACTGAGTATATGTTCGACACCTTCATGGTGTTTTACATTTCTACAGTCCATTCAAGTGAGATCACCTATTATAGCTTCACATTGTTATGCATGTCTAATCTTGAAATAACCAGCACTTAACTTGTCAAAATGAGTTCGGAATTTTTCATCTCTACTTATCAATCCTAGCTAGATTCGACCTTAGGAAATCTCCCCTTAGGTAAGGAAGTCCCTTCTTAGCCTTAAAGCAAGAGGCAAGGCCTTGGCTCTCCCATTGGCTTGGGACTTTTTCCTTAGGAGAGGGTTCAAGAAGTAACAGAAACCAAAGGTAAGTCACCTTAAAATCTTTAGATATGTTGCTTATAAGGTAGTTATGGGGGAAGTATGAGTGAGCACTAACTTCTATTAATCTTATAACTTTTACACCTAAAAACAAATAATTTACATAATACAACTTATCAGTCAATTTACTTGGTCTCATCTCCCATAGAGAGAGGAGAGGAGGATAGATATACAATAGTGACTGTGTAAAAATTATTCACTTTATAGTGATGATTCTTGGGGAATATCCCCATACTATCTTCTGGAGGAGACAACTTACAGAAGAAACAGAACTGGTATATGTTCAAAGAACTTATTTTGATGAGTCCATCTAAGGAAACCAAACCTATTTATATAAACTCCCATGTTCCCTAAGTATCCTAGGTGGAGAATAATTCTGACTGTGTAAAAATGTTTGGATGTTGTAATTACACCACTTAAAAGATGATTAAGGTTACTATTCAGAAGCATATGAGATGAGATAAAACAGAACTGGTATATGTTCAAAGAACTTATTTTGATGAGTCCATCTAAGGAAACCAAAACCATATGAACCTATAAAATGTTCTAACTTCTAAACAACTTGAACATAGTAAGGAACATTGTTGAAGTGAAATGCATGCATGACAAATATGGTCCTAATACCTTAAAATTAAATCTTTGTGCCATTAATATTGGTGGGCAGTAACTATAGGTAACTATAGTTTAATGATGTAATGGTGGGCACTGAGTAAGTATATTGTACAATAGCATTAGGCATTTTGTAGCAATACCTTGATGGATCAGTGGCAAATTATATAGGTTCGATAAAACAACCTATATCGCTTAAAGTGTGATCAAGATATTTGATATATTTGGTAAATGCATTAGAAAATGAAATTGTAGGACAATACATTGAGTCTCGGATTGTTTCAAAAATGATATATAGCATTGGTAAAACTTTCTGATTTATCATATATTCCTTTTCAGATATAACAACATGTTAAAAAGACATCAAAGAGACACTCACAATGAAAGATATTTAAATGAATTAGATCTGCATTCATTCTATGGCGAAAATAAAGGCAAATCATACACATTATGTTTTGATGGACTGTCTGACTTTGATGATGATAACGAGTCTAATTCTAATCATCTCACAGGTTTGATTCAAGAAGATTTAGAGACCCAATCATATGTTAACATGTTTGATAGACCATTGAATGTTTTTAATACAAACAATGCAAACTTAAGTGAAAATTTTAGTAGACCAATTAGCTTACCAAAATGATATATCTCAGGGGATGCTCCATAAGTTAATACCCTTGTAATTGAATATGGGGATGAAGAGAAGCTGAATGACCATCCTGGAAGATGAGGATTTTGTTCTTAGAAAGTTTCAAGAGACTCAACCAAGTATTTATGGGTATGAGAACACAATTGAAGTTGATGTGGATAGAATGTTAGATGTTGGACACAAAAATCTTAAGAAATATTGGATGATGGACTTCAATTGTTTGATCAACTTAATATCAACTCATTTGATTTGAATGTTAATGCATATCCCTCTATTCCAGGAAAACATATCCTACTATTGTTCGAAGAAGGTCTACAAACCCAGATAATAAAAAACAAAACTTAGTATCCAAAATTGAGTTGAAGTTCAAGAACATATATGAGGTGAAAACTATGATCTGATCCATGAAATCTATGCGATGAATTCACATGAGAAAGATATCGTGGAGTATGCTTAGTATAAGAAAGTAGTTCATGCAACTTTACTTGATTGTGTACTTGAGGAGAAAGTAGCAACAACTAATACTATTGTTATAGTTGTAAAGGAGTTGTGGTTTGAAAGTGATGTTGTGGTTTCAAAGTGATTAACGTTCTCAATTATGAACCATCAAATGTAATATGAAACTCATCATACTAACCATTAACAGTGCTAAGAGCAGTCCAGTCCATTAAACATAAATATTGAATGATACAAATTCTGCCCTATTGTCTTCTCTATCTTTAAACAATAGCAATAGACAATTTATATCACTGGGATTACTTCCATTATTCTATTTTTGTTCACTCAAACTCCAATGGTTGATCATCTATGATAGATAGAGGAGAGGAGGATAGGTATAATTTTCATTTGTATGAGAGGAGGATAGTTGAGGCCAAAGGTAGTTTTCCATCAAGAGTTTTATTGGAAATAGAGTATGAAGGGTTTTTTTTCTAAACCTAAACCTATTTAAATAAACTCCTATGTTCTTTGAATTTTTTTTGTTGCTTTTCATGAAAGCAATATCATCATGCATAATAAGCTCTTCTGGACATTGATTGTTTGATTGACTTAATACCAACTCATTTGATTTGAATGTTAACGCATATCCCTCTGTTCCAGGAAAACATATCCTACTATTGTCTGAAGAAGGTCTACAAACCCAGATAATTAAAAACAAAACCTAATATCCAAAATTGAGTTGAAGTTTGAGGACATATATGAGGTGAAGACTATGATTTGATCCATGAAATCTAAGCGATGAATTCACATGAGAAAGATACTGTGGAGTGTGCTTAGTATAAGAAAGTAGTTCATGCAACCTTACTTGATTGTGTACTTGAGGAGAAAGTATCAACAACTAATACTATTCTTATAGTTGTAAAGGATTTGTGGTTTCAAAGTGATTTGAGTGATGTTCAATCTCAATGGTATTTAACTGAATTAGATCTGCATTCATTCTATGGTGAAAATAAAGGAAAATCATACACACTATGTTTTGATGGACTGCCTGACTTTGGTGATGATAAGGAGTCTATGTCTAATCATCTCACAGGTTTGATTCAAGAAGATTTAGAGACCCAATCATATGTTAACATGTTTCATAGACCATTGAACGTTTTTAAGACAAATAATACAAACTTAAGTGAAAATTTGAATAGACCAATTAGCCTCACAATATTATATATCTCAAGGGATGCTCCATAAGTTAATACCCTTGTAATTGAAGACGACGATGAAGAGAAGCTGAATGACCATCCTGGAAGATGAGGATTCTGTTCTTAGAAACTTTCTGGAGACTCAACCAAGTATTTATGGGTATGAGAAGGCCATTGATGTTGATGTGGATAGAATATTTGATGTTGAACACAAAAACCTTAAGAAGTATTGGATGATGGGCATTGATTGTTTGATCAAATTAATACCAACTCATTTGATTTGAATGTTAATGCATATCCCTCTGTTCCAAGAAAACATATCCTACTATTGTCTGAAGAAGGTCTACAAACCAAGATAATAAAAAACAAAACTTAGTATCCAAAATTGAGTTGAAGTTCGAGAACATATATGAGGTGAAGACTATGATCTGATCCATGAAATCTAAGAGATGAATGCACATGAGAAAGATATCGTGAAGTATGCTTAGTATAAGAAAGTAGTTCATGCAACCTTACTTGATTTTGTACTTGAGGATAAAGTATCAACAACTAATACTATTCTTATAGTTGTAAAGAAGTTGTGGTTTGAAATTGATGTTGTGGTTTCAAAGTGACTTGAGTGATGTTCAATCTCAATGGTATTTAACTGAATTAGATTTGCATTCATTCTGTGGTGAAAAAAAAGGAAAATCATACACACTATGTTTTGATGGACTGTCTCATTTTGATGACGATAAGGAGTCTAAGTCTAATCATCTCACAAGTTTGATTCAAGAAGATTTAGAGACCCAATCTTACGTTAACATGTTTAATAGACCATTGAATATTTTTAAGACAAAAAATATAGACTTAAGTGAAAATTTAAGTATACCAATTAGCCTCACAATATGATATATCTCAGGGGATGCTCCATAAGTTAATACCCTTGTAATTGAATATGGGGATGAAGAGAAGATAAATGACCATCTTGGAGGATGAGGATTATGTTCTTAGAAAGTTTCTGGAGACTCAACCAAGTATTTATGGGTATGAGAACACCATTGAAGTTGATTTGGATAGAATGTTAGATGTTTAACACAAAAAATCTTAAGAAATATTAGTGCTCCATAAGTTAATACCCTTGTAATTGAAGACGTGGATGAAGAGAAGCTAAATTACCATCCTGGAAGATGAGGATTCTGTTCTTAGGATGTTTTTGGAGACTCAACCAAGTATTAATGGGTATGAGAACACCATTGAAGTTGATGTGGAAAGAATGTTAGATGTTGGACACAAAAATCTTAAAAAATATTGGATGATGGACATTTATTGTTTGATCAACTTAATACCAACTCATTTGATTTGAATGTTATTGCATATCCCTCAGTTCCAAGAAAACATATACTACTATTGTCTAAAGAAGGTCTACAAACCTAGAGAATAAAAAACAAAACTTAGTATCCAAAATTGAGTTGAAGTTCGAGAACATATATGAAGTGAAGACTATGATCTGATCAATGAAATCTAAGCAAAAAATTCACATGAGAAAGACACCATGGAGTATGCTTAGTATAAGAAAGTAGTTTATCTAACCTTACTTGATTGTGTACTTGAGGAGAAAGTATCAACAACTAATACTATTCTTATAGTTGTAAAGGAGTTGTGGTTTGAAAATGATGTTTTGGTTTCAAAGTGATTAACATTCTCAATTATGAACTATCAATTGTAACATGAAACTCATCATACTAACCATTAACTATGCTAAGAGCATTCTAGTCCATTAAAGATAAATATTGAATGATACAAATTCTTCCCTACTATCTTCTTTGTCTTTAAACATCAGCAATAGACAATTTATATCACTGAGATTACTTCCATTATTCTATTTTTGTTCACTCAAACTCTAATGGTTGATCATCTCCCATAGATATAGGAGAGGAGGATAGGTATAAATTTCATTTCTATGAGAGGAGTATAGTTGAAGCCAAAGGTAGTTTTCCATCAAGAGTTTTATTAGAAACAGAGTATGTAGGGTTCTGTTTCTAAACCTAAACCTATTTAAATAAACGCCATGTTCTTTGAATGTTGTGTTGCATTTCATGAAAGCAATATCATCATGCATAAATAAGCTCCTTTGGACATTGATTGTTTGATCAACTTAATACCAACTCATTTGATTTGAATGTTAATTCATATCCCTATGTTCCAGGAAAACATATCCTACTATTGTTTGAAGAAGGTCTACAAACCTAGATAATAAAAAACAAAACCTAGTATCCAAAATTGAGTTGTTTTTCGAGAACATATATGAGGTGAAGACTATGATCTGATCCATGAAATCTAAGCGATGAATGCACATGAGAAAGATACCGTGGAGTATTCTTAGTATAAGAAAGTAGTTCATGCAACCTTACTTGATTGTGTACTTGAGAAAGTATCAACAACTAATACTATTCTTATATTTGTAAATGAGTTTTGGTTTCAATGTGATGTTGTGGTTTCAAAGTGATTTGAGTGATGTTCAATATCAATGGTATTTAATTGAATTAGATTTACATTCATCCTATGGTGAAAACAAAGGCAAATCATACACACTATGTTTCGATGGACCGTCTAACTTTGATGATGATAAGGAGTCTAAGTCTAATCATCTCATAGGTTTGATTCAAGAAGATTTAGAGACCCACTCATATGTTAGCATGTTTGATAGACAATTGAACATTTTTAAGACAAAGGATGTAGACTTAACTGAAAATTTGAGTAGACCAATTAGCCTCACAATATGATATATCTCAGGGGATTCTCTATAAGTTAATTCCCTTGTAATTGAAGATGGGGATGAAGAGAAGTTGAGTTAACATCCTGGAAGATGAGAATTTTGTTCTTAGAAAGTTTCTAGAGACTCAACCAAGTATTTATGGGTATGAGAACACCATTGAAGTTGAATTGGATAGAATGTTAGATGTTGGATACAAAAATCTTAAGAAATATTGGATGATGGACATTGATTGTTTGATCAACTTAATACCAACTCATTTTGATTTGAATTTTAATGCATGTCCCTCTGTTCCGGGAAAACATATCCTATTATGCTCTAAAGAAGGTCTACAAACCCAGATAATAAAAAACAAAACTTAGTATCCAAAATTGAGTTGAAGTTCAAGAACATATATGAGGTGAAGACTATGTTATTATCCATGAAATCTAAGCTATGAATGTGCAAAAACCTTAAGCGAACTATATGGTGGACATATTGAAATTGTTAGAATCTAAACCATATGAGGCAGAGAACATTCTGAATTATGAACTATCAAATATATGAAACTCATCATACTAACCATTAACAGTGCTAAGAGAAGTGTAGTCCATTAAACATAAATATTGAATGATACAGATTCTCCCCTATTATCTTCTTTGTCTTTAAACAACAGCAATAGCCAATTTATATCACTGAGATCACAATAATAGACAAAATGCTGAACCTTTAAAAAAAAAAATTGAATCGCTGCAAAAGGGAGAAAGATAACCCACACAAGGCATGCACAGTCTACACAACCCGTGGGTGAAGAAAAACAACTTAGAGAAGATCAATCCATTCAAGTAGGTAAGGAATCGACCTAGCTGGTTTGAAGTCAACCAATAAGAGACAAATCGACCAAATGGAGTTGATTCGACCCAAGAAGATATTGGAGTCGACTTAGACAGCTATGGAAAACAAGAAAGACATTGTGATTTCCCCACTTGTCAAAATGTTTGGAGAAACAAAAATAACAACACAACAATAGTGCAACAACTCAGTTTCTATAGCCATTGATCTTAAAACCTTAAGGGAACTGAATGGTGGACATATTGAAATTGTTAGCATCTAAACCATATGAGGCAGAGAACGTTCTCAATTATGAACTGTCAAATGTAATATGAAACTCATCATAAGTCACCTTAAAATATTTAGATATGTTTCTTATAAGGCGATTATGGGGGAAGTATGAGAGAGTTTAATGCCACTGAATATCCCCATACTGGCTTCTGGAGGAGACAAATTACAGAAGAAATAGAACTGAGAGAAAATATTGTAAACATTGTTTAAATAACCCGCATAAAAAACCCACAACTAGTAAATATAAAATGTGTTAGGTTCGAAATGAAACACACATTTGTTTAGTTTTGTTTGTTGTTTCTAGCTTGTTGCGAGTATAGGAACAGGATTTCAAGTGAAGAGGGAATCTTATCATCAGCTATCTTGTAATAAGTTTCCAATTCCTAATGCGCTAAAGAACTAGACCTCTATCTTGAGGCAGAGAAGAATCAATCCTACAAAACAGAAACAATTGAAGAAAATATCCATATAGTTGACTTGCAGGTTCTCAGGAACAGCAATGCAAATCAGCAAAATCGAGCAGTGGTTGACAATAGTAAAGGCAGGAAATAGGAAGAAAAATATGAGATGAGAAATGAGAACAGTAATCCCAGAATGTATACATAACCTAATAACTACCACAATAACCAGTTTTGATGCAGAGGCCGCCAAATTCGGATGCAGGACAAAACTAACTGATTAATTCTCGTTGTCGCCCTCCTCCTCCTACATAAAAAGTGGCCTACGTGGCCCTCGTCATCCTCGTGCAGCCAATAAGAAGGCCCCCATCCTTCACAACCCTCATCATCCTCTGAAAAAATCCTCCGCTCGCACCCTCCTCTGCATCAAACATGGCTATCCGTGTGCAAGATGGATTGGCTAGGTAGACACGGGTTGGGTTTGGTTCGGTAGGGAAACAGAACGGTTGGGTAGGTAACAGAACGAAATGATTTTTTTTTTTTTTTAATTAACTATTAAATAACTACATTAAAGGTTTTTTAATATTTTTTAAGGTTTTTTAATTAAATTGGATGACATATTTTTGTTGAATCGTCTAAAAATAGATAGAAAGGCATTTGGGGGAGATATGACAACTAAGATTAGGACATAAAGGCATTTGGGGGGAGATCTGATGGCTAAGATTAGGACAGAAAAGGCATTTGGGGGAGTTCATTTCATGGAGGAACACCTCACGGCATAATTATATTTAATATACAAAAATTAAACCTCTCCCCTTGAATTGCCCTCTACGAAGTCCTTCATTCTGAACTTCAAGATATCCTTTCTCCTTACAGTTGCTAGGTAGTTATAGGTGGCAGTTTGTAACTAATAGTAAATACAGTTTCGTATCACGTCTAACAACACCTGTCATGTCAGTGTCAAGCACTTTATCTTAGCATCAGTTTGCGTGTTGTGTTGGAGCCAACTTGATGTTATCGTTAATGGTCGCTTAATGCCAAATAACACTTGATGTTGACTTGTGCATACTGCATAGAGATGTCCTTGTTGAAAGTTTAACATATATTAATCCACCAGATGATCACTCATCCGAGTTTAGAGGATGACTACCTCCATATTTATAGTTTTCTCTATGATTATGATCGAAAATTGATTATAGTGTGTTGATGGCTTGATGGTGCTACTTGGTGTCAAGTTGAATTGAATGTGAATATAATAGAATTTGAGGATGGATCATACTGCTCTTTTTGAAAATGATGTCATCTCATCTGTAAGCTGTGGGTAATGTTTTGTCTTCCATCTTTAATTTAGGTATTTGGAAATGGGCTTGAGCCTTTATTTCTTGATCTAGCACAAGGGCTTTAGATAAAATGAGCTTCTCCACATTGAATATAGGATGTATACTTAAGTATGTTGAGAAATTCAACTTTTAAGTGGTTACTATTTTCTGATCTCCAATTGAAAATGGTTTGTAGTGGACGGGTTTTAGTTTGAACTTTGAAGTGCTTCCCCTAAAATCTTTGCTTTGGATGTTGCAGCCATACTTGATTAGCAACTTGGAACTTGTGTTTGACTTAGTACTTGTTTTGTTGTTCCTTATACCTTTCTGCGAATTTATTATAACTTCGTGCTTGTTATGTCATTCCTTATACCTCTCTGAGTTTCTTTTAGGGACTCTTATGCTCATTAATGCATGGTTTTCAGTGACGAGCATTGTTCACCTCTTGGTTTTGGGAGGTGAGCACTCTTCACCTCACTCTTGGAATTCCTTCCTTCAATTGACATAATATGACCTTTGGTTTATTGATTAGATGATGAATACATTATTCTTACTGGTAAAGTCAAGGTCAAGTACCTTAGACCTCAATGAATGGTTAAGGAATAGACTACTCCACCAAGGGATGGACCATTCCCACCAATCAGGAAGGGCATGCCTTGTTATTGAGGACCTCATTTAAAAATTATACATTGTCTTAAAAATTTACCAACACCGATCCTTTTAAGAATGCTGAAGAACCCAAAATATGATGGGTGATTGGTCATTCAGATAAAAATATAAAGGAATTCTATCATTACCTTGGGAAAATATGTTGGTCCATGTTCACTAACATTAAATATTGCTCCGTAGATGAGAAGCTCCTATCTTTAGCGATGCCATTGTAGCAAAAGAATTCACTCCTCTTAAGAAAATATCTCCTCCAATCTATGATGATTATCATTAATGTCTTTTATAAGATACTTTCTCCCCATATTCTTCGTGATTTTCCCATGTGGTCTACAAACTTTATGATGCTTATCACTTTCATTTGCATTGTGATGCCCAAAATTCGTAAGGTAGGAATTTATAGACATGCTTTGAATGGTAACCTTTTAATGGAATTATCATGGTTATGTTATACATACGATAATTGTTCATCCTAAGACGTAGGGTGTTGTTGACGATAGATCCTCAAAACTTTACCATGCTTATGTTAGATTGCCATTGAACCTAGCGCTCGGTAAATTATTAACCTTTTGGATTGTAGATCTACTGAATAACTTACATAGATAGGTTCTTAACATTTAATGGAAGCAAAAATAAAATAGCCAATCTCATAAGATTGACACAGATTTTTTTCTAATCAAAGTTCTTCATTAATAATCCAAACTTACTCCTGCTCTCATCTTGGGATAGTGGCCCACCTGAGAAAGATTATAGATTATAAAATGTCTTGGATCCAATCCAATAGATCATGCCCTATATCAGTCCTCGATCCCCTTGGCTACTATGGATCTCTAATCTCTCCTTCTCCACTCCCTCAGACCCAGTACACTAGAGTATCACACTCATCATTGAGATGCTTCTCTCAATCTTGTGTTGTTGTATGTTGTGTCTTTCCCATCTCCCTAGCCTTTCTTTTATCACTTTTCATTGAGCTAAATCCCTAACCCTAATCTCTAAAATGATTAGATCTTGTCTCACTTGAGATCAATGGTTGAGATTAAAACATAATCACTAACATAATTTACTTTACTTTTCCTAAGTTTATTTTAGCTCAATAAGCCAACATAACAATGTGTTTTTTCCTAAGTTAGACTTATGCTAAGTTACATTAGCAACTTTCTCACACTAGAGCAAGTATCTAAAGAGATTGTGGGTGACTTCTACACATCTAGGCACATAGACTCATGTAGAAGTACTTGCCCGAGCTACAAACATCAACACCGCCTCTTAGTAAGGGAGGTACTTTTGGCACTTGGAACTAATTTTGATCCTACATTCGCTGCCTTGGGTGCTCCCCCTGAATTGGAAGCTTTCCCTACCCTCTGCTACTAGGAGCATCCTCAAAATTTGATTGTCCTTAGCTTGGTTCGTAGAAGCATCCTACTCTTGAATGCTCTGTAAGTTCATCTCGTACCAAGAGACCTTCTTGATAGATTTGGAGGAATTCATCGACTTCTCCTCCCCTCCCGAACTTGAAGGTTGACTCCCTCTAACCTGCTCAACCTTTGTAGTTTCTTGCTCCTAATTCTTTGTCACTACTTTATTTGTCCTAACACCCAGAGGGACCTTGTTCATTTATAGATGTGCAAAGATTTCTCCCATGGATTTTTCTTGGTCTTTTGAGACATCCATGCCATACCCTTAACTGGTATGGTCTCTATCTCTCCCTCTAAGGGCTAACCTTTAGAAATCTTGCTGGCAGACTTAGTATTTTCCTTCGTACAATATTGTTGGCTATAAATGCAACCTCTCATGGCTGGCCCCTTCACAGTGCACTCAAGCCCACTCATGGATGACCATCTTTGCTGCAATTTATCCTTGTTGTGAATCCTTGCCGCCAAATATTGTCTTCATTAGCGGTCTGTGAATTGTTCTCTTTTGCTCACCCTAACATCCGAAGACTATACATAGTTATATCCATGCGTTTAAATGCTCCTGCATTTTTATTAAGCCCTTCAACCATAACACAGCTTGTTTGGCTTCTTTCATTAGAAGAAATTCCAGCTTAAAAGTTCCCATGAAATTTTCATGTACATAATATCTAAACCAATCAAAATCCTTTAAATTTAAAAATAGATACATGTATAATGATACTGATACAATATCGTCTTATTCTCATTTCAACCCTAAGGGAAATTTTTTCCTAAAGGATATTACATCCCCCTCATTTCTTAATTATTAAAATTTTTTAAAACTGGCTTGTGTGCTGAACCAAATTTTCCTTTTCATCTTGGCCGCCATATAGCATATCGCCTTGAGCCTAAAAGTTTCTTTTTTCCACGTACGGTTGTGGCCAAACCTGACCCCTGTAAGGCCTATATGAACTTGCCTTCTTGTGATTCCGAGATCAACTTACTCAAAGTTATTGTTTTTATACCATGTTATATTTCCTATGAACCTAGTACCCAATAAATTATTAACCTAACATATTTAAGATCTATTGAATAACTTACACAACTAGGTTGTTAACATTCAACTAAAACATCCCGGATGCGAGTGATAAATGAGGACAGTTAGGTGGAAATCAACTAGGTTGGCGTGTGGCGTGACCACATGGCCTTCCGTAGATTGGCACAGTGGTCCAAAATTGGCATTCACTACAGCCATAAATGCACTTTATGCGAGCGCCATCTCCAACCTGTTAACCGTCACCAACCTCGGCTCTGTGCAAACATGAATCCTCGGGAGAATTTCACCTCTGCATTTGTCCATCAACCTCTGCAACCTCTGCCAATGCAATGCCTCTGCCCTCAAGCAGCGGCAGCACCCAGCTCCCGCACAACCATCGGAGGACGCTGCCACCTCCTTTGCTGCATTGATTTCGGCCCTGGCATTCACTTTACCTAGAGTCTGGCTTGCCATCTTATCTTCCCTTCGGCCCCGGCCATTACTCCCTCCGCTGAGCAATCCGCCAGTTCAATTGTGTCTCTGCACCACATTGAGCCCAATTCCGGAAGGAATTCTCATACTCCTATAGACAGCATGCCAAGAATGCGACACCGTATGTGAATCTGCAGAGGTGGGAGCCAAGGGAGCCTGAGTCACCCCCAACGTTCTCCTGCTTTGGACACCAATTTCTCCCTTGTTATTGGGAAAACTAGTGTCCATTCAGAGCTGCTAGTCCCACTAAGACGAGTAGCTATCTTAGAAAAGAACAATTTAAAGTAATTTGTGTTTTCCTTGATGAGAGATAGATAAGAGAGAAGTAGAGAGTACCAACCTCAATGTTTCGCTTGGCTCCTTACTTGTTTCCTCTCTCCTTTGATAGAGCTTCACCACTCCTTTCTCACTTGTCCCGCTTCAAAGAACACCTGTAGAATCAAAGCAAAAAAATACCATTAAACCATAGAGATCGATAACCATAAACAATGCAGAATCAGATGTACATTAACCATACAAATGCATACACAAATACAAGATTTAGAAATATACAAATATATGGAGGAAAACTCAAATAGCTTTATTGATAGAAGTAGTAGAAGAGAGGATTACAACCCAACTGTCTAATCCAACATCATCCTCCCAGCATGAAATCCATCTTCACATCATAGAAAGCAAGATCACCCAACAATACAATGTCTCAAAGAGAAACCAACAACATTTCCTTACAAATTACAAAATTCTAGCCTCCGAATATTTAGGATGAGGGATCCATATATAGATGTTTCCAGGAGAGTGAGTCAGCTTCTGGGATTTTGATTAGTGTCATTTCACTGATAGTTCTTGGTTCCACTTGGAGATTTTATGATCTATTACTCATCCCTGGGCGAATTCAAAGAGGCAAGTGTCATATGAGCAGTTTCTAGAAGATTCTTTGAGTTTCCACCTAGCAAACTACCTCTACCATTTGTCTACTCTCACTCATTGCACCCTACAGAAGGGATTTTTAGTATTCATCGCACCCCTTGTGTGTAGCAGGTGAGATGCATTGCACCCTCAGCATGGAGCAGTCTGTATGGTCCAGTTTTGACCAGTTCTGAGACGTTTTTCAAGGAGAACTTCTGGGAAATGATGTAATCAATTGACCTTGATCCTTTAGGGTATGAAACAACACTTTTAGGGGTTTGAGAGCCTTTGGTTTATTGACATATGTGATTGGGGTTGCAGTGCCCAAATATTTCTATAACAGTTGCCCCCTAAATAATGAGTCCATAAATCTTCTAATGTCGGGTGAAATGCTTTATCATGAGGATTTGAGGTTTTTTGAACTGGAAGGTGACCTATAATAAGATACAATACAATACATTATCTTCATAATATTTTCATGATCTAGCTGAGGCAAGCATTCCCATGCTCAACTTTATAAATTCATTTTCATGTACATAGGACAGACAACCGTCTGTGTGGCCATCATCCCTTAGCTTGGATGATTATCTGTGCATTAATGGTGTACATTTGATGTCTTTATTTTCATGAATATATCGCAGCCCGGATGGATGAAACTAGATCCGGGGTCTTCAAACTCATTCAATCTTCGACTGAAGTACAAGTCGATCCATGTGAAAATATGTTCTGAGGTCGAACATGGAAAGATATCACCTGATTACCAGCCAATGATGTAAGTTGTTAATAGGTGCGAGAGGAATCAACGATAATTATAATGACACTCAAGGTACTGCAGTAAAATTCACGTGGTGTGAATACATGAGTCGATGTCAAACACCACGCAAAATCTTTCGAACGAAGGCCGTTGATGTAAACCTGTCACTGGAAGTGAGAAACTTGCCATTGAGGCATGCAAGCTTCAAAGTACTGAAAGGGTTATTCCTAAGTCAACTTCTTAGATAATGAGCTGATGTTGACAAGAAGTGACTCGTCATAGGAGGGTCTTAATGAATACCACATCTACGAGACGGTATGGAGCAAATGATTTTGTGGAGGTGAAAACGATTTTATGATACAAGGTTCAGGGTGGCGGTCATGAAAGAATAGAGTGTTAAGGTATTGCAGCAGATGACGCATTAGCTGGGTTGGTGAATTCTTTGAGAGACTTATCTTGAACATATCAGCGACACTGGAATGGATTGGTAGTGTTAACCCCAAAATGGATGGTACAGAGGACCAATGATGATATGACCGGTGAACAGAATAACCCTATCCAACTCAATCATGGTGATGGAGTGAAAGTGTCATGTTCAAGAGAAACCTGCTACCAATGAAGTTCTTCAAGTTTTCTTCCATTTTTCCCTAGTCATTGTTGACCAGTACCTCTTTATTTTTGTCAAGCTTGAGGAGGATAACATATGCTTGTTCTATAATTTTCCCTTTAGGAAAACCTTTCTGTATGTTTTAGCGAGCCTAGCGATAGTGAAACTCACTCTTGTCTGCATGGACAAGTTTGTCGCTATTGTTTTAATGAGACTAACGACAAAGATAACTTGGTCCTTTTCAATTTTAGAGAGTTTGAAAAGACATGGAAAGGAAACTCCAGTAGTCCCTTTTCGTAGTATAATCCCTTAAGTTTGAAAAAGTATAAAATAATACGAAAGTGATGACTTTTCCAATCACTTTAGCGAGCCGAAAAAGACAAGCACTCGATCCTTTTATGTGATGATCCCTTAGGTCCAAAAAGATTAAAATATAGAGGAGGATGGAACTTCCAATCACTTTAATGAGCTGGAGAGGCCAATTGCTCGGCAATCTTTTCATATTTTACAAGTCTAAAAAGAGCTTAAAGGAGACTCGTTTTTTGAGGAACGAGTGATGTTTTTGGGTAGAAGTTGGTTCCAAGTAAGTTTTGGAACTTTTCAACCATGACAGTGTAAATAAGGTGGCTAATAGAATCACTCGTCGTAGCTGTTCCTCAAAAGGGTAAAAAATCAAGTGGAGGCGTATGATCGGCTAAAAAAGAGTGGAGGTGATGGTAAGAACACGACCAAGGTTCAAAAGCTGAGAGCTACGCAATCACAAAGGTTATTTACTGAAGGTGGGTTCATTTTTTAATGAGCTTGAACTCTGGGGGAACATATGCTCATTGCTAGGTTTATTTTTTAACAAGCTTGAACTTCACGTAAACCTGCTCGTGCCAGTCCTATAATAAGGGTGTCTCTCATTAGTAGGTTCATTTTTTAGGGAGCTTTCCCCATGTGAAACTTTGCTCCGGAGCCTTTTGTATGCAAGCTAGGAACGACCAACTACTGTCCTAGGGGTTAAAGAACTACTAAGGTTAGGTATGATAGTTTCTCGGTGGGAAACATCTCCTTTACTTTGTCGTTTCCGTTGGTCCCGGAAAAGGTGAATGGCTAACCAGACCAATCACCTAACTTAAGCAGTTGAAGTTAGGAAAAACTACGGGGTTAGAGTTACACTAGTTGCTTTTCACTTCTGTACAAAAAGGTTTGCATGCCCCCAAGTATAAAGAAGAGTAAAGTTTCTAGGTTACCATATGGAAGTTCTTGCATTAGCAAGGTTGTTCCATCCGCGTAGCAGCCAAAACACTTCCGTAACTTTGTCCATCGAAATAGACAAAGGTGAATGGTGGGTGCTTCCAATCACATAACCTTCGATGAGGAAACTATATTTCCAGGCTGATCCCGTTTTCCGACACGGACGGGTGTGTCAGATTGGTCATATATCCTACGAGGAAACACATCTTATATCTGGGGTTTTCTTGCAGAAGCAGGCCAAGGCGCGTGCCCCCTAGGTTTAGTCACATTCACCGAATCACTCGTGATCATCATGTGGACGGACTAGAGGTTGATGAGACATTCCTTGTGCAAAAAGACCATTTAGGGATGGCATTTGACTAGTAGTCGTGTTTGAACTAGGGAATGAAAGCTAGTCTACGAGCTGGACCATTCTGCCTTCATACGGGAAACACATCACCTGAAAAAGTGAGGAAATAATAGCTCCCATGCTGTAAATGTAGTCACGTCCAAGGAGTAGATTGTAATCTAGAGGCTCTTGGACTACCATCACGTTCAGATAAATGGTTTTCCTTCTCAAAGTTATAGCCAAATTTGGAAGGATCCCTAACGGTCGACTAGTTCCTTTATTGAAGCCTGATAGATTTCAAATCTCAGGCAGAAGTGATGGCGAACCAAGTGATTCCCAAGTAGTTGATGAAAGGATACTCACAGAAGCCCTTTCATCTATGATAGTACCAGCCATGATCATTTTGTAAGCTTGTACTATGATTCGAAATGGTACATTAGATGGAAGGTGGGGTCTCGCTAGTAGATTCCAATCGAAGGAAACGACTAGATTGCTTGGAGGAGGGACCGAATAAATAGCCGGATGAATCTCTGACGAATTTCCTTCCTGCGGTAAAGGAACGGGTAGATTACCCCCATGTTCATTGGATTCTATGTTAACAAAAAGAATTTGAACAGTGTCGTTCTCATTCTCTTTGGTGACTGTATCATCTAAAGGTGGACCTTCTGAAGACAAGACTGGGTCGACTGCTGTCTCGACTTGTTGACTTTGGTCCAGTGTGGACTCGAAGGGTTTATCTTCAATGATAGGTGCTTCGATCGACAAAAAAGGTGTGTCACTTTGATTTTCAACTAGTGATGGACTTGGCAAGAGTTTCTTGTATACAGGAGGAAGTTGTTGCAGTGAAGCAGGAGAGTTATCCAAGACTCTTTTAGCTTCGTCCAAGAAAGGACAACGGTGGAGGGCATGATCGCCTTCACACAGTCTACAAGGAAATTTAAATCTTCATTTTCGTCCATTGACTTCGTTTTCACTAGTTGATGGTGTGCTCTCAACATGATCGTCAGGGGTTGAAGACATCGGATTGTGCAAGCGGGGAGACCAGTCTCTTAAGATCTGCGGGATGCAAGGACAATCTCGATGATAGTGGTATCCTTTGCAAATGACACATGGAGATTTAGGTTTGGTTGGTGCAGTGTGTGGATTTTCACCAGATGATGCATGGTTGCCTCCTTTCGTTGTTGGCTTCTTCTTCTTCTTGTCCTTCCCTTTCTTCTTCTTCCCAGTTACTTGGTTTTTAGTGTTACTAGTTTCACCAAGTGAAGAGGAACAAGGAGAGGGAGAAACAAATGAAGTAGAAGGTGGGGGAGCAACTTCAGTATCATCTGGTTGCTGATTTGATTGCTGAGGATTTACGGTGTTTTTAACGAGAGAGGTCGATAAAAGCCATACTGGCAGACCAATTGTGAGTCCTATAAGGGACAATGTAGCCATGTGTGGAGCACCAACATCTCCCCAAGAGGAGAAAGGACTAGGATTTCCCCCAAGGGAAAATCCTTGATTGGTAGACTCCATTTTCTCAACCTAAGACCAACGAGAGAACAATGATGTTATTCTGAATAAAATAATTTTTATGACACTTTGACGCAACTTGATTTTTCAAATTTTAAGAGTCGAGAAAAAGCTAAAGATGACTCTAGTCGCCTTCAATTTTTAATGAGCCTGAACTGACAAGTGCTTAGATGGACCTTTTCTTTTAAGGAGTCTGAAAAGGAACGAAAGTGACTACTCTGAAAATCTAGATAGAGGGATTACCAAACCAACCGCAAAACTGCAGAATACTTTTTATGTACGACAGTCAATCTTCCTTAATGTTGTGTTCAGTGCATTGCGATTGATAAGGTGGTAGACATGGCTTCCTAAGGATAAAGGATATAGCCTATTGTGGTCTCCCAATATATACCCGACGGTATGTGGGAGCACAAGTCCATACTGGCACTTGTCATATCAAAGAGGAGGAATCACCTAACCTACGATGAAAATGATAGTTACCAGGCTTTACGACGCTGGAATACATCTCTAGCCTAGACTTCTATATGTTGTGCATTGGGTTCCAAAGCATTTTTATCTTCAACGAGGTTTATTTTACTGTTTATATTTCTTAAAAAGTTTTCCTTTAAGGTTCACCGCGTGATGTAGATATACAATTCTGAAACATGCAATCTAAGATGATAAACAGTTGTTTACTTTCTTTTAGCAATGAAAATCCTAGCTACTAAGGAAAGGGAAATAAAATTCTTTCAAAATAGAGCAGAGAGCACATACTAGATGCACTTTTCCTAAATCAATTTCCGCATGCAGTCTAAATGCAAATGCACATGCATGTATTGGTTTTTTAGTTCCCTTAATGTGAGAATGACAAAAAGAAAACTAAGTACAGATCTGAACTATTTTCTTTCAAAGCAACAATACTAACAATTTTCTCTTTTCAAAACGAAAGGAAGACTAAGACGACACTTTCAATTTCGACTTGAAAACTGCTTTCGACACTTCAAAGAATTGATGATTCAAATCAAATACAATAGCAAAAGTATAATCGACTATCTAACAGAGGAAGACTTCACGACACTCTTTTTATTGATTGAAAACGACAGTTGTGACACTTTCAAATCAAAAGACGACAGTTCGATTAAGCTACTATTTTCAAAGGAGGACTGCAAATGATGAAAAATACATAAAAAAAAATTCACAATTCCTTATCAATGGAGGCTGAATAATGCAAAAGAAGAAGGTTTGAACAGTGATATACTGATCATCGACAGAAGAACTACTGAATAAAGCTGAAGACAATGAAGAAAAAACCAAAATCTGGAGGCAAAAATAGTCTCACTCATTCATCGCACCTGTAACACAGAGAAACAGGGATTCATCTCCCCTGCAACACATGGGAGGTGCAATGCATCCAGATTGCTAATGAGAGATAGTGCGATGGTCCAGGGATGAGACTGAGCTTGGTTTTCACTCACAGTTTGCAGCTAAGTTCAGGGATTTAGGTTGAGCTTTTGATAGGCAGTAAACACAAAGTATAGGGACTGATCTAATGAGGTTATTTGAGCTACCACCAGGGCACTTAGGATGTTTGCAAGTCAGACGTTTAGTTCATAAACCAACCCAGAGATTGACTAAAGCAGAATTGATCTACTTTGCAGTTGCATAGCAAAAGCAGTTCAAAGGCTAGCTGGCTTAACTTCAGGCTCCATTTGTAGTCTATAAAGAAAACAACAGTAGCAAAACAAACAAACTATTTGCGCCCCAGTGGAGTCACCATTTTGTTATCGGGAAAACTAGTGTCCATTCAGAGTTGTTAGTCCCACTAAAACGAGTAGCTATCTTAGAAACAAACAATTTAAAGTAACTTGTATTTTCCTTTATGAGAGATAGATGAGAGAGAATTGGAGAGTACCAACCTCATTCTTTCGCTTGGCTTCTTACTTGTTTCCTCTCTCCTTTGATAGAGCTTCGCCACTCCTTTCTCACTTGTCCCGCTTCAAAGAACACCTGTAGAATCAAAGCAGCAAAATACCATCAAAGCATAGAGATCTATAACCATAAACAATGCAAAATCAGATGTACATTAACCATACAAATGCATACACAAATACAAGATTCAGAAATATACAAGTATATGGAGGAAAACTCAAATAGCTTTATTGATAGAAGTAGTAGAAGAGAGGATTGCAACCCAACTGTTTGATCCAGCATCATCCTCCCAGCATGAAATCCCTCTTCGCCTAATAAAAAGCAAGATCACCCAACAATACAATGTCTCAAAGAGAAACCAAAAACACTTCCTTACAAATTACAAAGTTCCAGCCTCCGAATCTCTAGGATGAGGGATCCATATATTGATGTTTGGAGGAGAGTGAGTCAGCTTCTGGGATTTTTATTAGTGGCATTTCACTGATAGTTCTTGGTTCCACTTGGAGATTTTATGATCTCTTACTCATCCCTGGGCGAATTCAGAAAGGAAAGTGTCATATGAGTAGTTTCTAGAAGATTTTCTACTCTCGCTCATCGCACCCTACGGAAGGGATTTTCTCTATACATCACACCCTTTGTGCGTAGCAGGTGAGATGCATCACACGCTCAGCATGGAGCAGTTTGTATGGTCCAGTTTTGACCAGTTCTAAGCAGTTTTTTAGGGAGAACTTCTGGGAAATGATGTAATCAGATGACCTTGATCCTTTAGGGTATGAAACAACACTTTTAGGGGTTTGAGAGCCCTTGTTTTATTGACATATGTGATTGGGGTTGCAGTGCCCAAATATGTCTATAACATCCCTGGCCGAGCAGGCCCCCAGACATTACCCAAATACTCGCAGTGGAAGAGGACGCCTCCGCTCGGTGCCCCCTGCCTCGCCTCCTAGCAGCTTCCCATCCATTTTTGCTTCGTCCCCCAGAGGCACTCCACCCCTTCCTCAGATGCAATCCCAAACTGCCCAATTCACCTTCCGCTCCACCCTGAACAGGCCCATCATCACGGCAACTATATCCATTCTCTTTCACGAGGAGGAGCAGATCATTGCGGAACAGGCCACAGAGGTTGGTGGATGCACAAGTGCAATTGCGGAGCAGGGAACTATGGGTGGTGGTAGCACCAGAGTACTTGGGATACAAGACATTGCAAGTGGTGGGCGCACCACAGATGGTTGCAGCCACACCAGAGCCAAACCAGATATGGCTCAGACGAGTCTCCAAGAGGCAGGGAAGCGGAACATTGAGCATCAAACGAGACGTGCAGGGAAGGAGGTAATGGACCAGCATGCAGACGAGATAATGGACCCTTACCACTGTTTCATCGAGGAAGAACACCCGACATTGTAGGCTGGCAACACAGAGACCTTGCCACAGGTAGGTGGCGAAATGGAGGAGTACAGGTGTTTCATCGTGGAGGAACACCCGCCGTCTCCGCCATGTTCCTAGTCTGCCACTTGCTTGCCGTGTGTCTACCACACAGTATGTCATCTGTCTACCACTTAGACTGCCACGCGTCTACCACACAGTCTGCCACTCAGCATGCTACGTGTCTTAGGTTTTTTGGGACTCTGATTTCTAGTTTTTGTTTCAATGGGGTTTCAGGGAAAAAACTTTGGGTTTTAGGCTCTTCAGTTGGTTTTTTATCTCATTATGAAACTGATAACAAACTGGGTGCTTCGCTGGTTTCCCCTGCGTGGGCAACAAGCTAATTTTTTGAACTCCTTTCTATTATGGACTGGTTTCCCTTCTTGGGCAGTCCAGATCTAGACTTTGCTAGTTTTTGCCATTCATCATGCATGGTTAGGTATAGGCTAAGGCCTCAGTGTATGATATATTTTTTTTATTAATAGAATTAGCATAACTTAGAAAAAAAAAAAAAAAACATTCAACAAAAACAAAAATAAAATAATTAATCTCTTAAAAATGACACACAGATTCTGCCCAATCAATTTTTTTCATTAATAATCCAAACTTACTTGGGCACCTATTCTAGGATAATTGCCCAAATGATAAATATTATAGATTACAAAATGTCTTGGATCTTATCCAACATATTAGGCCCTAGATTGGTATTTTATCCCCTTGCTTGATATGGATCTGCAATCTCTCCTTCTGCACTCTGTCAGACCCAACACACTAGAGTATCACACTCCTCAGGGAGACTCCTCTCTCAATATTTTTTTGTTGTATGGTGTGACTTTCCCATCTCCCTAGCCTTTCTTTTCTAACTTTTAATTGAGATAAATCCATAACCCTAATCTCCAAAGTGATTAAATATTGCCTCACTTGAGATCAATGGCTAAGATTAAAACATAATCACTAAATTAATTTTCTTTACTTTTCCTAAGCTTCTTTTAGATCAATAATCCTACATAATAATATGCTTTTTTTCCTAAGTTAGATTTAGGCTAAGTTACAATGTTAGCAACTTGCTCACACTAGAGAAAGTATCTAAGGAGACAATGGGGGAATTTTGCACACCTAGACACACAAGCCTATTCAAAAACACTTGTCTAAGCTACAAAAATCAATAAATTCAACTAACTACATGTATTTAAAAACCATTCAATGCATGAAATTGTATACTCTTCTTCAAATTATCATCTTTGACTAGCCAAAGGGCACTAAATTCAAGGAACCATTTCCCATGTTAGAATTGATGAATGTTGATAACCCAAAATTTAGCCAAACATTATTAAAATATAAGCTTATGGTTCATTTCTAGTAATAATATTCTTGCGTGGTACCTACTACTAGTATCACCATCTTATTGAACCTCATAACAATGACCAAGATGTGGTTACTAGTGGAGGCCAATAGGTATTATAAGAGTTTAATGGATATAGATTCCCAAGGATTTCTTAGAGCCTAAAGAGTTGAACATAAAGTTATAATTTTGTTAGTTAGTCTCAAAGTGTTGAAGAGGTTGCATCCTTCTACATATTTCTCTATGGTGCTTCCTATCTTTGGGTGATAGAAATGCCTCCTTAAATTGCCTTTTGCTTTCTTACTTAAAAGTTTCCAACAAATTTGGAATGGTCTATTTTTTTCATCAACCCTACTCTTTGAATATGTGGAACATGCAATGCTTCAGATTAGTACAACATTTTCTTATTAAGATGAAAGTTTCTCATTTGGGTTGCTTGCTAACCTGCAAATATTGCATCAAGCCTTTGTTATTTTGGTCCAATGCACTCAAATCATCAAACCCATCCAACCTTTCATCAACCAATGTCTTGATTGCTTATATTGGTTGTTGAGATAGGAAATCAACCACTTTATTTGATGCTTCCTTAATGTACTTAATGATTAGATTGAATTGTTGTCTCTAAACTATCTACTTTAGATGTCATCTTCTTGTAACTTAGATTAGCTCTGCACATATTGGAACAATTGTTGATCAATATGTGGAAATAATTATTCATCTAGAAAAGAAATAATGGTTTAACAATAACCAATGAGGTGGTTTTGTTTGTATTAGTTCTTATACCTGGGCTTGTATGAACACATAGTTTCCTACACTAACATCCCACAGAGTGTGGCCTAGTGGCAAGAAACAAGGTGATTAAGCTACGTTCATGTAGAGACTAGTTTTAAAATTTGCCAATTAACATAGATGAGGTGAGGTGCAAGTCCTCGATGACTTTGATAGCATAGATGCACCCTTCATAAGGAAACAACTTAGCCAAAGATATTTAATAATTATTTCTCGATCTGTTTTTGCAACAATTTATGGTCAATGTGCACAATGGTCTACTTACTTAGAAAGTGGTGTTTTCATTAAAAGCCAAGTCAAAACAAAGGATATTGCTGTTAAAATAAGGTGTCTAGGATAATCATGGTTTTCCACCTATCTCAGTCTTTACACCTCAGCAAGGTTTTGAATTTAAAGGTAGTCGAGACCAAGCATAGATGAGAGGAAAGCAACTCAACCATTGGTTTATGCGCTACCTCAACTATGGGATACATTCAGCTCAGGGTGACATCTAAGAGTGCTTTACTCAGATTGAAAACCTTTATTCATAGATAGGGCTATCACGATGCATGATGATATGCAAGGGATGTGAGGGACTAAAATAAATGCAAAACTGAAAATATATAAAATGGTAAAAGAAAGATATGTACAGGGGTGAGTGAGCAACTGTAAGAGCTGCTAGGTAAAATAGAACTTAAGATCCTGGCCATTCATAGGAAGAGGTTCATTCTTCCCATATAGGGTTTGTAAGCCATAAGTATGTTGGCCAAGTTTTTCTTTAACATGAAAAGGTTTGATCCACAGAACTTGGAATTTGGTATGTTTACCTTTCTCCTCTTAGGCTTTATCCCATTTTAGGACTAAGTCACCTATTTTAAACTCATTACTCCCTGCAGATTTCTTATTGAACCACCTCTTAATTTTGTTTTGGTACACGACAAACTTCTCCCTAACCTTTTGCCTATCTTCCTTAAGTTTGAGTAAGGTATCAATTAAATTTTGCATGGTAGGATAGGGTGTACCTCGAGATTCTTGTGATAACTCGAGGGTGGGAAGAAGTTTGGGAGCAAGATTGCTTCCTTCCCATACATCAGGGAGTAAAGAGAAATCCCAAGAGATGGTTTAGGAGTGACATAGTCAGCCTATAGGGCATTGGTCAAGACATTGTGCCAATTTTTTTATTGTGACAACAAGATTTTCTTGATAATATGAATTAGGTTCTCATTAGTGGACTTAGCTAAGTCATTATCTTGGGGGTAGAAATTGGTGGAATGTTTCGAAACAATACCATTTTCCAAGGAAAATTCATACAACTTGAATGAAAAGAAAGGAGTAGCATTCTCAAATACGAGGAAGGTTGGAACAACGAACATGCTTATGATGTTCTAATTAATGAAATGAATTACCTCATGGTTTTTGATTTGACGTAAAGGCACAACTTCCACCATCTTATAAAGAGATTTGTGATTTTGAGTATATATATATGTGTGTGTGTGTGTGTGTTGTTTTCATGAATATGGCATGATTTCCCCAATGACATCCAACCCCCACTACTAGAATGGCTTTTCAACCACTATAGACTAGAATGGTGCAGTCAGTTGTGATTCCCTTCTAGCGTACCTTTGACAAACAGGGCATTTCAATACATATGCATGAGCATCCTTAAACAGGGTAGGCCAATAGAAATTGGCTCTCTTGATTTTGTGTGTTCTAGTGTCACCACCATAATGCCCACCTACTGATCCATCATGTAGCTCCTTCAACACATTTTGGGCTTCATCGGATTGTAAACATCTTATTAATACAACATTTTGTTGTTTACGAAGCAAATTACCTTGGACTAGCTGATAAGATACATCATTAAGCCTTACAACTCTTTTCTGTTTCACGGAAAAGGAAGGAGACAAGGTTCCTTGTCCTAAATACTTCTTCAGATTAGTATACCAAGATGACGAATAATCATGTGTTGGCATCAAATAATTTTGGTACATTTCAATTTCTTGATCTCATCCTTCCAATTCTTCTTCTTGCTAGTCGGAAGCTTCAACAGCCAGTTTACATAGCCTGTATCCTTTGACTGTGTGAATAGGCTTGAACTTCGGGTTATATTCCTAGAGGCATGTTATCTAATTAGTTATTCTCTCACCCAATTTCTACTAGACAAACAACAACCTTAAAGATGGATGAGGTACAAACACTATCATGTGATTCTTCAAGATGTATGGTCAGAAGTATTTGACGACTTTGTAAATTGAATATGCTTGTTTTTCCATGTTGGGATAGTTGAGTTTTAACCTCTCCAGACTAGTACTCATGAAATATATGGTCCAATCGTCACCTTTACTATCCTTTTGTGTCAGTATGACTGTTAATGAATAATATGAAGTAAAGGTATACAAAATAAAATCCTTACTGAAATCAAGGCTATAAAGATAAGGAGCTTCGATGATGGTTTTCTTTATATGATCAAAAGATGCATTCTCTTCTTGGTTCCACTTGACTCTAATGTCCTTCTGTATCATGTTCTGCAATGGTTTCACTGTCTAGGAAAAATCAAAAATAAACTAATGAAGAAAATTTATCTTACCTAGGAAATATCGCATAGCCTTCTTGCTATTAGGAAGTAGAACTCGTGTGATAGCCTTCATTTTTTTGGTATCCACAGTGATACCACTCTTAGTTATTATATGCCCAAGAAGGTTACCTTCAGACACAACAAATATACTCTTATTGGGTTTGAGTGATACCCCATATTCTCTACAACATTCAAAAATTTGCTTTAGATAGTGGAGGTGATTTGATCTCCTCTTTGAAAACATCTTCACATCATCCAAGTATACTACCATGCTTTGGCCAATAAGACCTCTGAAATAAATGTCCATTTCCCTTTGGAATGTGGCTCCAACATTAATGAGGCCAAAGGGCATGCATCAAAAGGTGAATGTTCCCCACTTAGTTTTGAAAGTTGTCTTAAGCGGATCTAGCTCTACAACTAAAACTTAATTATAACCCGAGAATCCATCGAGCAAGGAAACCATTTCAGGACTACAAATTATTTACAAAATCTACACCATAGAGGGGACACGATAATTATCTTTATCTGAGGCCCAGTTTAGATTCCACAAATTAACGCATAGCTGAATATCACTGGACTTTTTCCTTACAGGAACCAAATTAGAGACTTAGGTGGAGTATTTGACTTTGAAAATGATCTATGAATCTATCAACTTTTTCAACTCCTTTTGGATGAGAGGTTCTAATTTTCGATGCACTTTCCTTAACTTTTGCTGGAATGACTTGACCCCATATTTTATAAGTATCACATGCTAGATGATCTGGGTGTCATATGTCTTTAGCTCATCGTATGTCCAGGAAAACACATCCTGATACGTGTTGAACATGTTGATGAATTCTTGTCTTTCGGTAGGTGAGAAAGAAGCACCAAGATTAATAAAATTAAGGTTAGCTTTTATCCCAAGATTAATTTTCTCGTGTGACAATGTGGAACTTTGAGTTTTAGTGTTTAGGGGTCCCCAAAATTGGTTCTTCAAATCAAATAATTTCTCTAATGTAACAACACCTTTGGGCATGGGGTTTCCCTTGGTGTATCAACCTCTTCTTGTAACGTTCACTCATGTTCCTCTTTGTATATTGTCGCATCTTTGAATACATCTATGTTTTCCATGAAGTCTAGTATATGTTGATCATCATTAAAAACACGGAGATTGTTACATTATTCGGGACATCAAGTTTATAGATAATATAAATAGAAAAACTATCCCTCAAAGGTGTCAACCTAGTTGTGGCATTATCTAAAGTATCAATGACAACATTATTAATCCTTAGAATAAATTTAATACCAAAAGCCTTAAAGAATAAATCAGGCACCATACCTCTTGCTAATAGTTTTTCAGGTGCAGTGATAGACAATGATTAGTATTTCGTACATGCCTTGTGATGATTTCTAAATCACCAATCACCTTCAAACATTCAACTTTGAGATCAATAGCCTTCTTTAGTCTAAGGATCAGTTCCTCATACTCTACAGTGTTGTTAGTGCACCGAAATTCTAACCTTCAAGAAATAAAAAACTTGTTTTCTTAGGGGACCATCAGAATGCAGTCGGCACCAGTTTCATCCTGAGTCTAAGACCCATCATAACATAAAGTCCAAATTTCATTGCAATTATGATCAACACTAAATCTATTTACATATATAGTACAAGATTCATTACCATCAACTAGGTGACAAGGAAGGAGTTCCAACTGTGTGTCTGATGGAATGAGTGATTACAAAGCTTCATAACACTCGATGTTCATCTCTAAGAAACATATTCCCAATTCTTCTTGAGAGAAGCTAATTGGTTCACTGGGTGCTTCTAGCTTAGTAATTGTATGCTTCATATAGCACTCGTTGTTGACTCGGATCTTATTATTATTTCCTTTGTAAGGAAGCCATAGATGTGACCAATCGATTGCAAAATATCCCTATAGTTTTCTCAACTAGTCCCTACTTAGCAACAACCCATAGGCTTCAGGTTTTTCAACAACCACTATATATATGCATTGATTCACTCTAGAGTCAAAAGATAATCTAATGATTACATTGTCCAACTCTCCCATGACAGGGACTTGAGACGTATCTAATTGAATGATCTTACCATCTGTCTTTTCTAGCTGGATGTTCACTTTATTATAGATTGGAAAGTGCATGAAATTGGTATATGTGCCATAATTGACAAGACAATTGTGTACATTGTAGTTAAAGATATAGAAAGTTAAGAGAAATAAAGGAGTTGAACCCCTAGAATTAGCATTGACAATGGATTGTAGATTAACCAAAGTCTTGCATTGACCAAAAGAGGTGGCCTTTGGGAGGAGGAAGACTTACTGGTAGGAGACATGACATCAAAGGTTTCGATGTTAACTTACATTGACTGGCTATCTTGGCAAGTTCACAAAGAGAAATATTAGCTCATATCTTCTTCATGTCTTCAATAATGTTATACCCCATATTCGAAGACACAATCTCTTCTTTAGATGATTGAGGAGTAGGAGCAGGTTTTGAAGACTGAGCCTATGCTTCATTCTTTTCCTCCCACCTTAAATAGGGAAGTGCATCAATACCTGAATCCCCTCCAGGTCTCATCCTTGAGCATTTTCTTCCCCAACTTACTCTTTCATGTCGACCTTGTCAACAAAATATATGAGCGAAAGCCTATGTATTCGTCCTCTCCTTAGAAGGCCCATTTCCTCCATTAAATGTCTACATAATAGGGCCATCAAAACAACAAGAGTTTAGATGATAAAATAAATGCAAGGCTTGGTGTTTACAAGCAACTAGCAACTCCTCCTCCTCACATCACTAAATTCTTGTCCACTTCCTCTCCGAGTTGATGTGTTCACATTTCCACATTATTTACATGAATTACAATTCATAATGATATTTACAAGAGGGATTAGCTATAGGGATATCACAGATACATTGGACATGGAATAAAGAGAACTGGTCTGAACATGGGTTCTTGAGTGACTAGTATCAGCTTGAACTTCCTCTAAACTACTCTTGGTTTCAAGTTTTGTGTAATAATACTCCTATCCTACATCAGTTTGGTCTGTTTGGAATATTTATTTGGTTTATATTTTTAAATAATTTATGTTCTCTATTATTTTTGTCTTAGTATACCACTCAGTACCCACCTCCTGTGGCCCATGTAAGAGGGTCCCCTTCTCATTTCAATTTTCCTTGGAAAAGTTATTATTTCTCTGTGTCTGTCTAGACCCCACCTCCAACTCTTGAGCCTTGTATTAGCCTTGTCACCTCTTACTCAACCTTGTTGCTCCCAGTCATCTATAGCATGCCCCTAATGACTCATCTGGATATGTTTCTATTATGTGACCCCACTTTGCTCCTCAGTCATGCTCTTCATTCTAGTTTTCCTAGCATGCCAGAACATCGAATGAGACACCAACGAGGCTCTTATAGCAAGGAAGAAAGAAGTTTTATGAAGCTTTTTTGGGTTCATTTTTCTACACAGATATCATGAAAATACCCCTAATCATATTCAACTTGTCATGGACCATGCATCTCATGAGGCCATGAATGACAAAAACAAGTACACATATGTAGATATTATGCCCTCCTTTGTTGATTAGCTTCCAACTCTTGGCCATACCCGCGGTAGACAAAATCAATACCTTTGTATAGTGGAATTACACTAGAATATCATATCCTTTATCAACAAAACTCTTGTGGAAAGAGATGATGCCAAAAGGGATTTTCCACTGTAAGTAGATGTCATTCAAGTGAAACATAAAGAAATGTCCTTGGAACATAGGGACATGGCCCTTTGGCTATCCACGATCGAGGACATCCTTTCCAAAGGAAAAGGGCCCTACAACACTCCAACACTTTTATATGTTTCCACTTCGACTTAACCAATGCTATGGCTTTCCTTTTTATTTGTGGCAGCTCATCTCTGATCCTTTTTAAGTTTATTGCTATCATGGGTTATGAGTAGCATAACTAAAATTTTGTTGCGTTTAAATATATGTATCTCCATGGCACGGTTGAGACTCATGATATATCATGGTTAAGATACAATTTATGTCAATTTCATGTCTTTTTTTGGACAAAAGCATTGTTTTTCCACCATTGGTCTAGTTTCCCAAGTGGCAGACCCCAACAAAAAATTTGATTGCCCTAGAATCCAATATGTAAGGTTATGCTACGTAAAAATTTTGACTTGTTCAAATTAGATAACAATAAAAATAAACATAAAATATAATTAAATAAAAATATAAAAAAAAAAAAAATTAATAATAATAGTTTTCAATGTTATTTTCAACCCAAGATTTTTTCCCATTGTATTCTCTAAATTGGTTTTGGTTTTTTTTTTTTTTTTTTTAAATTTGAAACTTGATTATTTTAAACATATTATAAAATTAGTTTCTTTGTTGTTTAACATTTTGATTTGATAAAATTACATAAAAATTAATTTTAAATTAATGATTAAATTAAATTAATAGTCTAGCTAATCCATAATTTTCCCATAATATTTTTAATCCATGGTTTTTCAATAATATTCTCAAAACTGACTTTTTACTAAAATTTGAAGCATGATTATTTTAAAAATTGAATCGGCAACCAACAAAAACTGAATAAAATTAAAGGTTAGCAGAGTGAAAGATAGATTCGATTGAACAGTAATCTTTTACAAAAGTAGTGTTATGGGAAACAAATTACAAACGTCAATTAAAACTAGGTAGAATGAAAATCAGTTCCATTCCCTATCTCTGATTACTATTTGCTCAAAGGAAGAGACTATCGATCTGTCAACTCTGCAATCAAGAAGAGAGTAATGCATATCAATAATTTAGGATATAATGTTGTACGACATTTTGAAAATTCAGGCATTTCGCAAATTCCATAACAATATTATTACACACGAAGATATTAACGCAACCCGTACATGAATGTTGGCCCGCTGAGATTTTGCAAATTTTGATGGCCTGACCTTTAGCAGGTGGCTACTATCTATCGTTCACACCACTCAATTTGCAAGAAACATAAATTTAATCGACCTCAATTTGCAAGAAACCAAAATTTAATCTTGCATTCGATTCGCATTTGTTCTGTTGCCTGTTGAGATTTTCTGTTTTAGTCAAATAGGCAAAAATCTCTGAAGGATGACAATAATAGGGATTCAGTTCCTAGATTAGCTCCAGGTTGTTGGGAGGGAGTTAATGCCTCCTATATTTGATGTGATGGAGTTATGAGGCTGTTAGATTCTCTATGCTATATAACAGGCAGTCATTCGGATGATTTGCTAAGAGAGTGTGAGGATTTCATGATGTAATCTCCTAATTTGATTAATATACTCCTGATGCCTATGTTTGGTGGACGTAGCCCAGATTGGTTGGGTGAACCACGTTAATTCTTGTGTTTATGTGCTTGATAATTGTTGTGTGTATTTATGTTTGTTGTGCACCTGATCCAACAATTGGTATCAGAGCATGTTGGAGGTGCTGGTGTGTCTGACTGCTGAAGGTGGAGCGCTGGCTGTGCTGGAGCGCTGAGGGAGTTTGATTGTTGTTCGAGTGGAGCAGAGGTTGTTGTGCGGTGCTGCCTGAAATACCTAGTGCGTTCATAGCCTCCGTGCGCGCTGATACCTGGTGTGTCTACTATGCAGTGCGCCTGAATGTTCCGTGGACATATTTTAACAGTGAATAAAATCCTTGGGGCTGCATATGGGAGTCGGGATCAGCCACCAGCATTGTGGCAGGAAACGCGATGGTAGCAGTCGGCAGTCCAACTCCAGTCGTCTACCTGTGCCTCAGGATATAGGTGCGTTGTCCATTTTTTACAAAAAAAACCAAAACTGTGTGGCTTTATAAACCGTGTGCATTATGTTTTAAAAGGCGTGAAGATATATATGGATTTATATGACCTGCGTGGGTATATTCCTCTCCAAACCGCCTGGGTATGTTGTTCTTTTTTTTAAACAAAAAACCAGCGTGCATATATATAGTCCAAGCACAATGATATAAAGCACGGTGACAAACAACGTGGATTTATGTAAACAAAACCTGCATATTCAAAAAAACGCATGGATATGATGTGTTGACAAAAATGCGTGGTTATATTTACACCCTATGATGATATAAGATGCATTCATGGGTGCCAAAGCATGTGTGATGAGGATAACGTAATTTAATGGAAGGATAATAGCACATGAGGAAAAGGAATATGATAATGTTGCATTACACCGATTTGGCAAGCATTGCCTTAAAGCTCATACATCAATAATATGTGTGAAATTATAGCAATACCATTAAAGGAGTTATAAGGGTTATGTAATATGGTTTTTCACAAATGTATTTTTTTTGTGGAGTGGAATTTGCACAAATAACCTGAAAGTGTTTCTTTGTTTTTAAAAAAAAAAAATAAAGAAAAGTAAAATAAGTGCAAAGGGCAGTTTTTTTTTTTGTAAAGGCATAGGCAGTTTTTTGTGTAAAACAAAGGCATAGGCAATTTTTTAAATTGTTGGTTGGATATTTGGAGATTACTGTGTTTTTTGCTGATATCATATGGCGAAAACTCAAAGTGCCCGTTTTGAAATTGAGAAATTTAATGGCAAGAATAATTTTGAGATCTGGAAGGTGAAGATGCACGATCTGCTGGTTCAACAAGGTGTGGCGAAAGCATTGTTGGGGAAAAACAAAAGACCTCCTTCCATGACGGAGGATGAATGGGATGAGATGGACGATAGAGCTTTGAGCGCAATTCGGTTATGTCTGGCGGACGATGTTCTGTTCAACATTGTGTCAGAGAAAACCGCCGCAAGCCTGTGGACGAAGCTTGAGAAGCTCTATATGACGAAATTTTGACAAATCGAATTCTCCTGAAACGGCAGCTTTACAGTTTGCGGATGAAAGAAGGTACCTCAATTGCTGATCACCTGAATGTTTTTAATACCTTGTTGGTGCAATTAAACAGTCTAGATGTGAAATTTGATTCAGAGGATAAGGCAATAACTCTATTATGTTCTTTGCCTGAATCCTGGGATCACTTTGTTACTTCCATAAGTTTTAGTACATCAGAAATTCTTGAGTTTGACGATGTTGTTGGAGCCTTGTTGGCTGAGGAGACGAGGAAGAGGTCGAATGCAGACACCTCTACGTCAGAGGTAATGATGGCCAGAGGTCGCTCACGAGAGAGACACTCCAGGGGAAAGCATAGCGACTCTCGTTCAAAGTCCAAAGGAAAGAAGCCAAAGATGAAGTGCTGGCATTGTGGCAAGGCTGGACATCTGAAAAAGGATTGCTGGAAGCGAAAGCAGGCTGCTAAAGAAGGCTCTTCAACAGAAAAGAAGGAAGTCAACACCACGGATACAGGTTCAATATCTGGTTCAGGTATGAGTGATGAAGTATTGTCAGTTAATATTTCAAAACATGATCAACATTGGTTGTTAGATTCCGGGGCATCTAACCACATGTTTATACATAGAGATTGGTTTAAAACATATAGATCAATTGATGATGGTGTTGTGTACATGGGTAATGATGTAACATGTAATATTGTTGGGATTGGAAGCATACAACTACAAATGTTTGATGGCACAACCAAAATATTAACTGATGTGAGGCATGTACCAGATTTAAGAAAAAATTTGATTTCATTAGGAGCACTTGATTCAAATGGATATAAAACTGTAATTCAAGGTGGAGTTATGAAAATCTATAAAGGTATCTTACTAGTGATGAAAGCTAAGAAAGTGGGAAATCTATTTCAGTGAGAAGGTAGAACTGGGTCAGATCATGTGTCTGTGTCTGAACATGACAGTAGTTCCATTCACTTATGGCATCAAAGATTGGGGCATATGAGTGAAAGAGGATTGAAAATTTTGGCTGACCGAAAGTTACTTCCTAATCTAAGATCTGGAAAATTGGATTTCTGTAAACATTGTCTGTTTGGTAAACAAAGTAAACAAAAGTTTAAAACAGGGAAACATACTAGTAAAGGCATACTTGATTATATCCATTCAGATGTGTGGGGTCCAGCTCCTACAGCTTCATATGGTGGTTCATCTTATTTTGAATCATTCATTGATGACTTTTCTCGGAAAGTTTGGGTCTTCATGTTGAAAAAGAAGTCTGATGTTTTTACAGTTTTCATGCAGTTTAGAGCATTGGTAGAAAACAGCACTGGTAGAACAATAAAATGTTTAAGAACTGACAATGGTGGTGAGTTTTCCTCCAAGGAGTTTGACAGCTATTGCAAGGATGCAGGGATCGAGAGACATAAGACCACGGTTTATACTCCTCAGCAGAATGGAGTTGCTGAACGCATGAACAGGACTCTTCTAGAGAGAGCAAGGTGTATGCTGGGTAACGCCGGGTTGCCGAAGGAGTTGTGGACGGAAGCAGTGGCAACCGCTTGTTATGTGATAAATCGATCTCCATCAACGGTAATAGACTGCAAGGTTCCGCAAGAGGTATGGACAGGACACCCTTGTGACTATTCTAAACTCAGAGTGTTTGGTTGCGATGCATATGCTCTAGTGCCTAAACATCAGCGAACTAAATTAGATCCAAAGTCTAAAAGGTATATCTTTGTTGGGTATGGTGATGGAACGAAGGGATATAGATTGTGGGATCCTACTACCCGCAAAATCATCATCAACAGAGATGTAAGGTTTAATGAATCCTCTCTTGTACAGTTAGATGTAGATAGAAGATTGAAACAGGATGATGTATCTGATTTCCAACATATTCAGTTTGACAGCATTTCTAATGATAGTCATAACGACCATAGTTCAGATTCTAGTCATGAACAGATTTCAGAATCAGATTATGAACAGGGTTCAGATGGAGGACATGAACAGGTCTCAGATGGCGATCATGAAGAAATTCCTACAGTTGATAGACAACCAGTTGTGGAAGCACCAGAAACATTCTTAAGGAGATCTACACGGATCAAACGCCGTCCGAGAAGGTATGATGATTCAGTTGCTTTGATCGCTAATGATGATGAACCTTTGTGTTATCAGGAAGCTGTAGAAGGTTCAAATAGTGACAAATGGAAAGCAGCCATGAAGGAAGAAATGATGGCCTTAGGTAAGAATGGCACGTGGGATCTGGTTGAACTTCCGAAAGGCAGGAAAACTGTGGGGTGCAAATGGGTCTTCAAGCTGAAACGGGGTGTGAATGATACGGAAGACAGGTACAAAGCGAGACTGGTTGCAAAAGGGTTTTCTCAGAAAGCTGGCATAGACTTTCATGAGATATTTTCACCAGTGGTTAAAATTGTTTCAATTAGAATTGTGTTAGCATTAGTGGCTTTGTTTGATTTGGAGTTGCAGCAGTTAGATGTTAAGACTGCATTTCTACATGGTGATTTAGATGAGGAAATATATATGGAACAACCGGAAGGGTTTGTTCAGCATCACAATGCGAAATTTGTCTGCAGGCTCAAGAAGTGATTATATGGCCTGAAGCAGTCGCCTCGGCAGTGGTATAAGAAGTTTGATTCTTTCATGCTGAGTCAGAAATATGTAAGAAGTGAATATGATCATTGTGTTTATTTTAAGCAGTTAAATAATGGCATGTTCATTATCTTAGTGTTGTATGTTGATGATATGCTTTTAGCAAGCAAAAGCATTGAAGAAATCAACAGGTTGAAGACTCAGATGGCAAGGACGTTTGATATGAAAGATCTAGGAGCCGCAAGACAGATTTTGGGCATGGAGATTTTCAGAGATAGGGGCAATGGTAAGCTATGGCTATCACAACAGAAGTATGTTGAGAAAATACTTTTGAGGTTTGGTATGAACAATGTGAAGCCTGTGTCGATCCCTTTAGCTTCCCATTTTAAGCTTTCTTCGAGTTTATGTCCTAATACAGATGAAGAAAAGGATTATATGTCTCGAATTCCTTATGCCAATGTAGTAGGATGTTTGATGTATGCGATGGTGTGTACGCGACCAGATATTTCTCATGTAGTTGGGGTTGTCAGCAGGTACATGGCAAATCCGGGTAAAGAGCACTGGTCAGCAGTAAAATGGGTGCTTCGGTACTTGAGAGGCACAAGTAGTTATTGTATTTCTTACAATAAGAGTAGTGAATTTGTTTGCGGATATGTTGATTCCGATTTTGCAGGTGACTTGGATAAGAGAAGATCAACTTCAGGGTACGTCTTTACTCTTGCAGGTGGAGCTATTAGCTGGATGTCAAAGCTACAGAACATTGTTGCTTTGTCTACTACTGAAGCAGAATACATTGCTGCTTCTCATGCTTGCAAAGAGGCGGTTTGGTTGAAAGGTTTGCTTGGTGAGTTTGGTAGGTTACAGGATAACATCAGGTTACTTTGTGATAGTCAAAGTGCAATACATTTGGCTAAGAATCCGGCCTATCATAGTAATTCAAAGCATATTCCAATCAAATATCATTTTGTAAGACAGGTTATCACTGAAAGGGGAGTCTCTCTTGAAAAGGTGTATACAAAGGAGAACTGTGCAGACATGTTCACGAAACCAGTTTTGTTGGAGAAGCTACGTTGGTGTATGGCTTCTCTTGGCTTGCAGAAAAGATAAAATAATAATAACAGGGCATCAGGCGAATTGTTGTCAAGGTGGAGATTGTTGAGATTTTCTGTTTTAGTCAAATAGGCAAAAATCTCTGAAGGATGACAACAATAGGGATTCAGTTCCTATATTAGCTCCAGGTTGTTGGAAGGGAGTTAATGCCTCCTATATTTGATGTGAGGGAGTTATGAGGCTGTTAGATTCTCTATGCTATATAACAGGCAGTCATTCGGATGATTTGCTAAGAGAGTGTGAGGATTTCATGATGTAATCTCCTAATTTGATTAATATACTCCTGATGCCTATGTTTGGTGGACGTAGCCCAGATTGGTTGGGTGAACCACGTTAATTCTTGTGTTTATGTGCTTGATAATTGCTGTGTGTATTTATGTTTGCTGTGCACCTGATCCAACATTGCCTCTTCCCCTTCAGACAAATGTGGAGATTGACGCTATTGTTTTGTGTTAAGGTTGGCCAACCTCTTCGTCTTCAGACAAATTGAAAATTTATTCTAGAAATGTGAAAACAGTTATTTTCAAATAGTTATTTTGATTTCTTGGAAAAAGAAAAAAATAATATATCGATCATACTGCTAAGATCCAATATCCCGAACATCGAATAAATGAATATTGTAGTCCAATACGTGTTGAATTCCAATCACGACACGTCGGGATTTGTTACGTGTATAAATGGTCAATATACGAAGGAAACGTAAATTACATTTTAAAATTTTGCGATTTTCAAAAGTGGCGTTGGCGTGATTACACATATACAGCATATATAGGCGGAAAAGTACTGCTTTCTTCACAACCCATCGTTGGTTTGACAACAGATAGGTTTTCCTATACTTTGAAACATAAAAACCAAAAACACGTGTCATCCAATTTCTCGACCCTATATAAAAATTAAATTATATCCATTTTTAATTTTTTTACAGTTGGCACACATTTAAATTAAAATTAAATGAAATGATGTCCATAACTATATCCATAACACTATTTTCCATTAATAAAAATTAAATTATATCCATATTTTTTTTTACAGTGGGCACACATTTAAATTAAAATTAAATGAAATGACGTCGAGGGATTGCTGAACAATCGTGGAAATATCTGTAAAAATTATATTAAATTATGATCCAAGAATACGATTATAAGGTTATAAGGTTTTAGAGTTTTCGTGCCAGAATTATTTTTTTATTATATATATTGATTTTGATTATATATGAGGTTATAAGGTTTTAGAGTTTTCTAGCCAAGATTTTTTATTATTATATATATTGGTTTTCATTATATATGGATTCATAATTTTAAAAGTCTTTGGAGTATTTGAATTGTGGAGAATTTACAATTTAATTTTATAATTTTAATAAATTTTTGGTAAATTAGACTCAAAAAGTAAGTCAAAAATAATAAAAATTTGAGAAGAAATCATAGTGCACATGTTACACAATTAGTATATTATGCACCACATCACACAATTACATCAAGTATTAGTATATTACGTACCAAATCACACAATTACATCAAGTATATAAAATGTTTATGAGATCCAACAATTTCTAAACTAAGAGATTGATTGTTCAGACAAAATCTCAACAACCAAACCAAATCTTAACTATTTACTAATGTAAGCGTTAATACATAAATCACAAATTACAATACATAGAAGACATATAATATATAAATCACAAAATACAATATATATAACACATATTACAGCAACATAACTGATCTATGTCTTATTGGTCTTCATCGACACTCACATCCACTATTGAGGCTTCTGCGATAAAAGTTGTCAAGTAATGAGCCATCATATGGACCAACCACCATCTATCTAATATTTCTCTTTTGGCTATCCGCGAGTTGCTAGGATGGTGGTCTACATACTGAATGTGTTCAAAAGTTGATCAAACAACCTGACCTGTCTCACACACATGAATCTCATAAAAACAACTTGTAACTTATGCTCTTGAAGCCCAAAGCACAATAGACCCATCACCATATAACAGACTCACATAATTAAATTACCGATATGTTCTCTCGGCATCGAAGAACGTGGAGAACAACTAATTTGCACTATATTTCTTTATTTATTAATTTGTTCTTCACAAACATAGTTAACTAAAAAACCAATTATCTACTCTCCTCCAAACAAAAATTCTTCCCACCTGCAAGGTGGAACATGAACTTAGCCAACAAAACCTCATAAATAGATCAGATCAACACCACTATGACTCATCTGGCACTTTGTGTGACCCACGTGTCATCTTTTGAAAAATTATGAATACTTGATAAATCTTAGTATGAGTATGAAGTATTATATTTAGAGTAGGGTTAGAGTAGGAAGTATTATATTTAGTGGCTGGGAAAGAATGAGGCTTCATTCATTCAAATGAACTATATTACCACTGAATGATTAGTAAGACCTTGTAAAATGATACCTGTGAATAAATATACTCGAGTTGTGATTGACAAGATCTTTATGCCAACGACAATTTGAACTACGGTTTAGACGAACGTGTTAGATAACTAATCCTTGTAATCAACCTTGCGTCAATTTGGGTAGTTATTGGAGTCCAAGAACTCCCGGGAACTAATTCAATTGTTTCTTATATGTATTAATATGTACACATTGTATATCATTGATGGAGATTGATTAATATACATTTGATTTGGTTTCCAGTCTCGTGTGTTCTACAGTGGTATCAGAGAGGGTCAGATGCTCTGTTAAATGAGATCATGGTTAATTTTCTCTATCAAATAGAATGAATCTGACTTCAGAGGTTAATTTGAACGTTATCAGAGCCCTGGTTGAGTTGTTTCTAAACCCCATGTATTTGAAGTCTATGGCGTAAAGGAGACACAGAGCATGAAGGCTGTGAGGATAGTTGAATCCAACATAAGGTTAGCTTGGGACACCCAAACTATTCACTCTTTCTAAGTTTTATAACTTTTTGTCATAATGAAAGAAGATTGGAGAAATTCAATGGTATAAAGTTTTTTTTTAACATATCCTTGGAAGTTAGAATACATGTTGGAGTTTTGAGGACTTGTTGTTCTCAATAAAAATTTCCAATACTGAGTTGAATGCCAATAATTGTTGGATTGTTTGCTAAAATTCTAAGTTCTATGCACAAGGGCCGCTTATTATTTTAATTTTGGGAGGCTTTATTTGCATTTACTATGTCAAATGGGAGTTTACTTACAGTGAATTTCCGAAAGATAGTATTTGCATTCACACCAAAAATTTCTGAAGGATAGTATTTGCATTTACTACAGTAAACAAGAGCTTAATCATAGTAAAATGTCTGAAGGATAGTATTTTCATTGACGATAGTAAACAAGAGTTTAATCACAGTAAGTAAAGTTTCTGAAGGATAATATTTACATTTACTGCAAACCAAAGTTTTTACTGAAAGATTTTTGAAGGATACAAAGTTTTTACTGAAATGTTTCTGAAGGATACTTAAAATGAAAGATATATATATATATATATATATATATATATATATATATATATATATATTTTATGGTTTGAATTAAATTTTTAATTGAAGAGTGGTCAATTTTTCGGTTGTCCTGGATTTAAAAAAAGAGATTTTGTCAGTTTATATATTGTGTGGACTTAAATTGCAGCCAAGTGTGAAGGGGACTGTGAGAATTTTGCAGTGAAATCTCATACCAGTGAGTAACTAGCTATGTGAAGCTTGCAATAGAGAGAGGTATAAAGTAAGCATGGAAGAAATGGCATTCACACTAAATTGTGGTGAAATTTGAAAATTATTTAAATAATAATTTCTAATTTTTTAGAAAGTTGTGAAAGTTTTCTTTAAATTGAGAAAGGAATAAAAAAATACCCAGGTGTAAGGAGTAACTCTCAAGATGTCGCCATAATGTTCACATGTAAAATTAACTATTAAAAACATTAAATTCAGGCAACAAACTTTACGTAAAATGAGCCAAGATAAAAAGTAATTTTTATGTGAAGTACGAAAAAAAAAACTTTACGTAGAAGGAGCCAAGATAAAAGAAGTGGTAAAGCTTGCTCCTTCCTTCTCTTATTTTCATTAAACAGAGTAATTTTGATAGGTGGCAAGTGGATAAAAGGAGATTCTGGGGAATGACATCAAGTTTTGATTTTATTTTTGATGAAGTTTAAATTATGGATATAAAATCAAGAAGGGAAAATGACATTGTGGTTAGTGAAGATTATATAGTTATTTCATCTATTGAAGGTCTCAAGTTTAAATCTTTATAGAGACAATTTTGAAAGATATTCTTTTTAAATCTAATTTTGGAGATATTTTTGGAGGTAGAGTTTATGGATATAAAATAAAGAAGGGAAAATGACATTGTGGTTGGTGAAGTTTATATATTTATTTGGTCTAATGAAGGTCTCAAGTTCAAATTTTTATAGAGACAATTTTGAAAGATATTTTTTTTAAAAGCTAATTTTGGGAGATATTTTTGGAGGTTGTGAGCATAATTTCAGTTAGAAACTCTAAGCATGCCATTTATTGATAAATTTTCAACTCATGCATATTGGATATAACTCACAACAAACTCGAGTTTTCATGGTGTTCATTTTATGGAGCAAAGATAAAAGTTCCTAATTGTGTAGTTGTAGCTATATAGCATTATTAATCTATTTATTCTTGAATTGTAAATGGGTATTCATCTCTTTACTGTTGAATGTAAACGGGTGCATTTTCTGTTGAACCTGATACCCAGTTAAATCATCATAAAATTGTTTTTATTGGGTGCATTTTCGATGGTACCCGATGCCTTTTTTTCTTTTCAAAGTTGATTGCTGGAGAACATGGCCAAATTCGATGATTTGCTACTGTTGTTGAACAATTTAGTGTCGTCTACTATTCAAGAACTACAAAAGAAGAATTCTAAACATGTTCTTGTTTAGAATAATAGTTTATTTGAGCTCGATCATTAGTCAGAAAATAATCAGAGTAATGCAGTGGTTTCAAAAGGAAATGCAATCGAAAGTTCTTATGAGAAGCTTGATATTCCCAAAACTTTCATAAGGCCATGGGAAGAGATTAGACACAATAAACAAAGAATTGGTTTGGGTTACAAAGAGGATATCCTGGATGTATCTTTTCACATACCAGATTTTTACAAACCGATACAATTCTGAAGTGCTAGATTTCTGTACGGTGTTGTTCCAGAACATATTGATAGATGCCAACAATGTAACAGAGTTGGACATATGAAAGATCGGTGTTTTGATCTTCACTCGTGTGATCATTGCAGAAAGAGAAATCATTATACAAATAAATGTTCGAAAAAGAAGAGTATTGCAAGAGAGAAGGTAAATTTCGAATGGATTGCTTCTTGGGACTAGACCAAAAAAGCCAAGAAGATTTACAGGGCATATCGAAGAATATGTTCCAGAGTGATGACCAGCCTTGAAGTGATGAACAATACTTCTCACCTTGTATTCGACAAGGGGGGAATAGTTGATGGTTTACTATAGGTTAGAGTTCGAGATGTCAAGCGAGCTTGAGTCAGAGTTGAGTCGATCAAGTTGATTGAACACTTCCATGTTTGGAATTTTTCAAGGAACTACTATGATAGTTCCAGAGTTTTTGGTCACCTTAAAACCACATTTTTGGTTGTTCTGAGAGCTACTATCAAGGTTCCAGATTTGGTGTTGGTTGAGACCTTAAGTTCTCCCATATTGGTTTGTGGTCATCTTTAAAAACCATTTTCTGAGAGACATTCAACTGTTGGCGAAGATGCATTTTTCAATTTTGAGCTTTCATTCTTGGACTTTGGTATATCCCTTCGGATTAGGGGGGGGGGGGTTGTTAGATAGCTAATCCTCTTAATTAACCTTGGGTCAATTTGGATAGTTATTGGAGTTCAAGAACTCCTAGGAACTAATTCAACTATTTCTTATATGTACTAATATGTACACATTGTACATCATTGATGGAGATTGATTAATATACGTTTGATTTGGTTTCCAGTCTCGTGTGTGTTACAAAAGGTCAAGGTACCAGAACAAGAACCGTAACAGCTTCTTAAATCGCAATATCGAAGCCCACACATGATAACGATAACAATGGTTATGATGTTGCTCACATTGTCTTGAAAAAGGAAGATGACCAAGGAGAGGAAAAAAATGCTCAAACTTCTCTCTTAGAGGTGAATGTTTTGTTAGGCTAAAGAATTACATCATCTCTAGAAATTGGATCCATGAAAAGACAACCGATTTCCTAGTTTGTAGAACTCCATGTAGCATTGTATTCTCCACAAAATTTAGCTCATCAACTCCACACACATATTTTTCACTGGTAGAAACTTCACGCACTAGTGCATGGCTTTCAGACGGATTCTCCGTGGTCAATTTTTGTCAACACAACGGCTCTCCAGAACTAGTCTTTTGCACTAGGTTATGACTCTCCAATCAAGCAATAGTTTAACTGATCAAATCTTCCATATTCTTAAAAATAAAAATAAAAATGCAATGGTTGATCTTCAACTTGAACCCACCATGAGCACAGTGGCACCCTCTCTGGTCTGTAAGTGAGCCTATAGACCAACAAATGCACATAAACCTCAATAGAACCTTCTTTGTTGTCAAACATTTCCAATAACAAAAAATGCATAGAATTGGTGTGCTTATTTATATGCAACAATACTTTCACCAAACCCCGCACATAGTCAATCCCACGACACAAAACAAACATGATGCTACTCTAATTCTACATATGTACAGAGGATTATCTCTCATGCCCCTCACATATGGCTTTCCTATAAGGGAATTAAGCCAGAAAAAGCTTTGATACTGTTACACAAAAATATCTTCACCATGACTATTTACAGTCAATATGGGTCTATCATCACTTATATTGTCCTCCTAAGAAAGTCTCAGACCTCAGCTATTCATGTCAAGCTTTGAAAATGAGAGAAAGACATTAAAAATCAACAAAGCTCTGGTTCCGCACTTTCTCTCACTGTTTCCTGCGGTCCCGCACACCCTGTTCACATTACCTGCGAACCTTCCCGCTTTGTCTCTAAAGGAGTGGGTGTAGACCCCTGTGAAAGTCAAAAAGGCGTAAGTTTATTCTAAAAAACTCACTTTGGGTTAATTATAGATGATTCTAGAAGGAATTTTGACGTGGATTGTTCACTCTTAGGTGGTTCATGCATCCCAAAAGAGAAGGAGCTAATCCCTTGATGAGAGGAGCTATCCCTTTGAAGGACGGCTTTATCCATTTGAAGGAGGACCTAGTAACTTCCCTCCATTGCACTATAAATTAAGGCATTGGGCTGGTTGCTAGGGAGGTTAGAAGCTGAACATTTTTTAGGGTAAATGCTGGTGGAATTGAGACTTCCTAGTTAAGCTTGAGAGGAGAGATCACATACCTTTTGGCTTCATTGGGAAGAGAGTGAAACTTGTCAAAGTAGAGGAGACTTCTTGTTGGACCCTGGGAGGAGCTTGTACAGCATCAAGGCACAGGTTGTAAAGTTATTCTTTGATTTGAATTAATACAATCAGATTCATTTTTCTCAACAAATTGTCTTATGTCATTTGTTTCATGAATTCCTTGATCATCATGATAAGTATGCTTTATGATATTGGCTTTTCAGGTGCTATTTAATTTGTGTGCTTGTTTGTGTTTGCAGATTCGCTACAAGGGAGCTCATTTGGATCAAAGGAGCGAGGCTTCCACAAATTTGCATTGGACCCAAGGTAGGCCTAAAACACTTGTTTGCCTTTGTTTATAAATTACATACTTAGAGAAAGATAGTTTTTGATTGGCTTGCTTGTCACTAGATATCATTAGATTCTAGGGAGGTCGATCTTGTCCGCAAGAACAACTCATTCCGTGTGACAAAATGGCGACTCCGCTGGGGACTTGATTTCTTGATTTGCTTTACTTTGACCTGAGAAACTGTGTTTTTGTTTCTGTTTTTGGCTTGTTGTGTGTGGAATTGGGTAGATTTAGTAGATCTAGGATTATTTTTTGTTTTTCATAACTTTTTGAGAGGACCGCACCCTCAGCTTGCAACACAGTGCGGACCTATCCGCACTTTTTCTTTTCACACAGAGCGGTACCGCACCTGTGTGAACTGCGGGCCTGCGGACCCTGTCAAAATTTTGGAAAACTTGAGATTTTCTCTTTTAGTCAACTTAGTTTTTGTTTAGATGTTTTTATCCCCTACCCAGACCTGCATGTGACTTGTCAGGAGCTTTTCTTAGGTTAACTCCATTGGTGTTAGGGTTTTAGGTGAAATTCCTAGAAGTTAGATTGCTGGGCTTGATTTTCATTTTGGTCTTGTAGTAGCTCAAAGCTTAGAAGCTGTAGAAGCCTCAGATCACCTTGGATTTAACTGGCCTTCTTATGAGTCTGACCATTTGTAAAATCTACCTTTGTTGAGGAATCCACCTTGTGTTTTCTCTTTGCGAAACTTCGAAAAGGTTTGTGTTAAAAGTTTGGATTTCATTTTTAGAAAAGAAAACAAAAATTGGTTGTTTTCTGACTGATTTGTGATTCTGGACAAATTGGTCCTTAGTTTGCTTATAGCTAAGTAAAACATCCTTGAAAAAGACATCTTGTAAGCTTTTAATTCAAATAGTTTTTTATAGTTTATAGATCTAAAGATTAGAATTTTCCATATTTTTGAGTGTTTTATAAAAATAAAAAATCTCTTTTGGAAAAAGTTTGTTTTTGTAGTATTTGAGTGTTTTGAAGGAAAAGGGAAATTTTTGTGAAAATAACTAGTTGTCTCGTTTTGAGTGCATTGGAAAAGACAAAAAGCTCTTCTTTTGATTTGTTTGTTAAGAAAGATTTGTGTTTACAAGCATTTGCATTCTCAAACTCTTTCCTAGCTAGAAATTCATTGAAGGGAAAAGATTGCTTATCATCTTAAGTGCATTTTTTAGTGATTTCGAGTCGAGTCTTCACACCACAAGTTTCATCTCTGCACCTCTTGACTTAAACAGAAACTAATAAAAATAATGCTTAAAGTAACATCTATCTAGTAATATTTTTATTTCTAGGGCTCTATTACACCAACATAGCTTAGGCTAGTGTCTTAGAGTAGGGAGTAATTGACTCTCAAAGACAGTAAAACAAACAAGTAGATGTATCTTGCGGTAGGAGAAAAATCCAATGGCTGCATCTATGCTCTGGGAAAGCTCCTCTTAAAGGAGAAGCACGAGATCATGTCCGAACTAGTGTGGGAATCAATCCTTCGTCATTGGGAACGACGCCAGATATTCACGTATTAAAAACGGTAAACCTCGGATTAACCATTGTCGAGGAGCCTGGGGTCACTTGTTGGTAAACCTTGGATTATGTCAAGGAGCCTTCAAGGGGATTAAGCTTGTTACTCTGCCCTTGCGTGCGTATCGGATCGTAGACTGTTCCCCCAAGTATATTTGTTTCCGTTGGTAACCATAGTGACCATATTCTATAGGATTCTTCCTAAGGTGACGGTAGAGGGAAGATCCCACTGTACCTGGAGCAGACGTCGGCTAGTCTCACTTGGATTTTCTGGGGGGTTCTCTTCACTCGAGACGGTTTAGTGGAGGAACTTGTGCCAGTCTATTCATTAAGCAGGTTGTCGGGGTAACTGTTCCAACCACCATTTCTGTATTGAACTCTGCAACGTTGGATTTCATCACCAACTAGTGTTTTTAGTACGGAAAGTTACTATTTGTGTGTGGTTTGATCTCCTAGATTCTTTAGGAGTGTGATTCAAATTTGTTTGGTTCTTTAGAGGCTTTAGGCGGTTTTCATTGAGATTTTACTTCGTTTTCGTGTGAAGGAGTTAAAATATTTAATTGTGGCTGAATTACCGAGGAAGTCCCCTAGACTTCGGGGCCAACCTCCTGAGTTTTCACCGAGCCAGCCTGAAGGGTTAATATCCCTTGTAACTCCTAGAGATAGTAGAGTTGGGTCACCTGAAGAAGGAGAATCTTCTTTGGTGGTACATCCTGATTTTCAAGCTCTAGTAGCAGATTATAATCCGCAATCTGTGTCTGTTTCCAAAATTAGTAATAGCTTTTCATCTACTAGTGATTTAGGTGAGGAACCTAAAATATCCGAACCTGAAACTGAATTTGCTGCTACTCCAACATCGGGATTTACCTCTCCAACTTCTAATGGTCTTGGTTCACCCAGGGTAGAAAGAATAATTACCCAAAATCTTCCTTCTGGACTTATAGCTATTGAAGAACTTGCTACTCCGAAAGAGGAAGGTATCCCTATCCCTGAAAATCAACCTGTTATAGAACTTAGGGAGCGTGGATCAATCTTGTACAGTCCACCTAGGAGCAGTGCTTGGTATCTTTCATTGACCAATTTTTTGGAAAACCTGGGACTAAGTTTTTTACCACCTCGTATTCCTTATCACCCAACACCTAGGGGTTACTATCATCCATTAAATATGTCAAGACAGTCGTCCATGTTTTCTCAATCTCCAGAAACCTTTTTGTATGACGACCCTTTTGTTCCCTCTGGGTATCAGTCACTTATTCGTACTTTTTCGGGAGCATCTCCTCGACCCATTGAACAAGGGTTATTAACTGGAAATAATGGACCTAAGCCGTTGAGTGTAGAAGATATTCTCATGATGTCAGGTACTATTCCTAATCCTCAACCTCAAGGTGGCCAGTTACCGCCTGGAGGGCAGCCTCAAAGTCCTCAATTATCCCCTGGGGGGCATCCTCAAGGTACCCAATTTGCGCCTGGGGGGCAACCTTAAGGACAGTACATACCTACGGGACAGTACGTTCCTCAAGGTCAACCCCAGACTCAATATGTAGCTCAGGGTCAACCCCAGTATTAATATGTACCTCAAGGTCAACCCCAGTATCAGTACGTGCCCTAGGGTTATCAACCTCAAGGTCAGTACTCGAACCAAGGTTTCCAACCACCTTCTGGTCAATCATATGTTCAAGGAACTGGAAATGTACCTCTGAATTATCAACCCTACCCTCAACCTGGTTATGGTCCTCAATATTCTCAACCTGTTATGGATCCGTACCCCAGAATGAACTTAGTGTAGGATCCATCTCAAACTCAACAGGTCTTGCAACCGAATGTACAGTTGTCATCTCAAACTCGACAACCCTTAGTTTCTGGTTCACCCCAGCAACCTGTCCAGTCTACTATTCAAACTTTTATACCTTATGTAGTTTCTCAGCCTGGGCCTAGTACGCCTCGTACTCCGCCTCAAACAGCTGCTGCAACATCTGTTCAATCTACCCCACCTACTTCTGGAGTATCAACAGCTTCGGTTTCTACTGTTCCTGTATCAACTCCTCAGACATCTTTACCTCAGTCTGGATCCACAATTCAAACTTCGGTTCAAATGCCTGTAGGACAACCTGGTTCAAGTACGATTGTCACAAGTCAACCTCAATTTACTTATCAATTGTACCAGGGACAGTACCAATTTGGTCCTGCTGTGCAGCAGCCAGTCTATCAGTATCAACCGTACCCTGGGTATACATATCAACAACCTCAACAACCCCAGTACGGTCCGGTTCATCCTGGTTTTCCAGGAGGATATAATATCCCAAATGCAATTCCAATTCCTAGTTATCCTGGATATCCTCCTCTTGGGGCTGGTCTCATGAACCAGAGTTTTAGGGACCCTAATCGTCAGTTACCGTTTATCGCAACTTTGGACTTGCCTGACTTGTTGCGCCTTACGAATGATCCCATTAACTATCTTCCGTTTTGGCCGCCAATGCCGAATAAGTTTCCTAGTGATATTCTTAAGTTTGAAGGCAAATCAGTAGAGGATCTGTCGAACCATGTGATGACTTATCACCTCTGGTGTGCGTCTAATTCCATTTCAGATGATTCAATCCGTTTAAGGCTTTTCCAGCGCACTCTAGTTGGTCTTGCGGCCAAGTGGTACATTGAGTTATCGCGAGCCACTTTTTATAATTTTAGTCAGCTAGCTACTTCGCTTTTAACTCATTTTCAGTTGCGTGTCAGATATGACAATGGCACAGAATTACTAACTTCATTAAAGCAGTCAACGCCCATTTACATTTCAGATCACATTCATGAATGGAGACGTCGACGACGTTTAGTGAAAGTTTTTATTCCGGATCAGATCTTAGCCGAATGGTTTGTAAAATCTTTACTGCCGGAGATCACTGAGGATGTAGCTAAGGCCGGAGTCGTTACTGAGGAGCAAGTAATTGCTCAAGCACAGTACCTTGACTTAGTTTATACCTAGTCAGGTACATTACATGAGAAAATCCTCGATCTTCCTAAGCAAAATCAAATCGTTGCAACTCCTTCAGGGTCTCATGCTGCTGATGGTATGATTGGTACGGGTAATACTAAAAGTAAGAAGAAGTCTTCCAAGAATTCTTCTCCTATCATAACCTTTCCAGATTCCCCGACAGGAGATTCTTCCGCGGAAATTTCCACCGATATTCATGTTGTAGAGTCATCTACAGCCAAATCAAAATCCGGTGATAAGAAGAAAGGGAAGAAGAAAAATAAAACAGATAAAAATTCGAAAGAGAAACTAGAAAAAGCGGAATCAAATGATGAGAAACGCAAACCTCATTATCCTTGTCTCATTTGTGACAAAGAGCATTTTACAAGAGACTGCCCTCATCGAGCAAAGGTTGCGAAAATTGTCAAAGGTTCCCAAACGCCTGTTGTTTTGAAGGATCCTTTTCTAAGTCAAGACAGTAAGATGATAGGTTCTTCCTCAAATGCCAATGAAGAACCCATACTGATGATGTCCCATGTTAGGATTGCAACTCGATCGCATGATTATGGAAGTAAAAGTCCTGTTGATGGTAAAGAAGCAGAATCTTCTCATTCTAACCCATCAACCTTAGCTCCCGGTTCCGATCCACTATAGATCGAGAAACCTAATCTAGACTTAGTAATAAAACCGCCCGCCAAGGGTATACTTTGAAAGTCAGCCTTCAATCCACATGCGAGAGCGGCTCAGAACTGTAACATTGTTGAAGATTTAGCTGTTTCACCTTCGACAATGTCGGCTTTGGAAGTGTTGCAATCATGTAGAGCACATCGTAAATTACTATTGTCAGCTATAGGAGCTGTTGACGTTCAGGACTTGAACCTTATAATTTTCGATCTAGAAAATAGTACACCACACTTACCTCATCAAATGGCTTTCTAGATCCCAGTGTTAGTAAAAAACAAGCCTATTTATAGGACTGTGATTGATGAGGGAGCCTCAACGTGTATTATGTCGATACAGTGTTGGAGATCGCTTGGTTCTCCTTTGCTAAATCAATCCCCGATGATTCTAAAGGCCTTTTATGGCCGTGGGTTTCATCCTTTTGGCATTCTACAGGATTTACCTATAGGGGTTGAAGGAAAAATTGTTAATCTAGATGTGGAGGTGGTTGATGCCCCTCTAGATTACAACCTTCTCTTGGGTCGTAGTTGGTCTTACGCTATGACAGCTGTCGTTTCATCGGTCTTTCGGCTTATAAAGTTCCCTCATAATGGAAAGATCGTAATTATAGACCAGCTGACTTACTTTTCATCCGACCCAGCCTCTTCTGAAAGTATTCAGCATGTCAGCAAAACGGCTATCACGTATAAGGATGTTGGAGTAGGACTAGTTAAAGATGCTGGTTTACTGGGAACTTTTCCTTTTCCTCTTATCAACGCATCGTCTTCTACTACAACCATTCATATGATTTCTTCATGCACCATTGTTTATGATGATCCTTGGATCATACCTTCCGAATCTGAGATAGACTCATTTGGTGATGTTATGCCTTTGAGTCCGTATGAAATTGCGTATCAGGCTGTGCAGTCGTTTTCCGACCCATCTTCAACCAAAATTGACTTAATGAATGTGGTCCATGAAGAATCACTTTCAATATCAAACCTGGATTCAACAACGTTTTCTGAACTTGTTCACACAGATGAGCAAATTCGTGAAATCCTATGTGTTGATGATTTACCATGGGAAGATCTTCGTTTTTACCCGAGAGTGATAATTTTAAAAATGATTTTTCATCAATTTTTACGACCGAATATGTCAAGGAACCTTAGAATCTAATGAAAAATCCTGATTCAGAGTTAAATTTGGGAAACATTTCTCGAACTATTCCTATTGATATTTCGGTTAAGCCTGGAATTGTTGAAAACATTCATATAGGTGCCTCGTGTACGGAAGATGAATTTCAAATATATAAGGCCTTATTTCAAGAATTCCACGACGTGTTTGCCTGGTCATATGAAGAAATGCCAGGAATTGACCCCGCAATTGTTGTTCATGAAATCAAAACTTACCCGGACGCTAAACCCGTCCGGCAATGTTTGCGTCAGATCCACCCGCGAAAAGCTGCTACTATTAAAGCAGAAGTTGAAAAATTACTCAAAGCAGGTTTCATTTATCCAATTCCGTTAACAGATTGGGTATCGAAAATTTTTCCTGTTAACAAAAAGCAAGGGACAATAAGAATATGTATCGATTATAGAGATATTAATTGAGCCTGTCCAAAAGACAATTACCCAACTCCCTATATCGATCAAATCATTGATGATTGTGCCGGTAGCGAAATATTCTCCTTCATGGATGGTTTTTCTCGATACAATCAAATCAATATTCTACCTGCTGATCAACCAAAAACGGCTTTCATTTTTCCATGGGGGACATTTGCTTATTGCAAATTACCTTTTGGGCTCAAGAACGCTGGGGAAACTTTTCAAAGGGCCATGTTTTATGCGTTTCATGACATCAAGCACATTGTGCAACCCTATCTCGATGATTTGCCTACTCATTCATTACATAGAGCTGATCATCTCATCCATTTACGAGCAATTTTTATGAGGTGTAGGCATTATCGGATTAGGTTGAATCCACACAAGTGTGTTTTCTATATAGAAACAGGTCAGTTACTAGGGTTTGTTGTTTCGAAAGTTGGCATTCATGTCGATCCCTCGAAGGTTGAAGCTATTGTCAAATTGCCTCCTCCTTCGAGTCTTCTCCAACTCCAAAGTTTGCAAGGGAAAGAAAACTTTTTACATCGATTCATTCCTAACTACGCTGAGATTGCAAAGGGTTTTACCTGGTTGTTGAAATAGAATACTCCATTCTTTTGGGATGAGATAGCTGAGAAATCTTTTGATGCACTAAAACACGCGTTGACCCATGCACCGTTATTGCATCCTCCCAACTACAACCAGGACTACTTCTTGTATCTCGCCACCTCCCATTCCACCATTGGAATGGTGTTAGTTCAGGAAGATGAATTCGGTACTGAACATGTCATATGTTACCTTAGTCAAAATTTAAATCCAACTGAGCTAAAATACTCACATGTGGAGAAATTGGCATTGGCAGCTGTTCAAGCTGTCCAACGTTTTCATCATTACATTTTACTACGCAAAACTACAGTAATTTCTGATTGCAACCCTATGATCTATATTTTGACCAAGCAATTGCTAGGGGGCAAGTACTCCAAATGGATTGTCATCCTATAGGAGAAATCTTTAGTTTTTGCGAAAGTTAATGTGTGACTTCCCGCGTGCTGACACGGAAACTGTGGCGAAGGAGCCCATTGCGGACGAATCCTTGTTTCTAATCAACACTTTAGATCCATGGTATGGGAATATCATCGTTTATCTCGAGACCCAATCCTTTCGGCCACAAATATCAAGGTCAGAACGTCGAAAAATACGATTCCAGTCCCAACAATTCAGAATTATTGTAGATACTCTTTATCGTCGTGGAGCGGACTCTATTTTTCGACGTTATTTAACTCATGAGGAAGCTGAAAGGGTTCTAAATGACTGTCACTCTGGAGCGTGTGGCGGTCATATGTCTGGGTATGCCACAACCCAAAAGATATTGCACGTTGTCTACTTCTGGCCTTCTTTGTTTAAAGATTGTATTAACGCGGTCCGAAAATGCCACAACTGCCAAATTTTTGATCGAAAGATGCGCGCTCCACCTGCTCCTTTCCACCCTATAATTACCATCGGTCCATTTGCAGAATGGGGTATCAATTTTATTACATGTAACCCTCACTCGGCCGGGGGGCATGCGTATATCATCCTTGCGGTAGATTATTTTACCAAGTGGGCCAAGGCAATGCCTACATTTGAGGCAGATGGTAAAATAGTTGCAATTTTCGTGTTCAATCATATAATTGCTAGGTTTGGTGTTCCATAAGTGATTATCACTGATCATGGGTGTCATTTTCGAAACGTTATGATGACTGAACTTACAGGCCATCTTGGCTTGCGTCACGATAGTTCAACTCCATATTATCCACAAGCTAATGGTCTAGTTGAAGCCATCAATAAAGTTCTAGTCATCATGATCCGATGAATCATTGGGATTCACAGGTCGAATTGGCATAACATGCTATTTTCAGCGCTTTGGGCGTATCAGACCTCAGTAAAAACGTCAACAGGGTTCACTCCTTTCCAACTAGTTTATGGTATGGAAGCTGTGTTACCCATTGAATGCGAAATCCCGTCATTGCAAATGGCCATCGAGTTACTTCCAGCCACTTCCAAAGAGGAAATTTTTTTTTATACTTGGCTCAGCTAGATGAGAATCGACGTGATGCTGCATTGGCGATCGAAACACATGCAAAACGTATTAAAGCTCAGTATGATCGAAATGTGACCCCTCGAAATTTTTCGGAGGGAGACCTAGTCTTATTGTACGATCAAGCAAATGATAAATTAGGCGCTGGAAAATTTGTACCTATGTGGCATGGTCCCTATGTTTTCAAGCGAAAGCTAGCAAAAGGGGCCTATGAATTTGTAGACTTTGACAGGGTCTCTTTAGGTAAACCCAGAAATGGTCTTTACCTGAAGAGGTATTATGCTTAAAAATGGGTGTGGAGATTTTTAGTTAGGATAGTTTTCTTTCTAGCTGGTGTGTTTTAGTTTTAAAAGTGTGCTTAGCTTAGAGAGTGTCTTTCATCATTATTCCTGCTTATCTTGGTTTTACTCTTGATATTGCAGATGTCGATGCCTCTCCAAACATACATTGGTTTTGCTGATGGTGCTTGTCGTAATAGATGGAACATTTCTTCCGCAGCTTGGGTTATCTATTCGCCCTCTGATGAGTTGGTATCTATGCATGGGGCAAGCCTCGTTCAAACAACGAACAACATTGCAGAGTATAATGCAGTGATTGAGTTATTATCTGAATCTATTTCATTTGGGATTTAGAGTTTGATAGTAAGATTAGATTCTGAACTCGTTGTATTACAGCTTAATAGAGTATATGCCATTAGAAATCCAGTTTTATTGAGATTATTTTTGAGAGTGTGTCTCTTGGAACGTGAATTCAATTATATTGAATATCAGCATATTCCAAGATCTTTAAATACATTAGCAGATGCAATTGCTTCTCGAATGTTAAGTAGACATTTGCAATAATCATACAAATAAATTTAAAAACGTTCCATAACATGTTTTACAAGATAAGCCGGTAATAGTGATATAGTATAATATAAGAGTGTGTCAAAATATACATCGTCCTCGATCATAGGTTGAAAAACACCTTATGATCGGCAAAAATGATAGTACAAAAAGCAAAAATTTCATATGTGTCTACAATAGGCGATCATCCTATCACTGGTGATGATTTCGATAAGAAACCACTATACGGGCCACCTTACAGAGGAACCTCCTTAAAGGTCCTGGGACCCCAATTACATAGCGTTATAGTCGACGAGGAATGTCATCTATGCGGTCTCCAGAATGTCTCCTGTCAAACGTTCTAGATGGCTCTCCAATTCGGCCAAGGTCTCTGTTGATTCGTCCTGTGGGGCTGGTGCCGCTGCAGCTGGTTGTTTCCTCTCGTAAGGCCGGAGAGCAGCTGGTCGCTGTGGACCCACATCTTCATTTGAAACTTTTGCTATCAATTTTGGGACGAGATAAAAACAAAAAAAAATAAAATTAGGAAAATGTTGAAAATGATTTTACCTGAGTCATCCCATTGCTCTCCTGGTGAAAGAGCCATGTCTGGGTCACCGCGAAAATCTACCCCGGCATAAGGAAAGTCCTGAATAGCAAAAACCTGGTTTTCCGACCAACTTAGGTTTGAATCAAACGACCTCTGTCCCCTCATCAGGATGACGGGCCATAACTGCAACCCATCGCATCAGTTTGGGCTCTCGAGGAAGTCCAGCTCCAACAGTGAGGTGCTGTGGGACCAACATTGGGACCCTCTCCAGACCAAAGCTCACAACTAAAGCACCATATCCAAAGGTCTTCAGTTTTCCGTTCTTGGCTCTAGTCAATTGACCTTTTACATTAGCCAACACAGCATCGCACCAGTTGAAGATGGTGCCACGAAAGCAGTCAACTGCCATCTGCATTTCAGATCCAGTGGCTATATGTAGTGCTGCACTCCCGCAAAGCCTGGTAATAGTAAACGCGATTACCATGAGTTCAGAAAGGGATATGGTTTTGATGTCTATCCCTTTGTCTCTAGTCTGGTTGTTACAGAACTCTAGCCGGAGGCTATCGATAGACTGGCCACCTGGCCTAGTCCCGAATAGAGTCAAGTGTTCACCTCTCTTAGGCAAACCAGTCAAAAAGTATATGTCTGCCGGCTCCATTTCGAGCTAGTGACCACCAATGAAGAAGCACTGGTCTTGTATGCTCCACATGTCTACCAGCCACTGCAAGAAGTCCACCTGGGCCCTCATGCCAGGTATGACCCAGAATTTGTACAAGCCACATGCCTTCAATGCATCAATCGAAGGTTGATGATTTATCGCGGCAAGATCTACGTCCTCATGCTCCCGTTATCGCCAATCAAGCATGATGTACACTCTACATCCAACAAAAAGGCGAATTAGAATATAAAAAATGGAAATTTTTGGGTGAATTTTGAGAAATTTAGTGTTAAAAACCCTTGTTACGGGGACCGCACCCTCTCTGTTAGAGACATTGCATGGGTCTGCGCCTTGCCTTCACGGTAGGTGCGGAGCCCTGACTTTTTCCCCATTGCGAAAAAGTCGGGGTCCGCAGGCTACCTGTGTTGTGCCTGCGGGCCCTCGCGTGCGGGTTTCTAGCCTAAAAATCCTCTAAAAAATGAAATTAAAACCTAAAAACAAATTTGAAATGGATGAATTTGAAGAGTAGGATGATGTGGATTACCTGGAGGAGACGAAGCTCGATTCCAACGAACGGATTTTCTGCAATCTTCACGGTAAGTTTCTGATCAAAAGCTCTATTTTCTCACCCAAAACTAAAACGGTAAAAATGAATTGACGAAAGCCCTTTTTATAAGTTTTTTGAATAAATGAATTGTTAATTTGTTTATGTTTCACTTTAGAAAGGTAACTTTTGCAGCATTTTTATCCATTTTAAACAGGTATGAGTAATGTTTGAGTTTTGTTCAAGATAATGGATTTTTTAGGCAAAATCGGTCATTTGCGACGAAAAAAATATTAGAGTCACCTTTAAGCTCTTTTCTGACTCCTAAAACATGAAAATATCGCCGAGTTTTTCTTTTTGAACTCGTTAAAACGGAACTAAAAAGACGGTCCACTTACAGCTCTTTTTCTGACTGTAAAAACATGAAAAGATTGCCGGATTTTTGTCGTTTCGAATTCGATATTGGTTATAAAACGACGTGTCACTGATTTCTTTTTTACTTTTTCGGATCAGAGGCACTAATTACCAAAAGTACTCCTTGGTCGTAAGGATCAAGCGGTTCTCTCAGGTATTATTTTATACTTTTTCGGGCTTGGGAGACACAAATTTATGAAAAATGTCAACCATGGAGTCTTCTTAAGTTTTTTCAGACTCTCTAAAATTGAAAAACGCCAAGTTTCTCCTATACTGGACTCGTTAAAATTTAACAGTAAAAGACCTGTTCAATTACAAATAGGAACATACCACTCCTTCTTAGGGTTCGAATTTAAACTAAGTTGGACTCATCCGAAGGATGAGCTTATAATCAAGCAAATGTTATCCTCCTCAAGCTTGTCAAAAATAAAGAGATACTTGCCAGAAATGATGGGGAAAAGAGAGAAAAATGAGCCTGTTTGTCATACTTTGTAACCACTCTTGAACAGGACACTTTTATTCACCTGGGTTGGGAAATATTTTTCCTAACAGTTGATCAAACCACATTGAAAGTCTTCAGCCGGTTTCTGGATATTAACTTTGGGTCAATTTTCACCAAACCATCTGTCGTGTCGTTATGTGTTCAAGAGGTCAGTGCAAATAAGCCATTCATCTGCAAAATATTTGTCATCCATCTTGACCATCCCTGATTCAGTCCTTGCAACTAAATTTCTTCAAACTTAATCTATGATTTCGTGTTGTGGGCTTGCCTACAACGGATCATTTTCTATCGACTTCAGCTCATTATCTAGAAAGATGATCTAGAAATCGTCAGTACCTTGGGATCTGCATGCCTCAATGGTAGGTTTCTCGCCTTCGACAATAGGTTGCATCATTGACCTTCGATCAAAGGATTCTGTGGCATGTTCGACATCAACACATCTATTCATATCTCATGGATTGTACTAAGTACTTTGAGAGCCATTGACATTACTCGTGGTTTCTCTCACACTTGTTAACAATTTACATCATTGACTGGTAATCAAGTGGTTTCTACCATGTTCGACTTCAACACATTCATTCGCATGGACAGAATCGTATTGTTTCGGGAAGTAGAAATGAAGACCTTGGATCTAGTTTCCGCCATCCAGGCTGCGAGGAATTTTGTATTCATTATACTGTGGACTATTCATAAACAGATGGTTGCATCCATACTGTGTCTACATGTGTCTATACTTGTAATGTATTACAAGATCATTCCTATATCAGAGCAGTAGTTAGTTTTCTAGTTAGTTTTGATCTAAGTATGGGAATGCCTACCTCAGCAATGATATGATCTCATATATATATTTTGCATTGAAATTTTTTACAGGTTCCAACCAGGCTCTCGACAAGATGATCCTTGAAATGATAAAGTACTTCACTCTTCCTAGATAATAAATGAAATCCTCGTCTACTACAGACTTCGCACTTTAGGGGGCAATCTGTTACACAAAAATATCGTCACCATGACTATTTGCAGTCATTATGGGTCTATCATCGCTTATACTGTCCTCCTAAGCAAGTCTCAGACCTCAGCTCTTCATGTCAAGCTTTCAAAATGAGAGAAAGAAATTAAAAATCAATAAGGCTCTGGTTCTGCACTTTCTCTCACTGTTGTCTGCGGTCCCGCACCTCCTGTTCACATTACCTGCGGACCTGCCCTCTCTGTCTCTAAATGAGTGGGTGTGGACCCCTGTGAAAGTCAAAAAGGTGCAAGTTTATTCTAAAAAACTCACTTTGGGTTAATTCTAGATGATTTTAGAAGGAATTTTGACGTGGATTGTTCGCTCTTAGGTGTTTCATTCATCCCAAAAGAGAAGGAGCTAATCCCTTGATGAGAGGAGCTATCCCTTTGAAGGAGGGCTTTATCCCTTTGAAGCAGGACCTAGTAACTTCCCTCCATTGCACTATAAATTAAGGCATTGGGCTGGTTGCTAGGGAGGTTAGAAGCTGAACATTTTTTAGGGTAAATGCTGGTGGAATTGAGGGTGAGGCCTTCTCAATGGGTCATGCTTGAGATTTTTCCATTTTGCATGGACTCAAAACCCACTCTCTATATTTCAATGTCAAGGTAATTGACAAGTTGGCGTAAAACAAATATGGCCCATAGGGATGTTTATCAAAATACATAAACCACTTACCCATGCAATGGACCTATAAATGGTTGACATGTACATCAATCAATAAAAATATGTTTCTTTATCACAAGAGGGTGTAAACAAGTTCTAGGGTCAATAAGAAAGATCATCATATCTTGTTTTGAAATTTTCATATCGCTCATATATTTTTTTATCTAAACACATCTATAACATGCAAACATCTTATCCCAATGCTCTCCAACGATGTCGTTAATGAAAGGTGGGAGGGCTCTTTGGTGTTTCCAAAATATCATATCAAATTTCTCAATGACTAAGACCATTTAGAATTTTAATGTTTGCATATAGTCCTTGGGGTGAGGTTAGGATATTTCTTTATTAAGTGATGGGAATATAGTTATACTAAGCTCCAAGTGATATGAAAATCTGATTTATATATGATGCACTTGAATAGGAAGAAAACACATTTTACTTATTTTTATAATTTGAGAAATTTATGTAATAGAATAAATAACTAAACAAATAATTTTTAATAAACCTATATCTACATATCCACAGAGACTTGACTACTAACTTCTACAAATATATACATACTATACCCCTGGATTTGAAAATAGATATATGTTGGCATTGAATTCATAAAAAAATAAACACATTCTTTTTTTTAAGACTGCACAAATGCTTTGCTTATCAACCCATTACAAATTTTTCAACTACTAATATTTTGAACACTCTAAATAAAACATAAATTCATTGATTAGGAATAATCCTTTCACTTGTAGCCAATACAAATAACACATTTATAGAGTTTTAAAACCTCAATTTTTCATAATAGCTAATTATTTAAAGAGGTGGCACATTGCTTCTTTCTTTCTTAATTCTAGAATAAAAATAAAAAACATGACCACTTATTCCTATAAATTTAGAATGCGCCAAGTTATAAACAATTTTTCAATAATAATATTGTGAAACTTGTTAAGGGAGGTAGGTGTAGGGTGCCAAACAATTTTTCAATAATAATATTGTGAAACTTGTTAGGGGACGTAGGTGCAGGGTGCTTCTAAGCCTTGAAGGAATTTAAGAATTGTTATTCTCATTGAGTCTATGGATAGATTCAAATGAAGTAGAGGCCTATAGGTCTATGTTGTTTACCAAGAAATTAAGTAATCTACTACATTAATTTTAGTTAATTCAATTTTTGGATACTCTTCTCTTATAATAAAAAATCTTTGCTCTCATTCACTTCCATAGAAAATTTTAGGGGCAAATGTTCGCCCTTTGGCAAAATTAAAGGGTTTTAAATTTTTAGTGGGCGAATATTTTGTATCATAGTACATTTTTACAAATCAACTCAAATAGCCCACCTTATTTTAAGGGAGAGGGTAAAAAAGGTAAATTTAGCCCTTGAAATTAGGAGTTACAACCTTCCATTCGCCCATTTTCAAGAATAGGTTTTATTTAAGTGAATCCTATGGGCCAAAGGCCCAAATACCATATTTATAAAAGAGGTATGGTAAATTAATAAAAATATAAATAAATTAGAGGTATGGTAAATAAATAAAACATCTTTTATATTTAATCCATAAGTCACCTTACCATATTTATAAAAGAGGTATGGTAAATTAATAAAAATATAAATAAATGAGAGGTATGGTAAATAAATAAAACATCTTTTATATTTACTCCATAAGTCACCTTATATACATGCAAGGGTGTAAACAAATAAAAATATAAGTAAAGTGGAGGTATGGTAAATAAATAAAACGTCTTTTTATACTTACTCAAACGGTATGGTAAATAAATAAAAATATAAATAAAATAGACACATGGTAAATAAATAAAACCTCTTTTTATATTTAGTCCATAACCCTCGTTCTATTTATGAAGGCTCAAGAAAGAGGTTTTATTTAAGTGAATCCTATGGGCCAAATACCATATTTGTATAATAGGTATGGTAAATTAATAAAAATATAAATAAACGAAAGGTATGGTAAACAAATAAAACATTTTTTTCATATTTACTCCATAAGTCACCTTATATTTACGAACACTCAAAACATGCGTTATATTTAGGTGAAACCTCTGGGCAAAATACTATGGGACAAATACCATGGACTAGATTGTTATTAATACCATGCAAAAAAAAATTATTAACCCTAATATTAGTATTAATAAAAATAAAAATGGCACATGGTATTGACCCATGGTATTCACCAAAATGGCACATGGTATTGACCCATGGTATTCACCAAAATTGCACATGGTATTGACCCATGGTATTCACCTGGAATGTGGCATATTTAAATGGGGGAATTAAACCAGCATAGATCCATCTAACCCCCGAGAGGTATCAAATATTGTGATATGCAAACTAGCATAGAGTGAAAAATATTTGATTGATCAAGAGTAAAAATGGATGTTGTAATTTAATGTATGTTAAACATTTTAGCTTGGTTAAAATAAAAAATAAGATAAAAATCAACTATTAATTTTATTAATTTTTATAAATTACTAATAGTAATTTTTAAGCTCCAGGTTTATGATAACCCATGGTATTGACCCATGGTAATACCATGGTATTCATGTGAGCATAGACTATTTAAAGGGGAAATTCTGTCATCTTAGATCCATCTTAATTCTGAGTCTACCAAGTGCTCAGAGGCATAAATAGATTTCATCCCTCTAAGAGTGGTAGATGTGGAGTTAAGATGGATGTAGGTTGGTTTTTATGATAATGAATATATTAAATAGACTTAGGAAATTATATTGCAAAAACATCTTAAGGTGAATGGTTAAAGCATAGACACTGGACAAGTATATTTGTATACTTCTGTTTTAAACTAAAACAAATCCAGGGCTAAAAGGAATGGATTGATTGCACTAGTCATCCTTTTATAAATTTCCAACATATGCTGGAGTAAACAGATTGTAATTTGGGTAATTTTTCTAATTGCAAATAGGAACATACTTGTGTATTGGCAGGGTAGTTATGAGGTCCCTAGAAGTGATGAATTTGAATTTTTCTTGGTTTTTATATAGTATTAGGTTTTTTCTCATGCTTTCTATGAATGGCACGAGTGAATTTTATCCTACACCCACTAGGTTATCGATATGTAATTTCGGTAATTTTGATTTCAAATGATATTTTAAAGAAATGCAATGATTTCATTTGTGTATTCAATAAACACAAGATTTTATAGTTGAGTAAAATATTCTCCATTCCTAGTGAGAGATTCGCCAAAAAATTATATATACATATCGTATTATTGATAAAATCGCCTTCCATTTTTCCTATATACCATGGAGATTCGCCCATTTATTATACATGTACATTTAGGGGGGGTTCTTAGAATTTTCCCTTTTCACTTCTAGTGGATGATAGACACAAATCCATCTTCAAAAGGATCAAACTAGCCCTGCTCCAAATTCAAAATTTATAATTATTCTATGTGCTTCACCAAAACATAAAAGGGTCAACTCTTTAGCAAACCAAACCATACTCCATCTAATTGGAACTTTTCTTCTCAATGGTTACGGTTCCTTCCTCCCTGTTCATGAGCATGACCCAACAAATACCTCTTGTTTGGCATGTGGCAGCTTGGATAAATGATTTAGCACTTGGAATGATTGAAGTTTTAATTCCAAACCATGTAGATCTCCCTTGCACTTTTATCTTGTGTCACACTCATGCATCTCACTTCTCATTTTGATCACTGCACACAAATTGGAAGTCTAAAAGGATACTCTACACAATGAAGTTTCCTTTCCCATCATGTGTGATAGACACATGAAAATCCCAACTCATGGAAATTGGTATATAAATTGTCACCATTCGCCCATTTGGGAAACATTAAAAGTCACTTGGTTTTTTTCTCGTGTTCTTCATCTGTGTATATTTTTTACCAGGAGTAGGAACAAAACCCCCTGTATCCAGTGTCTATCCATGCGAGTTCAGTCTTGGTTATTCCCTAAACCATTTCGAGATAGTAGTCATTCTAGCAGGGACATAAATGGCCTCACACTCCATAGTGGGCAATTGCAATAACACCTCTTGTTGAATGGAAATAATAGAAGATTTGCAGCAAGAGGTTAACTAACTTTAGCTCCAACAAGTTCATGTGGCTTCCACTTGGAATATCACTATGGAAATCTTCATTTCTCAAAGGTAACAAATTCAAGAACCATGAGATGAAATGTAAGCACTAATGTCTTAGATTGAACAAATCAAATTATCATATTAGCAAGCTCATTTCTCATTTGACTCCTCGACATCTCCAATTGATATCTCTCTTCCACCTTTGAATTTAAATATCTCTCTAAAATGAGAATGTTCTTTTGGTTTTGACACACTTTTCTAAATTAATTTCAATGCAAATAAAAATATGTATTTTTTTTGTATTCCAAAAGAACCCCACAGCACACCTAACATGTAACTACTAGTAAACCTTCGGGGGCCCTGGGGTCTACGGTCAGTCTTCCAGAAAGTTTGAAAACTTGGATCTCTAATTTTACATAAATTTTAGATTAAATCACTAATTGAACTCCCCTTGAGACAAAAAAAAATTCTAAAATTCTAAAATTCTAAACAAAAAATCTAATTAAAAATCAATTTTAACATAAATCTATTTTTTTTGAGCTCGAGACACATATGTAGGGTAATGCAATATTCTCGATTATGATTATATATATAAATAAAAAACTACATATGCTGAATATTTTATACTAATTGCTACTCTTTATTTGAGTCTTTGAAGCTATTAGTCCACGTATGCCGAAGAAATCGCCCAACAACCATCAACCTAAATTAAAGTAGAGTCCATCACTTGAAACTTACAGAAATAACACTGACGAATATTCAGTAGACATCGACCTCGACTTCACGTTGAAAGTGTCCCTTACCATTTTCACACGTAGAGACTTCTATACATTCCATGATATTTAAACTTCGAATAATGATACGCTTTTTATACCATTCTTGATATTCAAATTTTCTCCAAATTATAAAAAGGCGAAAGTCCACTCAACATCATTTTCCATAATAGAGTATAGAGATGTGAATATATTGTGATTCTTTCGAACCACGGAACCCTAATAATTAGGTTCACGAACTTAACACAAACTTAAAACATTCCAACTAATTTTCATGTGGAGGAGAACGTGAAAGTAAAGATAAGTTAAGACCACACGTGGGGCCCGCGCATCCGTCCAAATTCCAAAAATCATATGGAAATTAAAAGGAGGGTGGAAAACTTATCGTAGACTTGAAAGCAATTTTAATTCAATACAAATTTAGTGTTTGGATAAGAATAAACTTATTTTTGAAACTCTTATCACTCTTGTTATCTTATATTGTTGTTAATCTTAGGGCTACAAAATTTCTAGAGGATTGTAAAGAAAGATAAAGAAAATACAAAAGTGGTTTACAACTTATTATCTTGAAATTAAAGGAAATACATGTATCCTATCCTCATTATAGAAGAAAGTATTTCCCCATTCAGAGAATGGCTATCATTAGGTACTTAATATACAAGTATGAGATAAACAACATCATATACAAGAATATTAGTAAGGTTTCTTCAAAATTGAATTGAACCCACCTATAACTTGAGCAGGGTTGGCATAAAATTATCAACTCTTGGGGTATCAAAGAATAAGTCATGTTACAATACTGACAATACTAAAGTTATTATTCCATCTAAATTAAGGAGAAATTGCGATGAGATAGAGAATTAGAGGATAAAAGAAGATTAGGATTATTATAAGGAGGTAATCAAACTTAATCTAAAATATCAAAATAACTCTTTGTTTTAAGTCACTTAATCAAAAAGAAAAAATTTCCACAACCACATTAGTAAATGTGGTTGATATACATCAATCAACATCATTTTCATACTTTCATTGGCTTATATAAGGATGAAAATGTCGCCAATCGGCGCATATCAACCACATTTACTAATGTGGTCATGCGATAACATGTGTGAGGTGGATCTGGAAACCATGACGGGACATGGTTGAAAAGGGTTGATGAGTTAATTATGGTTAACGAGGTTGACTCGTGTTGAAGACAATTAACTGAGGTTGACCATGATCAACCCTTAATGTAATGATGTATTATTTGTACATCAACCTAACAATGTTACATTAATGTTGGTCACATTTACATTATTACTTTAATATTGACCAAGGTTAACCATTGACAATGGTTGATGTTACATTAATTTCAATGACCATTGTTACACTAATGTTGAAAAAATGGTTGTAGTGGGTTGACAGCGTTGACCATTATATCCAGGTGGCTCCAGCAAATCACAAAAATAAAAGTGTTCAATTTTTTATTAAATCAGCACTAAGTCGTAGATCTCGGTGAAATATTTCCAATGACACAAACGGTGCCTTAATCCAAGTCCATATCAAAAAGTTATTGCAGTTTGAATTTTGTACCAAACAACAAAAATGTAAAATTCAAAGTCAACCTTCTACCACATGGAAGCTCGTACATATGAAAAGTGGCAGAAAAGTAAGCACTTCTATTGGGACCCATAGAGCCAATGTGGCAGCTGAGTCAGCAAACTAGGTGGACCAACAAGCAAGTGATGTGACAGCACCACAAGTCGACACATGGCAAGTAGGTGACAAATGTGGCATGTGTACCAATGAGAACCTGCCACATGGGCTAATATTTTGGTGTCACATGGCACCTAAAATTAGGCCCAAGTGGCCTTTGGCATGGTGCAACCTCCACTTTTGTCTTATTCTCATGGTTTTGGGAGACATTACAATATGGGCATACGATTTTCATATATTATATGGTTTGAAAACTATCTTAAAACAAAAATTGGGCTTTAAAACCATATTAAAGCAACATACGGAGTCCATGGGTTTTGAACCCAAAGCCTCCCCAAAAGTAAGTAACTTAATATGACTATGCCAACCACACACTTTGTCTTATTCACCCTCACACTTTGTTATAAAATGTCATTCAAATGGTTCAAAGGGAACCATGGAGAATAAATGAGGGATGACGGCATAAGCAGACCAATGAAGACATGAGGAATCTTTGAGAAATCTTTAAGATTCTCTGGGAGCATAATTTTGAAGGCGTCAGAAATATGTCAAGTTTATAGTCATTTGAACCGGTTTTTTGCTAGGATCGCAATGGTGTGATCAAAATCTTCATCTGAGTAGTGTAATTTCAATCAACACGCATGAAGGAATCTTTGAGATTCCCGAGGGTCCATATTTTAACTGAGTCAGAAGGGGGTTAAGTTTACAATCATATTTCATGCTTTTTCGCTAGGAATTCAACCGTGCAGCCTGTTGCTTCAGCAGAGGTGTGCATTTTTAGGCCATCCCCAGAAGTCGATGTATAAGATGCACTTATGCCATGTATTCTTTTTATTTTTGTTGAGATGATGATTTGATGTTGAGATCCTTGTTTTTTATTTTGTTGGAGGATCCTTATATGCCACTTCATAAGAGAGTTTGATATTTTGTCATGTCAAAGGAGAGCTTTTATGAGTGAGAGTTCTTATAAAAGAGAATCTCATGGAGAGACATGACACTCTAGTTAAGGGATTTCTTCCTTCTATTGAAAAAGAATACATCATGTGCTCATCATCATCTTGCACCATTTAATGCAGCAGCCTCCCCACTCTTGACACTGGGTCCGGAGACGTAGTCCACACTAGAAAAACTCCATTATCAAGTTTTATGTGTTCTTTGATTTGATGGTTGCCTTTATGTTTCCTCTTCTTTAAAATATGCACGTGTTTTTTTATACTCTTTCACACGCAATTATGCTAACATCACAGAAGTGAAAGATCTTGGTTAATTCTGGTAGCTGAGAGAATCTGGATCAAGTTTGGTATCAAAGCAATCTTCTTGTTGATGAAAATTGTGAGTGTGAATGATAACCAAAGATTGAATGTGCAACAAGAAAATAAAATGGAGGATCACAAGGATATCTATGAGGCCTTGTACAAGATGGAAATCATGGTAGATATAATATATGCATGTTATGAGGAGATAATGGAAAATAGCAATAGGAGAAAGAGAGAGAAAAGGACAATGATCCATCTCCATCTTCGAGTGAATATACATCTTATTCATCTTCTTCTCATCATTCAAATGGAGAGATCAACCAAAGGTTTCAAACAGAGAATGTTGAATTCAAGCGAATTTTATAAGAAGCAGAAGAGGAGAAGCAGAGATTGCAGCTTCAATTATGAGCCACGAAAAAGGCCTTGGGAAAGATGGAGTGCAACAAAGGCTTGGCAAAGCCATCATCACCTGCTTCATAATCCACAACTGAGGTAAACAATATTGATAGTTCTTCAACTTCATTTTCCCATGATGTTATTGTTGTTGGAAGCCTTGAGGTATCCATTTTAGGATTGGGGTACACGAAAGGAAAATGATCAAAGGTAGCAGGAGCAAGGGTTCTTTAGGTAAAGAATCCAAACCATTGCCAAAATCATCAAGGAAATAGAATGATGGGAACACATCACAATCTTCCCATGATAGTGCACATTGCAGAGGAAGAGCTAAGGCAAGCTCCCATCACTAGTATTGCACCAAAGATAACCAAGAAAGGTATAAAAAATTGCGGGTTTCTAATGTTCATTTTGATAACAAGAAGATTAATGATGAGAAAAAATCATGGTATACAAAAACATGTAGTTTTTGTGGCTTGTATAACCATGTTGTTATCAAGTGTTGGAAAAAGATATCAACAAGAAAGAGGATAAGATGTGAAATGCCTTCTCTACATTAGTGAAGGAAGAAGGTTAAGTAGGTATGGAAAAAGAAGAATTTTTGCATTCATTGCAACAAAGGTGGACATCAGATAGCCACATGTTAGAAGCTCCGTCCAAAGCAACCTCTCAAGAAGGACAAAGTGCCTGTGCAGGAACTAGCTGACAAGGTTGTTCAACAAGCGAATCAACTATAAGGAGGTGATCCATTCACTTTGTTGAGTGAGAGATGGTTTTATTAGATATATTAGTTTTTCATGGCCACAATTTATAAATCACATGTTGTGAAATGATTATAAAGGTGGTGAAGTGTTTTCCATCACTTACAAATTCAACATGATGATGTTTTTGTCCTCTTGTTGATAATCTGGGGTATTGGTTTCTATTATGATTATGATGTAAACTTGACCAAAGAGTGTGTTATTGACTCATGAAAATTATGAGCTTTTTCTTGGCTCATGATAGGTATTGTAAAAGAAAATGTATTTTGCAAATTGTACTACATGTTTGCATAAGATACATGTGTCGATTCATCACTAACGGCTTCAAAGTACCAAGTTGAAGGAGAAGAATGTGTCGCTTATCAGGGAACTTTTGGTGTAGATGAGGGAGTACAAAATATTGCAGATAATGTTTATGCTTTTAGAGGACGAAAAGCTCCCCAGTGCTGAGGAATGATCTAGGTGGCTCCAACAAACCCCAAAAATAAAACTATTCAAAATTTTATGAAACCATCACTAAGTCATAGAGCTCGGCAATATTTTTCTAATGGCGCAGACATTAACTTAATTTGATTCCATATGAGAGAGTTATTGTAGTTTGAAGTTTGTACCAAACAACAAAAATGTCAAAGTCAAATTCAACCTTCTTCCACATGGAAGGTCATACATATGACACATGGCAAAGAAGTAAGCAAGACTAGTAGGACCCACATAGCTAATGTGGCAGCCTATTCAACAACTAGGTGGATCCAAAAGTAGGTGATGTGGCAACACCACAAGTCGACACATGGCAAGTAGGTGACAGAAGTGGCATATAATGTGGACCAATGAGAACTTACCACATAGTCTAATATTTTGGTGCCATATAGAACCTAAAATTAGGCCCAAGTGGCCTTGGCATGGTGCAACCTCCATTTTTCTCTTATTCTCATCTTTTTCGGAGTCGTTACAATATGGACATACGATTTCCATATATTATATGGCTTGAAAACTATATTAAAACCATATAAAAGTAAAATTGGGAGTCCATGGGTTTTGAAACCAAAACATATCCAGCAACAAGTAACTTAATATGACTATGCTAACCATTATGCCAACCACACACTTTGTCTTACTTAGCCTCACACTTTGTTATAAAATGTCGTTCAAATTGTTCAAAGGGGACCATGAAGAATACATGAGAGATGAGGGCACAGGCCGGCCAATGAAGACATGAACCTCAAGAAGATTCTAGAAATACTGTTAGAGCATATGTTAGGGAATATTTCAAATAATATTATGTATGAGGAATCTTTAAGATTCCCTGGGGCATAGTTTTGAAGGTGTCAGAAATATGTCAAGTTTATACTCATTTGAACTAGTCTTTTGCAAGGAGCACAGTGGTGTGATTAGAATCTTCGTATGAGCAATAGAATTTAATTCAACTTGAGGGAAGGAATATCTGGGGAATCTTTGAGATTCCCGAAGGTCCAGATTTTGACCGAGTCAGAAGGGTGTCAAGTTTACTGTAAAATTTCATGATTTTTCACCAGGAATGCAAATGCGTAATCAATATTTTTAGCCAAGGTGTGTATTTTTAGGCTATCCATCGAAATGGAGGTATAAGATGAACTTATGCCATGTCTTCTTTTGAATTTTGTTGAGATGATGATTTGATGTTGAGATCATTGTTTGCCATTTTGTTGGAGCATCCTTGTGTGCCACTTCATGTGAGAATTTGATATTTTGTCATGTTGAATGAGAGCTTTTATGAGTGAGATTTATCATAGAAGAGTGTCCCGTGGAGAAATACTCCACTCTAGTTAAGGGAGTTCTTCCTTGTATTGACAAAGAATACATCATGTACTCATCATCATCTTGCAACATTTAATGAAGCATTCTCCCCACTCTTGACACTGGGCCCAGAGACATAGTCCCCACTGGATGAAATCCATTATCAAGTTGTTTGTGTTCTCTGTTTGATGGTTGCCTTTATGTTTCCTCTTCTTTAAAGTATGCACATGTGGTTTTTTATACTCTTTCACATGCAATTTTGCTAACATCACAGAAACAAAAGATCTTGGTTAATCCCGGTAGCTGAGAGAATATGGATCACGATGGTTAATAAGGTTGACTATGGTTGAAGAGGGTCAATCATTTTTGTTCAAGTCAGAGCATGGTTGACCTTAGTTGACAATGATTAATAATGATTACCACGGTTGACCAGAGATTAAGATAAAATATTTTGGTTGAACTTTGTATACGATGGTTGACCATTATTACATGGTTACAATAATGTTACATTAATGTTGACCATGGTTGATCTTACATTAATGTTAATGCTAATGTTACATTAACTTTAAAAAATAGTTACGTTAATCATTGAAGGGGGTTGATGAGGTTGACCATGGTTGATGAGGGTTGACCATTGTTAGTCAAGGTAGATGATGGTTGACGTCAATTGAATGTAATTTACAATGATTTCCATGGGTTACCCTAGTTGACCATAATTGACAATGATTACCAAGGTTGACCTCACTTGAACATGATTGAAAGTTATTACCATGATTGACCAATGATTAAGGGGAAGATTATGGTTGACTTTGGTTTACTACAATTGACTATTATTGGTGAGGTTCACTGAGAATGAAAATTATTGACTGTGGATTAACATGGTTGAATTAGTTTGACCATGATCAACAATAAATAAACCAATGTATTTATGTTACATTAATATAACAATGTAACATTAACATTAAAACTAGAACTAAATTTCCCTCCTCCATAGAGAAATATAACATTATGTTATTCCTAAAAAAGTCATGGATAAAAAAAACGAGTTTGTCATTTTTGTGGCACTAAAAAAATTGAAAATGAAAATCACTTTATTTTAAAATGTTATAGATAAATCCATATTAAATATTAAATATTTTCAAAATATTTATTATAATACATATTTATCATAATAAGTTTAAAATGCTTCACTTAATTTTGTTGCCAAAAAAATAAAATAAAAAAATAATTTTTTACCAAATAATTTTTTACTTTCTAAAAAATTAATAAATTAAACCAATAATAAACTGAATAAAAATTAATTATCATCCTATACTAAATAATTTGCATTATAAATAATAAATGTGAAAAAAAAAAAGCATTTTTAATGAGAGTGATGGTCTATTTTATATTGATTATATATTTTGAAAATATATAAAAACAATGTTAATAGTTTCAACATTCATTTTATCTCTCAATCTTAAATATATCATCCAAAATGAAAAATGTAGCCTACATAATGTAATTTAATTAGCTCTTTGTGTTATGAAGTAATATGTAAAGTATGAGATTTAAAAGATTAAATCTTCATGAGTTAAAACAAAAATGGAAATTTTGAAATCATTGTATATAAATTATTTAAATAGTTTACCATTTAATATATATAAAAATATAAGTGTATATTTAACAATATTTAAAAATAATTTATTTTAAATTTACTAAAAAACTTAAATTCATTTTTTTTAATTTATAATTTTTTTGTTTACTAGTTTATGTGAGTAGCTTAAGTAATCATGATCCAAGGACATCTAAATGGTCTTTTTACCCAATAAGATAAAGAACCTTACCATCTATTTTACACCATATCAATATTTATTAGAGTTGTGTTTAGTAAGATTTTTTGGAAGCTTTTCAGGTGGGTTTTGCAGGTATAATTTCTCTAAATGACAAAATAATGATATGTCATGTCCGTAGATTCCCACGAAAACGGCACAAAACAAGCCAGTTATCAAAAGTCATCTAGCTAGGGGTAATTTTTTCTATATGGTTAAATATGATAAACATTTGGCTAAAAAAAATTAAATATTTCACTAGGAGTGTTGAATTTTTTATTGTTCATAACAAATTTTAAAACACTCGAAATTTTGAAGTTTAACAACTACAATTTAGATTTACAAACAAAAATTTATACCTGATTTTATTTTATGAAAATCCTACTGATCAAATTTGATTTTATTTTATCAAAATCCTACCGATCAAATTTGAAAGCTGATTAGGCTACAGCCTATCGGATCGTTGAATTTTGGATATCTTTCAAATTTGATTTTATTTTATCAAAATCCTACAGATCAAATTTGAAAGCTGATTAGGCTACAGCCTGTCGGATCGTTGAATTTTGGATATCTTTCGTTCCGTTCCATCGAATTTGGTAGCGATGTAACGGAAAATAATGACTTTATATATCGTAATAGTCGCTCTTGAGTCGCGCTTAAATCGATCGCTGTTTGTACAAATGCATTTCTTAATTGCGGTCATCGCCCATTAATCAAATAGCATCACCGATCAAGAAGCACTGCAAAATGGAGCAACAAATAGGATCATGAACAGATAGCATACCGCTTACACGGAGGGAAACCCTAGAAAAAAGGTACTAAAAATGTGAAAATAGATTTTACACTACAGGAACTTTGATCTCGTTTTCTCTCGACATATCCTCCGGTGATAATATAAAAATTGATCATGTCTTTTCGATTTTATAAATTGCATTTTATAAAGCTATGGGTCTATATTTAGATCAATTTACACCTTCCCATTATCAAAGTTAAACAATATATCAATTGGCATTTATGGCAAGGCTCACTCTCACTCTCAATCAGAATTTTAATAATCGAAATAAGTTGAAATTAGAAAATGCGACGAGGAGAAAAAATCAAATATTAAAAATTAGCATTTTCAAGTGCATGAGTGATGGCCTTTATTATGTTTATTACTAATTTTGAAAATAAATAAAAAATAAAGTTAATTGTCTGAATTTTCTTATTTTTTTTCTAAGGTCGCCCAATCTTAAAGATACCGTCCAAATGAGGCCACAGGAATGAAAATTTTCAAATTATTATATTGAAATTATTTAAATATTTTATTAAAAAAAAATAATACGAAATTATTTTTTTTTACTATTATTTTTTTGGTTAATTTTAATTAAAATTATAGATTTTTAAAAACTTGAGTTTGAATTGTTTAATCTGTATAATTAGAGTGTCTTATAGGTTTTGAAGGGTGTTGAATCTGTTTATGCATTCAAAAATATATTTTAAACAACAACAAATCTTAAATTTATATTGTCAAAATTTTGTGAATTCCAGTGAAAAAAGCTATTTCGTCTATAAGTGAAACTATATTTAAAAAAGCATAGCCCAGCGGGCTTTGGATTCACGGTGAATGGGTGCACTGTTAACGCACTCCTTTAAGATAGGTCATTGGTTCAAATCCCCCGTGGGTGCTTACCTACCAAAAAAAAAAAACTATATTTAAAAAAATTTATGTGTATATTTAATAATATTTAAAAATAATTTATTTTAAATATAATAAAAGATAATTTAGAAATATTTTTCTTAAATAAAGTTTTTTGTTATTATTTTTTGGTTAGTTTATGTAAGCTTTACAAATTTCAACATACGAATAACTCAATTCTCGGGTTATGGGCCCATTAACCTAGTTTAGCTCTCCTTAAATCGCAATAATGAACTCGTAAATATTTAAACTACAATGCTTCATCATTTTCTCATTTTCTCTCTCTTGACTATTTCGTATTTCTTCTTGATGCACCCATGATTCAACATTACTAGCGTTCCAACTTGCTATGCCCCCAATTCCTCGGTCTGAGTTCATGAGTACGACCTAAGGTTGAGACTCAAGGCTTTGCTTACTCCCTACTTTATTTTTCCATGGTTGGACCTGACCACTTCGAGGCTTGACCAAGCCAAGTGGACACCACTTAAGTCGAAGCCCGTTGATCGATGTACTCTCCTCCATGATGAGAAGACTACTTTGGTGCCCAACCAAACCCTGAGTCAAGATTAGCTCTTGACTAGAAATCATCTCAAACTAAAGATACGATCAATTGAGGTTGAGCAAACAAGGGAGGTCGGGGTTGATAGTGGGACTTGCCTGTCTGAAAAGATTTCACTCTCCTCATTAAAACTTCAAACAAACTTCCACTGCTACATGTCCTTCCTTCATACACATGACAGAATACTCAATGGCCTCAACACATGATGAAGGCTTATTCAATCTGCAATCCCCCACATTGACATCTATGCATGGATCTCCCACCATACACACGCATCTCTATATCATTCTACATTACTTTGTGTGTCATGATTGACGAGACAGATTTCACTTAGCACAGGCTACACACAAAAGACGTGAAATTAAAACACAAAGATATAGGGTTTCATTAATATCGAGCTAATCACAATGTGAGGCCTCAATGGGCCTAATTTACATTGGTTGGTCGCCTTCACACTATATTTTAGTGCCATGGTGAGCGAGATCTCCATTGTAATGGTCATTCCTTAACATGCCCGGCGGCTACATATATATCAGGAGAAAATAGTATAGTGGATAATTTTAGATTCATAATCCTCTCTATATTTTACTAACTACACATTGCGAAATAGCAATTACATAACAAATTTGCTGGTGGTTACATAATTTGTGAGGAAAATCACATCCCCTCAGTCATGTTACCACATCCTCACCTTCCAGACAGTTGAATTATCAATTTTGATTGGGGGGTCAATGCTCCTACATCAAACTTTCATGCTTGAAATTATTCATGATCTCTTGATCATGTGCTTCATTGCTACATTTCATTCACCCTCACATTGGCTTTCCTTCTCCACATGTATCCTTGAGATTTTGCTCGAACTTAGCAGTGAGTTGCAACAAAGCATCCATTAACACATCACCGTGCTCTCTCCTCTGCTTAGTCATTTGGCATCACATTTTCACCTACTATGGAACCTTCTTGAGCTCCATTTGCTCCCTTGGTTGTTGTAAGCTCCATTTTTCTTGACAATTCTACCCAAAATCACATTTATGGAATTGCCATAAAAAATTCTACCCAGCCACACCTTGAATTTTTTCACCTACCACTTGATGTAGACAACCGAGGGGTTTGCAAATTTTGACCTCCAGATAGCTCAAATATTACGATCTTGTGGGTTATGGGGCGACTAAACTAGCTCTCGTCGCCTTAAATCACAACAATGAGCTCGTAAAGATCTAAACTTCTGTGCATCATCCTCTTCCCTCTCTCGATTGCTCCATATTTCTTCTTGATGCACTCGCGCTTCAACATAATCAACGTTACAACTTGCTCTGCCCACAATTCCCTGGTAGAGGCTCACAGGTCCCACCTAAGATCGAGAGTTAGCGATTTTCTTACTCCTTGCTTCCTTTTTCCAAAGCTAGCCCACCACATCCAGGCTCGAACAAGCCAATTGGACCTAACCTGAGTCACAGTCCGTTGGTCACCCTACTCTCCTCCATGAAGAGACGACTACTTTGGGGCTCGACTAAACACTGAATCAGGGTCAAATCGCGACTGGAACTTGGCTCGAACTAAAAAAATGATAAACTAAGGTCAAGATGACTAGGGAGGTTGGGATCAACTAGTAGGACATTCCTATCTAAAAGGATTCCAAACTCCTCATTGAAACTTCAAACACGCTTCCACTGCTACACGTCCTTCCTTTATACATAAAACCGAATACTCGATGGCCTAAACTCATGGCCAAGCCTTATTCAATTTGTAATCCCCCACTTTCAAGTCTAAGGAGAGATCTCATGTTATACATAAACAACTGTATATCATTCTACACTATTAGGCCTGTCACGATTGATTAAACAGATTCCACTCAGCATAGGTTACACATAGAAGATGTGAAATTAAAACATATAGATATGAATTTCATTAATATTGAGCTAATTACAGAGTGAGGCCTCTTTGGGCCTAATTTACATTGGCTGGTAGCCTTCACACTATATTATGGCACCATGGTGGGTCATATATCCATTGTAATGGTTGCCCTTTAACATGTCCAACTACTGCATATATATAGAAAGAGAAAAAAAGTATCATGCATAATTTTCGATCCACGATCCTCTCCATATTTTACTAAATGCACACTGCAAAATAGTAATTACAGAACAAATCAATTTGTGGTTACAATTTGTGAGGAAAATCACATCCCCTTGGCCACATTTTTGTGTCACCTTCGAGATGGTTGAATTATCAATTTTGATTAAGGGGGGTCAATTCTCTTGCATGAGAATTATGCACTTGAACTTATTCATGATCTCCTAATCATGTGCTTCATTGTTGCATCTCATTCATCCTCACTTTAGTCTTCCTTCACCACATGTGTCACTAAAACTTTTCTCAAACACAACCGTGAGCTACAACCAAGCCTCCACTGACACCTCACCATGCTCTCTCATGTCCTTAGTTTTTTGGCATCATAGGTTCACCTCCATTGGAACCTTCTTGATCTCCCTATGCTCCTTTGGCTATTGAACGCTACTCACTTCTCTTGACAATTCTACCCACAACCACAGTTGTGGAATTTCCACAACAACTTCTGCCCAACCACACCTAGAAGTTGTTCACATTCATTAGGAATTCTTTTTTTGCTCTGATACCACTTGACGCAGATGCTCGAGGGGTCTACAATTTTTGACCTCTAGATGGCTTAAATCTCATGAGTCTGTGGGTTATGGGCCCACTAAACTAGCTCTCCTCACCTTAAATCACAACAATGAACTCGTAAATCTGCAAACTCCAGTGGTTCATCCTTTGTTGTCTCTTGGCTACTCTATATTTCGTGTTGGTGCAGCCGCACTTTAGCATAGCTAGCGTTCCAACTTGATGAGCCCATAATTCCCTTGTTCAAGCTCGTGAGTTTCCCTTGTTCAAGCTCGTGAGTTCCACCTGAGGCTGTGAGATGGGGATTTGCTTACTACCTGCTTCCTTTTTCCATGACTGGCCCCAACCAAGCCAATTGGACCCCACCTAAGTTAGAGTTGGTTGGTCTTTCTACTCTCCTCCATGACAAGACGACTACTTTGGATCCTAACCAAACAGTTGGGATTGGCTCTCGACTGGAGCTCAACTCAAACTAAAGAAACGATTGACTGAGGTTGGGCTGAATAGAGATGTCGAGGTCGACTAGCAGGACTTTCCCATGTGAAAAGATTCCACAGTCCTCGTTGAAACTTCAAACACGCTAAGTAAGCAACACAATAAAAACGACCGATCAAGAAGCACTGCGCAATGGAGCAACAAAAAAACCCTTACACCGAGGAAACCCAAAAAAATAGCATACCGCTTACGCCGAGGAAACCCTAAAAATATGGAATCATGAAACATATAGCATAGTGCATACACAAATGGAATCATGAAACATATAGCATACCGCTTGCACTGAGGGTAAACCCTAAAATAAATTGATACCAAGAATGTGCTATTAGTTTTTACCATTAACAGAACTTTGATCTCGTTTTCTCTCGACATGCAAAGGACATTGGTATGCCTATCCCTCACGTAAATTCTGTTTTATGTTTTTCGATTTCCAAACATCACGCGCGATTGCACATGCACACCTGATCCAGAGGTTTTTTTCAGTCTCAGGTAAATTAAGAAATGGCCCAATATTTTTAATTTTGTTAGAAACATAATACTTTTAATTTTATTAATTGCTTTCAAAATAAAATAAAATCTTGGGACCAAGTATTCAACCTGGAGTTTAAGAAGTCTTGAAAGTCATCTCATCTCACTTTCTCAATTTATAATGCTTTCCAAGTTTAAATTATCTCCCTCATTTATAATTGATAGACATTGAAATTAAAATTAAATTCATGTGGACGAGTTCGCAGAACAATCATCCACTCAAAATAGATCTCTCTGATAAAATTTTATTAAATTGTGACCTAAGAATTCCCTGCACGCCAATTAATTATGACTAATACAACTGGAAGTCACAACGTCCGAATACGAATGACAAAGAATGGGATGCAATTTAACGTAAAAATTCCCCATCATTTTGTATTTTCATATTAGAGTTTGTCGTTCATAATTTTACATTACAAGTTTAAATAATATTTTTCTGGCCACATAGAACAACCACGATCAGACGGACAGAATTTTTGGATAATAAAGAATTATTATATATTTGAATACGTAAAGTTATTATATATTTATATAAGATTTTCGGTCGAATACGAAAGTATCTAAAATTATATTATTAATTTTAAAAAATTATTAATATATTTTAAAACATTTTAAATATTTTTATTTAATTTAGTAAAAGTTTTTTATGGTTATAAAATATTAAATTTTATAGTAAATTTAAAAAAATAGTGAATAGTTATATTTTAATCAATTTAATCAAATAAATAAAAATAAAAATATATTATTTGATTATTTAATAATAATAATAATAAATAGTAATATCAATATATTAATATAAATATTTTTTAAAGTGCATGTGAAGAGATTTTATTTCTCTTAATCTTTCAATAAATTAGAGGCTAAGATATATATATTTATATAAAAGAAAGAATTTACGAGTTTTCTTCATTTAGAGTAACATATTTATAAGGCATTTTAATCATGAGAAATTCATTTATATTATAATGATGATTAATATCCACTAAGGCCCATTGGTCATTGGTACACTTATATGGTCTATCAAGTATTAAAGGAATTATGCGTCTCACTCGTATAAAAATATATCTTAATATCATAAGAAACATCTTTCTATGTGTCTCTCTATATTAAAAAATAAAAATTTCAATTTCAATTGCTTTACAATTGATATTAAATATCATTAATATAAACATGGAAATATTTTTTTGTTATTAATAGATGTATTTAAAATATCATGTCAACTCTATGTTAAACATGGAATGAATAACACATATCTTTTATATTGGATTGTAATATTAATCTTGCATAAGTGGGATATGTCAACCTTATAGTGAGTTGTGAGAAAATTACACAACTCCCTTATGCTAACAACCAAAAATCAATTATAACTTAAATTAACATTTTTTAACTTTCAATTATTTTATCTTTCTATATGAAATTAGAATTTTCTTTACTTTCAATCATTTTATCTATATACACTAAAAATAAGAAAAATAAAAAGTAATTACAAATGAAATACAAAACTTTTCATATTAAAATATTTTTGTTATTAATATTTTTTTTAATTTATTAGCGTAATTACATCTTTCTTATAATACTCCTATACTAAATTAAATTGTAAATAAATAAATAAGATTTATTTATTTATAAATAACTAGATTGTATCTCCTAATCCATAAAAAAAAAATCATTTTAAATTGTACTTAAAATCAAATTTAAATAAAATACATATTTTTTCTAATTTCACTTAAAAAAATATCAATTAATTTCTTATATTATTATATATCATAACTCTAAAGTTCGAATAAACCTATCTTGATAACATATAACTGATAAGAAAACGCACAATTCCATGTCTAAGTTCACATGGAAGTCAAAGACTTACTCTAAACTATTGAGATTTTCTGTTTGGAATAAGATAGGAAAAATCTCAGCTGATGACAACAATAGAAATTCAGTTCCTAGATTAGCTCCAGGTTGTTGGGAGATGAGTTAATGCCTCCTATATTTGATGTGAGTGAGTTAATGAGACGGTTAGATTCTCTATGCTATATAACAGGCAATCATTCGGATGTTGGCTGAGAGGGTGTGAGAGCTTTGTGAGGATTTCTTGATGTAATCCCCTATTTTGATTAATAAATTGCCGATGCCTATGTTGTGTGGATGTAGCCCAGATTGGTTGGGTGAACCACGTTAAAAGCTGTGTCTTTATGTGCTTGAATTCTCTGCTGTGTATTTTGGTTTAAACTAGCTGTGCATCTGATCTACAACAAGTGGTATCAGAGCATGTTGGAGGCCTGGCACAGCGGTGGAGATTGCTAGTTGAGTTGAATTGCGTGCTGGAGGTGGAGCGCTGGTGCCTGGTGTTGCGTGGACGTGGAGCATTGGAGCGCTAGTGTGCCTGCATGCGATTGAGGAGAATCGTTGTGCCTTGCGTTGAAACAATTCGTTTTGCTGGTGCTGCGTGGAGCTGCTGGTGCGCTGGTTAAAGATTTGATCAGCGCGGAGTTGTTTTTTTGTTATTTAACCTGCAACGTTTCAACCGCTGCGTGGGGTGCTGTTGCTGAGCTGTGCCACAGAGGAGTGGCACAAAACATTATTTTTGTGTGGAGGTATGAATTTTTTTTTTGTTGAAATCAGTTGGCACATTCAAATGCATTGAAACCAGTTGGAAACACCTGCGTTTTGTAAAACAAACACCTGCGTTGAAACCAGTTGGAAACTCTGCGTAAAGTTTTTGTTTTAGTTTTCTGTGCGTGCCAAGTGTGGTGCGTAGTTTGGGTATTAAATACATGTCGACGACCAAGGCTCCTTGCAGAGTCATTTAAAGTATCAGTACTTCCTGCTTGGTAACATAATACCTTTGCAGAATTACAGAATTAAGAAATGTCATTCTCACTCACTCCATTTTTTACTTGTTGCCTATGCAAATGACCTGGATCCTTCTGGTTGGGTTCATAACGACGGCATTGTATATTTGCTGGTTGTTTAAACAGTTAAATAAAGGCAAATAGAATAAAGACAGTTCAAATAGAAGGCGAAGGCAAGTGTATGTATTTTTTTTTTGTGGGGCGGAATTTGCACAAGTAAAAGGAAATTTTTTTTTTAAGGCAAAGGCAGAAAGGCATAGGCAGTTTTTTGTTAATTGCTGGTATTGAAACATTGGTTTGTTTTTTGGAGATTATTGGGTTTTTTGTTTTGTTGATACAAAATGGCGAAAACTCAAAGTGCCCAGTTTGAAATTGAGAAATTTAATGGCAAGAATAATTTCGAGATCTGGAAGGTGAAAATGTACGATTTGCTTGTCCAACATGGTGTGGCAAAGGCGTTGTTGGGAAAGTCCAAAGAGGCTTACAACATCATAGATAATGAGTGGACCAAGATGGATGAAAGAGCGATAAGTGTTATTCGACTGTGTCTAGCTGATGATGTCCTGTTTAATATCGTGTCGGAGACAACAGCGGCTGGTTTGTGGATGAAACTGGAGAAACTGTACATGACCAAATCCTTAACCAATAGGATTCTCCTGAAGCGACAGCTGTACAGTTTGCGAATGAAGGAAGGTACATCGATTGTTGATCATTTAAATGCTTTTAATACTCTTCTTGTGCAATTACAAAGTATAGAAGTAAAAATTCAATCCGAGGATAAAGCTATTACTTTATTGTGCTCATTGCCCGAATCATGGGATCATTTTGTTACTTCTATAAGTCTTAGTTCATCAGAAACTATTGAGTTTGATGATGTAGTTGCATCCTTATTATCGGAAGAAACAAGGAGAAGGTCGCATTCTGAAACCTCTACATCAGAAGCTATGATGGTTAGAGGTCGTTCGAAAGAAAGACACTCCAGGAGGCCGAGCGACTCACGTTCAAAGTCGAAAGGGAAGAAGAGTAAGCTAAAGTGTTGGTTTTGTGGCAAATCAGGGCATTTAAAGAAGGATTGTTGGAAGCGACAGCAGCAAACTTCAAAAGCATAGTCTTCGACAGAGAAGAAGGAGGCAAATACGACAGATACAGGTTCGACATCTGGTTCAGGTATGAGTGATGAAGTATTATCAGTTAATGTGTCAAATCATGGTCAACATTGGTTGTTAGATTCCGGTGCGTCAAACCACATGTGTATCCATAAAGAATGATTTAAAACATATAAATCAATTGATGATGGTGTTGTGTAAATGGGTAATGATGTGACATGTAATATTGTGGGAATTGGGAGCATACAACTGCAAATGTTTGATGGGACAACAAAAATATTAACTGATGTGAGGCATGTACCAGATTTAAGAAAAAATTTGATTTCATTAGGAACACTTGATTCAAATGGATATAAAACTGTAATTCAAGGTGGAGTAATGAAAATTTACAAAGGCATTTTACTAGTTATGAAAGCTAAGAAAGTAGGAAATCTATTTCAGTTAGAAGGAGGTATAAGGTCAGATTTTGTGTCTACTGTGTCTGAACATGACAGTAGTTCCATTCACTTATGGCATCAAAGATTGGGGCATATGAGTGAAAGAGGATTAAAAATTTTGGCTGATCGCAAGTTACTTCCAAATCTAAAGTCTGGAAAGTTAGATTTCTGTAAGCATTGTCTGTTTGGAAAACAAAGTAAACAAAAGTTTAAAACAGGCAAACATACTAGTAAAGGCATACTTGATTATATCCATTCAGATGTGTGGGGTCCAGCTCCTACAACTTCATATGGTGGTTCGTCTTATTTTGTATCATTCATTGATGACTTTTCTAGGAAGGTCTGGGTCTACATGTTGAAGAGAAAGTCTGATGTTTTTTCAGTTTTCAAGCAGTTTAGAGCATTGGTAGAAAACAGCACTGGTAGAACAATAAAATGTTTACGAACTGACAATGGTGGTGAGTTTACTTCCAAGGAGTTTGACAGCTATTGCAAGGATGCAGGGATCGAGAGGCATAAGACCACGGTTTATACTCCTCAGCAGAATGGAGTTGCTGAACGCATGAACATGACTCTTCTCGAGAGAGCAAGGAGTATGCTAAGTAACGCCGGGTTGCAAAAGGAGTTGTGGACGGAAGCAGTGGCAACAGCTTGTTATGTGATAAACCGATCTCCATCGACGGCGATAGACTGCAAGATTCCGCAAGAGGTATGGAAAGGACACCCTTGTGACTATTCTAAACTCAGAGTGTTTGGTTGTGATGCATATGCTCTAGTGCCTAAACATCAGCGAACTAAGTTAGATCCAAAGTCTAAAAGGTATATCTTTGTTGGGTATGGTGTTGGAACAAAGGGATATAGATTGTGGGATCCTACTACCCGCAAAATCATCATCAACAGAGATGTAAAGTTTAATGAATCCTCTCTTGTACAGTTAGATGTAGATAGTAGATTGAAACAGGATGATGTATCTGATTTTCAGCACATTCAGTTTGATAGCATTTCTAACGATAGTCATGATGACCATAGTTCAGATACTAGTCATGTACAGGTTTCAGAATCAGAACATGAACATGGTTTAGGTTTAGATAATGAACAGGTCTCAGATACTGATTAGCAAGAAGTTCCTATAGATGGTAGCCCGCCAATCGAGGAAGCACCAGAAACATCCTTAAGGAGGTCGACAAGAATCAAACGGCCACCGAGAAGGTATGATGATTATGCCACTTCTGTTGCATTTGCTGCTAATGACGATGAACCTCTGTGCTATCAGGAAGTAATAGAAGGTTCGAAAAGTGATAAGTGGAAAGCAGCCATGAAGGACGAAATGATGGCCTTGGGTAAGAACAGCACATGGGATCTGGTTGAGCTTCCGAAAGGCAGGAAAATTGTGGGGTGTAAATGGGTTTTCAAGCTTAAACGGGGTGTGAATGATACAGAAGACATGTACAAAGCGCGACCGGTTGCAAAAGGGTTTTCTCAGAAAGCTGGTATTGACTTTCATGAGATTTTTTCACCAGTGGTTAAAATTGTTTCAATTAGAATTGTGTTAGCATTAGTGGCTTTGCTTGATTTAGAATTGCAGCAGTTAGATGTTAAGACTACATTTCTACATGGTGACTTAAATGAGGAAATATATATATGGAACAACCGGAAGGGTTTGTTCACCATCGCAATGAGAAATTTGTCTACAGGCTCAAGAAGTCATTATATGGCCTGAAGCAGTCGCCTCGGCAGTGGTATAAGAAGTTTGATTCTTTCATGTTGAGTCAGAAATATGTTAGAAGTGAATATGATCATTGTGTTTATTTTAAACAGTTGAATAATGGCATATTCATTATCTTGGTATTGTATGTTGACGATATGCTTTTAGCAAGCAAAAGCATAGAAGAAATCAACAGGTTGAAGGCTCAGATGGCAAGGACATTTGATATGAAAGATCTAGGAGCAGCAAGACAGATTTTGAGCATGGAGATTTGCAGAGACAGGAGCAATGGTAAGATATGGTTATCACAACAAAAGTATATTGAGAAAATACTTTTGAGGTTTGGTATGAATAATGTGAAGCCTGTTTCAGTCCCTTTAGCTTCCCATTTTAAGCTTTCTTCGAGTTTATGTCCTAATACAGATGAAGAAAAGGATTATATGTCCCGAATTCCATATGCCAATGTAGTAGGGTGTTTAATGTATGCGATGGTTTGTACTCGACCAGATATTTCACATGTAGTTGGGGTTGTCAGCAGGTACATGGCAAATCCGGGTAAAGAACACTGGTCAGCAGTGAAATGGGTGCTTCGGTACTTGAGAGGCACAAGTAGTTATTGTATCAATTACAATAAGAGTAGTGAATTTGTTTGTGGATATGTTGATTCCGATTTTGCAGGTGATTTGGATAAGAGAAGGTCAACTTCAGGGTACGTCTTTACTCTTGCAGGTGGAGCTATCAGCTGGATGTCAAAGCTACAGAATATTGTTGCTTTATCCACCACTGAAGCAGAATACATTGCTGCTTCGCATGCTTGCAAAGAGGCGGTTTGGTTGAAAGGTTTGCTTGGTCAGTTTGGTAGGTTATAGGACAACATCAGGTTACTTTGTGATAGTCAAAGTGCAATACATTTGGCTAAGAATCCGGCCTATCATAGTAAATCAAAGCATATTCCAATTAAGTACCATTTTGTAAGACAGGTTATCACTTAAAGGGGAGTCTCTCTTGAAAAGGTGCATACAAAAGAAAACTGTGCAGACATGTTCACGAAACCAGTTTTGTTGGAGAAGCTACGCTGGTGTTTGGCTTCTCTTGGCTTGCAGAAAAGATAAAATAATAATAACAGGGCATCAGGCGAAATGTTGTCAAGGTGGAGATTGTTGAGATTTTCTGTTTGGAATACGATAGGAAAAATCTCAGCTGATGACAACAATAGAAATTCAGTTCCTAGATTAGCTCCAGGTTGTTGGGAGATGAGTTAATGCCTCCTATATTTGATGTGAGTGAGTTAATGAGGCTGTTAGATTCTCTATGCTATATAACAGGCAATCATTCGGATGTTGGCTGAGAGGGTGTGAGAGCTTTGTGAGGATTTCTTGATGTAATCTCCTATTTTGATTAATAAATTGCCGATGCCTATGTTGTGTGGACGTAGCCCAGATTGGTTGGGTGAACCACGTTAAAAGCTGTGTCTTTATGTGCTTGAATTCTCTGCTGTGTATTTTGGTTTAAACTAGTTGTGCATCTGATCTACAACATAAACCTATATAATTAAAAATATATATTTATATATTTCTATTTTTGTTGTTGCTTCAACGGTGGAAACAGATTTCGTACTCATAACCTCTCTTAGGATCTATCTCATGCTTTTTGTATCAATTTTACTTTCATTTTTCTTTTCCTCCCATTTGAAAAGGATAGAAATTAAAAATAACAGCCATAATCTTCCATATTCTCTCAGCGTTCTTCGCAAAATCTCTGTAGCTAAATACGGGCTGCCACTAAGATATTTTACCTTTCACCTTTGACATATTTAAGGAAGATAGTCTCATGAAATATAGTTTAGTACTAAAGGAAAATATGAATATATATATTATAGTTTAGCATAAAACTTGCTAGTCTAATTTTTCTAATACATATAATATATTTTTTTTTTTTGTAGGCTAAGGTGTTTCTCTCTTTTTTCTATTACTTCAAATCAAAATACACATCAAAAGTAAGGTTGCCTTCAACTCGCCCTCTTGGGGAAACCGAGTATTTAAGCCACCTAAAGTTCTTAATAGCCGACCAAAAATAAAAGATCCATAGTCTGATTATCCAAGCTAAATACACTAAACAGTCTTTCAGGTTTCTAATCCTACTTGCTTGCATATAACAATTTTCTACTTCTAATATTTGAAACAAACTGAAATTATCTATACTATGCAGTTTCATCAGAATTAATACATATCTATAATTAATCTACTTCTGCCACTGGACGTTGGGTAGTCTCATTGTTTGCATTCTGATTTCCTTCCTTTATCAGTTGCTGGATCTCCTCCAACTTCTTTTCCTGCATCTCCAAGGTAATCTGAATAATTCTGAGCTCCCTCCTCAGGTTGGGAACTCCTTGCGCAAGTTCAGCCATCTCTGTTGCAGCTTGCTCCAGAGCTTTAGCCAGCAATCTTTTCATCACCCAGTATATATGTAAGGACTGTTTAAATAAGGACATTCTACCCCTAGTGTTACCAGGGTCGTGGAGAAGGAACTCCCAATCCTCCATCTCGAAGTCGGACTGAGCTTGAATCGCGTCTTCCTCCATATTCTGGATAATTCTTCTAATTCTTGGGTTCGTGTTTTGGTTATATGCCTTCTCTGCTTGCTAAATTTTCCTATCCAGCGACCGGCTTGTCTTTTTGCCCGGTCTCCCCCTTTGCCCTCGTCGTCCTCCCCTTTCTCCTCGGTATCTGCTCGTTCCTCTGCCTCTCGTGCTGCTCGGTTCCATCCCGCTTCCCGCATGTCTTCTTCCCCTCTGTCTGCCGCTCTGCCTTACCCTTCCTCCCTGTTGTCCTAGCTGCTCGTCGCTGGTTTGCTGGTTCTCCCAGCCTTCTACAGTTCGGCTTCGCTCCTTATCCCGCCTGCACTTATCTTGCCGGTCCTCTTCCTCCTCAGAATCATCGTAAATTTCATATATCTCCTCAACTGTCTCTTCCTTCGCTACCGCCTTGCCTTTTCTGTCCCTGTCTCTGCGTACCTCGGCTTCCATTTCTTCTGCTACCCTTGCTCTCTTCCTGGTTTCCATGGCGACCTCAGTAAGTTTTCGGCGCAACTTCTCTCTGTAACAGCTCTCCACCACCTTACCTCTCCTCGCTCTCTGAGTTCCTAAGCAATTTTCTCGTTGTCGAATCCTTTGTTGCCGCCCATTTATAATCCTTCTTACTCTAATCCGCTTACCTGTCAACTTGGCCTTCCGCTGCCACCTGTTGCTTTGCCCTCTGCCTTTCCTATCAATTATTCGTCTTCCCTCATTTCCATTTATGGATTCTGACATACCTCTTTTTCCTCCTCTCCGATCACTTGCGTTAATTGTCTTGCTGCAAGGTGGTTTCTTCATTCCTGTCGTCGCACACTTCTGCTGTACTACAGCATGCCTGTCCATTATATCCTTTCTCCGCCTTATCTGACATTCATTAAATGTCTGGGCTTGCCGATCCATCTCACCTGCCCGTCGCACGAATGCTATGATTCTCGTTTGTTGCTTGCTCATTATTTTCATTCGTTGCTTGTTCATGGTCATAATTAATAATACTGGCCAATTCCTCCCACTCTCTGTTGGGCCGCAACGTTCTCCACTGATTGTCAATCTTGCCGTTTCGACCCTTGCAACCCCAATTCGCAAGGAAATCTGCCGCTCGATTTCCATTCCTTTTCACATGATTGAAGATTTTATAGTCAATTCTTTTTAGAAGATCCGCTATTTCTTGAACGATCCCTGTCGTTCGCCAACTATTGGTGACCTGCTCCCAGTTCTTCCCATTATTCAGTTTCTTTAGGATTTCAATTGCAATCTGAGAATCTCCTTCTATTTCCAGGTTTCTATAGCCGTTTCGAATCGCAATTCTCAAACCTTGGTGAATCGCCCATAATTCGGCCTCATTGTTTGTCATCTCGCCACCCCACTCTGCATAGATCCATCTGGTGTTTCTCTGACTGTCTCAGAAGATTCCTCCGAATCCGGCATTACCTGGGTTCCCCTTCGATGCCCCGTCAAAGTTTAACTTCGTAAAGTTGTCTTTGGGGTATGCAAACTTGTCATAGCTTTGAGGTCTCGTACTAAATCTATCGATTTTTTTGTTATGCACCATTTCATAATTCAAATTTAGGTTCTTTAGAATTTGCTCCTCTCCCTGATCTGCTTTCCAGTCTTCCGCATCCCACTTCTCTACCAGAATTGATTCTCTAGTTAAGTTCACTACTCTGTTCCATATTGTTACCGTGTTTTTAGATTTGTCTTGGAAAACTCTGCGGTTCCTTTCTTTCCATACCATCCAAATCACAAAACCGGCAATGAGATCCCAGGCCTTTCGGACTACTTTACATTGAAATTTTTCTTTCTGCCAGTGGAAAATCACTTCATTTGTTTCTCTCGGAGACCTCTCAGGTTTCTGGAATAGTTTCCCGGTTTCCATCCATAGGTTCCTGGCATATACGCACTTGATTAACAGGTGCTCTTGAGTTTCCGCTTCCTTATTACACAAATAGCATTTTGAAGGCCCACTGAAACCTTTCTTTTGTAGTTTATCCCACGTCAGGATCTTGTCCTTAGCTACTAGCCATGCGAAAAGGGTAATTTTCGGCCACCAGTTTTTACCCCAGATGACCTTCCAGTCTTGGTTTTCTTCAGTGGTTCCCTGTTGGTCTGCCAGATAGTATGCCTCCTTGACCGTAAAGGATCCTTTCATTGACTTCCCCCATCTGAGGATATCCCTACCCGTTTGCGCTTTTACTTTCCTGGACTCTACCTCTTCCATGAACGCTTCCTGTTGTTCTTGATCTATCTCAATGCCCCATTCCTCTGGTGTTGACCATTTCCGCCATATTCCATCCAGTTCGTTTTCTTTCCAATAATCTTTGACGTATATATGGTTGTCTCCTATCTTATCCTGTATGTTCTGGATTTTTTTTATTCTGCTCATTTTCCCCCTTTGTTGCCATTTCTCTTCCCAGAATTTTGCCTCCCCTCCTCCTCTAATTTCCCAGAAAACGTTCTTATCTACTATATCTCAATTTTGACGGGCTAGATCCCAGATTGTCGAGCCCTTCGGGGTTTCCTCCATTCGGTAAATATTCTTCGTAGTATCTGGCATATTGTACTTGTGCCTCCATAGTTGCTTCCATAGGTCGTTGCCCCCTCTCAGCCATCGCCACCAAAGTTTTGCACCGAGCACCTTGTTGAGTTTATCCAGATCGCGCAGACCCAAGCCTCCCTCCTCCTTTCGTTTCGTCAGATGTTTCCATGATACTAAGGCCCACTTTTTCTGTTGGGACAAACCTCCCCATATGAACTTCCTAAGGATTTCTCTGATCTTAGTGCAAACCCCTTGAGGCAGTGCCATAATCGATAGTGGATATATGGGGATTGCCTGCAACACTGATTTCACTAGAACAATCCTTCCAGCAATGTTTAAGGTTCTGAAGGCCCAGTTAGCCACTCTGTTTTTTAATTTCTCTAGGACTCCTTGCCAGTTTTTCTGTCTTTTAGAGTTGAAATCCAATACGTTTCCCAAGTATTTCGTTGGGAGTTCCCCTTGCTTAAAACCTAGCATCCTGGTCAAGTGGCTTTAGCTGACTCTATGGTATTGAATATAAAGGTGCAAGATTTTTCTTTATTGATTTCCATCCCAGATGCTTCCGCAAATAAGTCCAAAACCTTCTTCAGATTTCTCACTTCTTTTACAGTTGGCTCCCCAAATAACATGATATCATCAACGAATTGCTGATGGGTTATTGGCAATTCATTACCCCATAGTCTTAGCCCTTTGATTTTATTTGCTGCTCTTTCTTTTTTAAGATATCTACCCAGACCTTCTGCTGCAAGAATAAATAGGAAAGGAGATAGGGGATCCTAATACATATAATATTTATTCAGATTTCTAATCATAAAAAATTTCGAGAATACTAATCTCATTTATGTTGGAAATAAGTGTGGGTAAATTAGTGTTGCTTAAATTATTAATTTTCAGAGCCATAACAATAAGTAATAAAGAAGGGTGTATAAGAAACTTTTTTAGTTGAAAATTTTTCTGGAAAAAAATCACCGAATGTTTTTTTAATATTTTGTGAGTGCAAAATGCTTCAACTCTAACTAAAAGGGAAGCCCCAACTCCGTAGTACTCTAGAAAAGAATTCAAGTTTATTAGGTAGCTTTAAGTCTTGAAAGGATGCTCCTACACCTTGATTTTATCATCCCAACTAGAAGAATGCTTTAACGCCCTATTTTTATCAGCTACAATTGATAGGATGCTTCGACACCATGCAAGCTTTAGTATTTTCAAGCTACAACCTGAAGGAGACTTCACTCTCTTATCTTGCACCACCCAACCACCCTCAAAAATATAAAAATTGAATAATGAACTATGGTCTCCTATACGAAGTACAATGGCCCACTTAGAGAGGAATTCAACAAAGGTTCTTTGCCACTAATATATGTTCAAATGTACAATGATAATCCAACTTCAAAAATACTCAAACATAACAATCCAAATCCAAATTGTTGATGTATTCCACTGATGTATAGTCTCTAAAACTATCAAGATAATCAATTCAAACTGTTGAAGTAGAAATTGTTACTGTTGTACCTGAAGATGCCTTTGAGTTCTCTCAATTTTGATAATGTCAAATTATCTACTCATGAAGATGCTTTCAATCTGGTCTCATTGATCTCGGAAGATGTCAGTCACTAATTTGATCCTCATCCAGCCTTAATTATCAATGTTGTATATGATACCTCCTCGAGCAGGAGGTATAAATATGATCAATATCCTTATTTCTACTGTGGCCAGACATCATGTTAACCTCAACCAATTTATAGAGATGGCAATGTCTACTCTAGCAATTGTAATCCTTATAGGATGCAACTCAAAAAAAGAATCAAGTCTTCACTCCTCAGATTAAAAGGCCTTGTTCATACCATAATATTGTAATAGAGATGTCATTGAACAAGGGTTATAGACTTACCTCAAATGTGCTAAAGCAGAAATATCTCCTTGATTACCGATAAGCATGAGATGGAAGACTTGTCTTTAAGTGATGATCAATTTACTTGAGATCTTTAACAATCCATGAGTAGACTTACACTAATTTCCTAGTCTCATCTAGTTAAGTATGCAATGCCACTGAGCTGAAAATGGTAACTCAACCTAGAGGAAAACTAATAGTGACTAATTGGCTACCCACAAAATCCTTTCTACAACTTATTTTCAGTTCAGTTGTGCCTCAAAAAATTTCAATACCTTACTTTGAGTTACCCTAACCAGAACTCAGTCCATAGTCTGCAACAATATCATTGCTGGACAAAAATACCATTCTGATATACCTTGAAAAATGACCTCCATTTGAGCTCAGTTCCACCTCAAGAAAGGCTATAGGTATCAACAAAATAGGTCTGAAAAAATTGTTTTGTATTTATGCCACAAATCTAAATTTGTTGAGGGGTGAAAGACATACCAGATTGCATTGAAGGGATGACATTTTTGTTTTCTTCGGAACCTCAAGAAAACTTTAGGAAAAAATGTCATATCTTCTTTTCTAGATCAAATCCAAGAGAGGCCTAAAAATATGCCAAAATCAAACCACAAGTTGTGCCCTTTGAGGTTTGAAAACTTCAGATGGGACTAATGATGAAACTAGATCTTGGCCTTTACAAATCCTTTGACTTTACACCATGAATTACCTTAGAAACTACACAACTGAAGCTTCCTAAAGAAATCCAAATTCTCATAGGAGATGTTCAAGAAGAGGTTTTAAATTTTGCAGTAATTCCACGAAATTTTGTCTCATGGAAATGTTACTACCATCTACAAAATATGTTAAAATCCCCGATGAAAGATAAAACAAAATAGAAATATAACCTTAAGCCCAAACAAAAACAATCTTTAAACAATCTTGACTTTTCATTACAGATGTGTACCCTTGGGGGCTTAAAATCATCACAAAACAATCTTTTAACACCTTAGAATACCCTTTAAATTTGAGCTCAGATTGATTTAAGGAGGCAATGAATTTTTAGCCCTAAAAATCCTTCATATGTGTCCTTCAAGGGAGGACAAAATGACTCAGGAAACACAAAAAATCCTTGCCAAAACCATAACTGAAAAATTTAACCATAAGCCCAATACTTCTTCAAACATTTGACCTCCTACTCAAGATTTTCATGAGTACTCAAGGGCCACAGGGAATCATATATTATTCAACACATAAGTTCACTTTGGAAGGCTAAAGTGCCTTGTATATATACAAATAGTGGAGGCCATTTAGGAGGGAGGTCAACCTGCCTTTTGGAGCAAGATTTAAATTTTAAATTTCAAACTCATTGGAGACAAAAACCCCACATGTAATTGAGGCAAACTTACACCTTTGATTTGATTTGGATTTGAAATTTGAGCCCCTCCACAAAATATTTTTTCCACAAAATGTTTGATTTATTTATTTAATGTAAGTCCCTCTTGGCTTCATGATTTGAGTAGTGATAGTTGCCACATCATCTCATTATAGGGACTTTGACCACAAGAAGAAGGCTTCAAATTTTGATTTGCCATATATCTCAAACCGTTAGGAGCCTCATGTCATGCCACATACCATTAGAATCATCATGATGAAGATCATCCCATGAAGGTGACCTAAACCCCAAAAATATTAATTTGACTTGTCATATTTATCATCAAAGGCAGGGCTTCTTCTAGCACTACTTGGGTTGACATTAATGATAACCATATTTCAACAAGGCATCCCTATATACAAAAAGAAACAGGAATCAAACAAGCACACCTCTTATTTTAGTACATAGATTTGGATGAATAGATTAAAAGCGATTTGACTGGAAGAGAATGACAATCCATTTCTTCAACAATTTTATACAATGTCTAATTAAAAAATTTTAATTTTTATGTTTGAAAGAGTTTTTTAATTTATTTTTTAAGTAATTTTATAGTTTGACTTTTTTATTTATATTTTTAATATAATAAAAATATTTTATTTTTTTTGAGGTATCCTAAATGAAACATTTAGAAGAAAAATATTTTGATTTGTTGGTAGGGATTCGTATTTCGCAGGCAATCTTGGAGCAAATGGAAATAACAACCGTTCAAATGTGTCCAAGGAACCTGACACACTCACCTGTTGCAAAATAGGTGGCCACCTCCTTGTGAAGCGTTACATAGTGATGATGACACAGAACAGAGGAGTTCAAACAGACAGAGGAAGGAAACCAGAATGTTGGGAAGTGGAAACGAACTGACAAAAAGCAGATTGGCTTTAAAGCCATGAACTGACAGAGACAGTGTTATGAAACCAGTTCACAAAAAGATAGAAAAGATAGATGAACACCTTACAATTCAGCCTCTTCGAGGGGGCAACCTCCTTTACATTACACAAATGAACAATTCTTAGATGATACAAATGACAAGACCTCCTTTCTATATATAGGAGTCTAAGGGGTCATAATATAATCAGAGCCAACATAACAATAATAATGTAAGGGCACAATAATAAAAATAGTGGGCTTCTATGGGGCACAATAGTAACAATATGGGGACTACATGGGTACAACAATATAATAAGGGGGTTGTACTAATAACAATAAGGGGTTACACTAGTAGTATAGGGGCCTCACATGCCCCTCTCCTTCAAAAAGTGTTGTCCTCAACGCTTGAGTGGTTCTTGATGCTTCTGTATAAAATTCTTGTCCTCCCATGTGGAATCTTCAGTGGGCATGTTCTTCCACTTGATGATATACTCTGAAATTGATCGATTTCGTAGCTATCGGGTTCTTATTTCTGTGACTGCTCCAGGTTCCAATATGATTTTTCCTTCCTCTTCAAGTTCTAGCAATATTGTTTGAATTGGGATCTTCTGAAACTTTTGAATGAGTGGCCACACTTCTTCATCCTTATTCCATTCATCCCTTCCGTCATTTATCCAATTTGGCTAGATAATAGAAATGGCACAAAACAATGCTTCCACATCCTCATCCTTTCTTGACAGTGCATATGCAACAAAAAATTTCTTCCCTTTTCTGTAGATGATGTCAAAGTCATAACCCAACATATTTGTGACCCATTTTTTTTGTTCTTCTAAAGATAATATTTGTTCTAAAAAGTATTTAAGACTATCATGATCCATTTTTACCTTGAAGTGTCTTCCCATTGGGTAAGGTCGCCATTTCTTAAGTGCATGTAGTATTACCAATATTTCCTTATCATAAATAGCTTGCTTGAGATGTAGCTGTAAAAATACCCAATCACCTAAATCAAAACTTTTTTCACTGCGATGTTGACCTACCTGTTGTTTCATTCGATTCTACACCAAAGTGGAGTTATCCTTTAAAAGTTGGAGAACTTGGTGTTGATGGTCGATGTGATCTTTCACTGCTTGAACCTTTTTCTTCTTGATATGTCCTTCTATATTGAGAGTTTGAGGAGTGGAAATTTCTTCCAATGCTTTACAAGATATGCTTAGATTCATTTCTTGTTGCTCGATGTGATCTTTCAATTCTTGAACATTTTTCTTCTTGATATGTCCTTTTACCTTAATAGTTTGAGGAGTGGTAATTCCGGCCAATGCATTACATGATATGTTTGGATTCATTTCTTCTTTATTGATGTGATCTTTCACTTCTTGAACCTTTTTCTTCTTGATATCTCCTTCTATCTTAAGAGTTTTAGGAGTGGTAATTCTTGCCAATGCTTTACAAGATATGGTCAGACTCATTTCTTCTTTCTCTCGGGTTGGGTCTTGGCATATATCCTCTTCATTTGATGTTTCTTGATCCTTTTCTTCCTCCTCTTCATACTCTATGTAAAATAGTTTCTTCTCAGCACACTTATGACCTTTAGTTCATTTGCTATCACAATTGTAAAAAAGCCCTTTTTCTCTTTTTACTTCCAATTGTTGTGGTGTGACCCTTGTAGGTTGTGGAAGGCTAGGAGAAGAAACACTTCCATAATTATAGTCGTGAGTGGTAGGATTCCTTGTTTCCATAATTTCGCTTTCAATTTTTCTTGCCCACCTAAATGCCTTCTCCAATGAATTAGGTTCCCAAAGACGAACCTCATGTTGAATGTTATCCTTTAAAGTACCTATGAAGACATCAATCCTTTGCTTCTCTGGAATATCATTTACCCTTATATTCAATTTTCGAAAGTCCTCAATGTGCTCTACCATTGAACACTTTTGTTCGAGATTTATCAATTAGCTAAAGAAGGTGTTTCTCTTTGTATCCTCATAATGTGTTATCATTTCCTCCGTGAAGATTGACCACGTAACAAGTTGTTTACGACAACAAAGCCCTTTATACCATAAAAGTTGATCTGTTTCTAAATATGAAGATGCAATACATACATTTTGTAACAGTGGTACACCAGGTAGATCAAAATATTGCTCCATTTGAAGTATCCAATTTCTTGCCTTCAAACTTCCTCATATCGCCTTTTCTTGATTTTAGGAGTTCGATCTTGAAACAACTATAACTCTGTAATTTTGGCTCTTCCAGTTCTGAAATTGCGATCTGCAGTAGCCCTCTGTCTCTTCCTTCTAATGCCACCAATCTGATCAAATTGGATTCTTCAAGAAAGAGTTATGTGCAATCTTCCAAGATGACCTGATTATATACCTTTTCAGAAGAGCGAACTTGTATGAAGTGCCACGTGTCACTGTTCTGACCTTAGGATCTTAAAAATATACATAGGAAACTACAGTCTGTCTTCTTTCTGTATCTTCTTACGAAATTTTAATCTGATGCTCAAAACAAAAGTTATGACGATTTTCCCCAGGTCACCTTTTTGGAATGTAATTCAGGAGGCTGCAAAAAGGCCAAATTCCTCAAATCATATCTCCGTAAATATAGCACAAAGAGTTATGAAATTCAGACCCGAGGTTCAGAACGATTTAAACCCAAATGGGTTTTCTTTTTCACGTCTGAAACGTTGCAGAAAAAAGTTATAGTGAAAATTTCACGATGACCTGTTTGGAGCAGCGAAACCCTAGAATCCAAAGCTCTGATACCAAATGTTATGAAACCAGCTCACAGAAAGATAGAAAAGATAGATTAATGCCTTACAATTCAACCTCTTCGAGGGGGAAACCTCCTTTACATTACATAAATGAAAAATTCTTAGATGATGCAAATGACAAGACCTCCCTTCTATATATAGGAGTCCAAGGGGTCATAATATAATCAAAGCCGACATAACAATAATAATGTAAGGGCACAATAATAAAAATAGTGGGCTTCTATGGGGCACAATAGTAACAATATGGGGACTACATGGGTACAACAATATGATAAGGGGGTTGTACTAATAACAATAAGGTGTTACACTAGTAGTATAGGGACCTAACAGACGAAGGGGGTAGAAAAACAGAAAGAGATTTAGTTAGACGCGGAAAGCTAAGATCAGAAAACAGAGAGTAGAAGCCGAGCTGACCTGAAGGTAGCATCGAGCCAGACGGAGCCAGAGAGAGTTAGAGAGTCTGTGTACTCCAGAGAAGGCTTGAGAGGTTCAATCAAACTCCTCGGCTTAGGCTTGTCATGCTACTGTGACCAATAGAGGTCCTGTTTCAGTAAGGAGAGCCTGTGTACTCCAAGTCCTACTGATTTTATCTATTTAGTGAGACTCGAATTGAGCTTACTGTTGTAAAGCTCTGCTTTGAAAACATAATAGAGAGGCCAACACTAAAGGTTGGATCAGGAGACGTATCCCAGGAGCATTGGGTGAACTCCTTATTAAACTTGTTCTGTTTACATGTTTGCCTGTTATGTTTTCTCTAACTGCCTCAATGTCTATGTATTCTAGCAATCTTATTGGTGCATTGCATAAAGTAACATAGGCACATCCATGCACATGAGTCTGTAATACCTTAAATTCTTTATCCTGGATAAATTCCAAATCAAGTGGTATCAGAGCTCTAGGTTACTAAGGTTAGACAAGCTTATGCTGGATTTTGTTGTTGAATGCTAACTAGATGAAAGCATAAATTAGGAGAAGGAGAGTTGGTTTAACCTAACCCTGAAATTGGAAGAGTCCACTCTAATAAGAAAATGTTAGAAGAAAGTCCCTTAGAATCAGACCCTCAGTTCATGGATAGTTTCATGACCATGAGAACCATGGTAGAGGAAATGTATTGAGAATTTAAGAACAATAGAGATGAAGATTCATCAAACTCCAAACAAGACAAAGGAGTAGAATAATCTCTCCTCCATGACCACTCTAAAGGCAAAGGGAAAGAAGAAAAATTTCTCACACCTCCTAATAGCCCTGAAAATAAAAAGAAGACATCTTTGATTAAATTAGATGTTAAATTTGATTTACCAATATATGATGGAGAGTTTAACACAGAGAAGCTGGATAATTGGATCAGACAGGTTGATGTTTATTGTAGAGTGCAAAGCATTGATTCAGACAAGAGTAAGATTCAGCTGGCCAGCCTACACCTTGGGGGCACTACCTTGGTATGGTGGGAAGGCAGGACGCAAGCTAACATGAAGAAAAATGGTAAAATTCTTTCTTTCTGGAGTGAATTTTTTTCTGCAATTAAAAAGCAATTCTATCCACTAGCCTATATGCAGCAAGCCATGATGAGCTGGCAAACTCTTCGACAATTAAAAGGGCAATGTGTAGAAGGTTACACCTAAGAATTTAGGAAAAAAGCTTTGATTCTAGGAATTTCTTTAGACTCACCTGAGACTCTGTTGAAGTATATAGGTGGTCTACACAGCTACATGAGGCACATTGTCCTAATGTTTAATCCCACTAGCATAGATGAGGTATCTGTCCAGGCTACACATCTAGAAGCTAGAGGTAAGAATGGGAACCCAGAAGTTGGGGGATCATCCAAACCCACTGCAAGCAAGAATAAGGAGAAAAGAAAACAGAAATGGAAAGAGAGGAAGACAAATACTATACAAAAGAGCAAGTCTTCATGCACTCATTGTAAGAAGGATGGGCATGATGATGAACACTGTTGGATTTTGCATCCAGAGCTGAGACCCAAGAAGTTCGAAGGCAAGAAGAAGAAGATTGTTGCAGCTATTCAAAAGGATTTGGGGTCAGACTCAGGAGACGAAACAACAATCGCAGCCACAAGTATAAAAGGTAAAAATTCTGAAGCATCTACTAGTAATTCTGCATAATCTACTGATAATGAAGAAAATGAGAGCAAAAGACATGAACTTTTTCATATTCGAGTTATTTCCAATCATTAAAAGATTGATACTTTGTTTGATAGTGGTTCACAAGTAAATTTAATTTCTAAAGCAATTGTAAAGAAGTTGGGATTACTAACCACACCTCGCAAGAAACCAAATACATTAGGTTGGTTATGTGATAAAGCAAAGCTACAAGTGACTAGACAATGTAAACTTAAGTTTTCTTTTGGGTCAGCATTTGTAGATGAGGTTGAGTTAGATATAGTTCCTTTGGATATATGTGGAATTGTTTTAGGAAGTCCTTACTTGTATGATAGAAAAGCTATTTTCTATAGAGTTCAGAACAGGTATCTACTCATTAAAGATGGAATCGAATATATTGTAAGATCTCATAAGCTCAAGAATAATTATACTCTCATAAACTCAGGGCAGATGAAGAGAATTGTAAATTCATGCAAACAATTTTTACTGATGGTTGTAAAGGAAAAGAAACCTGATAAAACCAATGTATTTGAGGGTTGTGATGCTAAACAGTGAGTTGATTTAGAAAAAATTGTTTTAGAATATGATATATTATTTCAAGAACCTAAAGGTCTGCCACCCAAAAAGGAAATAGTACATGATATTAATTTGCAGCAAGATGCTCCATTGCCTAACATCGGAATGTACAGGTTGTCCACTTTAGAGAATGAAGAAATCAAGAAGCAGGTATAGGAGCCACTCGAGAAAGGATTCATAAGGCCTAGAACATTGCCATGTGGATCTCCAATTGTCTTGGCGAGAAATAAAGATGGCTCATGGAGAATGTGCATTGATTACCGAGCACTGAATAAAATAATGATAAAAAATTGTTATCCCCTTCCTTGCATAGATGATCTGTTAGATCAGTTGAAAGAAGTTTATTTTTCCAAGTTGGACTTGCATAGGGGTTATCATCAGGTCAGAGTTGTAGAGCAAGATGCATGGAAGACTGGTTTCAAAAGAAAGTAGGGATTGTATGAGTGGTTGGTTATGCCTTTTAGCTTAATTAATGCTCCTTCTACTTTCATGAGAGTAATGAATGATGTACTCAGAGCTTTTCTTGATGATTTTGTTATTTTATATCTGGATGACATTCTCATATTCAACAAAACGTGGGAATAATATTTAAAGCATGTTAAGCAGACTCTAGATGTTTTGAAAAGAGAAAATCTTTATGTTGAACTCTTAAAATGTGAATTTGGCGAAACATCTTTGAATTATTTGGGTCATATAGAGGGGGTGGTGAATTGAAGATAGATCCCTCTAAGGTTGCAGTCATTGTAAACTGGCCTAAACCCAAATCTTCTATAGAAATTAGAAGCTTCCTAGGAGTAGCACAATATTGGAGAAAGTTTATTTCTAACTTTTCCTTAATTGCAGCTCCCTTACATGCTTTAACAGGATTGAACAAGGTGTTTCAATGGGGAGGCAAACAGCAGAAAGCCTTCGACACCTTGAAAGAAAAAATTAGTACAACACCAGTACTAGCATTGCCCGATCTTCAAAGACCATTTGAGATCGAAACGGATGCCAGTGACTATGCCATGGGAGCAGTGTTGATGCAACACAGTAAACCCATATGTTATCATTCTGAGACATTTAATTCTGCAGTAGTTAATTATCCCACATATGATAAGGAATTGTATGCATTAGTACACAGTGTGAAAAGGTGGAAAAATTATTTAATGGTTAAAGAGACATTTATACACATTGATCATCAATCACTTCAATATTTACACTCCCAAACTAAATTGCAGCAATTAAGACACTATAGGTGGATGGGTTTTCTACAACAGTTTCATCTTGTCATCAGATATAAAAAGGGCATACACAATAAAGTTGCAGACATGTTGTCCAGACCAATCATAAATGCATCTACTATACTTAAGCATAATTCAGTACTGCATGAAAGCTACATTGAACAATATGCTCAAGATATAGATTTTAAAGATGTGTATGCAACTTTAAGTCAAGGCAAACAAGTAGGAGAATTGGATTATCATGTTAAGGACCAACTCTTGTATCATTTTGGGAAGCTATGCATTCCACAAACTGAAAGAGTAAAGATAATTCAAGAAGCACACACTTCTCTAATCTCAGGTCACTTTGGTGTAAGTAAAACAGTTGCAAAGATTTTGTTATTGGCTAAAAATGAATGAGGCAGTTGCTAGATATGTAAGAGGGTGTACCATGTCTGCTAAAAGCAAACCCAGTAATAGAAAACTAGGCTTGTACACTCCACTATCATTTTCTTCTCATCCTTGGGAAAGTGTTTCCATGGACTTTGTTGGAGGACTGCCTAAATCTACGAAAGGTCATGACTATTTATATGTTGTTGTGGATAGGTTCAGCAAAATGTCTATTTTAGTACCTTCTAACAAACAGATTATACCTGAACAAACTGCAAAGTTGTTCTTTCAGCATGTATGGGTTCATTTTGGATTACCCACTTCCATTTTATACCTGATCGAGATACCCGATTTGTTGGGAAATTTTGGTCGAGCTTGTGGGAATTGATGGACACCGGACTGAAAAAGAGCACAACTTTTCATCCACAAACAGATGGCCAAACAGAAGTGGTCAACAGGACAGTGATCCAGTTTCTCAGAGGCTATTATAACAAGCATCCCAAGCTTTTGGATGAACATTTATGTTATGTGCAACATGCTTACAATTGAGCTAAACATTCTTCTACACAGAGATATCCTTTTGAGACCTGTTTTGGTTTCACACCAAGGTCTCCCTTGGATTTTATCTTTGGTAAAGACATAGTAGTTGATGGACACATTGATGTGGACAAGGCAACCAAGTTCATCGAACAAATCCAAAAGATTCACCAGGCAGTACAGGAACAGTTGGAAAAGAGTCAAGCCAAGTACAAGGCGAGGCATGACAAGCATCAAATGGGGCATAGTTTCCAAGTTGGTGATCAAGTTTGGCTGTATATCAGCAAAGACAGAATGCAAGGTGAAGGTAAGAAGCTGAAACCAATAAGGTATGGACCTTTCAAGATACTTGAGAAAATTGGTGAGAATGTTTTTCGCCTTGATCTACCAGCTTACATGCACATCTACTGAGTTGTTAATGCAGACAGCTTGAGACTATTTGAACCTTCATTAATTGAAGATCCCGAAGAGAAAAGTCAATTACCTTCTATTAATGATCTGTTACCTGAATATCTTAATGAGTTTTAGGAAGATATAGTTCTGGACAAGAAGGTGAGGACCACACGCAGAGGGAATGTTGAGTACCTCAAGATTGGACTTAAAGGTTCAAATCCAAGTAGTACGAAATGGATAGAAATTGGGCAAGCGAGGAATCAGTACCCTCACTTGATTGATGCTAAAAAATAAAGTTTTGGTGGTCCAAAATCTTTTTCAGTGGGAAGGATGTGATCCAAATGGGATCCTAAACACTCTCTAAGTTTTCATAAACTCGTTCAAATTATGCCAAACAGATTCAAGCCTTAGAAAGATCGAGCTATCAGAAGGAATCCTCGTGACAATTGCAATTGTGATCAATGCAGAGCAACGAGGACCATCAGTCGAGCACGCAGACCGTTGGCCCATGGTAATGTGCGCTGGCCTAAATTGGAAAAACCAGAGGCTAATTCAAGAAACGGGGGTGGTTTTTGATACGCAAGGCGTCCTCCTCAGTGAAGAAAAGCCCTGAAGTGCCCAGACCCAAAATCGCTATGAAATGTGGAAAAGTAATAAATTCAGTTCTGTGGATTACACAAAACCGGCAAGATATCGAAAGGCCTCAAGGGGGTAAGAAGTTTTGGCCGAGCCCTGCCCGATGCCACACACTGAGTAACACGCGTCTGACAGAAGAGAGAGGAAACTGCTCAAATCAGACGGGTAACCATCGAGCTAATTATTCGCCTAATATGCACGATGACCGTAGGATCTGGGGGGTCCAGATCAACGGTGGAGGCATGTCTCGATGAATGACCAGATTTGACAGATGATAAAGCAAGATTATATGGGATTTGAAGTCCAACGTGGACAATTCATTGGTATGGATTCACATTTCACCTGGAATCTTGGAGCAAATGGAAATAATGACCATTCAAATGTGTCCAAGGAATCTAACACACTCACCCGTCGCAGAATAGGTGGCCACCTCCCTGTGAAGCGTTACACAACGATCATGACGCAGAATAGAGGAGATCGAATAGATAGAGGAAGGAAACTAGAATGCTGGGAAGCGGAAATGAACTGACAGAAAGCATACTAGCTTTGAAGCCACAAACTGAAAGAGACAGAGGGGGAAGAAAAGTAGAAAGAGAGTTAGTTAGACGTCGAAAGCTAAGAGCAGAAAACAGAGAGTAGAAGCCGAGATGACCTAAAGGCAGCATCGAACCAGATAGATCCAGAGAGAGTCAGAGAATCTGTATACTCTAGAGAAGGCTTGAGAGGTTCAAGCAAACTCATCGACATAGGGCTATCATGATACTGTGACCAATAGAGGTCATGTTTTAGTAAGGAGAGTCTGTGTACTCCAAGTCCGACTGATTTTATCTGTTTAGTGAGACTCAAATTGAGCTCAATGTTCTAAAGCTCTGCTTTGAAAACATAATAGAGAGGCCGACACTAAAGACTGGACCAGGAGACATAGCCCAGGAGAATTGGGTGAACTCCTTATTAAACTTGTTGTGTTTACATGTTTGCCTATTATGTTTTCTCTAAATGCCTTAGTGTCTATGTATTCTAGCAATCTTATCGGTCCATTGCATAAAGTAACATAGGCACATCCATGCACATGAGTCTGTAATAACTTTAATTCTTTATCCTGGATAAATTCTAGATCACTAGAGCAAGGAGTGTTCAAGAGAAGGTGATAACAACTTCCAACTGTGGTTGGGTAGAAGTTTTTGAGGTAGCTCCACAATTGTGATTGTGGGTAGAGTTGCCTTAAAGATAACAATTCCAGCAAGAGGAGTGCTGGGTAGAATTGCTAGTCAGTGAAATGTTCGAGGAAAAAGCCAATAGATGCCACAAGGCTAAACTCGGAAAAGTTTGGTGAGGCATGAAGGAGACTTGTTACAGATGAAAGAAAGGGCTAGTTGCAGCTCACTAGTGAACAAGGAAATTTGACCAGAGGAAGAAACGGAATTGACTATTGATAGTCATAACAGGGGTATAGAGGAAAGTCACAGACAAAGGAAAAAGAGTGCCAAAGTAGTTGGACTCAAAAGAATGAGTAAAGAAGAAATGGACATAGGGTTGGCTGAGATGAAGGTAGAACTCAGTCATTTGAAGAAGTTGGTATAGAAAGGAATCAGAGAAGATTTGGAACAAGGAATTTATGTGGGGAAAAGAGTTAAGTGGCTTGTCAGGGATTGTTTGCTGAGAAATGAATGCTTAAAAAAATTGAGGATGAAGGAGTAGAATACATTTGTGAACCAGAGAAAAGATATCTCCTTGGGGAAGGAGATAGTGATGACAGTGATGATAATGACGAAGAGATGATCTATACAGATCAGCATGAGAAAAAGGTGCTGATAGCATCTTCACAGGCAAGAGAATCTCATAATTTTGGGATTAATTATTTTTGTGAATGTAAATTTGTAGGTATGCAGCCAAATGAAATTGACTCTGTGAAAGAGGCAGAGACAAGAAAAATAGAAAAGGAGGTGCAGGAAGACTTTCAAGACTTCAATTGGTGGAGAAAATTAAAAGGTATGAGTAAATGGTTGTGTCTTCTCTTAGTGAAAACTTATTGGATCATGTTAGAAGGAATATTAACATGGATAGAAAACCAATGGAAAATGGATAGAGGGAGAGAAGCTAATGCATTATAGGGTTGTGAAGAGAAGAGAAGCGAAGCTGACACAGAGAACTCAGCTGAAGAAGTTAAGTCAAGGAAATATTTGAAAGATCAAAGTCTTATCATAGAAGAGAAGGAGACATTGTTGTCTTATTTGGATAAACTGAGTGCTAGAGAAAATTGTGAAGGACAGGGGGATGTTATGCAGACTTATGATGAAATTTTCAAGCAAAGTCAAGAAGTTGCAGTCCCAGAAGTTTTCTTTGATGAAAAGGAAATCAGAGATGTTGAGGAAGAATTTCTCAATAACTTAGTGAACTATCTAAATAGTTCAAAGGAGCATGAAGGTCTGGTCAATGAGAGTTCAGATGAAGAGCCTTGTATTTTTGAAACTGACATGATGTGTATATTTTCAGGTTTGACAAGTGATGAACAACAATTGGACAATGTGCTCATGCATGTTGATGAAGAAGTGAAATTCTTTGAGGAAATAGTTGAAATAGAAGGATATTTTGAGCATTGTCAGGCCAGGCAGTAACTCCATAAGGCAGAAATAATTTAACTGTATTATTCCATCAGGTAGGTCCTCATTATATACATGAGGGAGAGATTGTTCAGTTCGTCTCCCGATGACTGTTCATATTTCCTATTTATCTATTTACAATAATTCACCCAATCACAAGGATTAGGTGTCAACATTCCCCCCCTTAATCTAAAGGGATGTTGGTGAGTCCAAGCATCATTCTGAATTGTTCAAGCTTTTCCCTTCCAAGCGCTTTCATGAAGATGTCTACAATTTGCTCATTTGTGGAACAATGATGGAGATGGATTGTTTTTGCCTCAACATGATGTCGAATCAGATGCTATTTAGTATTGATGTGCTTCATTCGATCATGGAACTTTGGGTTCTTGGCCAACTTTATTGCAGAGGTATTGTCAATCATGAGTGGAGTTGATTGTACATGTTTTACCTGCAAATCTTCAAGAATTTTCCTGAGCCACATAATTTATTTTGTTGCTTCAGGTGCTGCCACGTATTCTGCTTCTGTTGTGGAATCTGCTGGAACTGATTGTTTGTGTGATCTCCAGGAGACAGCTCCTGATCCAAGACTCATAGCATATCTTGAATTTGATACCCCAGTTTCTTTGTCTCCATCGAAGTTTGAATCAAAGTATCCAATCAAACTGAAGTCGTCCACCTGTGTATACTTGATTCCAAAGTCTTGAGTTCCCTTCAAGTACCTTAGAAATCTTTTTGCAATAGACCAATGTCCCTCACAAGGCTTTTGCATAAACCTAGAGAGGATTCCAACAACAAACAAAATGTCTAGTCTGGTAGTAGTTAGGTAGTTGAGACTTCCTACAAGCTGTCTATACTTTGTTGCATCCTCAAATTCTTTTCCTTCAATAGATGTGAGATTTAAGTTTTGTTCCATTGGAGTAGCAAGAGGATTTCACTCTATCATGCCAAACATGTTCAACAGATCTCCAATGTATTTCTTTTGAGAAAGAAATATGGACTTTGGATGTTGGGTTACTTCAATGCCAAGATAGTAATGAACATGTTCATACCACATTTCATAAGGAGTCTTGTTTCTAATAGCATTAGATCGACATCTATTCTTTATATATGTAGCACATAGAACAGCATCAACCCAAAACATTATCTTTACATTCTTGAAAAAGAGCATTGATCGTACCATATTTAAGATTGTCCTATTCATTCTTTCAGCTACACCATTCTGTTGGGGATTATAAGGCACAATTGTTTGATGTTTGATCCCATGTTGGCGAAGATATTTTTCAAATTCATTTGATGTGTATTCTTTCCCATTATCAGTGCAAATAGACCCAATATGAGAATGTGCATCATTTTCAATCCATTTATGAAAATTCTTGAATGTTTGAAAAGCATCAGATTTGTTCTTCAATAAATAAACCCAACACATTTTGGTGTAGTCATCAATAAATGTCACGATATATTTATTTCCATTTGCAGAAGGAACAGGCATTGGACCACATAAATCTGAATGAATGAGTTCAAGTTTTCTATGTGCTCTTGAATGTGAATCATGAAAAGACTATTTTCTATGCTTTCCTAAAATGCAAGCATCACATTGCTTAAGTTTCCTAGGAATTGTAGGCAAACCAGCAACACCATTTTTCTTCAACAAGCGAAGATTGTCATAGTTCAAATGTCCAAATCTAGCATGCCATAATAAACTTGATGGAAGTGCACCTTCTTCATGATGAGAATTGTATGAGAAATGTTGTGCATGAGCAGAGGTTCCTTGCAGCTTGATAAGCCTTTCTTCTTCTATTCCCCTCATGACAAGTGAGTGGTCAGATGATTTTCTTACCTCAAGCTTGCCATCAAACATATGAATGGAGTGACCTTGTTGGCGAATGTGGACCAAGGACAGCAAGTTTCTTTTGAGCTGTGGGAGATATAGAACATGATGCAAAAGAAAGTCTTGAAGACCAGGCAGTTTAAGCCTGATTGTGCCAAGCCCTGATGGCTTGATTTTTGATTGATCTGCAAAGTATACTACTCCATCAACATTGTCAGTGAAATCTTCAAAAAAATCTTTTCTGAGTCATGTGGCAGGTTGCTCCTCAATCAAGCAACCAATCATTTTTCTAAGAAGCAAGTGAAGCATTAAATAAATCTTCATTTACTCCAATGTTACATTGTGCCACAACATAGTGAGCAGATTTAGGTGCTTTACCTTTGTCTGTATCATCAGTTTTACCTTTCTGTTGGTTTCTTTTCTGCTCAATTTTGTCCCATGGTAGCTTGCATGTAGAGGCATCATGTGATCCATTTCTTTTGCAGCGTATGCAGTGCAAATCTGCCTTTTCTCCTTGAGAATGTCTGCCCCCCTGCCTCTGAAATATCTTCCTCTTCCTCTTCGACCACCTCTTCCTCTTGTAGAATCTTGAGCAGGATGCTTTTCTTTATGAGAAAGGCACACAGCCTCTTCAGAAGATTCAGGGGCTATCTTCTTTCCAAAAGCTTTCTCTCTTTTAGAAAACTTTTTCACAAGAGAGTCAAAGGTTATATATTTGAGATTTCCATTTGCTTGCAATGACTCATGATAATTGGAGTAAGTAGGATAAAGTGCCTTGAGAAAAGCAATAAGAGGAATATCCAATTCAACCTTAGTGGATTTGATATCATGCATTATAGACTTTACTTCAGATGCAAGAGCAAGAGGATCATTATTTTGCAGTTCAAGAGTGAAGAGTTTAATCATGAGTTGAACAACTTGAAGTACATAATGTGAGTCATAGAGTTCTTTCAGCTTTTGTAAGGCTTCAAAGGCAGTTGAATATGATGAAATATGGCGACTCACCTCTTCATTTACAGATGCAATGATTAATGCATAAGCTTTGCTGTTCTTGTTTTCCCAAATGACGAGCTCTTTGTCTGAGGTAGGTTGTACTAGTTCATTGTCTCCTTCTCCGACACACACTCCTTTCCACAACTCATTGAAAATGAGGGTGTGTTTTATCATCCGGGACCATACGGGATAGTTCTCCTTGCCAGTGAGAACTATTCCCACCATGGATATGATTGAATGCATTCTGTAAAAAAAATACTTTCGCTGATAGAAAAATACTTCTACCAATATACAGTAAAATTGTACTCAAAAGGGCATTCTCAAAAGATTTCAAATCTCTTCCTCATATATCAATATGTATGTCAATACCTCACGCTACATATTTATGCAACATATTTTCTCCAAACGTATTTTCTCCAAATGCCTCCAATGTTTGATATAAATGCATCCAACATATTAAATGCTCCAATGTTTGATATAAATGCATCCAGCATTACATACAAATATTACATATTACATATGCCTTCAACGTTTTAAATGCTCCAATGGTAATGTAATATACGCCCATTAAAGTTCATATATAATGGAACCAAAACATATGATGTACGTGAAGCACACGTTACCATACAATGAAGCATGCAGGCGTGCTTAAATTAAATTCGCAGGCATAGTCATCCACGCAGTTGCGCCACTCTGATGCCCACGATGCTGTTGGAAGCATTCGAACCGTTGTAGCAGAGGTGATGATTTCCCACGGGAGAGGAGCAGCGGTGCATGGTCTCTTAAGATCGTGCAGCAGCAGGGCTTCTTCCGTCGGGAGCTCGGCCTCTTTGGATGCACCTTGTCTCGTTTAGCCACACAAAAGTCAATGAAAAACAATGGCGTTCGAACGCAAGTCTCCATAGACGTCGAATGTTGTGCACTGCCTGTGTGAAAGTGGAGGCAGAAGGATTTTGCAATTGCAGGGTCTCTATATAAAAGGCCTCTGGCTATAAGGGTTTCTTCCCTTACAGTATCAAACCAATGGCGAAGAAGCTTATCCCCTTGCTTAACCGGGTTTTGATAGAGAACATTTTTTCTCTGAGCAAGACCGCTGGCGACATTTTGCTTCCGGAGAGCACTGGTAAGTTGAACTCAGGAAAGGTCGTATCAGTTGGGCCTGGTTTTCGTAGCAAGGGTGGAAACACTATTCCTGTTAGTGTCAGGGAGGGTGACCATGTTATTCTTCCTGAATATGGTGGCACAAAAGTAAAACTTGCAAAAAAATAGTACCACTTGTATCGAGAGGATGATATTCTTGGGATTTTACAGGATTGAGTTTTTTTTTTTTTGCCTACAGAAAAACCGTAGCAAGAATAACTCTGTCAGGACATCGCTTCTATTACCTTTTCAAAACAACGCTTCTATTAACATGTTAGTATAGCAAACGTTTATGGACAGTCGCCTTCTGGCAGACAGAGAGCGCAGATAAAGGAATATGGCAAATAGAGCACAGATAATGGAATACGGCAGACAGAGGAGTTACAAGGAGCATAATAGCTAAAAAAGGAGCTGGCTCTGATACCATGTCAGGCCAGGTAGTAACTCCATAAGGCAGAAATAATTTGACTGTATTATTCCATCAGGTGGGTCCTCATTATATACATGAGGGAGAGAATATTCAGTTCGTCTCCTGATGACTGTTCATATTTCCTATTTATCTATTTACAATAATTCACCCAATCACAAGGATTAGGTGTCAACAAGCATGTATTTAATCCTTTTGAGAATGATGGTATTGACAAGGAAATTGTCATGATTAAGGAAGTTGAAGACAAACAAATGGAAATTTGTGATGATAACCAGAATGAAGTATCTTCAGTAGAAAATCCAGACAGTGTGGAAAATGTGAAGGAATGTATGATGATGTTGACAAATACAAAAGTTCAGGAATTCTATGATTTTAAAGTGGATTATTTTTATGAATCTGTAAACCATGAAGAAGCTTTAGAAAACCAGAATTTTGTTTTTGTTGTAGGTGAAGATGAAACAACATTAATTAGTTGTACAAAAGGTGAAAGGATACTTCACAATGATATATTTCAGGAGATTTTAATTCTTGAATTGTTGAATGACATTTTTGTGTCAAAACAGGTAATATTCTGTAATGAACAAGAAAGTGTTGAAATGAAATTTATTGGCAGTCTTATAAATTTTTCAAAGGATCAGTATACGGACTTAATGGCAGAGTTATCTGTGGAGACATAAATCCATAGTAACTTTAAATCTGATAATTGTGGTAGAAATTCAGTTTTATACAGGAAAGAGGAGTCATATGCAAATGATATGCTTATTGGAGATGAGGTAAGATTCAAATTACTGGAAAAGTTATTACATGAACCTGATAAAATAAAGGGAAAGATTGTATTTAATGATAATGAAAGGGAAGTTGTAGAGTATAAGCAACAGTTTGTAAATGACAAAGGTGAAGAAGAATTGGACGGAAATTTCATAATTTCTATGGTAAGGGAGAATGTACAACAGACAGATGTCAGTGGAGTTAAGCTAAGAACAAATTGTAAAGAGGAAGTTGAGAAAGTGTGGAAGATGAAGTCAGTGAAGAAGAGGGACAAAAAGGAAGAGAAATTAACAAAATAAATTTGTATTATCAAGGGAGTTGGACAACAACAACATAAGATTTGGAATCCTGGAAGAATAGAAGTTACAGTGGTAGAAGAATTGAATCAGAAGCATGATGAAAGTGATGACTAGTTACAATGTAAATTTTGCGATATTGGATGATCAACAGAAGAAACACATGACGAGGAGGTCATGAAAACTTTCAACTTTGGGAGTATGATGCAAGAGCATTTAGACCTAGTCATCAATGTGATGGTATGATCACATGTTGTGGACAAATGGTTGGAAGGCAAGAGATTAATTAATTTTATTAATTTAAATGTAGGAGAGTGTTTTATTTGTTGTCAAATTCTGAGCAGAAAAGGGTATAAGTAGCTGATTGATCCTCCCTACGTGGAGATCAGGCCAAGCAATTAGATTATCTGGTTTGAATAGGATATGAGGGATTTGAAAGCTTAAATTATCATTTGTTTGAGAAAAGAGTGGAGTAAAGAGATTCTTTAGGGAAGAATGAGATATTTCTGGATCTGAACTAAATGGGTTCATGAATATGCATTTTGTATAAGTTGTAATCTTTTGGAATGAGTGAAGGGGTTAGATTCAGATGGAAAGATAGGATGGATGAGCGAGGGTAGAACTGAAATAGTCGAGTGTGACTGTTTCTTATGTAAATATTTATCAATATGAATACAGTGTGGATTGTGTATTTCTTTGTGTAATTTAGTATTGAGTGTGTTTATAACTTTTAGTCTCTGGATTGAGGATCTGAGAATTAATGTGTTTGTTGATACTCAGAATATAGGATAAGAGTGTGTGTTTTGTATATAATGTAGAAAATAGTTAATGTGAATTATCCCTACCAGATTAGCAGACAAAGATTGAATGAAGGAATGAATCATCATTGTTCACAGGTTTGATCAATGATGATCTGTTTGTGAGAAGATCGTAAGTGTTCTATAATGAATGTGCATGCGGTTTAATACGAGAAATAGACTTGAAACATCAACAGACTGATTTGATTGATAATTTGTGAAGAAACCCCAAAATAAGTCAGGATGGTCTGTTGGCTGGCAGATTCGACGGTGAACAGCAACTACGGGGATAGGAGAGTATGGATTTCTTGTTCGTAGTTGAAGCCCCATACTCGCTCCTAACCGTCGATCTCATATTAAAACTCTTAGATCACAGTCAATTGTGGGGGTTAAGCTCGTTTTTAAACCATGTGCTAGTTGAAATCTCGCAAACCGTAGATTTGATGGCCTCTTATATCCAACAGATATCATGTCATAAAGTGATCAAAATTTAATTTCAAAAATGGACCCGAAAATCTATACATCAAGGATTTATATTCCTTATCGGCTCCGTAAGAGTGGTCAAAGTCGGTGGAAAAGTCGGATCCGATACGTTATCAACATGAGTTAAATCTATTTGAGATCCAGTCGGATGTGGTCGAAGTGGAACCGAGCTCATTGACAGGTTATATCTTTGTTTTTCGTTGATCAGGTGTATAGTTGGGTTTTCTATTTTTTTGGGTTCTGATAATTTGATGGGGTTTTGTTAAGTTAAGTGAACAATGATTTAATTAGTTTTAATTCTGAATTTATGAAAGGGTGTAACCTTGCTTCACTTTGGAGGTTATGTGGGAATAACTCAGAGGTCCACATGGGATTTTTAAAGGATGTTAGTTACGTGGCATCAATGCCACACCCTCCAAGAGTGCTCCAAGAAAACTCTAAGTATCAAAGAGTATGAAAGAGAGAATAATGAGGGAACTCTATAACTGAACTGACAAAAGGTTACCGACTGATCCTCAGAAGCATTTTTATGAATGAGGCCTCTAATTTCTTCATTTTCCATTATTTTCCTTCATTTTCCTCCTTACATGAAACTTGTGACCTTTCACCTCTCTTTTCTCCTAGTGTTCATTATTTTCATAAATAAATGTGCCAAAAATGTCATTTTTCCTTTCCAAAGCCTTAGCAATTTCCTTTTCCAATTTCCTTAGCTATTAATAACCAAATGAACACCCACACTAGGATGTCTTGCCCAAACATTCAGCTTGGAATAAGTGTCCCATCAACCGTGGTTATTATTTTTGCCTTTATTAACTTTTATTACATGGAATTTTTCACTAGGGTTGTTACAAAATCCTCCCCCTTGGGGGAACACTGTCCTCACTGTTCAACGACACTTATAACCACAAAACTGTCGTAAGCAAAATATACTGCCGATGGAGCTTTATAACTTAGCTTGATGCAATATTTACAATGATCAACTTGCTAAGAAGCAAACCAACATGAAAACATAGCAAACATAGCATCATAATGACATGACACCCATACTTCTTATTGGAGCTTTATAACATAGCCCATGGAAGTATTTACATCCATATACATATGTACATATAGCAACATCACCAAAACATATACCAAGACATATACCAAAACACCATACCAAAACGGCTTTGCATCAACTAGTTAACAAGGAAGGATATAGCTTACATCTGATCATCCATCTCCCATGTAGCTTCATCGGGCCCAAAGTGATTCCATTGCACCTTAACCTACTCGATTTCTTGGTTCCAAAGCATGAGCACCTTTTTCTGCAATATACATTTAGGCTCCAGCTAGAATTCTCCATTTGGTTCCACCTGCAATACATACCAGTCAATCACATGATTAGCATCTCTAACATACTTCTTAATCAATGACACATGGAAAACATCATGGACTTTCATTTTCAGAGGCAATGTAGTTCGATAGGATACTAGCCCAATCCTCTCAATAATACTGAAGGGTCCACAAAACTGTGGTGCCAGTTTCGCACATGATCCAATCTGTAAGGAGCTTTTCTTCAGTTTGATGCACAAGTACACATGTTCCCCAACCTGGAACTCCTTGAAAAACCTATTTTGATCTACATATCTCTTTTTCCTATCATGTGTTGTCTTTAGATTCTTCTTGATCACCTGCATTTCTTGTTCCATGTCTACCAACATGTCTGGTCCAATCGACGCCTTGTTAACTAGATCACTCCAACTGACAAGAGTATTGCAACTCCACCCATACAATGCCTCAAACAGACTCATCTTCAAAGATTCTTGATATCCATTGTTATAAGAAAACTCTACCAATGAATATACTCTTCGCACTTTCGATGCTGATGCATCACATACATCCTCAACATTTCCTCCAATATCTTGTTGACCCTCTTTGTCTGTCCATTTGTCTGCATATGATAAGTTGTACTGAAGGCCAACTTTTTTCCCAAACCTGCAAATAACTCCTTCCAAAGCTTGGAAGTGAATTTCACATCCCTGTTTAACACAATATTCTTCAGAACACCATGCAATCTGACCACTTCTCTGATGACTACCTGTTCTACATCGCTAGTTGAGAATGTAGACTTCACTGGAATGAAATGTGCAACCTTTGTCAACTTGTCCACAATAACCATGATGGAATCATGTTGTCTCATTCTCCTCAACAAACTTGTGATAGAGTCCATGTAAATGACTTCCCATTTCCGTGACTTTGGAATCGCAATTGACTGTAGTAGTCCACCTAGATTTTTACACTCTGCCTTCACACGCCGACAATTAAAACACCTAGCCACAAACTTCAAATTTGGCCAATAATAAAATCTCTTTGCTGCAGCCAATGTCTTCTGATAGCCTGGGTGACCTAAATATGGTTTCGCATGAAACTCCCTCAAGATCACCTTCTTGAGCTCATTACTATCTGACACATATATCCTATCTCTGAACCTAACCAATCCATCTTTTGTAAGGCAATAGTCAACAACCTATGCACCTACTCCTGCACATGTACTTGTACCATTACCTGTACTTATACCTGTACCTATACTTGTACTATCACATGTACCTATACCTGTACTACCACTTGTACCTATACTAGTACTCTGCTGCAACTTGTGCATAATCTCCATATATCTGACATCCTACTGACCTACTTGCAAGATCCTATCCTCTAAGTCTGTCCCATAGGAGTTCATAGTTGCTAAGTGATTTACCTATATACACCTACTAAGAGCATCTACCACTTTGTTCTCTTTGCCTTTGATGTACCTGATCTCAAAATCGAACTCATTGATCGTAGCCAACCACCGAGCTTGCCTACCATTCAGATTCAGTTGGTCAAATAGATACTGCAACCCACTGTGATCACTCATCAATGTAAACCTCCTACCCAGAAGATAGTGTCTCCACATCCTCAACGCATGTATAATAGCTACCAACTCAAGATCATGTGTGGGGTAGTTCTCCTTGCGCTCATTCAGTTTTCGCAACTCATAGCATACCACTTGTCCATCCCGCCTAAGGTCTCCACCAAGTCTTTTCTTGCAAGCATTTGTGAAGACTACAAATTCTTTGTCTATATTTGTGATGAGCCTCATCATTGGCTAATTATATGGGCCTTAATTGGCCTTAATTCACCTCCTAGCTTAGTCAAACCAACTATTCTCACAACTTATTGCATACTTTTGATTATATTTTGTTTATGAGATGAGTTAGAGTTGGATATTTTTCTGTGTGGTCTAATGTGCATGTAATGTAGGAATAAAGGGTAAAAGCAAGGGAAAATGTAGGAATAAAGGATAAAATCAAGGAACTGTGGCAAAGACCTTGGTCAAAACTTGAATGGGATAAGGGAGAAGAATTATAGGAGGCAAATCCTCTTCATTTACTACCTCTCCATTCAAATATTCCTCCATCAACTCGGAGTGCAAACAGCCAAATCATGAGGACTAAAAGACAGCTGAGCAAGTGAAAGTGACAGAAACCAATTATCTTGAGTGGGAAGCCAAGCCTCCCTAATGGGAAGGAATTCGTTGGAGACTTCAGATGTATAAGTAGAGAGGCTTAGGACCTCAGTAGGATTCAGATTCTTATTGTAAAAATCTACTTTATTTCTGAGCTGCAAGACTTGTAGAAGTTTGTTATGTAATCCATGGTTTTTATAATATTAAAGATGAGTTCTATTTTGAGCCAAAACTGAGTTAACTCAGAGGGCTGATGCTCTTGAGTTAGGGCCCAACTTGAGCAGCCAAAGGTTCTCTTTATTGTACATGTATGCTAGTATAGATTTATGGTTCCATTAATTTTCTTAGGTAGCTTTCTTTTTCTGTTCATTTGCTTAAGTAGCTGCATTTCCGTTATAGCAGTATAGCGTAGATGATTCATGGTTTTCTATTTATTTTCTTAAGTAGTTGCATTCCACTTACAGTAGTGTAGAGTAGATCGGTTGTGCTTTAGTTTACTTCCATTTGTGCCTTCTTTCAGTTCACAGGTTAGCTAGGTGAAAAATATCACCATAAGGTTGTCCGCGGGTGTCTTAGCTTCACCTCCTCCCTCTGGGACCATGACTTGAGGAAGAGACCCTTCAACAACCCAAAAAACACAGGTTTCTAGTTCTCACATGAGATTCGAAGTTTTTTGTTTGACGCAGTTACTTGCTTTGTTTCACTGTCATCGTTTTCCGTCACTCTCAGTCCACCCTCACCCTCACTGGTTTTTCTATTGTTTTCATTTGAAACCTCCTTTAGCACATTCTTCATGCATCGTTTCCTCACCATCTAATCCACAACAAACCTAACAAATCAGTGTTTGATTCATTAGTTTACCTAACGGCCATCGCACGTGAAGTCTTCCACCTACTTTATGCGCTCTAATCTCCACCGTCAATTTGTCTCTTAATCCAATGGCTATCGTGTCACCCGCTTGCCAACTAGCTTGGCTAATCTCCACCGTCAATCTGTCTAGACTGATCCGACGGTATAGCGCAATCTCGCGTGGATTCTTGCACGACCGTTATCCACCCGAGAGTAAGCGAGAAAAGTGGTTTTCTCGTGCTATGTGTCACTCAGTTAGGTTAATAGTGCGAAATTCAGAAATACAGCTTACTGCTTCGAGGGCACGCGAGAAACCGCTTACTGCCTTCGAAACCCACTCCATCATTTCCGCACATTTTCTTCCTGCGATACGATCTCCGCCATCCATCCTCCAATTAATCATGTTCGTCCATCTCTTGATTTAATCTCCGTGATAAGATCTCTACCATTCATCTCCTGTTAACCCTATTCGTCCATCCATTCACTTAATTCCTCGCGATAAGATCTTTGTTGCTCATCTGCTTCATTACCCTTTTTGTCCATCCATTCACTTAATTCCTTGTGATATGATCTTCGTCGTTCATCTGCTTCATTACCCTATTCATTCACTTATTCAGTAAATCACCTGCGATAAGATCTCTGTTGTTCATCATGTTCGTTAACCCTGTTCATCCATTTATTCACTTAAGCCCTCATGATAAGATCTCCACTGTCCATCTTCTGGTTGTTGATCGATCCAACGGTCTCTATGCACTACTGCGTCCTTACATCCTCCTTTCACCAATTTTGATCTCTGACTTCTCTTCCGCTTGAAAACAGATTTAGTATAGTTCCTTTGCTTACACCTTAATATAGTTTAATGCTCTTTACCTCTACAACTTAGATAGCAGGATTAGGCTAGTGTTGACTTAGCAATTTTTTTTAGCATAGTTGTTTAGATGGTTAGTTAGGTTATGTTGTGGTTTAACATTACATGTTGTTTTCTTCGTTACTGTAGTAGAGTAGATCTCTCTTAGAATAGATTTGTTCTTCTCCCATCCAAGAATTACGCTACTTCTAACCCTATAGAAGTCTGGCTCGGAACCCATGGGGTCTCTTGCCAGATGACCAGTGACAACATGCAGGAACTTTAGTTTTACTTGTGCATATAGCACTGTCACCTCCAAGTTTGTATGAACCCCGGGTTGATAAGTAAAGCTGGTAGACCTGGGAGTTACAACATTCTTGTTGCAATACCTAGGCTTATCACTTTTTGGCGTCATTGTCGGGGAAGTGTCTATGTAGAATGTCATTACTGCTTTCTTATATTTCCAGTCTCCAATTTTCTTCCATTAGTTTATTTCTGCAAAAGTGATCTAGTTTCTTCCATTCTTTCGGTAGTCATTATTCAGCTTTCCTTTCCATTTCTACAAGTAGAATTTCAATTTAGCAAGTGGTTTCTTTATTAGTAGCTTCCTTTCTTTCATTTGTCATTATTTGCTTTCCTTTTCATTTTGCAAGTAGAATTTCAATTCGGCAAGTAGTCTTTTTCTGTCAATAGTCTTCCTTCTTTCAGTAATTTCATTCTGCAAGTAGAATTTCAATTCAACAAGTATTTTTTCTTGTTAGTGGTTTTTCATTCAATAAACAATTTCTTTTCTGCACAGTACTTTCCAACTTAAAATAAATAAATAAATAAATTTAAATAAATAAATAAAATTAAAAAAATTAAAAATTAAAAAATATATATATATAAAAATAAATAAAAAATAAATAAATCTTACAAAAACCAACCCAAAAACATTTCCTTTCATGCCTCGTAGGAATAGGGACAATTCAGGGAAATTCTTGTCAAATACCCCCACTGCATCCAATAGTCGACCTTCTCTCTTCTTCAGTGACGGTGAATTGGAAGACCCTTTAAGTGAGGAACCTTGCATATTTGAGGAACCTACAGGGGAAGAAGAAGAATAAGAACCCATTCCTACTGAACCAATAGCTGAAAACCGAAATGACAAAGCAAATAGAGAGAGAATTGAGGGTGTCTTCCCCATCAAGGAGACCAATGGGGACACTAAAATGAAGAATATAAGCCCCTCTGCTCTACCTTATTTCCAGGGCCTGACCACAGAGGACCCTGACACTTTCCTGTTTGAGTTTGTTGTTATAAGTCGAACCTATGACTATACAAATGATGAGAAAAATTTAAAGTTGTTTCCATCTACCCTCAAGGATGCAGCATTGCGCTGGTTCATGGGTTTACCTGGAGATAGCATCACAAATTGGGCTCAGATGCAACAGGCTTTTAACAACAAATATAGGGACTACTGTAGGTCAAAGGATACTAAAGAAGAGATTTTCAGGATGACCATAGGCTAGGATGAATCCTTAGAAGACTATGAAGAAAGATTCCAACTCAGTTACAAAAGGGCCAGGTGCACACTTGACCCTAAGTCACTGAAGTTGTTCCTACTTAGAGGAGTAAGGGAGGATCTTTTAGATACATTACATATGATAGCAGGAGGATATATCTACCAATTACCCTATGAGGATATTAAGATTGTCTTTAGAAACCATTCTAGGGCAACCAGGAAAAAGGGTAGGGGTAGTCAACCTATGGCCAATACATCATCCTCCAACTCATCCATCAAGGGTGAAATTTGAAATACGCTAGAAGATTTCAAAAGTGATATGTTGCAAACCCTTGCCTTGCAATTGCACACCATGAACATCAAAGGGAAGCAAGAGGAAGAAAAAAGAGCCTTAGCCATCTTTTTTCCTAGATGCACGAAGAGGCATCCTAGGAACAAATGTCCATTGATCTATATTACGATTTTCTCAATCTGTGAAGAAAACCACTCCACAGACAAGTGCCCTTCTTTACCTAGACTCTAGGCTATATATCAAGGAGCTGAAGGGGTCACTGAGCAGCTGTACTACATCAACCAAAGGAGACCTCCTGGGCCTAGACCATACCAATAGGGTATGCAAGGGTCATCCCATGCATATTACAACCCCAACCAAACCACAACTATACCTTCTTAGGGACCCCCTACTCATCCTTCCTGGTCTACACCCCCTCCTTGGTCCTATGCATCTCAGTATCATTCCCAGCCAGCCAGCTAGTCATTTCAAACTTATGTTCACCTACAATCTCAATGGAATACCCCACTCCAGGGGTGGAGGCCCCAATTCGACAATGTTCCAGCCCTATTGCCTCCACCACCTACCCAACCACAACTCCTGCACTCTACTCCACCCAAGCAACCCCAGATGCCTGCCCAGCCTAATCCGAACCCAAACAATAAGCAGGCTCAACAGGTATATAGGGGAGAGACATCATACCCAACTTATGCTATAGAAATCTAGGAGATCAACCTAAGATGTAGGAGAATTCTCCCTGATAACCAACCTCCCTCTCTAGATAGGGAGGTTGAGGAAGAAAGAGAGGAAAGCAAACTTAAAGTAAATCCACCCTTTCTTGAGAGATTAGCCCAACCACTTCAGCCTACCCCAGAAAACATGCATTACAAACATTTAAAGGATAGTCTTACAAACGAATACAAACCATGTGTGAAAACATGCTAGCTTGAGACATGCTTCTGAATTAAGAAAAAGTTCCAAGACACATCTGTACACCATACATCACTAGCCCCAGTAATGGGACATTAGAGCCACTCCTCGCTCCTCAAAGAATAGACTACAGTCTCTTAAGGGTATGTGGGAGGAGCCAAGGTGAAAATTCCTTTGGTCATACAATGGAGGGGTATATATAGCCAAGGGTGATGCTTGACCTTTGTGATTCTTAGAGTTCCCTCATGACCATTCAACTTCCTATGCCTTTTCAACTTCATGTGACTCTTAAAATTCATATGTGTGTCTCTTGGACTTTCACATTACATTACATTTGTTTAAAAAAAGTATGGCCCATAGTAGTGATGTGATTGAGACAATTCATGACACAACTCGACATGACACTGCTGACATGTATTGGCTGAATGTGGAGTCCATGTCCAACTGTTATGCTGTTGAGTGATGGATGTGCTCTCAGTGTGTTGTGTCTTCACATCTGCATGGCAAAGTGTTGTGGGTTCTTCGATGGTCTTGATATTTTCTTGATGGTTCAGAAGCATGTATCCCTTTTGCTTGTTGCTCAATGTGCTTGGTATGTTTATTCAGTTGTGAGAAAGTGTTCTAGCGTGCACTCCCTCTTCATCCCATTTGTCGTCGCACCATGTTCCATCAATGTACCTGTTCATGCAATTCACTCATGATAGGATGACATCAAATCCAAAAATCTCCTAGTCTAGCATGATGCATTACTTTTAGTTTTGGGTCCAGGTGATTGGGAGGGAGGACAAGACACTGAAACTGCACAGAGCACAACTTAGGCCGAGATGAGAGGATTCGAATTATTGTCGAGAAAAACTGGGCAAAGGTCACTCGGAGGAAAAATTGCACAATCATGGAAAACATTGACAGTTTCAAGGTGGAACCCAACTGGACATAATTGCACAATTCCTAGTAGGAAGACAAGGAAGGGTGTCCAGGGGAATTGCTGGATACTTCTGTGAATTTTCCAAGGTGAGGACTAGGCAGGTCACTCGGGGTCCAACTAAGAATCTCCACAAATTCTCTGAGGGAGACAGGGCTGAGTAGAAAGGGACACCAGCAGGGAATTTTGCACAATTTTCTAGAGCAGGGCATGTCAAGTTGTGGGGAGTTACTGGTCATAATTTTGCATTTTTGAGAGATAGTGAAGGATAGGCAGTTGCTGCACATTTCTGGGAATAGTGCAGAGTGGGGTAGAAATAGGTGTACCAGCCATATCTATGCAATTTTCAAAGACAGTGCAGAGCAAGTCAACAGGAGGCCTGACTTAGCATGACTTCACAATTTCTATAGGCAGTGTAGGGCAAGTAGTTGGGTATGTCTACACAATTCTAGAGAGGAGTGCAGTCCTGGGTCACAGTGCAGTGCAGATTTCTGGTTGACCAGAGGGAGGCCTAATAATTGATGCTGTGGGAAGCACGCAATGGATCGCATTTGGAGAAAACTTCTACACAATTATGGGAGATATTCAACATGCTCACCTACATGATTGTCTAGTGCAGCTGCCCCGGGGGACACCCTCAAGCACTACACAATTTTGGGCCACGAAGCAGGGTCACTGAGAGATGAGACTGTGCAGCGCAACTCAATCGAGGTCCAGTTGAAGGGGTTTGTTCGGTCGACATGTTTTCAGGAAAAAATGGCTAAGTGCGAGAGAAAGTGAACTTGTGTAGACATGACAATGTGATCAGAAACTTAGTATGACTCTCCGATATGACACCACAAACCAACAAGACAAACATGTTCTTAGTGAGACTGTCTTAAGGTTGAGGGCGACAAGTGCGACACTTGAGATAGACCTTTGAATGACCGTGATGACACTTGCACGACAATGCTTAAAACTTTGTGTGTGAGTACGAACGATGTTCAGAGAGAAAAGACAACTCATGCACACAAAGACCAACCTTCAAAATTTCCATAACAAGACCGTAAGCATGACAAATCAATTCATATGCTAAAAGACAATTGTTGATCCAACAACTGACAAGGATCAAGACACATAGAGGACACACATGGAATGACTTTCATTCATTTCATTGAAGACATAATGATATTAGTACTTCAAGCTACACTAAGAGATGTATTTCAAAAGATGTACTTTACTTACCATACTTACCCTCCAGATGGTTATGCATTCGACGGAGTTTTCATGTGATCCTGATCTTTTATCATAACTCAATTTATTGGTCTTTCTCCTCAACTCCTTGGGATTCATCTAGCATGTCATGTTTCCTTGTGGTCACTAAGAGATACATCTATGCAGTTTCAATGGGAAGTGATTGTTGCGAGGATGATGTCTTGGGAGGACACCTCTTGGTAGTTTCTGGATGCAAGGCACACTGGACAACCGAGGACAACACTGCACAATTTCTGAATGCAAGAAATTTCTACGGGATGGGGTTCTGATGGGACACCTCTGCATAGTTTCGGGTTGCAATATAGACTGGGTAGCTGGGGACAACACTACACAGCTTTTGGGATGCAGGACACTTCTACGGGATGGGGTCCTAGGAGGACACTTTTGCGCAATTTCTGGATGCAAGGCAGATTGGGCAGCTAAGGGACAATACTGTGTAGTTTCTGGAGATAGTCGGAGGTTGGGGTCTCTGCGCATTCCACAGTTCCAGCAGGAAAGGGAAAAAGCTTGAGGGTTGCAGAAGAAAAGTGTGCAGTTTTGGAAAGCTGGATGAGGCTAAGTTGCTCAATGTAAACAGTGATAGAAATTGACTATGATCACACACTTGAACACTTAGTGATACAACATAGACCATCCAAAACATATAAAACAGACTCTTCTTGATGCAACAACCTTCGTGGTAATAGTGCATCAAGTGAGTGTGAAACATGGATATGTAATGAGAACAACTCATACGCACAAATTTTTCCCATTAAAGCAGGAGAAAACTCCCTTTGCATGACAAGTGGTAATCTCGATGCCCAAACATGACACATGCTGCATAAAGACGAGAACATGAACAAATCTTAAGATCAAGGAGGGGGCTTGAGATCATTAACTTACCAATAAGTGACCAAGGAACGATCAATCACATGATCCATGGTAGGCTCTAAAATTTGCATGAGAGCCAAAATTTTGGAGGGTGGTTGTAGCTGCTACAACATAGTGATACTTTAAAATTTGTCGGATTTACAATGACAAGGACCACCTCGGATCAACCATGAGCTGGAGGAAAAAACTAATGAGGCATATGGTAGTAGGTCACATGGTGGTCACAGGTCAGATAGCGATGACATGGTTATAGATGGCAGATTGTTGGACACTCTGAATAAGAGAAGGGATAGACACAGGTACCATTCTAGTTCTGGTTATGACAGGCATGATGATTGATAATATTATGATTTGTACAGGAGGAGTGATAGGGGATACTTTCCAGGTGAGTTTAAGAAATAAGAGCCACCAACATTTGATGGAGAGATGAAGAAATCACTGGATGGAGAGGCATGGTTTCTTGGTATGAAGAAGTTATTTAGCTTGCATGACTATTCAAAGAACAAGAAAGCCTGAGTAGCTACGTTTAGTCTCAAAGGTAAAGAGTACATTTGGTGGGAAAATGTGAAGAATGTCAAAGGTATATAGGAGGAGGACTTGACTTGGAATTAGTTTGATCTGTTATTCAAAAGGAAGTACCTATCAGACAGATACTTTGATGACATGGAAAAGGAATTATATGAAATAAAGATGGGATCTAGGAGAGATGATGAGTACACTAGCAAGTTCTTGGAGCTACTGAGGTATGTGCCTTACCTCAAGGAGGAGAAGGCCAAGATTTATAGATTCACTAGTGGGTTACCAATGGCATTCAAAGATAGGATTGAGTTTGATGAGCCTAGATCATTGGAGGAGGCCATTTGAAAGCTAAAGCATTGCTATGAACAATTGAAGTGTAGATCTGAGACTAAGCTAGACTGGAAAGGTAATGAAAAGAGCAAAGGAAAATGGGACAAGAAGCGAGTAAGACCACAAGATTCAGGTAATAAGGAGAATGTTACACCACCTAAGAGGTTCAATGATCCCGACAGAGGACAGGGACATGGATTTGAGGAGTAGAACAAGGATGCAGGCTGGAAACCTATAAAGTGTTGGACTTGTGGCAAAGATCATCACAAGCGAGATTGTTCGTAGAATAAAGGTGGTAGGCCTCATATATATAGTGCACATGATGCACATACTATTGGGGATGTTGGCTAGAGCATTCCTCGTATTTGTGCAACATTGGATAACAAATAGGTAGACCATCATACATATATCATTGAGATGGACAGTAAGCTTTGTGATCAAGTTATTTCTATTTTGATTGACCCTAGATCTAATTATAGCTATGTTATTCCTAACTTGGTGGATAAGCGTGGTTTGAGCAAGGAATTTGATGAAGAATATTGGTTTGTGCAATTGGTTACAGGTACAAAGAAACAAGTTCATCATTGGGTAAAAGCTTATGCATTTGATTTGAATGGTATGCCTACCGCAACACATTTGAATGTATTACCGTTGGGATGATACATTATGTTGTTGGGCGTGGATTGGTTGTACCTTCATAGAACCAAGTTATATTGCTATGACAAGGCCATTGAGTGCTTGGATGACAATGGGGAACTAAGGTTTTTACAGGGAAAGAATAAAGTCACATCAGTTAGGATGGTAACAACAATGCAAGCAAATCACAATCACAGGAAAGGGTGTATGTTATTTGCAATGCACATTTATAGTGACAAGGGTAAGGAAGTTGATGATGCATATGTTTTGAGCATGTACCTAGTTCTACAACAATTCAAGGATGTAATTCCTGAGGATATTCCAGAGTTTTCACCTTACAGGGAGGTATACGTTTCTATTGAGTTGGTGCCAGGGGCAACTCCACCATGAAAAGCACCTTACAGGATGAGCACACCTGAGTTGGTAGAGCTGAAGCTACAGTTGAAGGAAATGTTGGACAAAGGATACATTAAACAAAGTGTATCACCATGGGGCGCACTAGTATTGTTTGTGAAGAAGAAGCATGGTACTCTCAGATTGTGCATTGACTACAGGCAGTTTAACAAAGTGACCATAAATAACAGGTATCCGTTACCAAGGATTGATGACTTGTTTGATCAGTTGAAGGGGGAAACAGTGTTCTTGAAGATTGATCTGAGATCTAGATATCATAAAGTACACATCAAAGAGGAGGACATTTACAAGACAACCTTTCGGACCAGGTATGGGAATTATGAGTTTTTTGTAGTTTGATTTGGCTTAAACAATGCTCCAACTACATTTATGTGCTTGATGAATAGTGTGTTTCATCCATATTTGGATAAGTTTGTTATTGTGTTTATTGATGACATACTGGTATATTTTTAAAATGAGGAAGAGCATGACGAGCATTTAGCAGCAATGTTGAGGTTGTTGAGAGAACATCCATCGTATGCTAAGCTCAGTAAGTGTAGTTTCTTTCAGACTAAGGTACACTACTTGGGGCATGTTGTCTCCAAGGAGGGCATTGCAGTAGATCCAGAAAAGATAAGGGCTATCATGGAGTGGGTAGCTCCCAGGAATGTAGATGAGGTGAGATATTTCATGGGGTTGGTAGGTTATTATAGGAGGTTCATCAGGAACTTCTCAAAGATTTCTTATCCTATCATATCATTGAAGAGGAAAGGTAAGAAGTTCGAATGGAAAAAGGAGTGTGAGGATAGTTTTGAGTAGCTTAAGTAGTTGTTGACACATCCACCAATGTTAACGATTTAAAATTTGGACAAAAAGTTTGTAGTGTGCACAGATGCTTGTAAGAAAGGACTTGGTGGAGTCCTTATGCATGATGGACATGTGGTATGCTATGAGTCGTGAAAACTAAATGAGTGTAAGAAAAACTTCCCCACACATGATATTGAGTTGGAGGCAATTATACATGCGTTGAAGATGTGGAGACACTATCTTCTGGGTAGGAGGTTTACATTGATGAGTGATCACAGTTGGTTGCAATATATATTTGACCAACTGAATATAAATGGTATGTAGGCTCAGTGGTTGGCTACAATCAGTGAGTTTGATTTTGAGATTAGGTGCATCAAAGGAAAAGAGAACAGTGTGGCAGATGCTCTTAAAAGACGGATACAGGTAAATCACTTAGCAACTATGAGCTCCTATGGGACAAACTTACAAGATAGGATCTTGCAGGTGTGTCAGCAGGATGTCCGATACATGGAGATTATGCACAAGTTGCAACAGATTACTGGTACAGGTACATGTGGTAGTACATGTATAGGTAGATGTGATAGTACATGTATAGGTACATGTGATAATACATGTACATGTATAGGTACAGGTACAAGTAATGGTATAGGTGCAGGTCTAGGTGCAGGTGCATAGGATGTGGACTATTGCCTTACAACAGATGGATTGATTAGTTTTAGAAACAGGATATATGTGCCAGATAGTAATGATATTAAGAAGGTGATCTTGAGGGAGTTTCTTGTGAAACCATACTTAGGTCACCCAAGATATCAGAAGACATTGGTCAATGAAGAAATTTTATTATTGGCCAAATTTGAAGAAGGATGTAGCAGAGTTTGTGGCTAGGTATTTTGATTGTAAACGTGTGAAGGTAGAGTGCAGACATCTAGGTGGAATACTACAACCGATTGTGATTACAGAGTAAAAATGGGAAGTCATTTCCATGAACTTCATCACAAGTTTTCCGAGGAAAGTGAGACAACATGATTCCATCATGGTTATTGTGGACAGGTTGAAAAAGGTTGCACATTTCATTTCAGTGAAGTCTACATTATCATCTAGCGATGTAGCACATGTATTCATAATAGATGTGGTCAGATTGCATGGTGTTCCAAAGAAGATTGTGTCAGACAGGGATGTAAAGTTCACTTCCAAGTTTTGGAAGGAGTTATTTGCAAGTTTGGGCACAAAGTTGGCCTTCAGTAGAACTTGTCATCCACAGACAAATGGATAGGAAGAGAGGGTCAACTGGATATTGGAGGACATGTTGAGGATGTATGTGATGTATCAACAACAAAAGTGTGAAGAGTATCTTCCACTGGTAGAGTTCGCTTATAATAATGGGTTTTAGGAATCTTTGAAGACGAGTCTATTTGAGGCATTGTATGGGTGGAGTTGCAATAATCTTGTTAGTTGGAGTAATCCAATTAACCGAGTGTTGATTGGACTAGACATGTTGGTAGACATGGAACATGAAATGCAGGTGATAAAGAAGAATCTAAAAGCAACACATGATAGGCAAAAGAGCTATGCAGATTGGAATAGGTTGTTCAAGGAGTTCTAGGTTGGGGACAAATGTACTTGCGCATCAAACCGAAGAAGAGCTCCTTACATATTGTATCATGTGCCAAGTTGGTGCCACGGTTTTATGGACCCTTCAGTATTATTGAGAGGATTGAGCCAGTAGCCTATCAACTTGCACTGCCTTCGACAGTGAAAATCCATGATATTTTCCATGTGTCATTGCTTAAGAATTATGTTAGAGATGTTGAACATGTGTTTGAATGGTCTGTATTGCAGGTGGAATCATATGGAGAATTCCAGTTGGAGCTTTAGTGTATATTGCAGAAAAAGGTGCTCATGCTCTAGAACTGAGCAATCGAGCAAGTTAAGGTGCAATGGAAGCACTTTGTACCCGATGAGGCTACATGGGAGATGGAGGACCAGATGTAGGCTATGTATCCTTGTTTGTCAATTGAGGCAAAGCCGTTATGGTGTTTTAGTATATGTCTTGGTATATGTTTTGGTATATGTTTTGGTGATGTTGTTATATGTACATATGTATATGGGATGTAAATACTGCCATGAGCTATATTATAAAGCTCCAATAAGAGGTATGGGTGTCATGTCATTATGATGTTATGTTTGTTAAGTTTTCATATTGGTTTGCTTCTCAGTAGGTTGATCATTGTAAATATTGCATCGAGCTAAGTTAATAAGCTCCATCGATAATATGTTTTGCTTATGACAGTTTTGTGGTTATAGGTGTTGTTGAACACCGAGGACAGAGTTCCCCCAAGGAGGAGGTTTTTGTAACAATCCTGGTGAAAAATTCCATGTAATAAAAGTTAATAAAGGCAAAAATAATAACCATGGTTGATGTGACACTTATTCCAAGTTGAATGTTGGGAAAGACATCCTAGTTTGGGTGTTCATTTGGTTATTAATAACTAAGGAAATGGCTAAGGCTTTGGAAAGGAAAAATAAAATTTTTGGCACATTTATTTATGAAAATTAGGAGAAAAGGGAGGTGAAAGGTCACAGGTTGCATGTGAGGAGGAAAATGAAGGAAAATAATGGAAAATAAAAGAAATAGATGCCTGATTCATAAAAAGGCTTCTGAGGATCAGTTGGTAAACTTTTGTCAGTTCAGTTTTGGAGTTCTCTCATTATTCTCTCTCTCTCATACTCTTGGATACCTAGAGTTTTCTTGGAGCACTCTTGGAGGGTGTGGGATACTTGGAATTTTGGAGCAATAAGGCAAAGGAAGTGTAGGAAAGCGCAATAGGATGTTGGGATCCACAACTACAATGGATTTTACTTGCAAGTACCGAGTTGCATGTATATCTTCCTCACTAGTTTTGGCATGCATGGCATATGCATGTGGTTTGTTGGTTGTGATTTGTCAATGGCATGGAGGATGGCCAGGATTGATAGTGGATTGCCTAGCCTTTCCATTTCCTGGATAGCCATGGTGATTGTCAATTTGTTTTCCTTGTTTTGTTTTGGTTGGTTCTCATGTTTCCTTAGCTTGGGTTGAGTTATTGGTCTTGGAAGCCCTGGTTGGACAAACGCTCTTGAAGCCTTGTAACAACTTGGGTTGAGTTACTAGTCCTGGAAGCCTTGGTTGGACAAACACTCTGGAAGCCCTTTGTGGGTTGAGTTACTAGTCCTAGAAGCCCTGGTTGGACAAGTGCTCTGGAAGCCCAATAGAAGTTGTGGGTTGAGTTACTACTTTTGGAAGCCTTGGTTGGACAAATGCTCTAGAAGGCTTGGATAGCGACCAATTTGATGATGGTTTTGTGATGTTCAACCTTGAGGTGGAATCATTATTTGATGGGTTGAGGTGCATGTCCTGTAAAAGCCTTGGATGATTTTTTATTGATGTGTTATATGAGATCCCACATTCATGCTTGGAATATGGCACGTGGGTGAATGGCTGAAGAGAGATTTGGTTCAGCCATTCTATGGTCAAGTGGAACGTGGAAGTCCCATCCTAGGTTTGGATTTTGCATCATCAATACGAGGTTATTTCTCCTTGTAATTCTATGAGTATTATACTGGTTATATGTGGTTTATATGGTTGTGATTTCATTGGTATTTCTGTTGCTATTATGCTGGTTATATATATGTTTTATGATAGTATCTATGTATGGCTCTCATCATGTTTTTACTAGTAAATGAATGAACAATGTATCTATGACCTAATGGATGAAATGGAAGTTGATGTGTTAAGGAATCAACATTTCTTAGCGATTCTCGGCTAAGTATGAGAACCCTATTATCAGATATGTTATTTATACTTGTAGATTACATATTTGTGATATGTTTGACAAAATGCCTATCATGGCTAGTAGGGGACTAGTCAAGGTCTTATTCAAGTAATTGCATTTGTATCGTCATTTCTATTTTATTTTACAGTTCTGAAGATATCATTCAATTTTGGAAAATGACTTGGGCTCTAGGCCTAAAAAAGTGGCTCAAGTCTCGGGGATGCTGGCACAACACTGTGAAAAATAGTCCCTAGACGTTGGCTTGCAGGTCTGTGAGAGCATCTAGAGGTTCCTAGACGCTGATATGCCCATAGCAAGAGAGCGTTCAGAGGTTAAGTGGTACAAAATCTCAATGGGACCCAAGGGCGGGTTGCAAGAAAGGTTGGATTGGTTCCTTAGGGTCCTAATGTTGATGTTGAATGTCTGTATGGTGTGTTTCCATTGGTTCCACATCCTTAATGTGACTTGGGAGTTCAAATCATATCATAGTGGCCTCTCGTCGAATGTTTATTCTAATTGGTTGGTTGCTTGGGTAGATGTGGGAGGAGGGTGTTAAAAAGGTGTCTAATGGATCAGATAAAAAAAGTTCAAAATTGCACTAAGAATGGAAAACGATCAGTTTGAGCCTCTACATAAACAACAAGACTACGAATATTAAATTTATAGAATAAAACTTATAAAAAAAAGGAGAGAAAAAAAAAAGGAGGAGAGGAGTGTGTAGAAATATTTTGGGCATTAAAAATAATTATTGTGCTTTTGGGGGAATTTAATTGAGGCTTTAATTGTTTGCAGGAGAATTTCTTCTACACCAGTTATTGTCGTATTGGGTTTTGCAAGCATTCAATTTCCTTATGGAGACTGAAGATTTATCATTTGTTTCAAGCCCAATATAGATCAACTTTTCAAAGGGATGTAAATTGATTTTATTGAAGAGAGCCGAAAAGAGAGAAGGAAGACTAAGTATTGAGATCCGTTACGTCATCATTTTACTTTTGGAAATGCCACAGGAATCAACATAATAATACATCAGTTAATTCTCTGGGCTGCAATGCTTCAGTGGATAAAAAATGGAAACAACTTCCAGATCAAAAGCAAGAGCAGAACAACAAACCTTTCTCTAGGAAGATCCATGCTATCCTTCAACAATCGAAGGATATCTCAAAGGAAGATGTAAGAAAAAAGTGTCTCTTTAAACTTGGATCCAAAATGCAAACAACGAATTCTGAAGATGGCCTCCTACTGCTAGACACATTATACATAACTTTATGTCTCACAAAGAAATCAGATTGGAAAGGGTCAAGTTGGGCCTTAAAACCATCCATGCTTACTTTGATACAACCTAGGTTCCTGGAGCATTCTTGTGAAAAGGTTAAACTCACAGTCACTGCTTGTCCTAGTAAAATCTTAGCCTTAACAGTGTCGCTACTGCCATACAATGATGACATCATGAGGAGGGTTTAGTGAGTAATGGTAGGAGCCCTCCTAGGATTGGACAATATCAACCTTCTTACTTTTTCTCATAGGTGCAAAATTTTAGAATGCATGGAAAAATCCAGATTTGTTATACTTATGCTGGATCTAGAATGTGATGACTTAGTGCCTTAGATGCTCCAATGCTTTTGCACTAGCGTTACAACATCTCATCCAAAATTTGTCAAAACAGACATGCAAAAGATCATGTCCCTAATCTTAGGATAAGATAAGGCAATCTGTAAACAATTGAGGTTCAAATTGTTGTCCATTTGGAGGAAGGAGCTAACTATATCACCTATTGCCTATGAACTAGTTGAGGGGTTGGTCAAACAGAACATCAAACTACTTTAAAGGAAGTTGACCAAGGAGGAACTAACAAGGCTTTGTGGGGAAAACATGAATGAACTAAGAAGGAAAAGCCTATGCTTTATATGCAAGGGATCGTGGGCACTTAACCATTCATGTCCATGTGATAGGAAGGAGGAAACAAGGGCAGAGCCAAAGGAAATTCCTTCATACCATGAGGATTCATCTGAAGGATCTAAGGAGTCAAGTACATATGGTGAGCAGCAGCAAAATCTTATTCAAATAGACTTGCAGGACAAGCCGATGATAATCAGTCAACTTGACAAAGTACACGGGGAAAGGAAGGAGGTAATTCTTCCTAATAATAAGGTAGACTCTTATCTCCAAGAGGACATCCATAAAGAGTATGAGAAAAAAAGTGTAAATAAGAGTCCACCAGTGAATCCATGTTTGAAAACCAAAGAGGATGGACAACAAATTGTCCCCACAGGTGAAGAATGCCAAGAAGAAGACAGTCAAGGAGACTTAAATGAGGAGCCAATGATGGTAAACCAATATGATGAGCATGATCAAAGCCATTTCTGGAGAGTCAGTCAAAGGTTCAAGCTTGAGTTATGGTAGTTAAGCATTCGGTGCAGACAAATACAAAAGAATTCAGCAGGGCACTAGAATTTCCAATAGAGGAATTTTGGGAAAAGATCATGCATTTCAAGACAGATCTTATGATGTTGAAGTAGATATTCTCGACAATCCGATACATGGTCTTACAATAGAATACAGAAATTGAGGAATGACTCAAGTTCCTCATAATGGAACAAGAGGAGTACAGTTGGGAGTTACAAAACAACTCTCTATAGGAGTACATAGATAAGGCTTGCAGCACTACCAATCCATGTTTATACATTGGGGATAATAGGGCAGAGTTCTACAAATGGATCATGTTGGGTGATTGGGTGGAGTAGCATGAGTTGAGCATCAGGCAACATCAACATGGTAGACTTATTCCATGTGTAGGCATTCATGCATTATATCCTTCCCACGAGATGGATTGGCAAGAGATTATGAGTTGGAACTCTATTGATGGGATACTCTTAGCCAAGGGAATTTTGAAACTTGGGCCCTTAAGCACGAACAATGATGGAGGGCTAAGATGGTGTCATAACCCACAGGTCCCAAGATAGGTGGCATTGGGATCCAAGAGAATCCATTGGGGGCAAGATTGGCTGGAGGATTTTTTGGGATGCAGGTATCGAAGGATCATTTAGCATGGAGGCATGGAATATCATATTGGGTTGTATGGGATCTTAGTATCAATATACAAATGCTTCTATTTTGGATAGACATGGATTGCTTGAGGACGAGCAATCTTTGGGCGGGACGTTTTGTAATATTCCCTTTTTTGGATATGGTGAAAGGGGACGGAATCTACCCATGGTATTTACCGTGGTATTTGCCTTCATTTTTCAGGGTTAAACAATAATATAAAGTCTTAAGAGAGTCCATCAAGCCTATAAAAGGGGATAGGAGCCAAATAGTGTGAGCATCCCGAGTTATCTATCTATTTCGTCTTTGTTGAGAACTTGGCGAGGCTAGTTCTAGTTTGATCCTAGGGACGAAAATCCCGTGGGTGAATTTGTCTGGTGGATCCATCTAGGGTCCACGATTGTGCTTTAGTTTCTTGTTTTCATATTCGATGAGAAGTCGTGCATGCCATTGCAAGGGTCTGATATTTATGTATGGGCATGTACTATTTTCTTCCATTAATAATATGAATAAAAGGGTTGTAGTTCCAAATCCTGTTTGTATTCTTGTTTTTTACTGAAAGTATTTTATTTAGAACACTAAAATGTGCTAGATTTGTTAAAAATTTTAAGGTTTGGGATCTTACATGCGTTAGCCTCTCGAGACAATGACTAGAAAGTGATTTATGACCACATGGAACTGATTAAAATCATTTTTTTTCCTAATCACACTTTCCTAATTGGTTAAAAAATATAGCGAGAAAATGTAGGTTGAAGCTCCTAAATCCTTTAAAAACACTCTACTAATCCTTCATTGTTCATCAACCAAAACAAACTACAACACTCCTCCTTAGTTATTTTCGTTCAATTTCCATACTCGAAAAGATTTTTTAAAAATAAATTATCAATCATATGCTCATCATTATGACCTACATATTATCAAACGTAATTTCCCACTTGGATAGGTCCCTCTCGTTTTTTGGTTTGTATGGATATTAAGATACTAATCATAATCATAATGATTCTTAATGATTTTTTATGTTCTACTAACAACAATAATCGTAAACTTTTACTTACTAATATTTTAACTTTACAAATTATAAGTATATCTATATAACATATTTTGGTTATATAAAACATTAAACTTACACGCACTTATAACAAGAAAAGAGTTGTGTCATGTCTCCTTTGATTTGTGTGATTCATTTAGGGGAGATTACATTTTCATTGAGGTAAGATTTTAATATTTTATTTATGTATGATGTGACGGAGGTCACTAGAAGGTTCAATTTTTTAAAGATCTTTTTAATTATTTTTAATAAATATTATATTATATTTATTAGTTACAGGTTTGGATAAATGTTGAAAACGATGGTTTAAAAAATAAAAAATAAAAAATTATATTGATAAAATAAAAACATATATTACATTATATAAAATAAAAAATAATTTGTTTATTATAAAATTAAATATTTATATTATATTAAAAATTTAAGTGGTTATATATCAATGAATAATAAATATTATACATTATAATTTATAAGTTTTCCTACACATTAAAATAAAAACGCTCAAAAAGTTAAATAAAAAAATATAAAAATATAGAATTAAAATGATATAAAAATTAAAAATAAAATAAAATAATTTATTTAATAGTTTTATAAAAAAAAATATGACATTTTTCAAGGTATCATCCTTTATAAAATTTCATTTTTTATTAATTATTAATTTATATATTTCATATTGTTTTATAAAAGAAAATATAAGGTAGAAAACGTTAATCATATTATATAAAACTATTAAAATTTTAAATTTATTATTTTATTATTAATTAAAAAAAATGATCATTGTAAAAAATTAAATTTTTATTTTTTTATGATAAAATTTTAAATAATTCAAATATATATATGAAAAACAAAATTTGATATCATAAGTTTGTATTTTGATATATTTAAATATTTATATTAATTTGTTTTTAGTTTATTTTAAAATCGTCTTTGTATTCATAGGGGAAAACCATTTTTTTGGAAAAAAGAAGATAGAAATATGCAAGTATTGATTATGGAACAATAACATGAAAGAAAGCAGAGCTAGAAATGAAATTCCACGAAGTTATGCTCCACCCCTTCTTCGAATTTTGTAATGGACATGGTGTCCACTTGGAGAGGGTATCATCCATGGCTTTCAGTTCTTTATGGATGTGTGTAAAATAAGTTCACTCAAAAGAGTGCAAAGCTTTATGTATACGTTTTTAAGGACAACCTTTTTGTTGGCTTAGTCAATCACAAGTTTGGAATCTTCCAAGTTTTCGAGCTTTTGATATTATTTTAGTAAAGTAATGGAGAGTGATAAATTCCACTTTGTTGTTTATACCTCAGCTAGGAAAGTAAAGGATCTATAAATATTAAAATTGTTTAAGATGCAAAATCACAGAATGCCACATGATGGATGATGGCATTGATAGGCCCCAAAGAACACCTACATCTAGTGAAAGCATGACTATAATCCTTTTCATACATATATATATATATATATATATATATATATGGAATCACAATTGGAAAATGAATTCATGTCATATTAAGAATATTGTACATATAAATACAATGTTTAAACAATTGGATTCAGTTTCAAGTGTTTATTGGACTCTAGTAAATGATTACATTACACACCATAACCCTAATAGATTAGGTACCCAACATTCCCCCCTTAATTCAAAGGGGTATATATCAGAGTCCAAGAAGAGAGCTCAAATGCAAAAATGCATGACAACCAATTACTGAATGAGCTCTCTAAAATGGTGGTTTAAGAAAAAACCAAAAACCAAAATGTGGGGAAAATCGAGGTCTCAACCAATGGTGGTTTAAGGTTGACCACCAACTTTGGAACTAAAGCTCAAACGTATTCCTAGAACAATTCCTAATTTGGCTAGAAGCTAAAGTCTTCTGTTAGTGGAATTTCCCCCTAATAATAGTTTGAAGATGACCACAAACTGTAGTAGGGACCAAAATAATTTTTAGGTGGTGGTTATAGGTAGGCCACCAACCAAAAAACATGCTCATGGAGCATGAATCTATCTTTTGCTACAACTCTAAATTAGGGTATGACTATCGTTGACTGTATGCTCAGGTAGCAGGTTAAGTTGTGGCTCAAGATCACTTGATAAATCTTCGAGTGATGAATCTTCACAGATGGTAACTGAACATCAATTCCCCCATGTCACATATACGATGAGAAGATGAAGAAATCTTCGCTACAAGAATAGTTAATAATCGAGAACAAATTTTGTGGCATGACTGATATATTTCCTTGGTTGTTGAAGATCATTGCCAAGAAGCAATCCATCCAAGGTGAATCTTTATTCTTGTAAGAGTTTGTTTCTGGAAAATTTATGTGAATGATGATTTTTCTTACCATAATGTTCACAAGGGTTAAGATCAATACACTAATCTTTCACATGGCCAACTCAATCACAATGTTGGCATTTGAAAATCTATGGTTGTGGAACAGGAGCAAGTGAAGGTGCATCATCATGAAGGAATCCAACCCTGTGAAACTGGATGAGCTTGGAATATTCCAGAATATGAAAGGACACATCCTTGTCATATTTAAGACCACTTCTATTCTTATTGTTCAGAACTTCTTACCACGGTCTGGTAAAGGTCTAGGGATGTGCAAGTTGAACCTTTACAACTGTATGCAAATTCACTCTTGAAATGGCTCCATTATTCTGATTAATCTTTGACTGTTGATGGGAGTTAGGCTCAAACAGGGAGTTGTTTTAAATAAAAACTAGTTCAGAATTACAACTCTTATTTTGTAGTTCATCTTCTTTTAGCTGAGACACAAGTTGGAAAAACTCAACTGTCTCCTGTGCATGATGTGAATAGATTTTAATTGATCCAAATTTAAACAGCGACACAAAAAAATACATAAATACCCATACACATAGAGATGAATTGGAAATAATACTTCATTTCATTACTGTAAAATACTGAAAATATGTTTACAAACAGAAATGGAAATAAACTAGCTAGGGTGATGGTAGCTTATCTCTGAGAAGAGATGTGGCAGATACATGCCTTTGAACTCTGTTACAATGAGTCTCAAAGGCCTATTTATTTTTGAGAAACAATGGAAAACCATAAACATCGAAAACCTAACCCTAGAAGATGAAATGCCAAACTGTGGGCCCTGTTTGGGTAAATTGGTACATCAACTTCCTAGGGTCGTAACTTTGGCATCTGATCTCTGTTTGACACACACAATAGCTCTTTAGAAAGATATATTTGAGGACTATAACTTTGGGAAGAGAAATACTAGTCCACGACCCATGTTGCTCCCTGTTTTCCCAAAAAAATTGTTTAGGGTCTCAAAACGGCTTCGGAAGTTCAGGACCCAAAAAACTGCTAAAAATAGTAAATTGTGCTACAATTACGGAAACTAAAAAACTAAAAGAGACAGTTGCGGGGGTCCAAGTTGGATAGTTGGGTGGCCACCAACATCCACCTGGATCATTCCTACCCCATTAGGAAACAATGGTCCCCATTGCATTGAGTTCCTCCATGAGACGAGGAAACTGCTACTGAACTTAGTCCTTGGTGAGCTGTTTTGCAATCATTGATGTGTCCGGTAATGGTGGGAAGCATGGTCGAGGGCGGTCCACAATGAACACTCGGTGTAAGAGAAGGAATGGGGGAATTTTGTGTGTAAACTTGTGTGGTGGCCGATGCTAATCATGTCGCTTCTTGTATTTGTCACTTTTCATAATGGAGCAGTGATATTTCACCCCATTGGGTAGAGGTGCTCTGGGAGTCAAATCGAATGAATGCTTGACCTAACAGTGTAACGGTACCCCTGTGGGTGAGGAGAACATGTTTCTGTGTTCTTTCACGACCGTATCCATCTGTTGTTGTTGTTTCATGGAGGAACCCTTTGTGCGGGTCATGGATGTGGTGATGATCTTCCCCTTACTTTGGGAGCGATCCAGACATAAAATGAATTTCCTAGTCTGGGAAATGAGCTTTTTGCCTTTCTTAGTAGTGATCAAAGAGGTGATGGTAGGTGGGGCTACCTCTGGTATCTTGTATGATGAATTACCCAAAGTAATAATAACAACGCGAGGCCTTGACTCATTCACAGCATGTCGCCTCCACAAGTATGGCTGGCCAAATAGTACATCACAAACATCAAGAGGTGCAACATCACACAATACCTCATCTGTAAAGGGCTTGATGCTGTAGGGAAGGCGACATTACTGGTAGACTCGGAGATCTCGTCCTTGGTGAAGCTACCTAATACTGTACAGTTGCAGGTGTGGTGTAGTTGATAGGCCCAACTGCTTCATGACTTCTGCTAAAATGAGGTTCTTTTGGCTACCACTGTCGACAATGAATTGCAGCAGCGAACCCTTCATCCACATCTGTGAGTGGAAAAGACACTCCCCCTCCTCTGGATCTTCGATCTCATTCTTCTGGATCTTCGCGGTGGAAACAGTGGCATTGGGCTCTGTGTCAATGATCTGCTTCCCTTTGCCATTCCCCTTGTCGGGTTATGCCTCATGATCGGAACATGCATTTGATTTGGAAGCCTTCAGCTTGACCACCAGTGACTATTTGGTCCAACACTCGTGTTGTGAGTGAGGCTCTTATGGAACTCACACCACTTTCCTGTGTCCTTCTTTGACTTCATGGTGTTGTTCTTTTCTTGCAGCTTCGACGGGTTGTATTGAGTCACCCCACCTTGGCTTTGTCCTTTGGTCTTCGGATTCGCAGATCCAAAGTCTCACTTCTTCTATTTGAACTTTTGCTTGATTTTGATAGCGTATTGGTACATCGTGCCGAGCGAGGAGATGTTCAAGAACTCCATCTCTTCCTAGATGTACATGTGTAGGCAATCATGGTATTTGAGTACCAAATGTAGCTCAGAATTCTTGATACCCAACTGTGTGCGAAGGGTATGAAAAAATTTTGTGAACTCTGACACATCTTGGTTCCTTCCCTGCCACAGTTGTTCCACTTTATGTATTTGTCCTCGTAGCTTTTGATAGGGTAATAATGCTCCTTTATGGTGTCCCGAAATGAATTCCAAGTGGGTGCGGCTGAAAACAGTGAGCTCGTACTTTCATCCTTCTGCTCGCAGTAGGTTTCCCACCAGTCCTTGACATGGGCGGCTGCTTTGAGAAGAGCGAAAATAATCTTTTCCCAACTCGAAAAATCATGAACACAATATACCCTTATAGAAGATTTAGTCATTTATCTACAACATCTATGTCTATTTGACCCTGGAAGATGGGGATTTCAAAATCAACTTGTACCTTAAAGGGTGTGGCATTTCCAGAGTAGTTGTTGGAAGCCAATGCATCGCCTCTAAGTAGTTGCTGAAGGATCTAGGCAAAATTGTCCATCATTGCGTTCCCTTGTTGCTCAAGGGCTTCTTCGAGCAAGACTTTGGTAGGATCTCCTACCCCCTCATCCTCCTTTTCATCCACCATGGGAGGCCATTGGGATTTGTGAGGCTGGTCTTGCAAAGGTTCGACTAGTTCAAGTCCTAACTCCTTATATCTCGACCTCGTTGGGGACACGCAAAGAAAGAGAGAGAAAGAGCAGACCACTCTGATACCACTGATCCAGATTTAAACAAGGACACAACAAAATACAGAAATACCCATATACACAGAGATGTAGTGGAAATAATACTTCATTGCATTACTGTAAAACACTGAAAATATGCTTACAAACAGAAATGGAAATAAACTAGCTAGGGCGATGGTAGCTTATCTCTGAGAAGAGATGTGGCAGCTACATGCCTCTGAACTCTGTTACAATGAGGCTCGAAGGCCTATTTATTGTTGATAAACAATGGAAAACCCTAAACATCCAAAAACCTAACCCTAGAAGATGAAACCCCAAACTGTGGGCCCCATTTGGGTAAATTGGTACATCAACTTCCTGGGGTCTTAACTTTGGCATCCATCTCTGTTTGACGCGTACAATAGCTCTTTAGAAAGATCTATCTGAGGAATATAACTTTGGGAAGAGAAACATCAATATATGACCCATGTTGCTCCTAGGTTTCCCCAAAAAACATCGTTTAGGGCCTCAAAACAGCTCCAGAAGTTCAAGACCTGAAAAAACTGCTAAAAATAGTAAATTGTGCTACAATTACGGAAACTGAAAAACTGAAAGAGACCATTGTGGGGATCCAAGTGGGATAGGTGGGTGGCCACCAACATCCACTTGGATCACTAATATCATCAAGGGTGACTTTGTTGATATTCATTATTTCCTTAACAGTAGAAAATACGAGATCATTGTTCAGTAACTCTAAAACATTATTAATTTGAGCCATTTTACCATAACTTATCTTCATAAAACTTTCATAAAATTAAGGGTGTTGACTTCAATCGAAAATGCACCTGCTTACAAAGAAAATTTAACAAGTGAAAAATCGATAGTTGTCGGTATAATATTCTAACATCCTTAGTATGATCCTTGATATCGTGGCCCACTATCAAAACGTTGTTAAAATCTAAAGCAACAACAATTTCATCCATATGGGAGTGTTTTAAAATGATGAAGTTTAAAGACCAATACTAATGAGCTTAATTTTATTTTATTTTCACCACCAAACAAATAGGTAATGTTTTTCTAATGATTTCTTTAGGATGAAAAACACTAAAAACAAACATCTTCAACAAATGGGTCCAACTAGTCAACATGCTCCAATTTAACATCATCCTTAGAGTGTGATCATCTCATACATTTCTTTCAAATTCAATGAAATATTATTAAATCCCACCATGAAATCATTCCACCTTGCGACCACACCTTGTATTAATATTTTATTTTTTTGGTTGAAAATTTCAAACAAGAGTGTAGACACACATTTCTATTAAAAATTTGTCCACAGTCTTTTATTCTCTGAAAGAATAAACAATTCTAATAGAAAAAATTTCTTGTTGCTTGACTTATTGTATTCTGCATCTATTTTCTAGGCTTGGCACATTAGAGTTGGTTGTATAGCAATTCCAGAATGCTCACTAAAGTGGCTAGTGGCAAGCCACATAAAAAGAAACAAATTAAGTCAAATTCATGAAAACATGAAGGTGGTTCCCTTTCCCCAGTTCCATCACAAATTGCTACAATAACTCAAAAGAGAATTAAAAAATATGCATGTTGATATCATTTGCTACCAATATTAAATGTTTAAACATTAATTAGTAGGCAATGAGTGGTATTGCAACGTCATACCTTCTTGCAATGTCAAGAGAGAAAATTTGTGTCACCTTTCCCTGTTAAATCCAACAACCACAAATATCGCAAGGGAGGGAGTCTCAATTATGTTATTGTGAAGATTTTATCACTAGAGGAAATGACCACTAGAAAAGCAACAACAAGGGAGTCTAAATAGGTTTTTAATTAGAGTAGAAGAGAGCGTCTGCGAAAGGAGGTACCAAAGCCAAACCGTGCATGGATGCCAAAATATTTCAATTAGCCTACATGGGTGCATATATTGATGGGCAGAACGGTAGCAGTGAAAACAATGAGAAATGTGTCTCAACTTATTGATCACCAAAACTGGTTTTCATTGTATACCCTTCCCTTTAGATATCAATAAAAATTGATATACATACTTACAAGAATGTATTTAGAGTATTTATGGACATCAACAATGTACTTATAACATATGCAACATATATGTCTTTACAACATTCATGAATTCCAAGCTATTTCAGCAAAGGTAAGCGAGCACAAAATTGCCTTCCGAAAACATTATTTTAAAACAATGCATAACTGAAAATTAACAATCAAATAGAGGTTTAACCTGCGTACAGTGGTCCAGACACATATACTGATTTTCTCCTTCGTGTTGTGTGATGGTTGGATCTATTGAAGATTGAAGCTAATATGAATCTGCAACCTGTGGAGCAACACGAGTCTACGCTTCAATCAATCAATTTTGAGCACAATCGCCATCTCATTTCTCTATTGCATGTAGAGCACTCAACTCTAATGGTAGTCTACCTTCTCCCTTCAACACAATCTCGTTGTTCTTTAGTAGAATCTTCACACCAAGGTTTCAAAACCAAGTTCTAAGAGAGGAGGAGAGCTCAAGAAGGCCACAAAACTAATGGCTCAAGTTAATCAACAAAGCAGATAGAGCATTGGTCTGATACCACTGTTGGAATCATAATTTGAAAATGAATTCAATTCGTATTAAAAATATTGTACATATAATTACAATGTCAAAACAATTGGATTCAGTTTCTAGGGTTCCTCTAAACTTTAGTAATTGATTACATTATGCATCATAACCATAATGAATCAAATGTCAAACATTCATATCCATTCTTCTAAATTAATATAAATTACTTTAAATTTTATATATTTTTTTCTTATTTTAATTTATTACTATTATATATAATATTTATAAATTAAATACATTTTAAAATTTCATTAATTTGAATATTACATAAAATTCAAAATTTCATCACTTACAATATATTAATTTTATTTGATATATTATTTTAATATTAGATATATTTTAAAATTTCAGCATTTATGATATATTAATTTTATTTATAATAAATTAATTATGTTTGTTTAGTTAACGAATTTTGTTAATTTAGTTATTAACATGTTAAAAACCATATTAACATGTTAAAATATAGAAAACATAATTACATGTTAAAAAAGGAAGCTATAATAAATAAACGATAACATATAGATTTTTAAAGATTATTAATAAATTTAATTTAAATTATTTTTATAATAATAATAAATTAGTTTAAAATTTTAAATACGTGTACCTACATGATATAAACCAAGTTACTTATGAGGCATTTAAATCTTGCATCTCTTAATTTACAAAATAATTCATATCACAAGGATCACCAATTGAATTGTCCCTAGGTGTGATTTAAATAAATATTGAAATAATATATCAAATTCTTTATTGATGAATTAAAATCATTTTTAAAAATAATAATTAAATATTTCTAAACATTATAATGCAAAATAATAATCATCAACTATCAAATTTAAATATATAAACTACATAAACATTATACAATATATACATTATATAAAAAATATATATTTACAATCATAAAAAGAGTTATAATAAACCAAAAAAATATTCTAATAAAAAATAAAAATAAAACATAATGCAACAAACACATAATACAATATAACAAATCACATTAATTCAATTACAGATTCAAACTTAAATAATTAATTATGACTACATTGCCAAAGAAATGGCCCAAGGAAAATCACTTCATCCAACTACCATAGATCATTTTAAATTGGAGTATTTGAATGTGAAATTAGTCTTTATATATCATTTTAAATAGGCAAAAAATAACAAAAAGGAAGTTAACAAGTTGAGAATTTGTTTAACTCATTTGGACATATATTTTATATTTAATGTAAAGAATGTAAGAGAAAATTTAACACAACATCTAAGTATAATTAATTTTCAAATCTTAAAATATAATCTTTACTTTAAAAATAATTGGTTGAAAAGTCTTAATATAAAATGATTGACAAAGACTTGAAAAAAAAAACAACATACTTTTATTGATTATGAATTTGTGGATAAAATTTATTATTGACAAGTCACATTCAATTCAATTCAAAATCCTAAAATCAAATATCAATATATTGCAATCAATTTCAAGACATTTTTAAGATTAAAATCTCTTTCACTACAATTATAATATCCACATTCTTTATAAATATATGATTGTTTTCTTTTATCTAAAAATATATTTTTTAATTGATATAAGGTATTTTTATATCCACATTCTTTATAAATATATGATTGTTTTCTTTTATCTAAAAATATATTTTTTAATTGATATAAGGTATTTTTAAATATTTTATTAAATTTAAGCAATACACTTTATTTCTAAAATAATTTAAATTATTAAAAATAAAATTAATATATTATAAAAATTAAAAATAAATGTAAAAGGTTTATAAATATTTAAAATATGCAATAAAACTAAAAAATATTTAATGAATGCGTTTTTCAAATTAAAAAATAACTTTACAAATGTAAATCTAACCTAAATCAGAAAGTGATGTTTAAGATGCCTCTCTAAACTACTATCATAAAATCATAATTAGTTTCTTATAAAACCTCTATCACTTATCACTTTTATAGAAAGAAGATATTTTTTTAATTAAATAAAAATGATTTGCTAGCGAATCATAAAACCTCTATCACTTATCTGTTTTATAGATAGGAGAAATGTTTTTTTAATTACATAAAAATGATTTGAATTAAAATAAAACAATATTACAATGTTTTATTAAATTGTGAGGTAACCTTATAAGTTAAGGTAGTAATAGTTTCTATGTGGAAGTATGGGTTTTTAATTACTTAACAAATTACACAAAATAAAAATAACAATTAACTCAACTAAAAATGCACCCGTGAACAGTTGAAAAGATCAATTAAAAAGTAGAAATCACTTTTTACTGATATTCATATTTTTCGATAAAGACGAGCAGTCAGAGAATAAAGAATAAAGACAGCTGGCTATAGTCCAACATTAAGAATATACCAAATCTGTTCAGGAAGAATACTTCAAGTGTACTCTAGAGTTAACGAAGGAGAGTGTACTCTAGAGTTGTGTCTATTTTTTTTTTTTACTTAAACAATAAGTATAATTTTCTAAACAATAAGATGGGGTTACATGGGTGAAAAATGCGTCAAATTGAATTGCGTATGTTTAAAGTCATGGAAAGGATTGGCCAAAGCCAGAGAAGGTTTAAAGCTCCGCACGCTTAGTAGTTAGTTATGCTTATGACTCATTCCCGTGTGTTAATGATAACTTTGGAGTTTCTGGAATCGGGTATTTATTTTATTTATTTTCGGAGTTGTTTATAGTATTATAGTATGATTTTTTGGAGTTTCTGGTGCGGAATTTGGTATTTATCTAATTTATTTTTGGAGTTGTTTATAGTATGATTTCTGGAGTTTCTGGGGCCCGAATCTGATAGAAAAAAATGAGGTAAAATCTTTATTTGTGTTATTTAAACTATTTTTGACTGTATATATGGATTCAACACCATGAAAAACCCTTAGGCCACTTCTATCGTGCAGGATTTACTCATCAATCTTGTGATTTCAATGAATTCCGGTCAAGTCTTAGAAAAATTAAATCTGAAAAATCCACTTGAAATCTACCGGAAAAGCTTCCAAAAAATCGCACTAAAAACAACTCCTTTATTTTCAATATTTATTGCATTGGCTACTTGGCACTTATGATGGAGAATGTTTAAATAAATGTTAATACTGGAAGAAGTGGTTAAAGAAGTTTAAACAAGATTGAATTTATTGCTTTTTTCATATTTGGTATTTTTGGTTTGTGTGGTTTTGTAAGATTAGACTCACGAATAGTTTTTTTTAAGTTATTATATGGTGTGTTATTTTATTTTATTTTATGGTATTTATAACAATTGCTCTTAGGTGAGGCTATTTTTATATTAGGAATTTTCTTGAGTTTGTGTTTGCAAATTTTTGTAGAGGGTGTAGGTACAGATGTTTAGCATTTTTTCCTATTGTTTTAAGAAGTTTTGTAGTTTTTTAGGATTTTTTTGAATTACTATGATGTTAAGAAAGGTATTGATTTTATGCTTCTGGTTATTATATGATATGTTTTTTTGGATGATATTTGAAATCTTGACTATGAGGTGAGTTATTTCTCTATTCTTGGAATTTTTCAGGTTCTCTTCCCCTTCCATAACAGTTGAGTGTTCAGTAATAACCTTGGTAACTAGTACCTCGCTCGAGATTTATAAGGAAATAAATTAGGCTAAGGAGGAAGCAAAGGTGGAACACATGTTTATATTCGATATTGAAGTTCAAGAAGGGGCTGATATTTGGATGTCAAAAGATTGGAAACACATACATCGAATAAACTAGATACATATAGACTATAGACATGTATTGGTTGCTCAAACCATTATGAGAAACATGCTTGTGGAACGATAAAAAACCTAATAGGAAATCCTCCTGAGTATAGAAGATTTAGAAGTGCAATTGAGGAAACTCAATAACAAGTTCTCCATGTTAACAAAGAAAGTTGTCGACTTAGATTTCTCCATTTAGAACACTCAAGTAAGCACTTGTCACCATATAGATGGTTCTCCATCAAACAAAATCTTCATTCTATTTATTTTTGCTTTTTTATATAAAGAACAACAAAGCTACCAATCATGAGATATATAAAACTGAGTGTTACAACAAAAATCTAAACTCTATCATATTATTTAGTATTGAAGGAGGAGAAATATCTTATATTCCATTAATCACAAAATTAATACTTTATTTTTATTTTTCTATGTATTAATATAAATCTTTACATAAGAATGATTACCAAAAATAATAAATATTTTGTTAAGCTAAAACGTTAAAGTAATAACTATTAATTATTTGTAAAAACTTGTATTTTATTATAATAAAGAAAAATTTAAATACTTTTGATGTTAGATATTTGATATTTTATTGTAATAAAAAAGGTAATTATTAGAATAATGATCTTTGATATAATTTTTATTACATTAAAGTAATAACTATTAATTATAAAAAGTTAAAGTAATAACTATTAATTATTTGTAAAACTTGTATTTTATTATAATAAACATAAATTTAAATACTTTTGAGGTTAGATATTTAATATTTTATTGTAATAAAAAAGGTAATTATTAGAATAATGATCTTTGATATAATGTTTAATTTTTATTACTTTAAAAAGTTTATTGGGAGAGTTATTGAAGTAATGATTCTAAATAAATTAGTTTTAAAGATTTATATATATATCTATATATATATATATATATATATATATATATACTTTTATTAGTACCCTCGCTAAATACCCAAGCCATAAAATAAATTCCATAAAATAAATTCTTAAACTGAGAAATTTGACAATGAATTGATCTTGAGGATATCTAATTACTTGTGGCTTTGAATGACTTGTTCAAAGCATATGGATAGTTGGAAAAGTGAGCATTCATTCATAGCTATAACCCTTTAACCATAAAAGAAGGGTTCACATGTATTAAACTCTTTAAATTAAAAATAAGTTAAAAATAATCGAAAATAAAACTAAGTAATGAAGGAACAATGAATAATAAATCAGAGAAAAGGTGGTACAATACCTGGTAGAAATTATCCTTGTCCATTGAAATTTATGGTGTTGAAATGACAAGGTTTAAATTCAACATGTGCACCTTCCATCAAAACCATGTGAGGAATCAAGTAAGAAACCCATGTGTTGCCTTCCATCAAAACCTTGGAAGGTATTCCATCAATAAAACCTATGTTAACTTTAATATAAAATCTAAGAAGATAACACACAAAAAAATGCTCTTACAACTAAAAAGTTGAATTCAACATATATCCAAAGCCAAAAGTTAAAGAAACCTATGATAAAAATGGATAGCAGGGTATTTTTGTTATATCCTTTGAAAGACCTGCAATACCAACAAAAATTGTTAGCCAAAAGTTTGTTTTTTAAGGTTCATTGAAAGAAAACATGTGAATCCCAAAGAAAATCATTAGCCATATTTCTTTTTCACATGTCTCATAAAAGAATAAGGAAATCTCAACCTATAAAACCCTCAAAGTCATAAATTCATCAAATAGACCGCAAAAAATGTTTATGTACTACTGGAGCCTGAGGTATTATCGCAAGGTCGAAGGGGAAACCATACTCCCTATCGAAACAAATATTAGGAAGTGAATAGTAGTGTTCAAACCCCAACCCATTGCTGAGAAGCTCTTTGTCCATAGAGAGTACGCACAATGTCAAATGAAAATTCTCGGAGGGTAGTCAATCAAATGAGTAAGAAGTTTGAACCATCAACACCATCCATATGCCACATTCCATCTGATTCATCCATCTATGACCCTGTCAAATGGATGGGTCAAAGCACTGAGTTTGATGTGAGACATGTATCCCAGGTTCCACCTATCAAGAATTCCAAGTATGACCCGCAGAGGGAGTTAGAATGCTAACACATTTGGAATTTAGACCAGAAGGTTTCTAGTTCAATTTCTAATTTGCACATTGTTATAAAAAAATTAATAATGGGCATAGTAAAATATTTGGACTATGATAGTGATTCATATATCATATTGTATGAGGGCTCAGTGGTTAATATAAATCCTATGTATAATTAGTGATAAACATGTCTCGAGTTCGAGTAGTCGCGAGGTGAAGACAATTTGGTGCTCTCATAATAACTAAACATATTTTTTTGCAAGATAAATGATGTACCTTGTGGATAGACAAGATTTGCTTAAGTGTTGTGGAACCCAAAGTTAATGGTTCATGTCTCATTATTTTTCAATTATATATATATAATACTTTTTTATAAGTTAGAAAGAAAATGAATCATGGTAGTAAGAGTGCCTCTATGCTCAAATCACACTTAGGAATATACACATGGTGAGTATTTCCTCTAAATGATCTTGGAAGTATAGAACATTTGTTTAAATGACAAATTTTGCTACATTTACCAATGCCAACGTGCAAACATTGATAAAGTGGAAGTAACATTTTTTTTAGTGTGAAATTTTGGTGGTACATTACATAATGCAACATAATGTTCATGTTTATAGAAAACATTAAATATTATATCAAGAGCTAAAAATACCTGGAGGGAAGATTGAACAAAAAACACTATATCAAGTTACTACTAGATAATAATAAGGTAAGTTATTTTTAGAAGATGAAATCATAAAACTTAAATTATTAGAAATTACAAATAGCAAATTGTTGGAGCAAGAGGAAACAAAGTAGGGATTGAAGGATAAGGGAATTTGGTTCGTTAAGGGGGGTGATAATGCTAAATTATTTATAAATTCTGCAAAACATATGAAGAACATTAATAAAAGATTAGATGAAAAAAACAAGGACAGTGCAAAAGTAAGAAATTTCTACATAGAATTCTATTACAAGCACTTGAAATAGCCAACATAGTTGAAATGTCAAGTACCTTAATAGTTTTCCAAGGGTACTTGATGACTAAGAGAATGAGGATCTAAAATTAGAAGTCAAGAAAGAAAAGTTGGAATATATTCTACCATCATTGAAGAAGGTAAATAACTGAAGTCCAAAGAGATGTACAATGTACTTTTATCCAAAGTTTTATGACTTTCTAAAAGAAGAGCTTCTTAGTCTAACAACTAATGTGGAAATTCATGGAAAGTATTTGGTACTTTGAATTCAATCTTTATAACACTTATTCCAAAGAAAAATTGACTGTAGGCCAATAATTTTGCAACTTAATGTATAACATAATTTGGCTTTTTAAAGAAAAATATGATCCATAACACAATGAGAACAACCATAGAAAAACTACAAACAATAAAACGAAAAACGTATTTAGCTAAAACTTATTATAATTTAAAATGGTTATACCTTGAATTAGTGATAATTCATATTGAAATCAGTGTTTTATTAACTAGATAATATTATGTATAGCCTTCGCATCCTTTGTATTATTAATAAATGTTTTTTTTTCTAAATGTTTCATTTAGGATACTTAAAAAATAAATTATTAATATTTTTATATTAAATATATAAATAAAAAAGACAAATTATAAAATTACTAATAATAAATAAATACATAAAAGCCTTTTTCAAACATAAAGATTAAAACAAATTTTTAATTAGAGATTGTAGAAATTTGTTGAAGAAATGGATAGGCATGCTCTTCTAGAGTGAAATCGTTTTAGGTATATTCATCCAAATCTATGTACTAAAATAAGAGGTGTACTTGTTTGATTTGAGTTTCTTTTTCAATTTAGGGATACATTGTTGAAATATGGTTGTGATTAATGTCAATGTAAGTAGCGCCATAAGAATCCCTGCCTTTGATGATAAATATGACAAGGAAAATTAATATTTTTGGGTTTTAGGTCACCTTCATGAGATGGTTCTCGTCATGATGATCCTAATGGTATGTGGCATGACACGAGGCTCCTCAAGGTTGAGAGATATGCAAAATCAAATTTTGAAGCCTTCTTCTTGTGGTCAAAGTCCCCATACTGAGATGATGCAGAAACTTATCATTGCTCAAATCATGAAGCCAAGAGGGACTTTTATTAAAGAAATAAATCAAATATTTTTTGGCTAAAATATTTTGTGGAGGGGCTCAAATTTCAAAATTGAAATCAAATCAAAGGTGTAAGTCGACGTTAATTACATGTGGAGTTTTTGGCTCCAATGAATTTGAAATTTAAAATTTAAATCTCCCTCGAAAAGGCATGTTGACCTCCCTCCCAAATGACCTCCACTAATTGTATATATACAAGGTACTTTAGCCTTCAAAAGTGAAATTATGCTTTGAATAATATCTGATTGTCTGTGGCCCTTGACTACTCCTGAAAATATTGAGTAGGAGGTCTAATTTCTAAAGAAGTCTTGGGCTTATGGTTACATTTTGAGTTATGGTTTTGGCATGGAGTTTTCGCATTTCCTGAGGCATTTCATCTTCTCTTGTAGGTCAAATCTGAAGGATTTTTTGAGGAACAAATTTTGCTGCCTCCTGAAATCAAACCGAGTTGAAATTTAAAAGGTATTTTGAGGTGTTAAAAGATTGATTTGTGATGATTTTTATCCCCAAAGGGAACACACATGTAATGCAAAGTCAAGAAGAATTCGTTGTTGTAGGACTAAAGCAATTGATCTTCAAAGTCTAAACATTGTTTTTGTTTGGGCCTAAGGTTATATTTCTATTTGGTTTTTGGATTTCGATGGGGTTTTTAACATATTTTGCAGATGCTAGTAACATTTCTCTTAGGCAAAAAGTCATGGAAGTATTGCAAAATTTTCAGCCTCTTCTTGAACATCTTCTATGGGCATTTAGATCTCTTTAGGAAGCTTCAATTGTGTATTTTCTGAAGTAATTTGTGGTGCAAAGTCAAGAATTTTGTGAAGGCCAAGATCTAGTTTCATCATTAGTCCTATTTGACATTTTCAACCCTCCTACGACACAACTTTTGGTTTGATTTTGGAATATTTGTAGGCCTCTCTTGGATTTGATTTATAAAAGTAGATATGACATTTTTCCGTAAAGCTTTCTTAAGGTTCCGAAGAAAAAAGCACTCATACCTAATTAATCTTCCCTTCATTGCAATCTGGTATGTCTTTCACCCCTCAACAAACTTAGATTTGTGGCACAAATACAGAACAATTTTTGCAAACCTATTTTGTTGATATCTATAGCCTTTCTTAAGGTGGAACCAAGCTTAGACAAAGGTTATTTTTCATGGTGTATCTTAATGGTATTTTCAGTCAACAGTGGTATTGTTGTAAATTATGGCTTCAGTGTTGGTTAGGGAAATTCAAAGTAAGGTATTGAAATATTTTGAGGCTCAACTAAACTAAAAATAAGTTGTAGTAAGGGTTTTGTGGGTAGCGAATTAGTCACTATTCAATTCTCCTCGAGGATGAGTTATTGTTTTCAGCTTAGTGGCATTGCATACTTAACTAGATGAGGCCAAGGAACTTAATATAAGATTTCTCCTAGATTTTTGAAGGTCTCAAACAAATTGATCATCACTTGAAGACAAATATTCCATATCATTCTTATTGGTATTCAAGGAGATATTTCTTGTCCAGCACATTTGAGGTGAGTCTAGAACCCTTGTTCAATGGCATGTTTAGTACAATATTATAGTATGAAAAAGGATGTTAATCTAAGGAATGAAGACTTGACTCTTTTTTTGAGTTGCATCCTGTCAAGATTATAGTTACTAGAGAAGACCTTCTCATCTCTATAAATTGGTTGAGGTTTACGTGATATCTGGCCATAATAGCAGTAAGGATATTTATCATATTTATACCTGCTCCTTAAAGAAGCATGAACTACAACATTGATAATTAAGGGTGATTTGGGATCATATTAGTGACTGATATCTTCCAACATCGGTGAAGCTAGCTTTAAGGCATCTTCATCAGTAAATCATTTGGCATTAGAAAAATTGAGACAACTCAAAGAAATCTTTAGGTACAACAATAAAAATCTCTACTTCAACATTTTGAATTGATTATCTTGGCAGTTTTGTAGATTGTACATTAGTGGAATACATCAACAATTTGGATTTGGAATTTTATGTTTGAGTGTTTTCGAAGTTGGGTTATCATTTTACATTTGAACATATATCAATTGCAAATAACCTTTGTTGAATTCCTTTATAAGTGGGTCATTGTACCCAGTATGGGAGTGCAGAGTTCATTCTTACATTTTTATATTTTTCAGGGTGGTTAGGTGGTGCAAGGTAAGAGAGTGAAGTCTCCTTCAGGTTGTAGCTGGAAAATACTTCAGGGTGATAGAGTGGTGCTAGGGAAAGGTGGAGCTTACAGGGTGTTGGAGCATCCTATCAGTGTAGCTGATAAAGCTAGGGCATTGGAGCATCCTTCCAGTTGGAGTTGGTAAAATCAATGTGTAGGAGCATCCTTTTAGGAGCCAGAGCTACATAGTAAGTTTGAATGATTTTTTTGAGTACTAGGGAGTTGGGAATTACCTTTTAGTTGGAGCTAAAACATTTTATATTCACAATATATTAAAAGTGTTAAGAGATTTTTTTTTATATTAAAAGTGTTAGGTGATTTTTTCCAAAAACTTTTTCACCTAAAATAAATCTCTTATAAACTTTTTTTTAATGCGCTGATGTTCTGTTTATTATTAATGCTTAAGAAATTAATAATTTACTAATTTTAATTAAAAAATATTGATTCATATTTCCAACCTATATTAAATTACTATCCTAAAAAATCTTATAATTAAGAATTTTCCTCAGAATGAAAATTTAATGTATTATTGTAAATTTTTCTAAAAGTATAATATATATATGTTTTTCATTAATATTAAATTGTATTTCATGAAATTATCTTCCTTAAATATGTTTAAAATATGTCAAGGGCGAAAGATAAAATATCTTAGTGGCAGCCGGTCATTAAATCATTTGAACGAAAGACGTAGATTTTCCTAAGAACGCTGAGAAAATATGGAAGATTGTGGTTGTTATTTTTAATTTCTATTCTTTTTAAATGGGAGAAAAAGAAAAATGAAAGTCAAAGTGATACAACAAGCATGAGATAAATCTTAAGAGATGTTCTTTGAACGAAATCTGTGTCGACCGTTAATGAAGCCAAAGATATTGCAGATCGGACTCTTAAAAGCAAGAGAAAAAATAGAAAGAATTTTTTTATGTAGGTTTACGAGTAGGTTTTGACTTCCATGTGAACTTATATGTGGAATTGTGCTTTTCCTTATTAATTATGGGATATCATGGGATAGGTTTATTTGAACTTTAGAGTTATGACATATGATAATAAAAGAAAATAATTAATATTTTTAATTAAGGTTTAAAATTAGAAAATTATGTATTTTATTTAAATTTGAATTTAAGTATAATTTAAAATGATTTATGATTCATCACGAGATATAATTTAGTTTTATATCTATATATATATATATATATATATATATATATTAATTATTTATAATAATGGTTATGTGGAGAAATATTTTCAAGTATAAGAATATTATAGGAGAGAAGTTGTCCCATAGCATTATATTTAAGAATAATAAAATATTAATTACATTAATAAATTAAAAAATATTAATAAAAAAAAAATAATATAGAAATTTTGTATTTCATTTGATTTTTAGTGTAGAGATATAAAAGGATTGAAAGTAAAAAAAAAAAAAAATCTAATTTTATATAGAAAGATAAAATAATTGAAAGTTAAAAAATGTTAATTTCAATTATAATTTATTTCTAACGTTTTTTTTTGGGTAGGTAAGTTTTGGGTAGGTAAGCACCTACCGGGGATTTGACCCAGTGACCTAACACAAGGAGTGCATTAGTGCGCCCATTCACCGTCAATCCAAAGCCCCATTTACATTAATAAATTAAAAAATATTAATAACAAAAAAGTACTTTAATATAGAAATTTTGTATTTCATTTGTAATTATTTTCTAATTTTTAGTGTAGAGATATAAAATGATTAAAAGTAAAAAAAAAAATCTAATTAAGATAAAATAATTGAAAGTTAAAAAATGTTAATTTCAGTTATAATTGATTTTCTAACGTTTTTTTTGGTAGGTAAGCACCCACTGGGGATTTGAACCAGTGACCTAACACAAGGACCAGTGACCTAATAGAAGGAGTGCCTTCTTTTTTGGTATGTAAGCACCCACTGGGGATTTGAACCAGTGACCTAACACAAGGACCAGTGACCTACAGAAGGAGTGCCTTAGCAGTGCACCCATTGACCGTCAATCCAAAGCCCCATGGGAAAAAAGTGAGTGGGCTTGGCCCAAGCAAGTCACCGTCTTTACGAGTCCAACTTTACCAACCAGCCGCGTCCGTCGACCTTATTGATTTCTAATCATTAGTATAAGGGAGCTGTATAATTTTTTCACTTCTCACTATAAGGTTGACACATGACACTTATGAAATATTAATATTGCAACCCAATATGAAGGATATGTGATTCATTCCATGATTAATATAGAGTTGACATGATATTTTGAAATACATCTATTAATAACAAAAAAATATTTCAGTAATATCCATAAATAAAATATTCTCATATTTATAATAATGATATTTAATATCCATTGTAAATAGATAAAATAAAACAATTGAAATTAAAAGTTTTATATTTTAATATAGAGAGACATATAGAAAGAGGTTTCTTAATTATATTAAAAGATATTTTCTAATTTAAGATATAAGTGAAAAAGTGTAATTCATGTTTGCAAGACCATAAGTGTAGCATTGATTCATCTCTTATCTTCTTAAAACCTCGTATACTATATAAATTTTAGTGGACATAAATCATGATGATATAAAGGAAATTCTCATGATTAAAATATCTTATAGGTGCGTTACTAAAAATAAGAGAACTTGTAAAGTATATATATATATATATATATAATTTATTGAGAGATTAAAAGAGATAAAATCTCTTGAAGTATAATTTTGCACTTTAAAAAAATTTACATTTTAAGAAATTTGACCCAAAATTAATATGAATAATATATACTCCTATTGATTTTGAATTTTATTTTTATGTTAAATATAATCAAATAATATATACTATTGCTATTTTTTAATTAAATTTATTAAAATATAACTATTTAATATTTTTGAAATTTGCTATAAAATTTATTATTTTATAATCATAGATTTTAACATTTTAAATCTTTCAATAAATTAAATAAAAAAAAATTAAATTTTTTAAATATATTTATAATTTTTAAAAATTATTAATTTTATTTTAGATACTTTCATATTCATCCCAAAATCTTATATAAATATATAATAACTTTATGTATCCAAATATATAATAATTTTTTATTATCCAAAAATTATGTTTGTCTAATCGTATATGTGCTATGTGACTAAAAAATTATTATTTAAACTTGTGATGTAAAATTATGAACGACAAACTCTAATATGAAAATATAAAACGATGGAGAATTTTTACGTTAAATTGCACCCCATTCTTTGTCATTCGTCTTTGGACGTTGGTGATTTCCAGTTGTGTTACGCAAAATTAATTGGCGTGAAGCGCACGCATTTATTATGAGTGAATGATTGGTCACAGAATTCTTGGGTCACAATTTAATATAATTTTTACACAGATTTATTTTGAGTGGATGATTGTCACATGAATTTAATTTTAATTTCAATCTCTATCAACAGTTGATTTTAATTTTATTGATGGAAAACATTATAAATTGAGAAAGTGAAAATGAGATTAGTTTCACTTTATCCCAGACTGAGAAAAACCTGTGGATCAGGTGCATAACGCGTGATGTTTGGAAATTGAGAAGCATAAAACAGGATTTACGTGAGGGATAGCCTTGGCATATTCTTGCACATCTAACTATTCTTGACGTAATGATTTGAACGCTTCACCAACTCGCGTTGGAATACGATATTGAATATTGAAAGGGTTTTTTATTAGTAGATTATATTAATAAATGTAGTTAATATATGTTTTAAGTTAATTTTATATAAAATTTAAATTTAATATATAAAAAAGTAGTTGTCTATAATGCGACTTTTTGAAAGTTTTTTTGGCGGGTTTTTTCGGTCAAATCTGGCAGGAATTTATTGGAATGGCAAGTTTGATAGCTAGTTTCTGCACAATGAAAGCGTCCCTGGGGTTTTTCAGGGTGCTGAATCCAAATATGGAGTTAAAAAACCATTTTAACTGCAACAAATCAAGATTTAACGTCAATTTCTTTGGCTGATTCCGTCACCGGAATCTTCAAAAAATCGCATTATAAACAACTCCTATAAAAAAATATATATTATTATTTAATAATAAATATAAATTTATATATGATATTATTTAAAAGATAAAAATAAATTTACAATACAGTAAAACTTCGCTTACAGAAATGTTAATGTTTACAGCAGGTAAATCTAAACCTTACCAATGCGACTAGAAAACCCAGTTACCAAGTTCGGCCATATCGGCCCAAAAAAATTCAGTAATACGATTCGTTCGTTCAATAATCCGTGAACGTTCAATACGGTACGGAATTTTTATTAATACAAAGTTTTATATTAAAAGAAAATTATAAAATAATAATTTTATATTAAAAAATAATAAGTTTCGTATTATAACTCTGTAATGAAAGAGATAACCGTTCAAAAAAACTGGAAGCTTCATATATAATATTGTATATAATAAGTTTTATACTTTAAAAGTTGTAAAAATGTGAAATATAATTTTTTTATCTTTATAAATTTTTTGGGAAGATAGTAATTATAATGTCGGATTATATCACAGTTTGTATAATGTTTAATGATTAGTTTGGTTAAGTTTATTGGTGAAAAAATTTATGGTCTTTGTATTGGAGTAGGTTTTGAGTTTTGTTATTTATATTATTAAATTTTTGTTTATATGTTTTCTCAATTTATAATACAAATAAATTTGGTATATTTTATTTCTTCATATTTCTAGATCATCTTAAATAGATAAATATTATATATAACAGAAATTGCCAAGGAAAAATTTAATGAATTTTTTTTCAAATTTTTAATATAATATTTATTCATTATCATTTTTTAAATTAAAAAAATTAACATTTTTAAGATGTATATTCTCAAATTTTATCTATATTAAATTTTACAATATTAGAATTTTTTCCATTTCAAATTCGAATATGGTAACCATGCGAAAAATTTTCAAAAGCTAAAATGTAATGTCCTCATAATTTGCCTTGAGGAATTCTCCAAAACATCTGACCGATAGACTACGGCTTCAGTTAATTTCGATTTGTTAAGCTCCATTAGTTTATGCAAAATTGCTGCCTAAAATTATGGAATTTAAACTGCAGTCTTTCCTTAACTTATGGAAACCAACTGCAGTAGTTTCCCTAAGTTAAAGAAATCAACTGCAGCTAATAAATTTATTGTTAGGAGCTACTGAAGTGCTCCATTACTCCCATCTGGAGTTCTCTGCCTTGATCTGTGGGACATCTGACACATAGCTATCAGAAGCTTGATGGAAGCTTAGCTATAAATTCCTCTGTTTGGTCCCCAAGCTCATATCTCAATCCCCTTTAGTTTTACACCATCTAGTTGAGGTAGCAGAGCTTGGAAGTGCCTTCAGATCAGCTGCATTCTTTTCTTTTTGCTTGGGCAGCTGGAGCGTGGTTTTTCAGAAGGAAATTGCATCAAGAGTTTCACCAATGGCTGGAGGTAATCCGTATCCCTGGGCATTAAGTTTCAACGATTCTTTTCAGTTCTTTCCGCATGCAGAATCGCTGTTTAAGTTTATTAGTTTTCTAACATTTGGTATCAGAGCCCTTTTACCTCTGCCTTGCTGTGTGTTGGCCAAGAAACGAATTTCGATCCACCGTTTCGTTCCATAATTTATTTCTTTTTGCGCAAACCTGTGTGTAGCACCTTAGTTCTGGCATACGCATTTGATTGTGTTTATATGCATGCATTTGATTGTGTTTATATGCATGCGTCAAAACAACTGCCTGGGAACCCTTGCCGTACCAATTTTTTAGCCGGATGCTCGATCCTGTATTGCGGTTGTGGAAGTGGCCACTACGGCGAATGAAATCAATTTTGCTTTTGAATAACATTCCCGAACCCTGGAGCCATCGCCTAGGATTGAAAGCAAGAGGGTCTGTGTAGTACTTGCTGTCCAAGTTGGAGAATTCATCAAATATTATGCACGTCCATCCTTTGGGAATCGTATATCCTTAAACAATAATTATGTATTCTTCCCTTCTTCGAAATGCAGTCTGCGCCCGAAGAAGCATTGATTCGGGGTATTTTGCCAATGACCATGTGGGGGTCCTGCTCCTGGGCCGGTTAAATCGTCTCGTTCAGCGTTTGTTGTTGCCCTGTTACGTATTAAAACTGGTTCGATTGCTGGATGCCAGATATGAACTTAACTCATTGAAATAGTTGATGTTAACCTGATATGAGTTTAACAAACACATCATGTTCCCCATTTTGTTCCATTTATTTATCAAAATGATAGTACTATGTAAAGTCCACCTTGTTGGGGGTTTTACCTTGAAATTGTAATTTTGTCTGAGTAGAATCTGCCCATGCCAATGGTTTTGTTTTTATGCCTGTTTTCTTTGTTTAAATTCATACTGTATTATAAGGCCTTCTGGACTGCTTGGAAGTGATGTAACATCTGAAATCTATATCTGAACACTGGTATAGAAGATTCAGACACTATGTCCGAGCCAAGCAGTTCGTGTAGGTGCAGTTTATGCAGGTGAAGGGCTAAGTATCAGTCAGTCTTGTAGTTTTTGGAATATATGGGATAATATCACTGCGTCAGCTACTATATATTCTGCCATATTTTCCAAATCATTATAACACTGTGACGCTTGCCGATGTGGCATAAGCTGCCGATTCTTAGTTGTGCCTCGTACCGAATGTGTGCTAAGTCGGTGGATGACACTAACCAGTTTTCCACATATTTTTTAAAAGAAATTAATTCCAGTCTTCAGTCATACTTCTATTACGTTCATCCAAATATTTCATGAGAGCTATAGTTTGTTAAAATGATTGGATGATCATTTAACTACATATGCAGGAAGTACAAGCTCTTGTACTGAATTTGATTTGCATTTTTGGTACAAAATCCAACGTTAAACAATACGTGGCATGGCATTACCTTTTGATTATATACCATAACGGTTTATATGTATGTTAAAGTTTGTTATGGTATATGATATAACCATATTATATGGTTTGTTACCTCCAACGTTAAAAGGGTAATACAATGTGTTATAAAACAAAATCCAACGTTAATCAAATACGTGGCATGGTATATATTTTTTATGTTTCTTTGTTTTGGTTATATATATTTTTTATTTATATAGTTAATTTGGATAACTATATAAAATCAACCATGCAAAAATTTATTTTTTATAATTTTTTTTACATATTTAATGTAAAATTTACATTTTTGCTTGCATCGTAGATATTGGAAGTATCTAAATTCAGTGGATTTCAATTTAAAACTTTGATGTTTTTACTAATCCAGAGATTGAGAGCATTAAATGTTAAAGTGGGAAATTGCGTAATTTTACATTGCTTATTTAACGCTCAACTTTATCTTCTGCATCTCAGTTTTCTACTCTTTGGAACTGTATTGGAAGAGTACATTTATAATAATGAACATTTGTAATTAAGGAAGAAATAAGAAATGGTTGATTTCTCATTTGGGCATTCAGTTTTTATGTTTATTTCGCATGAAGTTCAAAGATCTGTGAAATAAATAGCTTGTTTGCTGGTCTATTTTTGTTTATAAATTGAACAATCAATTTGTAGTCATTTTCGGTAATGCTGACTGCTTTTGATTTTGCTGGAGAATTATTACAGTTTTATGGAGTTTTTTTTTTTTTTTTTTAAATGTCATTTTGACTCACTCCTTTCAGTAAACATTATTTTTCTCTCCGGTTAAGTTTTGTTTATGCAACAAAATAATGTCTAGTGATCCATATGATTTTAATTAATTAGAGAATAGCCACAGCATCTTTAATTAAATAAAATTATATATTGATTGGCAAGATCACATAAAGATTATTTAGACATTAAATTGTAATTAATTACACTGAATATAATAAATTTATCCCACAGGAATTTTTATTATATTTATGTGATTAATTAGGATAAAATTTCATAACATACCCACAGGAGTTATGAATTAATAAGTTTTATCATAAAGTTTTAGTGAATCTGTTTGAATTGAAAATTTAGCCCACAGACAATTTTCATGTCATTTGATTCAATTCTTTTTTGCATGATTTACATTTGTAAAACATGAAAGTTCATAAAGTTTTATTGAGTCTGTTTGAATTGAAAATTTAGCCCACAGGCAATTTTCATGTCATTTGATTCAATTATTTTTTTTTTGCATGATTTAAATTGGTAAAACATGAAAGTTCATAAAGTTTTATTGAGTCTATTTGAATTGAAAATTTAGCCCACAGGCAATTTTCATGTCATTTGATTCAATTCTTTTTTGCATGATTTACATTGGTAAAACATGAAAGTTATTAAGCCTCAATTTTAACATAAGCATGTGATCCTTTATTTTGATGCAGCAATACAACTTGCAAATTTCTCTGAAATTCGTTGTGACATTCCCGAACTTAAGGGAGATAACTACAAGATTTGGAAGGAGAGGATTCTCCTTCATTTAGGGTGGATGGACATAGATTATGCTATCAGGAAAGATGAACCATCGGCACTCACTAATACCAGCACTGCAGCGGACATCGCGCTTTATGAACGATGGGAGCGATCCAATCGTCTAAGCATGATGTTCATTAAGACTAAAATTTCAGCTGGTATTCGAGGTTCCGTTGATCAGCATGAAAAGATCTGAGACTTGTTGAAGGCCATTGATGAACAATCCGTCTCTTAAGACAAGGCACTGGCAAGCACCCTAATCATGAAATTCTCATCCCTAAGGCTCACCAGTGTGAAAGGTGTGCGCGAGCACATCATGCAGATGAGGGACACTGTGGCTCAATTGAAGAAACTCGAGGTTGAAATATCGGAGTCCTTCCTAGTGCACTACATCCTGAACACCCTTCCGCACCAATATGGACCTTTCAAAATCTCATACAACACACATAAGGATAAATGGTCAATTAATGAATTTATGACTATGTGTGTTCAAGAGGAAGAGAGACTGGTGATGGAACTGGGAGAGAGTGCAATGCTGGCAACGCGTGGAAAGGGCAAATCTCAAGCCAATCGGAAAGGGAAAGGTAAAGCACCTCCCCAAGCTGATATCAAGAAGGTTTCCAAGTGTTTTTTCTATAAGAAGAAGGGACACATGAAGAAGGAATGCGCCAAATATCAGAAATGACTTGCAGACAAAGGGTTTGCAGAACCTAAGGAAGCCAGTGGGAAGTGAGCAAAGCATCTTATGAGGAAACAAGATGGGCTCGCATGTGGAAGCTATAGGAACATGTTATTTAGCTTTAAGTAGTGGTTTTGTTTTGAAGTTAGAAAAGACCTTTTATGTTCCAAGTTTTTCTAGAAACTTGATCTCAGTTTCAAGGCTTGTACCTTTTGGATATTCCTTAAACTTTTCAGAAAAGAATTTTTCAGTCTATTCTATAAATCTGATTATGTTTGGAATGATATTTTGTCTAATGGTCTTTACTGCATTAATTTACAAAACAATGTCACATATGATTCAATGCATGTTCACACTGGCACTAAAGGATGATGGTTATTAACACTTCTTCATTAATAACACTTCGTCATTAATGATTGACAACACTTCTTCATTAATAACACATCTTCATTGATTCCCCTCTGGTCATGGTGAGCAATTGGTTTGCAAGCTCAAGAAGTCATTATATGGTTTAAAACAAGCATCCCGCCAATGGTATTTGAAATTCCATAATGTAATTTCTTCTTTTGGTTTTGTAGAAAACATTATGGATCAATGTATACACATGAAGGTTAGTGGGAGTAAAATTTGTTTTCTTGTTTTATATGTGGATGACCTTTTTGCTAGCAACCAATGATAAGGGTTTGCTACATGAGGTGAGACAATTCCTATCTAAAAGTTTTGATATGAAGGATATAGGTGAGGCATCTTATGTCATTGGCATTAAGATCCATAGAGAGATTTCGAGGCATCTTGGGTCTGTCACAGGAAACCTATATTAATAAAATTTTAGAGAGATTTCGGATGAAGGATTGTTCACCAAGTGTAGCTCCCATTGGGGATGTTGGGACGATATCAGAGTGATGCAGGTTTAGACCACTGGAGAGCTGCAAAGAAAGTAATGAGGTACCTTCAAGGGACCAAAGACTACATGCTTAGGTATATCCTGTTTGAGGCTAATTTACATGGTGTATGGCTTAAGAATTTCATTTCTGGGCTTAGAATTATGGATTCTATATCTAAGCCATTGAGAATATATTGTGATAATTCAGCTGCTGGGTTTATGGCTAAAAAAAGTGGGAGTCGAAATAAACACATCGACATTAAGTATTTAGCTATAAGGGAACGTGTTAAAGAAAATAAAGTGGTCATTGAGCACGTCAGCACTGAGTTAATGATCATTGATCCTTTGACTAAGGGCATGCCACCGTTTAAATTCAAGGATCATGTATTAAATATGGGACTTGGTTCCATTATGCAGTTTCTCATTGTATGGACAACGTTATTTTAATGAAATTCTTAATTATTGTGATGTTTTTTCTCATATTTATGTGCACCTTAAGTTGATTTGAGAAAATTCATTTAAGAAGGAACAAGAATAAACATAGGGTTTATTCATTAAGAAATTGTTGCCACATAAATTATAATAAGAATAAATACATAGTAATACATGGAAGATAATACTCGTCATTAGAGGACTTATCGCCATGATTCATGTATCTATTACTTAATACAGATTTTCAATGGTTTTTAAGTTGAGACATTAAGTTTGGAAGTATGGACCAAGTGGGAGAATGTTAAGCTCCATTAGTTTATGCAAAATTGTTGCCTAAAATTATGGAATTTAAACTTCTGTCTTTCCTTAACTTATGGAAACCAACTACAGTAGTTTCCCTAAGTTAAGGAAATCAACTGCAGCTAATAAATTTATTGTTAGGAGCTACTGAAGTGGTCCATTACTCCCATCTGGAGTTCTCTGCCTTGATCTGTGGGACATCTGACACATAACTATCAGAAGCTTGATGGAAGCTTAGCTATAAATTCATCTGTTTGGTCCCCAAGCTCATATCTCAATCCCCTTCAGTTTTACACCATCTAGCTGAGGTAGCAGAGCTTGGAAGTGCCTTCAGATCAGCTGCATTCTTTTCTTTTTGCTTGGGCAGCTGGAGCGTGGTTTTTCAGAAGGAAATTGCATCAAGAGTTTCACCAATGGCTGGAGGTAATCCGTATCCCTGGGGATTAAGTTTCAACGATTCTTTTCAGTTCTTTCCGCATGCAGAATCGCTGTTTAAGTTTATTAGTTTTCTAACACGATTTGGATTGAATAATTAAATACAATGAACAATCATTTCTGTAGTTATAAGTGGTATGTTATTGGGGTGCTGAGAGCGTTAATATTTTTAATACGATTTAACAGTGATATCTGTAGCAAATGGTAGTATTTGATTTAACAATGATATTTGTAGCAATTGGTATACGATTTAACAGTGAATGCGCGTTGATGTTGTTAGTATAATTAATACGATTAACCGTAAGCCTGCAGCATTTAGGAAGTCATTGTCAAATGGTTGAGACGCGCTGGCAAAGTTGAATAAATCTTATATTGAGATATTTAAAGGTAATATTTTTTTAATTTTAATCTTAAATAAGCCATCCCCCTAGCCATTTGTGTGAACGTCTTCAAATGCCTTTCTTCTTATCAAATGCCTTGCCCGATGCGGACAAGCGACTTCGTACACGCCGCTGCGCGCCTCCATCTGCTGCCACCTGCCTTATAGGAGAGGAAGGAACGAAGTGAAATGCTGAAAATCCGCAACTGGCGTAAGCGCTCAAAGGTCAAGGGAGCCAGTCAGTCTATAAAGAGGAAATAGCAAGCTAATTTGGGTCTATTAGCTGGAAGTTCCTTATTAATTTTAACCTTATTCATTTTCAGTGGTCTTGTCCAACGGGCTGAAGCCTTGATGGGCCCTCCTTAAGCGGTCTTGTCCGACGGGCTGAAGCCTTGATGGCCCCCTCCTTAAGCCTTCTTGATCTTCAATGCATCCTTTGTATCATTAAATATAGAAAGTCGAAAAGGTGCATCACCGAGGCACAAGTCTGTTCCTATCTCTATTTGAGAGAGGGAGTCCAACAGGACTGAATGACATTCTCGCTAAGACATCTCCAAGTTAGCAGAGAGATCATAGCCAGCTTCAAGAGGACAAACAAGATTTACTAAGGGCACTGCACTATTACCCATGCTATAAAACTTTCTCCTAGTATAACCCTTCTACGCTATATCTATATCTTATATTCCTATTAGATTATTTACATTTGTCCTCTCCCTATGCTCACTCTACTATGCTGTCTCTCTCTTGAAGGTATTCTCCTCAAACATATCCTCTAAAGCATGACCTTTGAGAAGAAGTTATGAAACAACTGCAATATTCACCACTTCCTATTAAGAAACAAATTATAGTTATTCATGCAACTGGCCAATCAATTCACCACTTCCTATTGAGAAGAAAATTATAGTTATTCACACAGCTGGCCAATCAATTTGTTCACTTCTATCCGAGCACCTTCCTCCCTACTCTCGTTCCAGTCAATGAAAAAGCCTTCTTAAACCGTGATTTGATAAATAAAAACCTAGTGTTTCAGGGGTTCGGAGGCATCTTACTCCGCTGGGTTTGATAATTTGCATTTGGCTTTAGGTAAATCGAATCCCGCGTTGCACAGATCCATCATAAAAATCTCCATCTACCCATTCCCCGACTCTTTTTTTAAACTTCAATGAAATACTTACGATTTTATACATCAGGAATTGGTCATCCACTATGCTTGATAAACGATATGGTTGGAAGACCATTATTATTTTATGTTCCCTTATTTCATTGTAATTGCGTACCTTTCCCCGAACATCCCTCTAAAGAACAATCTCTTCCAATATTTTATTTGCACTGCTATTCCTCTGAAGAAAAAGTTCTTCCGATATTTTATTTGCACCGCTATTCCTCTGAAGAGCAATGCAAAAGGCCATTAGACTCGGGTCAATATTTCCCTCTTGGATCCAAAGATATGTTCCTGGATCCTTCATTCCGGACATAACCCTGCAAATCTCCGCTAGATAGAAGAAACGTTCATTCCCTAGAACGTCTGCTACTTTGCATTGGAAAAAGCCACTTCAAAACACCGTTGAACTAGGTTATCCCGAGATAGTTTACCAAGTGTATCCCACAGAAGCAAGGGTGCCTGCACATCGCTCACCACCATCCCTGCCATTTTGAGAGCCTGCTGCTGTCACCACAATCGAAAGAAGTCATTATGTAAAGGCTAGAAGACCCAATAGAAAGCACGAGAAAGACCAAATACTTAGACAGTATCCCACATTAGGTTTCCTGTTTGTCCTCTTGAAGCTGGTTATGATCTCTCTGCTAGCTTGGAGATGTCTTAGCCAGAATGCCATTCAGATGTCCTGTTTGACTCCCTCTTTACTTTACGAATACCATCACCTCCTCCTGAGGTCACCTCACATTAGAGTTGAATTGGTTGTGGGCTCTACCCAAGACCTGACTTCCCCGGAAATAATACAACCAATAGCCAGTATCTATCCTCGGGAGTAATGACTCTCGGTAAGCAAAGATAGTGGGATGGGTGCTCCCCCGAAATAATACAACCAATAGCCAGGCATTTCTTCATTAAGAGAAATATTTCTCTTAGTTGTTTGAGATGGATGGGTTTTAAACCTAGGGTTGTTTTGATTCAAAACAATCTATGGTAAGGCAACGAGACCCCATCCTTGGGTAAGGCAATGGGAAGTGGTCAACCACTTGAAGTGAGCTCGCCTCAGTTTCCCAATAGGGTTCGTATCTTGAGCCAGTCCCGTACTAGGACTGGTTGGTAGCCATGAACCAACAGGTAACTGAAATCAACTTCTCGTATTTACATATACGATAAATACGGAAGTGAGAATGGGTTGGTAGCTAGATAAGAGGACGGTTGCTCCAAACCCCAAATGGTGGGTCGCAATGTGTGCTCATTTTCTTGTTGCCATTTTTGGTCCTTGTTCGTGTGAAAAATGACAACACTCAGTCAAGGTTCCAACAAGTCATGGTGTTCCTGAGTTTTTTGTTGTCTCAGGAATGAAATTGGCTATACTCATATGCCGCTAACTCAATGCTGTGCAATATTGAGCTTGAAGCAATAATGAGCGCTTAAGTCATTAGGGTTCAAACAATAGTATGCCACACCTTTAAAAAGGGCCTCAACACCCCTATGCCTTGCCCTGGAATCACTATAGGGACTCAGTCAAGGTGGAATCGCGCTAGCATCCCAATCATGCTCTCAGCAATGAGTATAGTTCAGTTACATTACTCTTGTTCATGGGGAACTATTAGCACACCCACCAGGGATTTGTACCTGTAGCAAACGGTTGTTTAGTCCATGCATCTTCTCAACCTCTCAGGACTTTTTTCTTGCAGCCTTGTTTTTCTTGCTGCCATTTTTGCTCCTTGTTCGTGTGATAACTTATTTTTGCCCCTAATTTTTTTCTTGGGGCCATTTTTCGCCCATTTTATCCATCAACTATTTGGGCCCCCTCCTTGTTGAAGTTTCGGCGAAGCACTTTCACGCAAGTCACTATCATCAAAGAACTCCCTGCGGTGATAATACACCCTGCTTTCACTCATTCCCTCCTAATTGATAGCTCAGTGATAAGCCCTTTTTAATTATTTAAGATTAAAATTAAATAATTAGAAAATATTATCAAATAAATTTCAAAATAATCATATTGTTGTTTTGGAGTCTACTCTTCGAACTATTTTGTTTGTCACTATTGTGGATTGGCTAAACATATTTCGCTCAGCACAAGTTACACACACAAAAAAAAGAAATTAAAACACAAAGCTACAAAATTTCATTAATATCAAGCTAATTACGCAGTGTGGCCTCAATAGATCTAATTTACTTCGCTAGCCACCTTCACACTATATTCTAATGCCATGGTGAGCCAAATCTCCATTGTAATGGTCCCTCTTTAACATGCCCAGAGGCTACATATATAAGGAGAAAATAATATCATGGATCATATTAGATCCACAATCTTCTCTATATTTTACTAACAACACAGTGCGAAATAGTAATTACATTATAAATTTGTTGGTGGTTACACAATTTGTGAGGAAAATCACAACCCCTCAGCCACGTAGCTATGTCCTCACCTTCCTAATGGTTGAATTATAAATTTTGATTTTTGATTTGGGAGGTCAATTCTCCTACGTCAAGCTTTTGTGTTTTGAATTCTTCATGATCTCCTGATCATGTGTTTCAGTGCCACATTTTATTCATCCTCACATTGGTTTCCTTCTCCACATGTGTCCTTGAACTTTTGATTCAACTCAGCAATGAGTTGCAACCAAGCTTCCACTAACACCTCACCATGCTCTCTCCTATGCTCAATCATTTGGCATCACAAGTTCACCTCATATGGAACCTTCTTAAGCCCCCTCTTCTCCTCTGGTTATTGCATGCTACTCATTTCTCTCAACAATTCTAACTACAACAGCAGTTGTGGAGTTGCAATAAAAACTGCTACAAAACCACACTTGGAATTTGTTCACCTACCGCTTGATGCAGAAACCTAGGGGTAATGATGTATCTTTACTATTACGATTTCTTTCACCTTGTCCTGAGGATGAACCACATTGGTTGTTTCGAAACGTCGACCAAATCCTAATGATGTGATTATTCCGAAAAACATTTATCTAAAGTTATACATAGTTCAATGATATATCCAAACTTGGGTTTTATCACTTTTATCCATTCAATGAACTTTAAAAATATAAATAATGAGACATTGAGTGAGATTTTAGAAAAACCCTACTTGAATTCCATTGCTAACTTCCAATAATTGAAGTTGGCAGGGGACGATAAAAATCATTCCTCCCAACCATCCAAATTCCAACATAAACCCAAGTAACACATATATTTTTTTTCTTATAATTATTACATTCATATTGAATTTTCTATCAATTTTAGACTCTTTATTATACCAAAGGTTGCGTATTCTATATTCCATTTTACCAAATAGCTTGATATAGAAGTTATTATTAGAAGTAGAGATTATCACTGTAAAATTATGATGAAAGGTATTAACATAATTATCAACTTAACTAGAACAATACCAAGTTCTCATTTTTTTAGAGTTCATATTCAATGGGCATTTTTACATTCATTTTGAAAAGTAGTGTTTTTTACACCTTTTTTATAGCAATTTTTCTGACATTTTAAATATTCTTATCTATAAAATATTCATATCTTTTTAAATATTGATTTTTTTTAGCATTTTCCATATATATATATATTATTTTATTTTATATTATTTTATTTTATATTTTGGATTAAAATTACAAATTAATTGACATTATAACATTAATGACAAGCATCCTCAAAAGTAAAAATAAAAACATAAAATCATACTATAAAACCAAAAGTTGTACTTTATTTTTTAATATTTTATTTAAAAATAATTAATTGTAAAAAAAATTAAACTTTTTTTTTAACTATGGAAACACACACATTAAAAAAATTTCAAATTATAAAATAATAAATTCAAAATTATGAGAGAAAATTTAAAAATGTGAAAACAAATTAATTAAATAAAAAATTAAAAAGAAGAAAATAAATTCTAGTTGTCTTTGTTGAGTTTTTTTGGAAGCTTTTCTGGTGGGATTTTCCTGTCTAATTTCTCTAAAATCTAGCAAGAATTTATTGAAATCACAAGCTTGACGGGTAACCCTTGCACAATTGAAGTGCCCTTGAGGATTTTCAAGGTAACAGTCAAACAAACTAGTTTAAATAACACAAATCAAGATTTCACCTCAATTTTTTCCACCAAATTCGAGCACCAGAAAATCCAAAAAATCACACTAAGACAATAACAAAAATATATATATATATATATATATAATTAATTAAAAAAAAATTAAATCAAGATGGACAAAAAAAAAAAAAATCAAAAAATCACAATGCACTAATCATACCTCAAATCTCCTACCGTTAACCCCTACTCGGCTCGAGTGAGTGGCGGGTCTATAAGTAGAGGAGCGGATTACTCTTTTACAGAAAAACCCCATTCTATTGGTGCAACGCCTAGGTAGGGCTGAGGATGGAAGAGGGGAGGTCATAAGTAATACCAGGCATAGTATTGCGTTTTCGTTTTTATTTGTATTATTTATTATCGGTTTTTTAATATATATATATATATATATATATATATATATGTGTTTTTTTAATTATGATTTTAGTTTAAATATATTTGTATTGTTTTAAGTTTTTATTTTAAATGGTTTAAAAATAAATTAATTTAGAAAGAATTTTTTGGCGAAAATCACAAGGAATATTATTTGTCGACGCGTTTCGAACCAACCAGTGTGGTTCATCGTCAGGACAAGTTGAAGAACAGATCCAGCTTAGCATGTTTAAATAGCTAGAGCAGAGACACCAACGGTTACCTGGGCAAGAGGTTGACTCAAGGAGCAAGGTCAAATTTAGTTGAATTAGGTAAAAAATAAATAAATAAATAACCAAATATGATGATGATGATGATGGTTGTTAACGTCCACTGAGACCAAATAATGATCTATCGGACCTAAAAAGACAAATTATTTATTTTGATTTAAGATTTTATTCCGATGCTCAAAAAGCTTGGAGAGAAGCCTCCCGAGCTCACTATAATTTTGGCATTGTAAAAGGCTAGAAAGGTCAGTATTGTAACAAAGGTTGTGAAATTGAGATCTAATGTGGTTGTATGCAGGGCACTCTAAGAGGAAGTGGTTTTCATCCTCGATGCTCTTATTCTCACAAATATGGCAGATCCTTTCCATCCATGGCGTTTTAGGAACTACCCAGCGGCCAGTCTCACTATGGAGCTCATGAGAATTCGTTCTAATCTTTGCTATATTAATTTTCTTTTTTGAGCTAGTTAGAATAGAGAGATACTTTTGATCTTCAAGGGTGGGGTTGATGACCTTCTTATAATAACTTAATTTTCTTTTAGACGCTAAATCTTTCTCACACCACAATTTTTCTTTGAACTTAGAAGTAACAATATCTTTAATGTTATTTATGTTTTGCAAAGCATCATTCTCATTGATCTCCCAATAGTTTAACTAGGCCCTTGTGTCCTTATGCCATCCTCGGTTAAGCCTTAGGTGATTTTGGCTGGAAGTTAAAGCTAGCTTAGGAAGTCTATGATTGTCTATGTTATTGAGCTTGTGCTTGTACATCAGAAACCTGAGCATAGCTAGGCTCTCAATAGAAGAAAGACCTGCTTCTATAAGGAGAATTGGATAGGGTGTATTACTTTTAATTTTCACGTTATAAGTTATAAAACGCTTCTGGATTTGCTCAATCTTCCTCCATGATTCTCTGGAGATGCTGCAGCCCCAAACTTCACACCCATATAAGATAACAGGAGTGACTAAGGTTTCAAAGAGGAACTTCTTTTTATCCCACATTACGAGGTTTGCTGTTTTACAATTATTTTCAAGACCAAAATAAGCTTTCCATCCCCCATTGATCATTTTCTCAATGCTATGGTTCCAGTTGAGCTTGTGATTGATATCAATTCCTAGGTACTTGTAAGAATACACTTCCTCCAAGTTATTATTGTCATACGTAAAATTAGCGCAAGTGTCCTTTTTAGATTTGATAATCATAACTTTTGTTTTGTCTGTGTTAACAGTCATACCCATGGTAGAGCAGAAATCCTTAAGAAGCTTGAGTTGCTTATCAAGATCAGAAGGGCACCTTGCCAGAAGAACAATATCGTCAGCATAGAGAAGAAGGATAATGACTATCCCAGCTAAGATTGTGCCACCACATCCTGCTTCTTCTAAATAACCTTCGAGCTTATCGATGTAAATGCCAAATAGAGTAGGGGAGAGGGGGAAACCTTGTTTAACTCCGATGTTACACTTAATATCTTTTGACCACCCCTCATTGTTCTTTAGCTTGGCAATTACATTCTCGTATAGCCTTATAGCAGCAGCTCTTAACTCAAGAGGAACCTTTAGCTCTTCTAACCTATTCCAAAGGTTGTATCTAGGAACCGTATCGAAAGCCTTTCTAAAGTCTACAAAGCAGCAGAATAAATTGGATTTAACATTACGACATTCCTCGGCAATGATCCTTAGCGTAACAAGGTGGTCTGTTGTTGAGTGATGCCTTCTGAAACCTGCTTGGCCTTTAGCCCGCTTATCTTCACTTTCAAGCCATATGCTTAACTTTTTTTCCAGAATACTACCATATAATTTGGCTAAGAGAGGGCTGATCATAATTGTTCGATAATTAGAGGGGTTATTTGTATCTCCACTTTTAAAAATAGGTATAATGAGGCTCTCAGTCCAAGGTTTAGGGAACCCTTGCTTAACAGCTTCATTGAAAAGCTTGTGGATGTGGGGGATGAGGACAGGGCCTCCAATTTTTAAGATTTCTGCCTGGTAACCTTCAATGTCCTTAGCTTTCCCATTCGCAAGGCGATTAACCCCAAACTTAATGTCTTCTAAAGAGAAGACTTCTTTCGGTGTGAGCAGGGTTTCCAAATTATCCGTGACATTAGGAGATTCATAAAGCTTTTTAAGATAAGAATTCCAATCGTGAAGAGCAATTTTATTATTATCCTTAGTCTTCCTAGTCAGAATCTGCCTCCAAAATTTTTTAGGAGCTACCTTAGAGAGGTGTAAGAGATTCTCCTGTCTTTGACGAATGTACTGTCTCTTTTTTCTTTTAATTAGGGCTTTGTATATTCTTATCTTGTCCATTTTAAGAGAATCATCAACAGATTCCTTAATTGCTCTCCTCGCATTCTTACAATCTTTGTCATACCAAGGATTGGTTTTGTTATTTCTTTTATTATTTGAGACTTCAATTGAGAACTTTTTAATAGAATATGAGAGGGTTGTAGTAAAATTATGATATAAGTCTTCTATGTTATCTATACTAGATAAAGGAGGCAAGTTAGTTTTTAATTCATTTAGAAAGAGGTCCTTTTTATTTTTATCAAATATTAAGTTCTTTTGGTTGTAAGTATTATTTTCTATGGGAACTCTATGCATGACAAAATTGAGGGATATAAGTAAAGGCCTATGATCGGAGTCAGGCTCGTGGTCGTTTAAGATGTCAAAGTTTATCATTTCGTTGTATAAAGGAAGATCGGAAATAACGTAGTCTTCTACGCTGCTACCAAGTCCATGAATGCAGGTCATCTTGCTGGAATTGGGCCACTTTTTTAGACCGTTGCAAATTATGAGATCCTGAGCACTACAGAGCTTGACAAGCTCTGACCCAAACAAATTTTCCCCAAGGTCTTCAGAGCTCCTTTTGTACCTACTAGCCAGGGTAGGGTCTTCGTCTAACCAAAGAGGATTAGGATTGGAACGATTGCTTAAAACGATAGCTTGGTTACTTGAAGTTTGGGCATTGAAGTCACCTATTAAAAGGATATTACCATCATTCCTTAGGCTAGAAATATCGTTCTCTAAACTATTGTAAGTGTTAGTTTTATCTAGATTCTTCTTCTTATAGAAGTTAGAATTAATGGGGGGGAAATAACATATTGCTATGTAGGACTTTTTATTATTAATGTCTCTGATCTCTATCCAACTAAATTGGTTGTAAGGGTCGTTTTTATAAAGCCTAACATAGGGGGAGAATATATAATGAAAATATATAAAATATAAATTTAGTTACATTAGGTGTAAGAAAAATAATAATAAATTATTTATTTAATATATAAATAAGGAAAATAATAAACTACTTATTTCTTAATTAAATTAATAAATAAAAATAAAATAAAAATATATAAAATTTTTATATAAAAATATAAAATTTAGTTATATTAGGTGTAAGAAAAATAATAAATTTATTAAATATATAAATGAGGAATAACAATAAACAACCTATTTATTAATTAGATAAATGAAAAAACATATAAATTAAAAAATATAATAATAAAAGTAAATAAAAATATATAAAAAAATATAAATTTAGTTATATTAGGTGTAAGAAAAATAATAATAAATTATTTATTAATATAAAAATGAAGAATAATAATAAACTACTTATTTATTAAATAAATAAATAAATGAAAAAATTAATAAATATAATAGCAAAAATTATTTAATTTATAGAAATGAAAGGTATCATTAGTAAGGTAAATACATTCATATTTAGTTATATTAGGTATAAGATAAATAACCAATTGAAGAATAATAAAACTAATAAATCATTAAATTTATTAAATAAATAAAAATATAAACGAAGAATTAAAATAATAATAAATTATTTATTTATTTATTAAAAAGGAATAAATATATAAATAAATGAAAAATGAAAAATTAACAAATATAATAGTAAATAAATTATTTATTTAATTTTTATAAATGAAAAAATAGAAATGGTATCATTAGTAAGGTAAAAATTAAAGGGAGGAAGTTACGCACCGGGTTAATTAGTTAGTATCAAATAATCCAATAAATAAAAATAGGAAGAGGAAATAAGGATTAGAAAATAAAATAAATTAATTATAGTTAGTTAAAGGTTAATACAACTAATACTAATAATACTAATAATAAAAATAAATAAATATTAATAATAAAGCAGTTAAAAATAAATAAATAAATAATAATAATAATAATAATAATAATAAATAAATAAAAATATAATAATATTAATATTAATATAATAATTAATGAATAAATAGAAAATAATAATAATAATAATAATAATTAGTAAAATAATAATAATAATACTAATAAAATAAAACTAAATAATAAATAATAAAAGAAAAAACTAAATCCTAAGGAGGAGGGAGGAAGCCAACTAGGAAGAGAGAGCAGGGACCCAACATCTACTAACTTTCCAGCCATCGTCTCTATTAAGATTGCTAGGCCTCTTTTCAATCTCAAGAGCTTCCCTAAACTTAGGATGATGGAAATGCGAAACCCTAGCAATAACACTAGCCTCCTCAATACAAACATGATGACTGGTTTTTTCAGCATGTTCGGCTAAAGCAGAAGACTTAGCTCTCCTATGCTTAAGGTCCGCCGCGTGCTCGCTAATCCTTTGATTGATGGAGCGACCGGTCTCCCCAATATAGGGGGTCCCACAGGAACAAGGGATCAAATAAACACCTTTCATATCCTTAGGGTCGATCGGATCCTTTACAGATCTTAGGGACCCACGAAGAATTCTTTCTAAATTGATATGGATCACAGAAGCTTGAACTCTATTAATAAATTAATTTATTTTTTAATTTTTAAAGAGAAAAGAATTTTTTTTTAATGTCTATTTTGATTTTTATTAAAAATTTAAAATATTGATTTTTTATATAAAATATTTTAAAATTATATATGTTTGTTTATGATCTTGTTTATATTAGTGATGAGTTTTTAGAGCATAGTTTAAAAATTGTCATATTATTGATTTTGTGATAGTTGTTTTTTATTTTTTAGTTGTAATGGTACAACAAGATTTATGTAAATATTTTAAATAAGTTATCATTAACATAAAAATGAATAAATAAATATCTTTTGGTTGGACTACTATAAATTAACATAAAAATAAATAAATAAATTTTCTTGGTAGGGTATTTTTTATTTTTTAGATGTTAATTTTTTAGTTTTTTTAGTAATAATGATATTGGTCATTTTTTTAACCTAAAAATATGGATTTTTAGGGTTAGAGTTTTTCTTTTGATAGAAACTAAATTTAATTCATTATTTAATTTTCTTTTAAAATAATGTGTTTTGATTATTAAAATTCTCTTATATAGTGCTTTTGTGCATTACAAAGTTTAGAGTTAGCATTAAAGGTCTATCAACTAAGTATTGTAAATGAAGATATTAGATATTATAGAAAGCCAAATTCTATTATCAAATCCATGAAATAAGAATTCAATTAGATTTTAGCCACTTATTACACCATTGCAAATGATTTGATTTGATCTTGAGAATTACAAAATTTGATTCTCTTAAACCTAAAAATTAACTAAATTCTAATTTGATTTTAACTTATTAATACTATTAAACAATGTAATTATATAAAGCTTAATCACTAATTATAAAGTAAAAGGACTAAATCTTTTAAAATATAAATTTTATTTTAAATTTTAGAGTGAACTAAAAAATCTTATTAAATATATGATTAAGATAGAATTATATTAATTTAAACGTCTGGAAGAAAAAAACAAAAAACAAAAAACTAACTAAGAGCCAACGAAAAAAAAAGAAAAGAAAAAGGCGATCAACAAGAGGAAGGCCCCACTCCGCACCACATTTTTCTTTCATCGTGTTGCTGGTCACTTGCGTGATTATCAACTCATAGTATACCGTTCTTCTATAGCAAAACGGTCCCACAAGTAGAGAATTCGGTGAATTTGCATGGAGAATTCATGGGCAGTTATTCATATCATAATTCATCGCCATCAATTCAACGGAGAGATGGCATTTCCATATGATTTTGGAATCTGGAGGGACCCGCGCCCCACCTGTGGTCTTTACATGTCTTTACTTCCACGTTCTCCTCCACTTGAAAATTGGTTGGAATGTTTTAAGTTTGTCTTACGTTCGTGAACCTAATTATTAGGGTTCCATGGTTCCAAAGAATCGCAATATAATCACATCTCTCTTTCATGGATGACCTGTTGCCAAGGTGATCACTATACTCGACTTATCGCATCTCCATATTCTAGAAAATGATGTTGAGTGGATTTTGGCGTTTTTATAATTTGGAGAAAATTCGATATCAAGAATAGTATACAAACTGTAGCATTATTCGAAGTACTGCAGAGAAGTCTCTACGTGTGAAAATGGTAAGGGACGATTTCAACGTGAAGTTGAGGTCCCTGTCTATTGAATATTCGTCAGTATTATTTCCGTAAGTTTCAAGAGATGGATTTTACTTATATTAGGTGTATTGTTGTTGGGCGATTTCTTCGGCATACGTGGACTAATAGCGTGGAATTCTCAAATAATGAGTTTTAATTAACATTATAAAAAAAACTAGAATATATAAAAATAAATGAGAATATTGTATTAGCTTAAATATACGTCAAGATCAAAAAAAATAGATTTACATTAAAATTGTCTTCTAGTTAGATTTTTAAAATTTTACATATTTTGTTTCAATGGAGCAGCTTAATTGGTGATAAAAATAATATAAAATCTGTGAAAAATGAGAGGTCAAAGGTTCAAATCCCTCATTTGTGATGAGTTTCAAGAGAGGATGACATGTCATAGATCCCTAGAGCCTCGAGAGGTTTACTCGTAGTTACATAAAAGTTACATGTTTTTATTTGCAATGAAATTAATTTCGTAGTTACGTAAAAGTTACATGTTTTTATTTGCAATGAAATTAATTTAAAAAAGTGTTGTCTGAACCTAAAGAACATTATCACTTTGGAGAGACATTTAGGTCCAAAGGTGGAAGAGAGAAATCCATTTGATATGTTGAAGAGTCAAATGAGGGAGGAACTTGCTAATGTGATAATTTGATTTGTTCAATCTAAAACATTAGTGTTGATATTTCATCTCTTAGTTCTTGAATTTGTTACCTTTAAGAAATGAAGATTTCATAGTGGTAGTCCAAGTGGAAGCCACATGAACCTGTTGGAGCTAAAGTTAATTAAGCTCTTGTTGGAAATCTTCTATTATTTTCATTCAACTAGAGATGTTATCCCAATTTCCCACTATAGAGTGCTAGGCCATTTATATACATGCTAGAATGTCTGTTATCTCGAAATGGTTGAGAGAATAACCAAGAGTGAACTTGCATGGATAGACACTCGATACAAGGGGTTTTCCTTTTGCTCCTGGCAAGAAAGACACAAAGATAAAAAAACACAGAGAAAGAAATCAAGTGAATTTTAATGTTTCCCATATGTGCAGAGGGTGACAATTTATATACCTATTTCCATAAGTTGGGACTGTCATGTGTCTATCACACATGATGGGAAAGGAAACTTCATTGTGTAGAATATCCTTTCAAACTTCCAATTTGTGTGTAGTGATCAAAATGAGAAGCGAGATGCATGAGTGTGACACAAGATGAAAGTGCAAGGGATAAGTACATGGTTTGGCATTAAAACTTCAATAATTCGAAGTCCTAAATCATCTATCTAGGCTGCCACATACCAAACAAGAGGTTTGTTTTGGGTCATGCTCATGAATAGGGAGGAAGGAATCCTAACTATTGAGAAGAAAAGATACAATTGGATGGAGTATAGTTTGGTTTGCTATAAAGTTTACCCTTTTAGGTTTTGGCTACACACATAGAAGAATTGTAAATTCTGAATTTAGATCAAGGCTAATTTGATCCTTATGAAGATGGATTTGAGTCTGTCATCCACTAAAAATAAATGCGAATAGATATTTTTTATTATAAGAGAAAAGTCCCCTATAATTAAGTTAATTAAAATTAATATAACATCATGCTTATTTTCTTGATAAACAAGATAGTATATCTACTATAACAATTCTTGAATTCCTTCCGGACATAGAAACACCCTGCAGTTGCCTACCATAACAAGTTTCACAATATTATTATTGAAAACTTGTTTATAAATGGGTACATTATAAATTGACAAGAGTAAGTGCCTATGAATTTTTATATTTAATCCGGAATTAAGAAAGAAGGAAGTAGTGTGCCACCTCTTTGAATAATTAGGTATTATGCAAAAGTAAGGTTTTAAAAACTTTGTACACGTGTTAATTGTAGTGGCTACAAGTGAAAGGATTCTTGGTTGGTTTAAAATGTTCACAAAAGGGTGGTACTTGAAAAAGTTGTAATGGGTTGTTAGAAAGCACTTGCACTCTTAAAAAAAAATTGGTGAATGTGGTTATTCTTTTTTATGAATTCAATGTCAACATATATGCTTTTAAATCCATGGGTTTAGTATGTATATTTCTGTAAAAGTTAGTATTCAAGTTTTTATGTGGAGATGTAGAGATAGGTTTATTCAAAATTATTTATTTATTCAATTGCATAACTTTTTCAAATTATAAAAATAAATAAATCTATTTTTTTTTCTTCAATTATAGTACATATAACTTTGATTTTCATTGAGCTTAGAGCTCAATATAACTGTATCCCTATCGCCTAGTCAAGAAATACTTTACTCTCAACCAAAGGACTAGATACAAACATTAAAATTCACAATGGGCTTAGTAATTGGGAAATTTGATATGCTATTTTGGAAACACCAAAGAGTCCTCACACCTTTCATTAACTCGATCATTCAAGAGAATTGGGATAAGATGTTTGCATGTTATGTGAGCAATATGCAAATTTTAAAACAAGATATGACGATCTTTTTTATTGACCTTATAACTTGTTTACACCCTATTGTAATAAAAAAATCATATTTGCATGGATTGATGCACATGAGAACCTTTTATAGACCATTTCATGGGTAAGTGGTTTATGTTTTTTGATAAACATCCAGGCTATAGGCCATTCTTGTTTTAGGCTACCATGTCAATTACCTTACCTTGACATTGAATTCCAGAGAGTGGGTTGTGAGTCCGTACAAAATGGAAAAATCTCAAGCATGACCCGTTAGAAGGCTTTAACCTCATAGGAAAAGGTTTAATCCTCATGCTTAATATCCTACTATTTTAGATTACATTCATTAGGCCAAAACATTGACTTCTAATGAATAGATTAACCATTTTATTCTTAATTCATGTGATCCTCATTTATGTTCTAATTGTTAAAGGCCACTTAGTATGAAATCATCTCTTTATGTTTCATTGATTACACATACAAATACAAATGGATATTTCTTATACCTTTATATAAGTTATGGAGGACTATTATTTATATAGTTTATATATCATTTTTCTCTATATAGAATTATTTCATGAATACAGTTGTTATGTTTCTATATCATCTTCAAACAAAAATACAAAAAAATATATTAAAAAATGATGATGATGATTATTAACATCCATAACTACTATACCTCATCTATAGAACATTTGGAGAGGTGCAAATTTTCTTAATTGAAAAAATACTTTTACTCTTAAAACAAATGAAAATAATTTATTTTATTTTTGTTTATTACCTAAACTAGGAAGTCATTTATCTTATTTTTGTTTATTGTGCATTCTACAAAGATATGTAATTTTTTCTTTTGTGTTCAATAAGAAAATGTCTAAATAAAAACATCATATCAATGTGTGTGAGCAGACATGTTTGGTATAATTATGTTGGCTATAATAAAAATAATTATAAAACATTAATAATCTTACTCTTAGTGTGCTTGCTTTATTAGTCATTGTGCATAAAGGAGACATGGTAAAATATTTTAGTATTACTCTCAGCCATAGATAAAACATTTTGAATAGATGTAAAATAACATAATTTTATATTATCCCAACCATATCAATTGAACGGATGGTAAATGCATATACAAATAAAAACACTTACCTCATGATATATCTCATATTTACAAGAATAATCATCCATTTTAATATATATATATATATATATATATATATATACAGAGAGAGAGACTATCTAATAAGAATAATAACACGAAGATGTTTAACATTAAAATTTTAATATAAAATTAATATGGTATTTGAAAAATATTAATAATAATAAAAAATTAAATGTGGCTCATAAATAAAATGTTTCAATTTGTAAAATTAAGCTATATTGATGGTGTTTAAAAATATATTAACAAAATCCTAAATGGGTTGGATCCAATGGTAGAAAATGAGAAGTTTTTCACCATTTCACAAAGTTCAATTCCCACGAGAGCTTAAATAATGTGTGATTTCAATAGGGAGATTATATTAAATATTCTCGTCAACAAAAAATCAAAATTTTAATATGGAATATGTCATCTTACAAAATCAAGGCATTGAATCCATTTAGGCATTCAAAAATATCAAATATTTTGAAGAGAAAACATTTTTTAAGTTTTGGATTTTCTAAAATTTTATGAGCCCCCTTTTTCTATGTCAACTATGTATATAAACTATGTACATATAATATAAAGCAATTAAAACAAATTAAATAGTTAGACAATTTTGTTTTATCAAATTTGTCCAAAATCTAGTAATGATGTGTTGTAATTGCAATATTAATCTATGTATCCTAGAAAATCCAACTCTTATGCATTCAGAAATACAATTAAACAATGAAAAGATACGCACACAAACAAAAATAATTGAGATCAAATCTGTTGAAGTACACACCATTTTCAAGTTTTGCACTCTAATAGAGATTTGCACCTCAAAAAAGTTTATTACTCTCCTATTATATAAAGGAATTAAAAGATAGTAATTGTTATAGTTAAAACATTTCAAGTATTCTCATTATTTTACAATTTGGCTCATTATTTTACAATTTGGTCATTTTTTGGGTATAATTTTTAATCAATTTTGTATGAATCTAGTAAAGATGTGTTGGAATTGCAAGACTAAACCATGTAGCCTAAAAAATTCAAGTGCCCTAAGAAATTTTCAAGGTATTGAATTCATTTATACAATTAAACAATCCAAATGGATTAAATTTCGTAAAGTGCAAACCTTTTTAAAGTCTTATATTTATCAAAAATTTGTACCTCAAAATTTTTTCACTCTTCTTACTTTCTAAATCCATAATTAAAATGATTTATATTACAATTTAATGCAATTTAAAATTTACTCTAAAATTTATCAAAAGTATATAAAAAAAACGTTATGTAAAAAATAGTTGATAAATTAAATAAAATATTTACAATTTAATTTTATATTATCTTCATTAAAATTCTTAATCACATTTACCAATATTTATAAATTTATTTTTTTATATAATCTTAAAATTTATATAAATAAATAATAATTTTTTATATATGTAAATATATAATAATTTTGTATTATTTAAAATTATTTTTATATTTTTATTTAAAATATAATTTAAATATATAATAGATTTAATACTTTAAATTTCTTTGAACATTTAAATTTTACAAATTACACCATTCAAATTTGTAATTTTAAATTAATTTTACTAAATTTCACCCCATAACAACAACTCTACACGCTGCACATGAAAATAATCTAAGCCACAAAGAACTTTTACGTTAAGTTGCACTCTCTCTGACATTGGCTGCAATTCAGAGGGTGTAACTCCCAATTTAAGTCATAGTTTATTTTTTATTTGGTATGTTTTAGAAGGTTTCTTGGGTTTATTTTTTAGCCTGATTTTCCAAAATTTATTAGAATCATAATCATAAATTTAAGTTATTAACTTTTCACAATCCCAATACTCCAAAATGTTTTAAAAAGATAAAAACATATATATAATCCAAATCTATCTATATATATATATAACTCCATCAGACCAAATACTCCAAATAGAAACTCCAAATACAGTGGAACATGACGAAATATATTTAAAAGTCGACGCTAACGTGATCTTCATTACTTGGCTTCTTTTTGGCCATTTTTGTGTGAATGTAAGAAGACGATCGAAGATAGTTGAGGAGGAATTCATTAAGGAAGATCCGTTGCATGAATCAGAATGGAGAGCGGTGCTTGAAAATACAGATGCCTGCCCATCGAGGTTTGAATTCCATTTCAGATTCTATTCTTTTCCTTCTGTTAGACCAGAGGATACATAACACACAGTGGATTTATACTCAGAGACTTGACGGCAATAGCAGAGAATAATTCACAGAGACAAAGAAATGGAGAAAGAACAAAATTACTCAATCAGAAACAACGGAATAGATAAAACAATCGCTGGAGGACAGAAATCATTTTGCATTACATAACAGGCTTGGGCCTTGGCTTGCTTTCCTTGGCCAGAGAAATTACAAATTTATAGAGGCAGAAGCAGGATCTAGAATCCTGTGTGTGATTCGGATGGAGATCTGGAATGATCTAGAAACCACTGGCAGTATAGGAGGATCTAGAATCTTGCATGTGATTCTAGAAACTAATGCCGGTATAGAGAAGATCTATAATCCTGGAGATCTAGAAAGATATGATCTAGAATCCTCCGTGAATTTGGCTTCACACTTAACATTCTCCCGCTTGAAGCCAAATAAGAGTTATCAAGTCACACCGAGTCCTACCATGACTTTACATGACTCATGTTTATTTCGTGGTAGAATCTTAGTGAGCATATCAACAGGGTTCCTATCCGTATGGATCTTTTCCAAGGATAACTGTTCTTCCTCCAACACATGCCGGATACAATGGTACCCTAAGTCAATGTGCTTGGTTTTTGAATGAAATGCTGGGTTTTTCGCCAAGTGAATGGCACTCTAACTATCACAATATAACACATACTTGTCCTACTTTATTCCTATCCCTCCTAGGAATCGCTACATCCACAACATCTGTTTACAAGCTTCTGTTGCAACTATGTAGTCTGCTTCTGTTGTAGAGAGGGCTACTATTCTTTGTAGCCTTGACACCCAAGATACTGTTGCACCTACAAATGTATACAAATAACCTGTAGTGGACTTTTTCGTATCCATATCTCCAGCCATATCCGCATCTGTAAATCCTTCAAGCACAGGCTCATCATGACAAAAACATAAACAATAATGACTAGTACCCTTGAGATACCTTAAAATCCATTTTACTTCTTGCCAATGTTGTTTTCCTGGATTGGTAAGGAACCTGCTCACTACTCCCACTGAATATGCAATGTCTGGTCATGTGCATACCATGGCATACATCAAACTACCAACTGCTAAAGCATAAGGAATTCTTCTCATCTCTTTTTTCTCTTTGTCATTACTAAGACATAATTCAGTACTCAACTTGAAGTGGGCTGCAAGTGGTGTACCAACTGGCTTGGCATCCTTCATATTAAACCTGTCAAGCACCTTCTTGATATATTTTTCTTGTGACAGCCACAACCTTTTGTTTTTCCTATCACACATAATCCGCATGCCCAATATCTGTTGTGTTGGTCCCAAATCCTTTATTGCAAATTTGCTACCCAAATATTTCTTCAACCTATTGATATTATTCTTATCATGCCCAACAATCAACATGTCATCCACATATAACAATAATATGATATACTTTCCTTGATCATACCTCTTGATATAGATACAATGGTCAGCTTCCAACCTCTGAAAACCATGTTCCAACATGAATGAATCAAATTTCTTGTACCATTGTCGAGGTGCCTATTTCAACCCATAAAGACTCTTCTTCAACCTACAAGAAAGGCCTTCTTTGCCTTTTTCTATGAATCCTTCTGGCTACTCCATATAAATTTCTTCCTCTAATTCACCATGAAGAAAAGCAATTTTTACATCTAACTGTTCACATTCTATGTCTAAAGCAGCAACTAGACCAAGAATGACTCTAATGGATGACATTTTAACAACAGGTGAAAAAAATTCAGTGAATTCAATAACTTCTTTTTGGGCAAAACCTTTCACCACCAGTCTTGCTTTATACCTCTCCTTCTTTTCGTCACCTTCATGCTTAATCCTGTACACCCATTTGTTTTGTAGAGTCTTTCTACCTTTTGGGAGGTTTACCAACTCCCAAGTTTTATTCTCCTGCAAAGAGTACATTTCTTCTTCCATTGCTTTCTTCCATTCTTTACTGTGCTCGACTTTACAAGCTTCTTGAAAATAATTAGGTTCACCTTCTTCAGTCAACAAAATATAGTTTGAAGGAGGATACCTTTGTGAAGGCTTATGAGGCCTATAATATCTACGAACCAACTGTGGTGGTGCATTATCATGTTGAATCTCCTATAAAGGTCCCTGCAAGATTCCTTCTTCTTGTTGTTCATTATTTTCCACTTGTTGTTCTTCGTGCTCCTGAATTTGTTGTTCATTTTCTTATATTGGTGGTATGTTTTCCTGCTGCTCTTCAAACCTATCAATAATAACTTTCTTAACCTCCAACTCACCTATAGTCCTCTTGAACATTTCTGACTCATTAGATATAACATCCCTGCTTCTAATAATTTTATGTTTGACCAGATCCCATAGACGATAACCAAAGTCTTCATCCACATATCCTAAAAAAATGCATTTCATAGATTTATCATCTAGCTTAGTTCTATTTTCTTTTGGAATATGTACGAATGCTTCACATCCAAATATTTTCAAGTGAGAATAATTCAAATTCTTACCAGTCCAAACTTCTTCAGGGATACTGCAATCCAAGGCTATAGTTGGAGATCTATTTATGAGGTAGCAAGCGGTCCTGGCTGCTTTAGCCCAAAAATTCTTCTCCAAACCGGAATTGGACAACATACGTCGCACCTTTTCCATAATGGTGCGATTCATCCTTTCTGCGATACCATTCTGTTGAGGAGTACTAGGCACAGTCTTCTCAAGATTTATGCCAAACCTATTACAATATTCCTTAAATGCATTTGAGCAATATTCTCCACCATTGTCTGTTCTTAAACACTTTAGCAATTTGTTAGTCTCTCTTTCAACAACAACATGGAATTTTTGAAATATTCCAAACACTTCACTTTTATTTGTCATAGGATATGCCCAAACCTTCTTGGATGCATCATCTATAAATGTTGCAAAATATGATGCTCCTCCTAATGATTTGATGTTAACAGACCCAAACACATCCGAGTGTGCTAATTCTAACACATTTTTCTTTCTGTCATGGCCACCTCTAAGGAATGAAACCCTTCTTTGTCTACCATGTATACAATGCTCACAAAGATCAAGAATATAGGATATCAAACCTGGCAATAAATTTTTACCAATAAGGATTTTTAAGCCCTTCTCGCTCATGTGACCCAAATGCTTATGCCACAGATCTGCTGAATTTCCTTCTTTTGTGACAGTAGCCAAATCTGATTTTCCTATCAGTGTCTTCAATAAGTATAATGTTCCTGTCTTGGGTCCTTTGGCCACGACCAATGCACCTTTGCTAATTTTTTAGCCTCCTTTTCCAAAGCTTGTCGAATAGCCTTCATCATCCAATCATCCCACAGAGATTAAACTCATGCGCATTTCTAGTACATGCCTGACCTGTTTCAACAATATATCTTGTCCATCTTTCATCTTGATCTGGACATCTCCCACTCCAACAATGCTACAAAAATGATTATTCCCCAAATACACTCTACCATAATAACCAAGATTATATGAAACAAAACTATCTTTGCATGGGGTTACATGGTGAGATGCCCCAGAGTCAAGGATCCAATCAAAGCCACTACTAGATGTATATACACATGCATCCTCTACTGAAACTGTAAACAACACATCACCATCTGTGGCTACAATAGTAGTCTCAACTTCATTTGTGCTGGATGACTTGTGATTTGTACTAGACGGTCTCTGATCCTTTTGTCCTTTCTTCCAGAATCGACATTCTTTCTTCATGTGCCCAGGTTTGCCACAATGAAAGCAGATGATTCTTCCTCTCCTTGATTTTGATCGGCCTCTCAATCTTGATCACCCTTGCCAACCTCGATCCATTCTCCTACCACGATCAGCTAGAGCTAGAGCCTCTCCTCCCTGGTTTTCCGCAATTGACGTGCGTCGCAGCTCCTCATTCATTAAACTGTTGCTGACATCATCAAACTTCAGGGTCCACGTAGTTGTTGAAGTGCTCATAGCTACAATTAAATTTTCCCAGCTGTCTGGCATAGAACACATTAGCAAAATAGCTCTAATTTCATCATCTAAAATGATTTTAACAGAGGCAAGCTGATTAGTAATAATATTAAATGCATTCAAGTGCTCAACAACTAAATCACCCTCCTTCATTTTGAGATTATAAAGCTTCTTCATCAAGAACACTTTGTTTGATGATGTGTTCCTCTCATATAGATCATGGAGCTTCTTCCATAATCCTTCAGTTGTCTTTTCTCCAAACACATTGAAATAAACATTCTTTGCTAAATATTGGCGGATTTTTGCAATCGCCTTTCTATCTAACTTATTCCACTCTTCATTTGTCATCGATGAGGGTTTCTTTGTTGTGCCCTCAATCAGCAAATATTGATCCTTTAAAATCAGTACATCCTCCATCTGTGATTTCCATAGGGCAAAATTAGCCCCGCTCAACTTCTCCATATCTGTAACTTTTGTTTCCATTTCCAATCAAATTCACGCTCCAAAACATAAAAAACTCCACTTAAAAAATAAAACTTTAATTATTACTCTTTAAAATTTAGTAATAATGACCTTCCTCCTTTTAAAATACCCTTTTCAAAATTCCTTGCTCCTTTTTAAAATATACTTTTCAAAATTCCAACATATAATTATATATTTTCATAATAAATAAAAACATATAAAATGTTTTAACCTTTTCACATTTCACACATACATATGTTGGCTTGAGAAAAAACTTGACGTATACGTGCAAGCTTGCTGTAAAAAAAACTTACGAACACCACGTTTCAACTCCAATCTCCACGGATCTCCACTTTTCAAACTCCAGCAACATGTTTCAACATAGATCCACAACCTTGCTATTCTTTCAGCAACTGTCTTTTAGTTCCAGCGTTCCTCAGCTATTTCCTGGAAAAATCCTTCAATAGCTCTAGGGGTAACAACCAACATTTTAACAAATGCTGCCAAAGCAAGGAAATGGCACTAAGCGGCTTGCACAGTGGATATTCGAACCTAGCTCTGATACCAGTTGTTAGACTAGAGCATACATAACACACAATGGATTTATACTCAGAGACTTAGATGGCAATAGCAGAGAATAATTCACAGAGACAAACAAATGGAGAAACAACAAGATTACTCAATCAGAAACAATGGAATAGATAAAACAATCACTGGAGAACAGAAATCACTTTGCATTACATAACAGGCTTGGGCCTTGGCTTGCTTTCCATGGCTAGAGAAATTACAAATTTATCGAGGTAGAAGAAGGATATAGAATCCTGTGTGTGATTCGGATGGAGATCTGGAATGATCTAGAAACCACTGGCAATATAGGAGGATCTAGAATCTTGCATGTGATTGTAGAAACTAATGGCGATGTAGAAAGATCTAGAATCCTGGAGATCTAGAATCCTCCGTGAATTTGGCTTCACACTTAACACCTTCCTTCGACCACAAGTATTGGGGTCTTTCCAAACCAAGCTTAACACAAAACAATAGACTCAATCTCCACATTTGTGTGGAGGCGAAGAGGCGATTCAAACGTAGGATTAAATTTTGGTTTCTTGCAAGTTGAGGTTTGTTGGGACAATCAAGTGGTAGTGGTGTGAAGGATAGATAGGAGCAATGCGCTAAAAGTCGGGCGATGGAAACTTGTAAAGCATTCAGTGGCCCAAAATTCTTGTACCAGTTGCATTAATGTCTTTAATGTCTCGTGGGTAATAATATTGTTATATAATTTGTGAAATGCCTCAATTTTCAGAATGTCGTACAAGTTACATTATATCGGAAACTATTGATTGCATTACTCACTTCCTGATTACAAAGTTGACAGATCGATAGTCTCTTCCTTTGAGCGAATATTAATCAGAGATGGGAATGGCACTGATTTTTGTTGGTTGATATCACTCTTTTTTAAGAGATTATTGTTCAATCGAATCTATCTTTATCTTTACTTTTGATGTGTTAACTTTAATTTTATTTAGCTTTTGTTTGTGGTCCAATCAACTATTCTGTGGAAGATTACTGCTCATTCGAATTTATTTGCACTTCGATGGTCTAATGGCCATTTTTTTCATAAGGGATTTGAAATACTGATATAATTTCACGATACAAAGGTACTAATTTTATCTACCATGAGTATGGTTAGGATTTGTAAGCTAATCAACAAAGGAAGGTAAAATTTTGTATACTCATTTATGTCAGCCATGGCCTCAAGAGATTTGTGGTCCACAACAAGATGCATATGATCAGGGGTCATGAAAATTAGCCATAAGACTTCCTTCTACCCTACTAGAGGAGCCTGAACAATGTCTCATTCGCTGTAGGGCATGAAAGGAAAACCAAAATGAAAAGGTTCACCAAAAGGAACAAAGTGGAGCTACATAAGAGAAACATAATCGATTGATTTAGTAGGGAAGGAGTAAGAGTTGAATAGGAGCAATGAGGCCGAATAATAGTTGACGAGGCGAATGTGGGGCCTAGGAGTTGTATGTGGGGTATAGATAGGAATGAGGAAACAATCATGGGGGCTTCACTTGGGGAGAAATATCATACCACGTGGGTTCATATTGGTGGATATATATTGAGGGAAAAAGGACATAATATATTGGGAGATATATAGGGGGTAAAGGGTTTTTATATTGGCAAATATAAAACGTTGGTTCATATCGGGGGATATATATTAAGGAAAAAAGGACATAATATATTGGGGGATATATAGGGGGTAAAGGGTTTTTATATTGGCAAATATAAAAAATGGAGCTCAAAGTTAATGAAAAATATAAAGGGGTCTAAAAAATGTTAATGAAAAAATGAATACTTACAATATCTAGTGAAAGTAGGGTTTTTTTAATTGGGAAGTTGTATTGGGTTCATATTGGTAGGGTGTTAGATAACGTCATTTTTAGAGGTATTTTCCAATATGTAGTAAAATTAAGGGTATTGTTTAATATGCCACAAACGTGCATGATATTTCAGAGCTTCACTCAGTGAATCCCCCGTGGAAACAATAAGGTTTCCCATGAAAACCCAAATCAGAGGGGTAGCTTGCTACTTTAGCCAGAAGAAGTGCGAGTTGAATGGTACACTATGAAAAAAAATAATACAACACATAAATTGTAATTCAAATAAAAATTCGAGATAGACCAAATTGTTGAATGATACAAGTATCATTATAGAGTACTTGATACTAAGATCATATGAGAGGAAGTGCAAGCTAATGCTAGTTACACGAGCACCCTCGTTGAGAGTAGTTCTCATCATGCCACATCCAACATATCCCCACAAAAAAGCATTCCACTCAATGCCCCTTTTCTTTAAGAGCCCACCGTAGGTGATCTCTAAAGGATTTCAAAACAACACAAGCCCAAATGGGCTCCAAGGCAAGATTCTTAAGGGAAATAGAAAGAGCTAGAAGGCATAGAACACCAAGGCTCAAGGTGGAAAGTTTCCTTTGTTAGTTCTCGAAAATGGGAAGTTTTCTTGCTTGCTTCAATATTAGAAGAACTAATAAAAACCAAAATTAGGCTTGAGTTGTCTATCAAATCCAGTGATGAGGAAATTGAAAGGCGTCTTGAAATTTTCATTACTCATTAATTTTGAGGGCCATATATAGGTAGAAATAGCCATGTTTCCCGCCTCTATGGAGCAAGGTGATGAGAGTGGGTCTACCCCCGCTCTCAATAATAATATCTCACATGTTTGGGAGTGATTCCACCTTGATAAAGAGTATTTTGCAAATACTATGCTATATACAAAATTATTTTATTATTTATGTTTTGCATCCCAAAGGAATTGAGGGGGTTTCTTGACACTTAACTACTAGTAAACCTATAGGGTTCTATGTCCTATCCTCATCTCCATAAACATGGTCATGACCAAGGGATTCGAACCTTGGATCTGTTAGTTTTCTCATGACTCACATTACTTCGATCACCTATTGAGCTCCCACTAGGACTATCGTAATAAATTTTTGTAGAAAGTAATATATCGTTATTTTAACTTATTTGTTTCAGTTTAAATATAGGATTCACATAGTATATTAACAATTGCGAGAGGGTGGAGTTGTGCAAAAAGGCTTGTTGGATTTTTTGTAAACCCTAATTGTTGCGAATCCCTTCAAATTGCTCTTCCTATGGCTAATGGAAATAGACAGAGTGATACTCCCTCCTACAGTAGATTTTTTTTGAAGAAAAAAACTAGTAAATATATTTGATTTCCATCACCAATATTTTTGAATAATATTAAGAAATAAATATTGATTTTTCAATGTTAAACATTATAACCTGCATTAGCCAATATTAAACTAATAATAATCAATAACATAATCTCCTTCCTTTGCAAAGGATAATAATATCATAAAAATGGCCTTTTACCAAAAAAAAAATGGATTTCAAATTTATAGTTTTACAAATAATATCGGATTATTGGGTTTTTATTTTCTTTTCTCCATATAATGAGTTTAAATTAAGAAAAACCTTCCATGAGAAAGACATGCATAAATTATCGAGTTGGCTCCTTCACCATCAAACATACCTATTTTCTCTTTTACGAGAGTACTTTACTTTTATGTTATGGCCAAGAAAACTCTCGTGCCCTAAGCGGGATGTACCTGGTAAATGATATTCGGTAAAAGTATCCTATAATCATAATATGAACCTTTAAGCTTCAGCCATGGATGAGAATCATCGTCTTTTTTGGGCAGCCAAGCGAACAAAAACACTAAGCTACGTGACCTAAATTCCAGTTCTATTTAATAAAATTAAAGAGTTATCAACCATTAGATTAAAATGCATGGGTCTACCTCCCCTACTATAATTTGAGTCACAACACCATGTGTTGAGGTGATCCATAGCCTTAAAAGCCTGCACATTAATTAATGTATAATGACTATTGATATTCATGAAGATAACAAAAATTAAATTCTCGGAATAAAATTGACATACCTGTGCTCTATCTAAGTTAAAAATTACAATAATCAAAGAATGAAAATACTAAAACTTTATTTTTCACATGAGAACAAGATTTGTCTATATATTCTCACTACATAACCTTTGAATAATATAATAAGGCTGTGCCGTCATAAAGTTAATCTTTATGAAACAATTATGACATAACTAATGAGATTCATGCCAGGGTGTGTTAAACCGTATATGCATATATAGAAGAAAATGTAAGATTTTTAACTGTAATTGACAAGCATTACATGAAATTGTAAAATTGAATGGGGAAGGTCATGTTAATATCAAGATAGAACTACACGTTGTTACAAAACTATTATATAAATTAATAAAATATTTAAAATAAACCTAAAAAACCGCCAATGTAATTCTTAGAGTTTTAAATGTCAATCATTCTTTAAAACTTACCCAAAATCATGAATCACTCTGGAAACTATTCAGGAGCTACTTTGTGAAGCCCGTGCCCTAAATGTTATGAATGGTGCTCACTTTATATGATAGCTATCTCTATGCAAGACTTATTTTGGTACTCAACAAGCACTATAATATATCTCGCCATGACCAAAGCCAAGAAAAAACATAAATTTTACTTCTACTTAATACGAATAACATGAAAAGTTTGATGCAAATAATAACATATGGAAAAAATCAGCAAATAATAACGATGGAGTCGTTCGATCTTGAAACCCCATATAAGACTTCAAGAATATTCATGGTGTCATTTACCCGTATGTTATCACCTTCTGCTCCTAGGACTTATTATGTGGGTTTCTTGAATTATTGAGAATCTTGAGCTCAAAAAGGTCCTTAGGTTTCATTAAATTGAAGAAATATTCATGGTGTCATTTACCTGTATGTTATCATCTTCTCCTCCTAGGACTTATTATGTTGGTTTCTTGAATTATTGAGAAGCTTGAGCTGAAAAAGGTCTTTAGGTTTCATTAAATTGAAGAAATATGATTGCTATATTAACAATGACGAATTCAGGGTTGCCATTGTATACGAAAAAATAATAATCAAACGTTCCAATTAAAGGCAGGGATGGGTTAAAAAAAATAGGTAAACTCATTACATATGAATTTTTGATAGATTAGGGTAATTTTTAAGCTACCAGAAGCATTTCAATAAATATCTCAAAAAAGAAAATAAGGTGAACTAAGATGCAGAGGATCTGGTCAATTTGATAATCAACATGAGTTATTAAATTGAATGCTACAAAATTGCATAAGGTGTATGGATCTGAATCGATATGAAAGTTGCACAAAACTCGGTGGAAATAACAATTGCAGGTGATTGTGTGGTAATGAGTGTAATGATACCTTTATATGGTAGTAGCACAAACACTAGCGAAAACTGACACTTGCCGCTGGAAGTAGTCCAAGAATGTTCTCAACAAAGAATAGAAGGTGAACCAAGATGTAGAGAAATTGGTTAATTCGATAACTTATGTGAGTGACTAAATTGAATGTTACAAAATTGAATAAGGTGTATGGCTGTGAGTCCATATGACAATTGTATAGAACATGACGAAAAGAACGATTGCGTGTGATTGCGCAGTAATGCAACTAATGATACATCTACATAGAAGCTGCATAGACCCTCGCGGAAAATGAAAATTGCACAAAACATGGACAAATGAACTACTGTTCATTATACAGTATAGTGTGAAGGTCCAATCTCTCTGAGTTATGGCAGAGTTTATCGGTGAGACTGAGAGATATGGTGTTATCTCTGTAATAGGATGTCAATTTTATTGTGTAATCAAGTGTTTACAATTTTATTTTTTTAATTATAATAAAAATTAAGCTATTTATTTCTAAATTTTAACATTAGGTTTTTCATAATTAAAATCTAAACTAATTGTAGTCAAATTGCAAATCCATTGCTAGAGTTTTTTTGGGCATAGGCTAAAAAGTTTAGCATTTGGTTTTTCATAAGTCAAAACTGAAATTAATAGCAGTAAAACTACAAATTGATTTCTAGAATACATGAAGTTGCATAAGTTTTGGTAGATAGTAGCCACTAATAAGTCTACAGATTTATAGTTTAACTCTTACAAAAGTACTAACGAAAACATAAATAATGGTTAGAAGTAACTTCTGTAAATATATTTATTTATATCTTATTCTTATCTATTATTTATGCAAAGGTTTATTCAAATTATGGGGGAAGTAACAATGGTAGATATTTTATTTAATTCCTTGAAATCTTAAGAATAAAAGAACCTGTAACATCCCTATGCGTAAATTATTCACTAAATGAAATAGTAATTCTTTTTAAAAGATTACGAATTAGTTTCAACAACTAATTCTTGTTATCCTTAACGCTGTCAATTAAAGAATGACAGGGGAGGGCGCTAAGGGCGGCCTGGTCTATGCGGAGGCAGGTAAGGATTTCACTTTTCTTGCGCCACATGTTTGTCCCATCACCCGAATCCTACGGGAAACTGAATGAGGTTAATCAAGAAAGGGGAAGGGGAGTTGCCTTGGAGCGGATTGGGGGGGAATGCGATGAGGAGTTCTTGGGCTTCCTCTTGAAAACTGCGGGAATACACAGTCGCATTTTATTATGAAAAAGCCGGAAGTGAGGATTCAGAGGGGGGCTGTAGACATCCTGCTCGCTTCACATGTTTCAGGCTTCCATTTTCAATGTTCCTTCCAAAATATCGCCGCGTTTGAAGATTAAACTATTTTATAAGTTTGAGATAAAGGCTCTGCTGCGGTAAGAGACCTCTTTGCTTCAGATGCTTGGGGCTTCTATTTTCAAAGTTATTTCAAAATATCTCCGCGTTTGAAGCCGAAGACATCTTGCTCCATTTTCTTCCTGCTTCGAAGTTCTGTCCAAGTACAGTTGTTTATGTAAAGATACCCATTTCTTCGTTTGAGAGAGTTCCATGGTCGTCCTATCCATTGAGTGTGAATGCTCTAGAACGAGGAAGATGTTAGATGCATCTCATTGAAGCCTTTATAATGCTGGCCTTTTGTTTTGCGCAAAGACAATGGGCAACGACGTGATACCAGGTCCGGGGTTCGAGCTTCAGGAGCATTGCCTAGCTGTAGCGGCGGCGACGGCTAGTCTATAAGAGAGAAACTCCTGCCATGAATAAGATAAGTATCATACTCGCCTCCTTGAAAGGAAAATATAAGCATGTTTTATTGAGTATGGTTGAAAGATTACCATGCGCTCAATGCCAGTAACTTGTTGTTTTTCGTAAAAACAGATATAAGCTTAAAAGCTTGTGTGTTAGCTGATTTTAAAGTTCTGGAAAAAATAGATATGCATGCATGCATAATAGAAAAATTGCTAATAAGCTCAAATTCTTTGTGTTGTTAGCTGACGTTGAAGTTCTTGAGATAGATATGCATTGCACGCATGGTAGGAAATTTCTAATGATGTGCTTCCAGATGCATAAGGAATCATACTAACTTTCTTGAAGAAAGTGTGTTTTATATACATAATAAATATGGTTTCTTTCTAGAAAAGAACGCATACTTCAAGTATGATGATGAAGGATTCCAAGAGAGGTTTTCTTGGAAACAAATTAGAGATTCTTTCTTTTAAAAGAATAAATAAATAGTGCTTTTACTATAGTGAGAACCCATACTTGTATCATTGAAAGATTATGTGTACTGTATATACTAAAGAAGGGATATTAGGATAAGCTAATGGCTCAAAGAACAGTCATCGTGTTATGGAGATGTGTTCTTTGTATGTTAGCAAAACTATGATAAATCTTGACCATTGTGTTGTATGTTTAGAGAAAGAAACATGGACTTGTAAACTATTGGTTGGATCTCTTAGAGAGAGATATGCACCAGTGTGAATAAGCTTTGTGTAAAGTAGAACAAGAAATTACTTAAATAGACGTACTAGTGAGTTAGTATGTTATGCGTGCTCATACAGATGAGTAGATGAAAAAGATCCTTTTTTTAAGGTTGTTTAATGAATTTTTGATAATGTATCTAATATTGTTACCAAGCTTGTTGTCAACAGCATTGACAGGAAACGATGGCGGTTGGTGCCAGAGGAAAGTGATGTTTACCATTGGCAGGATAAGGATTATTTGTCCATGCAGATGAGTCCAATTTGCAGTATGGTCCTTTGCTAGAACAATTATGCCACAAGGATTATTGCATGTGGCGGTATGTAAATAAGAGATTACATGTAAGCTGTATTAGCTGTTAGCTAGTTATGTGATAGCTTAATGATAATTCATTGTAAAGATTTTAATACAATGGTTAAGGGATGGAATCCCTTATAAGCCATTGAGTGAGGGGTGAAAACCCTCACGAGCGTTTAATAAGAAGATTAAACGTTTGCTGGTTTTCACCCTACGGGGTTTCCAGGGTATATCCGTGTTCTATGGTGTGATTGATGTGATTGCCTTATGTGTCTGTTGATGATGATGGGTCCTTGATGATGATGGTTCTTTATTTGTTGTGACAAGCAGAATGTCTTAGTGCATGATTATTTAATATGGTTAAGAATATCAAGAAATGGATGCAGGGATTCATGAGACAGCTTATGTCAGAACACTACCACATAGATGGTTAATGGTTATGAAAATGGATATATAACTTATTGTCTTTCACTGCGATTTACTTGATGTATTAGTGAATGTTATATCTAATCGTTAGTGATGATTTGTGGAGTTGTGAACTGATTAATTACTTGTGGTAATTGTATAAATTAATTCTAACTCCCTACTTTTACCTGCGAGGTTACCGGGGTATGTGACAAGTGGTATCAGAGCTAAAGGTTGCAGTACTGGCGCCTTTGGGAATTGGTAAGCGGAAAGGATATTGAGGTACGCCATCAGTAGGCATTAACTCAGGTATGAGTTTAATCAGTCGCATATTCATTTATGTCGTACACTACTTTTGGCATGATGGGTGTGATTCATGTTTATAACTTCTTTGAGAAGTAAGTAATAAGTTGTTGCATAACTACGTTCATAACGTGGATTCCTGATGAGGATAAAAGACAATGAAACTTTTGTCGCACTTACAAACAATATTGAACACTCATTGAGGAAGTGACAATCAACTACCAACTTTTGATTTGCACATATGGCAATAACAACAATGCATATATTGAACTAGATTGAAATTACAACGAACAAAACTTAATGAGCCAATGCATGAATATAAAATTGGGGGGAACATCCTTGAATAGGATGAAAAATTGTTTTAAAAAGGACATTAGAAGAACCCCTTTAGATATTGAAAACATGCAATGAGTCAAGCAGCGAGATTTGATTGTCATAACTAACTTTTGGATTTAGCCTTGTCATGGATGCATGAAGATGATTGGTAGTTGAGATTGGTTAGTGTTGTATGACTAACCCATAGAACGTATATGCATTAATTGAATTGGACTAAGATTGTTACAGTTCGTAACCAAGTGAAGGTTGATTGATGTCACATGCATGGAATGTGTGTGTGAAGATTCTTACTCTCTCTGTGCTATAGTTCTAGTTGTTTATGAGAAGAGTTCTTAATTTTATTCACCATGAGAATGCATGATGAATAGTATATGCTTATGTCTTCATAGATTTAATGATGTTACCCTTTAATTAATCGAAATTCACTAGCATGATATGTGTTTATGTTAATCATTACTTGTTGGGAGATAAAAATCATTCGAGCTTCGATTTAATGATGGTTGAATTTATCTCTACTATGGGAATGATGGATTTCTTATGCATGTTGCATTCAATGTGAGGTTAATTGTAAAGGCATGTTCAGTGGGTAACATTTCTAGGACCCATTCGTGGTTTGATTACATGCGATAATTATTCATAAATAGACTACTTGTGTTAATACAGTTGTCCGTAAACTCTAATTACCTTCCCCAACTATAGATGCTTCCAAAGGAAATGGAAGCAAGGAGAAGGAAGAAGACCGTGCTGTAGGGACAGACGGAGATGGGGAAAAAGAGTTTGGAAATGACTAGATAGCGCTTGATGTGCATGTGAGTATTCCCTTGACCATGCTTAAAGAATTGGAAAATGATAACTAGAGTGTGTTGCTGTTAATGATTTTCGTAATGTCTCCTTGAAGTCATTATTCTGAAATGGATACATAGTAGTGTTATGATATTTGTTGCATCTAGCATCAAGTGGTAACTCTGGTACAAGTGTGACACTTAGGAGATTATGTTTCTAATTGCATAAGTAGAGCAATTGCTTCCGGTAAGGGTGGTTTAATTTGTTAGTTATGCATGTTGATCCAAGGATAAGATAAGTATCTTGCTCACTTTCTTGAAGAATACATATGAATGTTTATATGATTTCTTAGTAGAGAAAGTATTTGAATGCATGCAATGAAAGAATGGTTCTTTTCTAGATTTTCTTGGTAAAGAAAATGTGTTAATGCATGCAATTAAAGATTGATTATTTTGTATGCTTTCTTAATAAAGCAAATAAGTAGTTCTTATTGGGAAGACTCCACGTGAGTCTTGTGTGTGAAATGCTTGTCTCTTGTCTATAAAATCCTTACTTGTTTCATGAAAAGAACTATGTGCATTGAAGTAAGGTAATTGTGTTAGGAGAACACATGTTGCATATGAGTAGCTATTGTGACTTTGAAATTGTAAGTCGGTGTGTACTTGGAGAAAGTGGTCATGCTAGCTTCTTTGAAAATAATAATCTCTTGGAGAGATTGTCTTGTTGTCTGAGCTGTGTCGATTGCTTGATTTTGATACATAAAGGATAAGTAAACTTTGTTTTTGTATCTTGATTTTTATGCCTAAAGATAGATATCTTTAATAATTTCTTGAAAGGGAATCTTGAGAAACCCTCACATCGGAAGATAGAGAAATGAGGATTAAAATGACTTCCTTTAAGAAAGAGGTATGTGGTTTGTTGTATGAAATGCTGGTAGTATTCTAGTGAAAGGAATATGGGTTGCATACATTAAAGAAAGGCTTATATGATAAGTAATGGTATGCACAAAGATTAGTCATTATGATATAGAGTTATGATCCTTATTAGAGAGATTATGTTTAATTACATTAACAATGCATGACTAAAGCTAGACATAGTAAACGTAAGCTAATACTCCATTAATGATGATTTGAATTGGAACAACAGACTATGGCAAAATTGGAAATGTTTAGATTATTGACTCAACTGTTGTTGACATTTATACATTAATGAGTATTTGCATATGCTTTTACACATGACAATATTGTATGCATGAACATTCTTGGAAATGGAATACGTGTTAACTGATGCATATTTATAACTAACGTTGCTGATGGGATTAAGTAGTGGTAGCTTAATGGCAACAAGAAAACTCATCACATAAATTGCTGCAATGTGAAATGCAATTATAAATGAGAAAGAATGATGTTATATAATATGCATGAACTATGCTATTTGGAAAATTTGCATGCATATAACGTGTATGATGGATATGTTTCCCATTAATCTTGATGTTGTGGACCCATGTTGGGGGTTAAGTGTAAATGCATGGTATACATGCATGGTTGTTATGCTAATGATAATATTCATGCTATGTCTGGTTAGGATCAGATGGCATAAGAGGAAAGAATTTTCCTGTGTACGCTATGTCTGGTTAGGATCAGATAGCATTTACTGGCGAGACCAGTGTAATTGCGGTCGAGTAGGACCTGCAAGTGCTTGGGTTGATGACAGTTACCTGCCCGGAGGGGTTGATGGTACTTGTCTGCCCGGATTGTGAAAGGCTTGAATGCCTTGGGTTGATGACAGTTACCTGCCCGGAGGGGTTGATGGTACTTGTCTGCCCGGAGTTGGGTTGATGGCAATTACCTGCCCGGAGGGGTGGATGGTACTTGTCTGCCCGGAGTTGGGTTGATGGCAGCTACCTGCCCGGAAGGGTTGATGGTACTTGTCTGCCCAGATCTCCTCTCCCTAGAATTCTTGAGCTGGTTGGCCAGTGGAATTCTATGTTAGACCTGGTAAGGTCTCTATCAAAGAAACTGTCTGGATGTGAAAATGACTCGGTTTGGTTGTGGAAACCAGTTCCCATGGGTTGGGAATTCTTTAGTCCATTGTGGTCTCATGGCTAAAGGAATTAACTAATCAGCTATATGTTATGTTAGAAATAAATTTTACATATAGTTGTGTGAAATGTGTTATGCACTTTTAACAGGAAATGAGTTTAATGTTCAATAAGGAGTAATTGGAAATTTTAATTCCTTTATTGTATTATTAATTTTATGAACATCTTAGTGGGAACTAAGACAATTTTCGCTGGATGCAGTGATTGACAGTTTTGATGGTTAGAGAGCTAGGTGCTCTTTTGGTACTTCTAGAAGTACATTATGGATGTCTTTAATGAAAATTCATGCAGTGTGCACGTGAGCAGTGATTTATCATTGGTTGATTAGTGTTAGTGCTCTTTAAGTACTTGTAAAAGTACTGTGATTTAGAAATCATTTAGCATTGCACAATTGATTGCTAGTCAAACGTATTTTATTTGACTCAAAATATAGTGGCTAATGCAATTGAATTTGTTAGTCATATGTTACAGGAATTACTTACCGTGGAGGAATGAAGAGTTTCCAACCACTATTAAAAATACTTACATGAAAGTATTCATGGTTTTCAAAATGGATGGTAAGTAATGGTAAGTTGACACAGAGAATTGTTTATTATGAATGAATAAGGGCCAGATGGTGGCGATTAAAAGTTGCATATTTTGCAATTACGAATGCTTATGACTATAGATGCTTATAACTAATGATATTTCTTCTGATTATATCACTACTATTTCGGTTATTGTCATTTATTGAAATGAAATCTTGGATTTTAAAAAGGAAGGATCATCTTTTTGTGTGGTTTAGATGGTAATACAATGAGTAAATCTCAAGTTCTCAATGAAAGAAAAACACCGAGGACGGTGTTCCTGTTAAGGGGGGGAGTATGTAACATCCCTATGCGTAAATTATTCACTAAATGAAATAGTAATTCTTTTTAAAAGATTACGAATTAGTTTCAACAACTAATTCTTGTTATCCTTAACGCTGTCAATTAAAGAATGACAGGGGAGGGCGCTAAGGGCGGCCTGGTCTATGCGGAGACAGGTAAGGATTTCACTTTTCTTGCGCCACCTGTTTGTCCCATCACTCGAATCCTACGGGAAACTGAATGAGGTTAATCAAGAAAGGGGAAGGGGAGTTGCCTTGGAGCGGATTGGGGGGGAATGCGATGAGGAGTTCTTGGGCTTCCTCTTGAAAACTGCGGGAATACACAGTCGCATTTTATTATGAAAAAGCCGGAAGTGAGGATTCAGAGGGGGGCTGTAGACATCCTGCTCGCTTCACATGTTTCAGGCTTCCATTTTCAATGTTCCTTCCAAAATATCGCCGCGTTTGAAGATTAAACTATTTTATAAGTTTGAGATAAAGGCTCTGCCGCAGTAAGAGACCTCTTTGCTTCAGATGCTTGGGACTTCTATTTTCAAAGTTATTTCAAAATATCTCCGCGTTTGAAGCCGAAGACATCTTGCTCCATTTTCTTCCTGCTTCGAAGTTCTGTCCAAGTACAGTTGTTTATGTAAAGATACCCATTTCTTCGTTTGAGAGAGTTCCATGGTCGTCCTATCCATTGAGTGTGAATGCTCTAGAATGAGGAAGATGTTAGATGCATCTCATTGAAGCCTTTATAATGCTGGCCTTTTGTTTTGCACAAAGACAATGGGCAACGACGTGATACCAGGTCCGGGGTTCGAGCTTCAGGAGCATTGCCTAGCTGTAGCGGCGGCGACGGCTAGTCTGTAAGAGAGAAACTCCTGCCATGAATAAGATAAGTATCGTACTCGCCTCCTTGAAAGGAAAATATAAGCATGTTTTATTGAGTATGGTTGAAAGATTACCATGCGCTCAATGCCAGTAACTTGTTGTTTTTCGTAAAAATAGATATAAGCTTAAAAGCTTGTGTGTTAGCTGATTTTAAAGTTCTGGAAAAAATAGATATGCATGCATGCATAATAGAAAAATTGCTAATAAGCTCAAATTCTTTGTGTTGTTAGCTGACGTTGAAGTTCTTGAGATAGATATGCATTGCATGCATGGTAGGAAATTTCTAATGATGTGCTTCCAGATGCATAAGGAATCATACTAACTTTCTTGAAGAAAGTGTGTTTTATATACATAATAAATATGGTTTCTCTCTAGAAAAGAACGCATACTTCAAGTATGATGATGAAGGATTCCAAGAGAGGTTTTCTTGGAAACAAATTAGAGATTCTTTCTTTTAAAAGAATAAATAAATAGTGCTTTTACTATAGTGAGAACCCATACTTGTATCATTGAAAGATTATGTGTACTGTATATACTAAAGAAGGGATATTAGGATAAGCTAATGGCTCAAAGAACAGTCATCGTGTTATGGAGATGTGTTCTTTGTATGTTAGCAAAACTATGATAAATCTTGACCATTGTGTTGTATGTTTAGAGAAAGAAACATGGACTTGTAAACTATTGGTTGGATCTCTTAGAGAGAGATATGCACCAGTGTGAATAAGCTTTGTGTAAAGTAGAACAAGAAATTACTTAAATAGACGTACTAGTGAGTTAGTATGTTATTTGTGCTCATACAGATGAGTAGATGAAAAAGATCCTTTTTTTAAGGTTGTTTAATGAATTTTTGATAATGTATCTAATATTGTTACCAAGCTTGTTGTCAACAGCATTGACAGGAAACGATGGCGGTTGGTGCCAGAGGAAAGTGATGTTTACCATTGGCAGGATAAGGATTATTTGTCCATGCAGATGAGTCCAATTTGCAGTATGGTCCTTTGCTAGAACAATTATGCCACAAGGATTATTGCATGTGGCGGTATGTAAATAAGAGATTACATGTAAGCGGTATTAGCTGTTAGCTAGTTATGTGATAGCTTAATGATAATTCATTGTAAAGATTTTAATACAATGGTTAAGGGATGGAATCCCTTATAAGCCATTGAGTGAGGGGTGAAAACCCTCACGAGCGTTTAATAAGAAGATTAAACGTTTGCTGGTTTTCACCCTACGGGGTTTCCAGGGTATATCCGTGTTCTATGGTGTGATTGATGTGATTGCCTTATGTGTCTGTTGATGATGATGGGTCCTTGATGATGATGGTTCTTTATTTGCTGTGACAAGCAGAATGTCTTAGTGCATGATTATTTAATATGGTTAAGAATATCAAGAAATGGATGCAGGGATTCATGAGACAGCTTATGTCAGAACACTACCACATAGATGGTTAATGGTTATGAAAATGGATATATAACTTATTGTCTTTCACTGCGATTTACTTGATGTATTAGTGAATGTTATATCTAATCGTTAGTGATGATTTGTGGAGTTGTGAACTGATTAATTACTTGTGGTAATTGTATAAATTAATTCTAACTCCCTACTTTTACCTGCGAGGTTACCGGGGTATGTGACAGAACCATCGCACAAATTATGGCACAAAATATGTGAGGCAATTATCCATATCTCATTATTTTGTATAAAAGTTGCAATAAGGTCGTCAGATTATGGTCCAATCAAATGTTTGAAATTTGTTTTTTTTTTAATAAAATTGAAAACAAAATATTTATTTTTCAAATTTAAATATTATATGTTGCATTGGTAAATTTTAAACTAATAGTGGTTAACAAGAAAATCGATTCCTAGAGTCCTACCTTGGTAGGGACTAATAACATAGCTTTATACTACAATATCCATATAAATTAAAAGGCTAGTAATTTCCTATGCAAATCAAAACTCTTTCCTCATAATATATCTCCCTATGCAAATCAAAACTCTTGCCTCATAATATATCTCCCTATGCAAATCAAAACTCTTGCCTCATAATATATCTCCCATTGCAAAAAGGGATAATAAAAAAACTAAATTAAAACTTTATATTAAACTATTAATATTATTATTAACCTTAAAAACAATTAACATAGGAGTGTACATTTAAAAAACATGTCATAGGAGTCTTAAGAACAAATGTTTAAATCCACTTTACCATGGAAATTATTAACTTGTAAATAGGCTTTGCTACAATATCATGAACCAATACCATGGATTACTAATACCACGTGCCCAAAAAATCATAACTCACCTTCATAGACATTTTTTTAATTAATCAATTTAATTAAAAGAGAAAAAATGACATAACTACTTTTAAGATAAATCTCAAATTTTGAACTATGATTACTATTAAGAATATTTATGATTTAATCCCTACCATCCACTTAATAATTATTGATATTTAATTTAAAATTTGGGAAAACCTACTCCAAAACAATGAGATTAAAAGTAAAAAATTTCATATATTAAGAATATTATGGAATATTTATGGAGATTTAATCCCTACCATCCACTTAATAATTATTGATAATTAGCTTAAAATTCTAGAAAGCTTATTCCAAAATTTTCACTTCAAGTTTGAGAAAGATGTATATATTTTTATACTTTTTAAGAACATCTCAATCTAGAACTTAAATAAACTGTTTGAATATACATGTTAGATAGAGAATAATTTTACTATTGAGAAAAATATTTCTAATAAAAAAATCAATTAGTGTCTAATAAGAATACTAACTTGTACATGTTTACTTCATTAAATTCTTAATATAAATTTAATATGTTGTATTGGACAAATATTAGAAGTAACAAAAAGTGAAGTGTGGATAAGAAAAACTTAAATGCGGGTCAAAAATAAAATATTTCAATAGTTAAATTAAGTCTTACATATGTATATTTAAAAATATATTAAATCCATGGGGCATCTATTTCAATAAAGTGAAAATATAATACTTTTTTAATTTTTAATTACTTTACCTTTAGTTAAAATTATGTTATTTTATATGGACATTTATTTAAGTTTTCTATCAAAATATTTTTAAAATATGAATATGTGATCCATAAATAAAATATTTCATTGCTCATATTAAAAATATCAAGGATTGTAACTATTTTACATTTTGGTATTCTAATATTCCTGGGAAATTTAATAAAAATGTATTGGAATGGCAAATTAAAGGTATATAGCCTAAATATTTTCAAAACACTAAATCTATTTATGTATTTATATATTGGAAAATGTGATATATATATATATATATATATATATATATATATATATATATATATATATATATAGGTAGATAGATAGACAGGTTTTCACTTCAAATGATTTGATCCACTCTCAAAAACAACCATTAAAATGATCTACACTGATTTAATTATATTTAATGAAATAAAAAATATATAAATAGTTTATTTTATTTGATCTATTTAACTAAATTTTGTGATATACAACTATTTAATGTTTCTTAAAATTTACTCCAAGATTGATAAAAACAATAAATTTAAATATCTAAAAACCATTGGTAAATTGTAAAAAAAAATTATCTCTTAAAAAAAAATCATTTAATTTTCAATTATTTTCATTAAAGTTATTAATTATTTTTATTAATATCTATAATTTATTATTATTTATATTTATATAATTCCCAAATTTATACAAATAAATAATAATTATTTATTTGTAAATATATAATAACTTTATATTATTTAAAATATACAAATGGCTCATAAACATAAATAATATATAATAACTTTATTTATATGTCAATATGCGAGGGATGATTAATCTTGATTTACAATATTTTTCCCTAGTCATGAAACCCAATTCCTTTTATGTGATCGATAATGTAAGGACTTGCGGTTCTTACCACGACCACCGGTGCGATTTGGCGAGTGAGAGAGCGAGTTGGAAACATTAAGTGCGAGCAAGCTGCGATCGAAGTGTGCGAGGAGACATATGTATAATGCACATGAGGTGGAGCGATGATGGTTTATAGTGTGGGGAGCGTGCGAACTAGCCCATGGGTTGACCTTACATGGAATGGAAGTTCGGGCGAAGATTGTTGGCCAACCAGCAAGAAACAAGACGAACCGACGTGATGTAGGGGCGTTTGTCATATGGTGGATGAGTCAGCGTGGGCAGCTCGACTCACCCTACCATTCGTATAAGTAAACAAGGCGTGAAGCATTTGGAGGAAATTCGAACTCGATCATTCAACAAGAAATGTGAGTGAGGAGCATATAGTGACAAGGAAAAAGTGCGAAGGGTGGAGCAGGTCGCAAGGAGGCGCAGGTTGTAATGCGCCCGCTCTTGGGTAGGCATACACAATAACATCACACAGGTTTCGGTTATCGAATGAGGGCGCGGGTGATGGTGCCCGCCGTTCAGTAGGAGCGCGGGTGGCGACTCAGGTGAGGTCGCCTACCCTTCGTGCAAGGAGAAACGTGAAGGGTGTCTCGGGTGGCATGGGTAAGTCGCCCACCCGTCGTGTGGAAGGTGACTCAGGTGACTCAGGTAGGTCGCCTACCCGTCATGCAAGAGGAAACGCAGGGTGACTCGGGTGAGGTCACCCACCCATTGTGCAGCAGTAAACAAAGTTCGGTTGTGGAGTGCGGTTGGCAGCTCGTGTGAGGACGCGTTCACCCAACTTGGGTAAGGAACTTAGTTGACACACGGTGGTGCGGCAAGTTGTAAATTTGGCTAAGTATGAAACTTGGGGTTTCCAAGTATACTTGTGAACATTTGTAAAAGTGGATTAATATAATATATTCGGGCAGACTCATTTTTCAGAGAGTTGTCCCTCCCTTTATACTGTGCAACTGTCTTGTTGTTTATAATTGATGTGGATAATGAATGTGTATGGGTGTTTATTGGTATAAAGGAATAATAATAATACTTGGTTGAGAAACACAAACTAAGTAGGACAAGTGGTTAGGCGTAGTCCATGAACATAAGTATTGGTGAAAAGAAAGTGTTTAGTGGCACCACACCTCGCCAAGAGCGATTGAAAGACTACCGCAGGCTTGGGGGCATGATAGTTGGTATCAGAGTGAGTGTCGAAGAGCTAGTGCTGGTGTTGAAGCATTGAAGCTGATACACACCTGCACTATCGTGACAGTTGGTATCAGAGTTGGTCTGAAAATTTGGTGAGAAGTTTTGCAGGAAGCTGAACGTGATATGCACTTGACAGTTGGTGACAATACCTATTTCCACTGATAATTATAGGTACTTGCAGATGAAAGAAGTTGGTTTCACACAAGTGAAACAAGAACTAGTTCAGTTTGCAGGGTACAGGTGAAGCTGGTGGATGGTCAATACTAGATCACAAAGAAGGAAGAAGGAAGCAAAGATGGCAGGTGAAACTCATGTTGTATTGGGTGAATCTAGCCATAATGCGACCGAGGCTTTTATAAACAAGATACTAGAGAGAATGGAGGCATTGGAATCTTACTGGACTACAAAGATGGATCTAGTCATGAAGGAACTAGAGGATCATGTGCAGATGAGGGAAGAGTTTGATGAACTATGGACTCGGCATGAGTACATTGACCTTAAGTGTACACAAATTGAATGGAAAGTCAAGGAGATTGGAGAAGCAATGGATTGAGGTCTGGCAAAGATCTTGAAATTGCAGAAATCTCTTGATGATGCAAATGATGAGATCATGGTGTTGAAGAAGGTCGTGAGACATAACTCAGGTGGAGGAGTGTCTCATGTGAAAGTCAAGGAACCGGAATCTTATGATGGTACAAGAAGTGCGAAGACTCTTGGTAACTTTCTCTGGGATATGGAGCAATACTTGGAACGCTTGGGTCTATCTGATGATGAGACAAGAGTGAAAGTGGCTGCTCAATTCCTAACAAAAGATGCTAAGATGTGGTGGAGAAGACGGATGGATCAGATTGCCAATGGTAGTGCTGATGACATTACTTCTTTGGATGATATGAAGAAAACTTTACAAGCTCATTTCAGTCCTCAGGATGAAACGTGGGAAGCAAGGGTGAAGATTAAATTCATTAAGCAGACAGGGAACCTACAGACATATCAGCGGGAGTTTGCAAGTGTGGTTCTGGAACTTCCTGACATGGTGGAGAGGGACAAGGTGTTCAACTTCATCATTGGATTGAAACCTTGGGCACACAATGAAGTGAAGAGGCAGAAGATAAAGACACTTGAAGAATCTTTTGCTATTGTGGATCGATTGGTGGAGCATTACGATGAAGCTTTTGATGGAAAGAAGAAGTTCAATAAGCCGAAAGAGAAGAAGAAAGATGATGCATCGAAATCGAATGAGAAGACGAAGACGAAGAAGCCATTGAAGTGTTGGATTTGTGTTGAACCACATACGGTGAAGAATTGTCCTTCTAGACTGAAAGTGGCTGCTATTGCACAATCTAATACAAAGAAAGAAGAACCTTCTATGGGGATGATGCAGATTCTTGGAACTACTGCTGCTGCTACGGAAGTGGTCTCTCAGAGGGATCCTGAAAGGAACAGCTTGGAGTATGTTCGGATGAAGATTGGAGGTATGGAGGTACTTACTATGGTAGATAGTGGAGCTACTCATAACTTCATGAGTGAAGATGTTGCGAGAATAATTGGGCTGAAATTTGTACCGGTAAAGGCACAAATGAAGACGGTGAATTCTCCTCCTGATTCTGTACTTGGTGTAGCTGAAAGGGTGGACACAACACTAAGTGAGTGGATCGTGAAAGTAGACTTCACTATAGTGCGAATTGATGACTATGAGGTTGTGCTAGGGATGGAATTCTTGAAACTATATGATGCTATGATTGTCCCTCATTTGAAGAAGTTGTACATTTACGATGGAAGGGAAGATATACCCATTGGTGTGACAAAACCTGATTGTAAACTAGCAGTGATGAAGATGGAGGATGTGAAGAGGTTGGATGATGTGTGTAAGTGGTTATCTACTGCTAAGGCAAAGCTTACCGAGCAGTCATTGGTTATCAGGTCACTTTCTGATAGTATCTTGGATCTATCAAGAAGGCTAGAAGAAGTGGAGGATGATGATGACGAGGAGGTTTATGTGAGACCGAATGTCCATGAGGAGGATCGAGTGGCATATCTGCAGAGGATGGAGATAGAGGATCCTAACAGATGGATTGAGCTTATTAGTGAGGGTGAGCCTTCAGGCTCTACTCCCTCTACATCTTCTTAGATGACATAGAAGATGGGGCTCATTGTTAGCTGCTCATGGAAGTGAGTCCTTAAAACAAGTTGAGCAGGTATGATAGATGGTGCAGGAATGGTTTGGCATTAGCATGATGACAGTTGCAGATGGGATGGAGTTTCCATGGACTTGAGCATGGGAGAGATTCTTGGTGAGTCCGGGATGCAGAAGAGTATGAGAAAGACTGATGATGGCATAAGGATGTGCATTCTTATGTTTTGAGCGTGACAATTGGACTGATCACCCGACTAGTTCAGATCATGAGGTCCGGAAGTGTATAGATTTGTGTTAGCATTGAGGAGTATCTGACGACAGTTCACAGGATGGGACGACACATGATGGAGACAGTTGGTTTTACATATATGTTTTAGGGATGTTTGCAGTGTATGGACTGGTTGATATCATGATCGAGGATGAGATAGTGGAGATGATGATCTTGGTGGCAGAATGGTTACCAGGATGGCTTATTGTCGAGGACAACAATGACTTCAGGTGGAGGAGGATGTAAGGACATGCAGTTCTTACCACGACCACCGATGCGAAGTGCGACTTGTTTGGTGAGCGAGCGAGTTGGAAACATGAAGTGCGAGCAAGCTGCGACCGAAGTGTGTGAGGAGACATATGTATAATGCACATGAGGAGGTGGAGTGATGATGGTTTATAGTGTGGGGAGCATGCGAACTAGCGCACGGGCTGACCTTACATGGAATGGAAGTTTGGGTGAATATTGTTGGCCGACCAACAAGAAACAAGGCGAATCGACGTGATGTAGGGGTGTTTGTCATATGGTGGACGGTCAGCTTGGGCAGCTCGACTCACCCTACCATCTGTATAAGTAAACAAGGTGTGGAGGGTTTGGAGGAAATTTGAACTCGATCATTCAACAAGAAATGCGAGTGAGTAGCATATGATGACAAGGAAAAGGTGCGAAGGGTGGAGCAGGTCACAAGGAGGCGCAAGTTGTAATGCGCCTGCTCTTGGGCAGGCATACACGGTAACATCGCATAGGTTTTAGTTATCGGGTGAGGGCGCGGGTGAAGGCGCCCACCATTCGGTAGGGGCGCGAGTGGTGACTCGGGTGAGGTCGCCCACCCATCGTGCAAGGAGAAACGCGAAGGATGTCGCGGGTGGCATGGGTAGGTCGCCCGCCCATCGTGTGGAAGGTGACTCGGGTAGGTCGCCCGCCCGTCGTGCAAGAGGAAACGCGAGGTGACTCAGGTGAGGTCGTCTGCCCATTATGCAACGGTAAACGAAGTTCGGTTGTGGAGTGCAGTTGGCAGCTCGTGTGAGGGCGCACCCACCCAACTCGAGCAAGGAACTCGGTTGACACACGGTGGTGTGGCAAGTTGTAAATTTGGCTAAGTATGAAACTTGGGGTTTCCAAGTATACTTTTGAACATTTGTAGAAGTGGATTAATATAATATATTCGGGCAGACTCATTGTTTAGGGAGTTGCCCCTCCCTTTATATTGTGCAATTGTCTTGTTGTTTATAATTGTTGTGGATAATAAATGTGTATGGGTGTTCATTGGTAGAAAGGAATAATAATAATACTTGGTTGAGAAACACAAACTAAGTAGGACAAGTGGTTAGGCGTATTCCATGAACATAAATATTGGTGAAAAGAAAGTGTTCAGTGGTGCCGCACCTCGCCAAGAGTGGTTGAAAGACTACCGCAGGCCTGGGGCGTGACAGATAGCCTCCAATAAATGGAAAAATTATTTCACAGATATCCTCTAAAGCAAGGAAAATTTCATAATATTTTTCCAGAAATGATAATTATCGTAAATCATATTCAAATACGAAACAGAAAGATGATAAGTTTTTATTCTCTTTTATATACTAAGGCTTTTCTCTAGAGCTAGTACCGGGGAAGTCTCCTCCTCTATGGCTGGCAAGTAGCCCATTTTGTAACCGGTAATACCCATTTATGGTAATCATTATTGGGTTGTTCTAAGTGAATATTAATGTCCCGCAGCTTAAATCTTGCTCATCGATTTAATCTATCTACAAGGTTTTTAAATTCATTAAATTTTCTTACAGTCCAAACGAGAAAATGACATCTCGCACGGTTTAATTTTACAATTGGCCATCCTGTTTGCTTCTGTCCAGCAAATGTATCCTACGAAAGAAATTAAGATATTGTGAATTCAGAAACAGGAAAACACTTCACTATATGTAATACGGGCTGTTAAGTGAAAGGTGGGTGAAGGGTGAGCAGAGACAAATATATTGACTTCAGCAAAAGTTGTCAAAATTGGAAAAAACCGGTATTTAAGGCGAGACGAAATAGTGGAGTAGATCCATGTGGACATTAATTTGGTTTGCCTAACAAATTAATATGTCGGGTAAGCATAGTGTCATGTCAAAAATTTTAATCTCTCTTCTTGATTTTTTTATAAGTTCACACCAAATTTTAACCTCTCTTTTTTGGATTTTGGATTTCAGTCTGTAATATCTGCTATGCGCTTTTGTGATATTTTTATTTCAGTGTATAATATTTGCTAGTTCATTTTTGAAGTCTTTTGCGGATGATCTATCAAAGAAGGGAATGCAGTTTCCATAGGGTAAGTGGCAACTGAGCATCTTTATGGAATCTTGTACATATGACTTTCAGCCTTTCTCTATGCCGAGCATATAAGGTCGATAAAAATCTGGTATGCTACAAGCTCTTTTTTTCTGGAAAATATGTCAGAAGGCCAAATATCTCCATATTTTTAAAAGTCTTTTGAATATTTTTATGATGAAATGATCTCTATGCAGTCCAAAAATTTTGAATATCAACAATGAAAGATGTATAAAAGAAAATACATTTTCCGAGATAAAATCTCACCACATTTCGGTAAATACGAAACTGTTTTTTTTTTTTTTTTTGGCTGCTATCCGAGAATGTCGGTTTGACTCATCACCGTTATCAAAGAAAACCACGCCACCTGTAATAACCCGCTGGTGGTCCGTAAGGGAGCAGGCTTTCACTCCTGCCAGATGCCTCTGGGTCTTGGGCCGTTAACCTGTTTCCTTACGTCCAAGGAAGACGAGCTCTTAGCCAAGCAAAAGCAGTTTACGGCATACTGCAGGCCGTAATACGAAACTGTTTTGAAGATAATATAAATACCATTTGCTAGTTGATTTTAAGGTTTTTTTGTTCAAAATATATATTTTAAAATCAATATTTTTATTATCATATGGTATATTATCTTTTGTTATTGCTATTGGTTCGCAGTCTTTTCTTTTCATCCACGGTAAGTATTGGGGTTTTTTCAAGGTCGGCGGCGAATAACCCGAAACAATGGTCAATCTCCACATATTTGGAAGACGAAGAGCCAACAGAACCGTACGTCATGTGAACGAATGCGAATCAAATCTCGAATAGATAGGAAAATCGAGTGGTGTAAAGGATATATAGGAGGCATGTGCTAAAAGTCGGGCGATGGAAACTCGTAAGGCGTACAGTGGCCCAAAATTCTTTACCAGTTGCAATAATGTCTTTAATGTCTCGTGGGTAATAATATTGTTATAGAATTTGTGAAATGCCTCAACTTTCAAAATGTCGTGCAACATATATCGTAAATTATAGATAGTCTCATCCTTTGAGCGAATATTAACCAGAGATGGAAAACTGATTTTAGTTGGTTGCCGAGATCACTCTTTTTTAAAAGATTATTGTTCAATCGAATCTATCTTTATCTTTACTTTTGATGTGTTAACTTTAATTTTATTTAGTTTTTGTTTGTGGTCCGATCAACTATTCTCTGGAAGATTACTGTTCATTCGAATTTATTCGTACTTCCACGGTCTAATGGCCAGTCACATTTGTCCATATTTCTTTTATATTTTTATTCGCACTTCCATTGTCTAATGGCCTGTTACATTTATGTATATTTCTTTAGGTTCCAATTAAGAACACTTAGTTATAAATTATCATAGAGAGTCGTGTTTATTTTGTGATATAGCTTACTATATTTCAATTTAATTGTTAATATCAAAAAAATTAGTGTAACATGAAAAATTATATGTCAACTTTAATTTTAGAAAAAAAAATATAAATAAATGCTATAAATAGTAATGAGGAATTTATTATGGAGAGACTTATTAAAATTGGTATAATCTCAATGGGTGGAGAGCCACAAATTTAATTTTTTAAATTTATTAAAAGTGATGGACCATTTTGCTAAATGGAATTTGCTTATATAAATGAATGTTATAAATAATAATGATAACTTATCATCGAGGAACTTATTAGAATTGGAATAATCTTAAATCCCTAAAAAATTGGTGTGTAGGGAGCCACTTGGCACGAATATAATTTTTTAAATTTATTAAAAGTCATTGCAACCTAACAAACCCTTTAATACACTACAACCATTGAAAAGCATTAAGACTCAGCGCCTGTTGACCATATTCCCTTGAGAACCAATCTATGCCCTTCATTAAAAAAATAAAAAAGAGTCAACCGATCTCATCCACCTTAAGTTGAAATAAGAAGCCTTCCGCGATTAGGTAGATATTTAACTTAGAATATTCATAATAGTATACTTAAATCAAAGGTTGATTTATGTGTAGTTATGTTTTTTTAATTAAAAAAGATGTCATATGAACAAGTAAATGAATTGTGTTTTCTTTGACAAGTGATATTGATAATCCATGGTATTGGCTAGTGTTATTATAGCAAAACCTATTTAGTTAGTTTTTATAGTTTTTTAGTGTTTTGATACTTATTATGAATTGATGCCTATGGGCCTTTATATGGATGACCTAGTTACATCAAAGATCATCTTTATTATACTACTAAAATTAAATAAATAAAGTTTGCCTTTATTTCATTTTGCTGTATAATTCTTTGTTATATTTTCCCACACTTCTTTAACCAATTTATTAGGTAGGGTAGTTTTCCTTGTTTCTTAAATAATTTTTTTTCACAAATACTATTTTTTTTTGTAAAGTTCAAGTTCTATTTTTTAGTTACAAAATTACATCAAATACATCATATCACTAGCCTAGTTCCATCTTAACTCCAATCTACCAAGAGGGATCAAATCTCTTTTTACTCTAAAAGAGACTTTATCCTCAATAGATTTGATCCCTATTGAGCTTTCTAGCTCTTGAGTTAACATGGATCTAGTATGGAACATACATTGTAAGGCTATGTTATGTAAATATTTTGACTCAGTAAAATTAGATAACAATTAAAATAAATAAAAAAGGATGAAAAATTAAATATAATATAAAAAGGAAATTAATAATTATTTAAAAAATAAAATGAATAATTCCATGGTTTTCTCATGGTATTCTCAACCCATGGTTTTTCCCATGGTATTCTCTAAACTAAGTTTTTATTAAGAATTTAAAACATGATTATCTTAATCATATTATAAAGTTAGGTCCTCTATTGTTTAATATTTTGATTGGTCAAATTGCATAAAAATAAAAATAAATAAAATAATAAAATAAATAAATTTTCCAACCCATGATTTTCCTGTTGTATTCTTAACTCATGGTTTTCTTATGGTATTCTCTAAACCGGACTTTTATTAAGAATTTGAAACATGATTATTATAACATATTGTAAAGTTAGACAAACATTAAAAAATATTCTAAACTTTAAAATACTCTAGTGTTGCAGATGGCAGTAAATGCAAAAGTAACTAAAAACAACCCATATTGAGTTGAAATACCTTGATATATGTTGGGTTGTGTTATATTCTTTCGACAACTAGCCCACGTAGTTAACTGAGGGGTTAGAAGGGGGACGGAGCCCCCTTTCGTTGCGCCGATTGTGTAGCAAGGGGGGGTCACAGGGGGTTTGAGGTGTACCCATAACCCCACTTTATGGGGTCTGGGGCAGCGCTCCGGAAAATTTTGGTTTTGGACCCTATGTTAGGTTGGGCGAACCCACCTATGGTTTTGTACATGATTTTCACACATGATTTTCACACATGTTTTGAACGCGATGGTTTTCGGTCCATGGTATTGGACACGATGGTTTTCGGTCCATAGTATTGGATGCTTCGGCATGTATAAATGTGTATTATAACATGGAAAGGAACATAATGAAAAATCAAGCTAGTAGTCCCGGTTTTGGGATCCAGGGGAAAATCTCTGTGTATATGTGTTTTATGTGTCATGCTCTCGCATTTTTTGTTTTCTGTGTTTTAGAATTCGTATGCAGGTAATTTCTGTACGGGGTTAGGACCTACATTTGGTATCAAAGTTATTTTTGCTTCAAGGGGACGTCTTTGTTGCTAAGGGGTTTCGCTCAGGCCTGTGGTAAACCCTGTTCAGTGGGAGATCTACGAGATCGATTCTAGTGGTGAAAGAAGATGGCAAGCAATGGAAAGATAGAGATCGAGAAATTTAATGGTCAGATTTTTGAGTTGTGGAAACTCAAGATGGAGGATCTGTTAGTGGATAAAGATCAGTGGATCGCGGTAGATCCAGATACTAAACCAATGGGAGTGTCTGATGAAGAATGGAAGAAATTGGATCGGAAGGCAAAGAGCACAATACGATTGTGTGTCTCAGATTCAATATTGCTGAAAGTATCAGGGGAAGCTACGGCGAAGGCTTTGTGGGACAAGTTAGGGACCTTGTACCAATCTAAGTCTCTGGTGAATAAATTGTTCTTGTGGAAAAATCTTTACAACCTTAGGATGAAAGATGGAGACTCGGTGAAAGAGCATCTAAACGCATTTAATACTGTGGTAAGTCAGTTACCATCTATTGATATTAAAATTTTAGATGAAGCTAAGTGCATCAATTTGTTGTGTTCTCTACCAGATTCATGGGATAGTCTGGTTATTACAATAGGTAGCAATGCAACTACCTTGCATTTTGATGAAATAGTCTCATCCTTGCTGACGGAGGAGATGAGACAAAAATATGTAGAACCATAATGGTGATGCCTTGTCTGCACGAGGATGGTCCCAGAACAGAAACAAAAATAAGTCATTGAGTGGGAGATCTAAATCTCGAAGGAGATCTAAATCTCAAGGAAAACCTATAAAGGTGGTGTGCTAGAAATGTGGAAAGGAAGGGCACTTCAAAAGGGACTATAAATCTAAAGCTCTTGATAAAGGAAAGGGATCTGATGATGCTCCTTCTGCAGAGGCGAAAACCACCTCAGATGAAGGTGGGGATGTGTACTTGGCTTCTTCAAGTACACATGTACATCATGAGGCATGGTTGATTGACTCAGGTGCATCATGTCACTTCATTCCCCATAGAGAGTGGTTCTGCGAGTATGAGAAATACGATTGTGGTGATGTCTCCTTAGGGGAAGATAGGAAGGCTAGAATCATTGGTCGCGGAAAAGTGAAGTTGAAGTTGCAAGGTGGAAGGGTTAGAACACTTCCGAGTGTTCTGCATATTCCTGCATTAGCTAGAAATCTAATTTCTGTAAGCAAGTTGGATGATGCAGGTCTAAAAACAGTGTTCGAGAAGGATACCTGCAAAATGGTTCGGGGAGCACTGGTATTGATGCGAGGAGTTCGAATTGGAACTCTGTACAAGCTATAAGGTAATACTATTATTGATGGATGTAACAATTATGTGGTTCCTAAAAGTGGAGCAGAAAATCTAGTGGTCTCTGGAGAGAAGACCATGTTGTGGCATCAAAGGCTTGGACATATTGGAGAGAAGGGCCTTCGAATACTTCATGGTAAAGGTATGGTAGAAGGCATGAGTAATAGCTCTCTGGATTTTGATTTCTGTGAAAATTGTGTATATGGAAAGCAGAATCAGGTGAGTTTCCCCTCTAGTGGTAAGAGGGCAAAACATATATTAGAGCTTGTGCACAGTGATGTGTTTGGCCCTGTGAAGGTTCCATCACTGTGTAAGTCTGTGTACTATGTATCATTTATAGACGACTTCTCAAGGAATACATGGATATATTTCCTTAAGAAGAAATCTGAAGTCTTTGACAAGTTTAAAGAATTTAAGGCTCTGGTGGAAAACCATATAGAGAAGAAGATAAAGGTACTGAGGACAGATAACGGTGGAGAGTTTTGCAGTAAGGAATTTGAAGAATTCTGCAAGAAGTGTGGTATCTCATGGCAGAAGACTACTCCATATACACCTCAGCAAAATGGAGTTGTAGAAAGAATGAACAAGACATTGATGGAAAGGGCAAGAAGCATGCTCAGTGGTGCTGGGTTAGGACAGGAATTCTGGGCAGAGGCGGTGGATACTAGATGTTACCTGGTCAACAAGTCACCTTCATCAGCGTTGGAGGATAAGACTCCTCAAGAGGTATGGACTGGTAAGAAACCCCCTCTTTCACATCTGAGGGTATTTAGATGTGATGCATATGTACATGTTCCAAAGGAGAAACGAACCAAGTTGGATAGCAAATCTGAAAAATGCATCTTTATTGGGTATAAGGATGGTTTAAAGGGTTATAAACTTTGGAACCCAATAACTAGGAAGGTTGTGTACAGCCGAGATGTGGTGTTCAGAGAGGTGAAATATGTTATTAAACATGAAGTTCAACTAAAGGAACCTGAGAAGATAAAGTTTGAGCTAAAGGAGGAAGAACCACACTCTACAGTAGAGGAGGAATCAGAGGATGAAGAGCCACAAACTCCATCTTTGAGAAGATTAGTTCGAGAAAGAAAGTAGCCAGAAAGGTATAGTCCATCTACTTTGTCTGTTACTGATGATGATCCCAGAACTGTGAAGGAAGCAGTGGATTCAGAGGATGGAAAACTGTGGAAAGAGGCCGTGGTTAATGAAATGGAATCTTTGCACAAAAATGAGGCTTGGGATCTGGTGGAGTTGTCAGCTGGAAGGAAACCCACTGGCAACAAATGGGTGTTCAAAAAGAAGACAAATGCAGAAGGAAAAGTGGAGAAATACAAAACTCGGTTGGTAGCAAAAGGTTATTCCCAGGTGCTGGGAATTGATTTTGGTGATATTTTTTCTCCTGTTGCCAAGGTAACTTCTATTAGATTACGTTTATCTATTGTTGCTGCTTTTTATTTTGAGTTAAAACAGATGGATGTGAAGACAACATTTCTTCACGGGGATCTGGAAGAGGAAATCTACATGAAGCAACCAGAAGGCTTTGCGGTGAAGGGTAAGAAAGAACTGTTATGCAAGTTAAAGAAGCCTATGTACGGGTTAAAACAGTCACCAAGGATGTGGTATCAAAAATTTGATACATTTATACAAGGACTTGGCTTCACCAGAAGCAAAGCAGATCACTGTGTGTATTTTAAATTAATTGGTGACCGTGCTTTTTATTTGGTCTTGTATGTGGATGATATGTCGCTGGTTGGAAATGACAAAGAAATTATCAAGGATTTGAAGACCCAATTTTCATCCAAATTCGACATGAAAGATCTTGGTGCTGCAAACTATATTTTGGGCATGGAAATTAAAAGAGATTGAGCAAAGAGGAAGCTCTGGTTAAACCAAGGAAGTATGTCAAGACAATACTGCAGAGTTTTAATATGCAGGATAGTAAACCGGTGAAGGTTCCTATTCCTGTAGGTGTGAGGTTATCTGCTGAACAATGTCCCAAGAGACAAGAAGAGGAAGAGGACATGTCCCGTGTTCCATATGCAAGTGCAGTCGCTAGCCTGATGTATGCAATGGTCTGTACTAGACCAGACATTGCACATGCAGTGGGAGTATTGAGCAGGTTTATGTTAAAACCAGGGAAGGAGCATTAGACAACAATGAAGTAGGTTTTCCAGTGTTTGCGTGGCACTAGTGATTATGGTTTGTGCTACCAAGGAAGACCATGATTGGACAGAGTGTTGGAAATTCGTGGCTTTGTTGATGTTGACTAGGCTGGAGATCTGGATCAGAGAAGATCTACAAGTGGGTATGTGTTTAACCTATTTGGAGGTGCAGTCAGTTGGATGAGTAAAAAACAATCTGTAGTGGCACTATCAACTACAGAGGCAGAATACATGGTAGCCACTCATGCAAGCAAGGAAGCAATTTGGTTGCAGAGATTGTGTTCAAGTATGGGGTTAGTACAAGAAGCTATAAGGATAAACTGTGACAGCCAAAGTGCAATTTTATTGGCAAAGAACCCCGCATATCATTCAAAGACAAAGCACATTAATGTTCAGTATACCTTTGTGAGGGATATGATAGAAGACAAAAAAGTGTTGTTAGTAAAGGTGGACACTTTGAAGAATACTGCAGATGCAGTGACAAAATCTGTGAGCTCTGAGAAGTTCTCTTGGTGTAAAGATACAATGGGCATTTCAGGGCTGGAAAAATGACTAAGCTCTCTTGTGGCCCCCTGTCGAAAGAAAACAACAAGTGGGAGAATGTTGGGTTGTGTTATATTTTTTCCACAACTAGCCCATGTAGTTAACCGGGGGGTTAGAGTGGGGGCAAAGCCCCCTTTCGTTGTGCTGATTATGTAGCAAGGAGGGGTAACAAGGGCTTTGAGGTGTACCCGTAACCCCACTTTATGGGGTTTGGGGCAGCACCCCAAAAATTTTGGTTTTGGACCCTATGTTAAGTTGGGCAGACCCACCTATGGTTTTGTGCATGATTTTCGCACATGTTTTTTGGACACGATGGTTTTCGGTCCATGGTATTGGACGCGATGGTTTTTGGTCCATGGTATTGGATGCTTTGGTATGTATAAATATGTATTATAATATTAAAAGGAACATAATGAAAAATCAAGCTGGTAGTCTTGGTTTTGGGATCCAGGGGAAAATCTCTGTGTATATGTGTTTTATGTGTTATGCTCTCGCATTTTTTTGTGTTTTAGAATTCATATGCAGGTAATTTTCGTACAGGGTTAAAACCTACAATATGTACTACAATAGTTAAAACCATTACAATTTTCTACAACATCACTATGAAACAACACATAAATTGAAAAATGGTTAAAGTAATGGTTACCTTTAGAGGAATCCAAAAGCTTAGCAATCTCTCTTCTACTTTGTAACCAACAAAAATTATCTAATAAAATACACAGGGTAATGAAGAAACTAATATTAATCACCAACTGTAATAACATGGGAAAACTATGGGTTATCAAAATTATTAATTTAATTAATTAATTTATTGTTATTATTATTTTTGCGTAATTTGACTATGTAAAAATGTTAAACGAGACTTTTAAACTTTGAGTATTTTTTAATGTTTATCTCATGTTTCAAATTCTTACTCAAAACCAGTTTAGAGAATACAATGGGAAAACCCATGGGTTAAAAATACCGTGGGAAAACCATGGGTTGGCAAAATTATTATTATTTAATTTTAACTTAATTTTTATGTAATTTGACCAAGTCAAAATGTTAAACAACAGAGGACCTAAATTTATAATATGTTTAAGATAATGTTGTTTCAAATTCTTAATAAAAACCCAATTTAGAGAATACCATGGGTTGAGAATACTCTGGGAAAGCCAGAGTATTATTAATTTCATTTTTTAATTTTATTTGTTTTTTTTTAATTGTATTTCACTTTTATTTTTATTGTTATCTAATTTGAGCAAGCCAAAATGTTTACATAGCATAACCTAATAACATCTCTTCCATACAGGGCTGGAGAGAGCCTCTCCGCACAATCAAGTTTTCTTTCTGCTAGGCTTTGCCACCTAGGAAACCAGACCAACTATGGAAAAACAATGTTTTTTGTCCAAAATAGGATATGAAATTGACATAAATTGTAGCTTAACCATGATATATCATGAGTCTCAACCCTGCCATGGAGATACATATATTTAAATGCAACAAAATTGCACTTGCGTTGCTCATAACCTATGATAATAGTAAACTTAAAAAGGCTCAGAGATGAGTTGCCACAACCAAAAAGGAAAGGCATAACATTGGTTATGTCGAAGTGGAAACATATGCAAGTGTTGGAGTACTAGAGGAACCTTTTCCTTTGGAAAGTATGACCTCGATCTTGAATAGCCGAAGGGCCATGTCCCTATGTTCTAGGGACATTTCTTTGTGTTCAACTTGAATGTAATCTAGAAGGAGTGGAAACTCCCTTTTGGCGTCATCTCTTCCCACGAGATTTTTATTGATAAAATCTTTGATATGCCAGTGTAATTCCACTATAAAAAAGTATTGATTTTGTTTACCGTGATTATGTCTAGGAATATGTAGATAATCAACAAAGGAGGGAAATTTTCTATATCTATGTACTTTTTTTTATCGGTCATGGCCTCAGGAGATGCATGGTCCATGGAAAGCTTAATATGATTAGGGGTATGTTCATGATATCTATGTGTAGAAAATGAACCCAAAAATGAGCCATAAAACTTCCTTCTTCCCTACTAGGAGGAGCCTCACTAGTGTCTCATTTATTGTTGTGACATGTTAGGAAAACTAGAATGAAAAGCATGGTGGAGAGGAGCAAACTAGATCCATATAAGAGAAACATATCTAGACGAGTCATTAGGGAAGGAGAAAGAGTAGACTAGTTGCAATAAGGCTGAATAAGAGGTGAGAAGGCTAATACGAGGCTTAAGAGTTGGAGGTGGGGTCTATATAAGCATAGATAAATTTTATCTCCTCCTCACATTCACCATCAAAGACGGGAGATTTTATGTTTCAAAATTCTCCTTGTAAATTGATTTTTTGTTGTTTGTGCTTTTTATGATCTGATACATTGTTTGATTCTTCTTCTTGATTGTCTTTGCCACCTTCCATTTCTAGATGTTCACTTCTGAACTCTTAATCACCAATCCTGTTTCCCTGTTCAGGAGTGGGAATTGGTTGTCGCTGATTCTGTCTGTCAGACAAACTTTTCATAATCTTCTCTTGTTCTTGCATCAACCTCTCATTATATTCCTACAACCTGGCCATCTCATTCTTCAATTATTGTAGTCTCCAGAATGGAAACATTGGTGTTACGCAACTCCTTCCCCAACTGTACCCATAATTCAGGATTGGTTTCTAGAAATGATAATGTACTTGCTCCCATCACCGGCCTTAGTGGTGTAAGCCCAATCCTCCTCATGATGGCTAGTTTTCTATATCTGTGCACATCATAATTGTTGTTATTCATTTATCATCCAGAGGCCACAAATTTACAACCCGAGTGCTATGATACCACTTGTCACACATCTCAGCAAAATACTTTACCATGCATAATTTTTTTTTTAAATAAACATACTCGACAAAAAAGATGTTTTCATACGTTTTACTGGAGTTTTAGTCCATTTACCATGGATATTACTGTTTTCATTATAAAGTCTTCATTGATTGGATTAATCTTTAGTTAGATGGTAATAATATTCCATATAAATCTTAAGAAACTTTTTAACTATTTTTATAGTTCGCATTACATGTATATCATTACTTCTGAAGTCAACCATACCTTGGCACTTATGGTCTAATAGACAATATTTACCACCCCTTAGCATCGGCGGGTCGGGGCTTCTGGATGAATCCGGGTGCAATACAACTATTCGCCACCATCTTGGAAAATGTTCCTCATCTATGGCTCTCCGTTAACTAACTTCGTCGAATGGTGGGTATTGAAACCCTACCTCCTTGGTACTTCCACCACCGCAAAGTCTTGGCATTTCCCTGTTTGCACTTTTGAGCCTTCTCAACTGTGAATATTTGCACAGGTGTGGTGTTCAGCTCTTTCTTGTCAAATTTTCTAACTCTATATTTACTATCGATTATGATTATGACTATTTGGTTTCTCCGCTCTATTACAAAATTGTTAAAGCCCTTGCTGTGCTCAATTTTCAAATGAAGCTGGCCAAAGTTCGACTATCCACAACAGGTAAACTCTCTTCAGGGCACAACTATTAAATTGATGGATTTAATTAGTTCTCCTCTAATGAATGTATTGTTTTGACTTAGGAGTTGACAATGGTTTCAAATCTCCTCCACTCTAGAATGACTCGTTTAAGTCGGTGTCCCTTCTTCTATCGATTGGGTCACGAAGCTATACCGTGCTACAACTCCATATGGACACAGGGTAAAGTGGATAGCCTTAGATTTGAATGAAAGCTTGAGGGTTTTGAATTTATGAGCATTAGGGTTATTGGCTTACTGGTTCAATACTTCAATTAAATGTTCTATGGAATGAATTATTTTCTCGAGCCTTAACTGAATTGTTAATTTGTATAATTTCAGAAAAGGTCACCCTGTTAAAAGTACCCAGTTTCGTTTAATTTAATGGGTTTGGTATTTATAAGTTTACTCCACTTTGCCGAAACTCCATTATTTATGAATCTGAAATTTATGAGTCTAGTGTTTATGTATTTCCAAATTTAAGGTTATTATATGAACAACTCTGTTCTTTTTTCATATTTACTTGTGGATACATACGACCAAATTTTGGTTTCAATGAAATTTGAGATTTAGATGGTTATTTTTCTTCCATTGTGGTTTAACATAAAATCCCAGACATTGGTTTCAATGAACACCCTTTGAATAAGGGTTTTATCCTTTCTATTCTATTCAGTTAAGTTTTGGCATATTTTTAGGCTCTCTTGGATAGGATCTAGAAAACAAGATATGACATTTTTTCTTAAAGTTTTCTTGAGGCTCCGAAGCAAGAAAAATCTCAGACCTAATTAATCATACCTTCAATGCAATCTGGTATGTCTTTCATGCCTCAGCAAATTTAGATTTGCTGCACAAATACAAAACATTTTTTGTAGACCTATTTTGTTGATACCTATAACCTTTCTTGAGGTGGAACCAAGATCAAATAGAGGTCATTTTTCAAGGAATATCTTAATGGCATTTTTGTCCAATAGTGATATTATTGTAGATTCTGGATTGAGTTATGGTTAGGGCAATTCAAAGTAAGCCATTGAAATTTTTGGAGGCACAACTGAACCGAAAATAAGTTGTAGAAAGGGTTTCATGGGTAGCGAATTAGTCACTATTCATTTTTACTCTAGGCCGAGTTATTGTTTTCACTTGATGGCATTGCATACTTAACTAGATGGTACCAAGGAACTTAGTATAAGTCTTCTCAAGGATTGTTGAATGTCTCAAGTAAATTGATCATCACTTGAAGACAAATCTTCCATCTCATTCTTATCTGTAATCAAGGAGATATTTAAGCTTCAACACATTTGAGGTAAGTCTAGGACCCTTGTTCAATGACATCTCTACTACAATATTATAGTATGTACAAGGCCTTTTAATTTGAGGAGTGGAGACTTGATTTTTTTTGAGTTGCATCCTGTAAGGATTACAATTGTTAGAGAAGACAATGTCATCTCTATAAATTGGTTGAGGTTAACGTGATATCTGGCCATAGTAGCAACAAGGATATTGATCATATTTATACCTCCTCCTTGAGGAGGCATCATATACAACATTGATAATTAAGGATGGATGTGGATGAGATTAGTGACTGACATCTTCTGACATCAATGAGACCAACTGAAAGGCATCTTCATCAGTAGATCATTTGACATTAGCAAAATTTAGAGAACTCAAAGACATCTTCAGGTACAATAGTAACAATCTCTACTTCAACAGTTTGAATTGATTATCTTGATAGTTTCACAGATTGTACACCAGGGGAATACATCAACAATTTGGATTTGGATTGTTATGTTTGAGTATTTTTGAAGTTGGGTTATCATTATACATTTGAACATATATCAGTGGCAAAGAACCTTTGCTGAATTCATTTGAAAGTGGGTCATTGTACATGGCATGGGAGTCCATATTTCATTATTCCATTTTTATATTTTTCAGGGTGGTTGGGTGGTGCAAGACAGGAGAGTGAAGTCTCCTTCAGGTTGTAGCTTGAAAATACTTCAGGGTGGTAGAGTGGTGCCAGGGCAAGTTGGAGCTTGCAGGGTGTCAGAACATCCTATCAATTGTAGCTGATAAAACTAGGGTGTTAGAGCATTCTTCCAGTTGGGGATGATAAAATCAAGGTGGAGGAGCATCCTTTGAGGAGTCAGAGCTACCTACTAAACTTGAATTCTTTTCTACACTACTAGGGAGTTGGGGTTTCCCTTTTAGTTGGAGTTGAAACATTTTGTAGTCACAAAATATTAGAAAAACATTCAGTGGTTTTTTTCCTGAAGGGTTTTCACCTAAAAAATTCTTGTGCACTCTTCTTTATGATGTGCTGATGTTTTGCTTATTATTATTGCTTTGAAAGTTAATTATTTTACCAAGTTTAATAAGAATTACTAATTCACCCATTCATAATATTTCCAACATAATTAGATTACTATCCTCTAAAAAACTTATATATCTAAATAAATATTATATGAGAAATCTGAATAAATATTAAATGTATTAGAAAAATTAGACTTGTAAGTTTTATATTTTAAACATAAATATATTTATATTTTTCGTTAGTATTAAATTATATTTCATGAAATTATCCTCCTTAAATATGTCAAAGGGTGAAAGTTAAAATATCTTAGTGGCAGCCCATCTTTAGCTTATTTGAACCAAAGATCGAGATTTTCCGAAGAACGCTAAGAGAATATGGAAGATTGTGGCTGTTATTTTTAATTTCTATCCTTTTTAAATGGAAGGAAAAGAAAAATGAAAGTAAAATTGATACAACAAGCATGAGACAGATCCTAAGAGATGTTATGAATACGAAATCTATCTCCACCGTTAATGAAGCCACAGATATTGCAGATCGGACTCTTGAAGCAACAACAAACATAGAAAGAAAACTTTTATGTAGGTTTACGATAAGTCTTTGACTAAAGAAAGACGTTGTAAATGACCTGAAAATAACGATGAGGCTCCTTTCATTGTGTATGCCGCAGAGCCCACCCTACGATGCTCCATGTTTCTTTCCAACATTGATAAAACATTGGTCTTTGTTGTTACAACAATCACCTTCTTCCCTGCTTGTGTTGTGAGAAATTTGAAATACACAACCACCTACTGTCATGTGTCTTTTCACTGTACTTCCAACAAGTTGTATCCTCTTTTCACTATAATTCATATAGGTTGGATTGGTGAGGGATTATGAGTTGGAACTCTATTGATGGCATACTCTTAGCCAAGGGAATATTGGAGCTTGGGCCCTTAAGCACCAGCAATGATTAAGGGCTGAGATGGTGTTACAGGTCCCAGGACAGATGGCGTTGGGATCTAGGAGAAACCATTAGGGGTAGGATTGACCAGAGGATTGTTTGAGATCCAGATATCGAAGGATCTATCCAGGATCATTTAGCATGGAGGCATGGAATATCACATTGGGTTGTATGAGATCCTATGTCAATATACATACATTTATGTTGTGGATAGAAGTGGATTGCTTGAGGACAAGTAGTCTTTGGGCGGGAGGATTTGTAATATTCCATTTTTTTAGATATGGTCAAAGTGGATGGAATCTGCCCATGGTATTTTCCCATGACATTGGCCCATGGTATTTGCCTTCATTTTTCAAGGGAAAACAATAATATAAAGTCTCTAGAGAGTCCATCAAGCCTATAAAAGGGTATAGGAGCCTAACAGTATGAGCATCTAGAGTTATCTATCTATTTTGTCTTTGTTGAGAACTTGGTGAGGCCAGTTCTAGTTTGATCCTAGGGATGAAAACCCCATGGGTGAATGTGTCTGGTGGATCCATCTAAGGCCCATTATTGTACTTCAATTTATTGTTTTCTTATTTGATGAGCAGTCATGCATGCCATTGCAAGAGTCTGATATTTATGTATGGGCATGTACTATTTTCCTTCAGTAATAATATGAATAAAAGGGTTGTAGTTCCAGATCCCATTTGTGTTCTTATTTCTTGCTGAAATATTTCTGTTTAGAACACTAAAATGTGCTAGATCTGTCAAATTTTTAAGGTTTGGGATCTTACATGTATTAGCCTCTAGAGACAATGACTAAAAGGTGATTTATGACTGCTTAGAGCTGGCTAGAATCAATTCATTTTCTAATCACTCTTTCCTAATTGGTTAAAAAATATAATCAGAAAATATAAGTTAAAGCTACTCAATCCTTTAAAAATACTCTAATAATCCTTCATTATTCATCCATAAAACAAATCACGACAGTCTTCTTCAGTTATTGTAATGATATTTTCTCAAATTCCATTTTTATAAACTAATCCTCAAATATTCTATAACTACAAGTTCGTTCAATTTCCATACTTTAATTTTTTTTAATTAATTATCGCTCCTATACTTATCATTATGACGTGCATATTATCAAACCTAAATTCCCACTTGGATAGGTCCCTCTAGTTTTTTGGTTTGTATTGATATTGAAATACTAATCATAATCATAATAATTTTTAACGATTTTCTATGTTCTACTAACAACAATAATCCTAAAACTTTTACTAATTAATATTTCAATTTAACAAATTATAAGTATATCTATATAACATATTTTGATTATGCAATAAAACATTAAACTTACACGCACATATAACAAGAAAATACTTGTGTCATGTCAAAGATTTTTTAAATTATTTTTAACAAATATTATATTATATTTAGTATGTGAAGGTTTGGTTGAATGTTGAAAGTAATTGTTTAAAAAAAAATTTAAAATAAATTATATTCATAAAATAAAAACATATTTTACATCATATAGAATAAAAAATAATTTGTTTATTATAAAATTAAGGATTTATATTATATTAAAAAAATTAAATGGTTACATATCAATGAATAATAAATATAAATAATAATAAATACTATAAATTATAATTTATATTTTTCCCCACACATAAAAAATTAAAAAAAGAAGTAGAAGTTAAATAAGAAATATGAAAATATAGAATTAAAATTTTATAAAAATAAAATAAGATAATCTATTTTTGTAATTATCTAAAAAAAAATGACTTTCTGAATTTTTTTTTATTAATCAGAAATTTATATATCTGATATTGTTTTATAAAAGAAAATATAAGATAAAAAAAGTTAATCATATTATATAGAATTATTAAAATCTTAAATTTGTTATTTTATTATTAATTAAAAAATGATCATTATAAAATTTAATTTAATTTTTTTAATTCTAAAAAATTCATATATATATCACAAAATTTGATATGATAATTTTGTAATTTGATATATCAAAATTTTTATATTAATTTGTTTTTGGTTTATTTTGCTAATAAGGTAAAATTATTTTTTTGGAAAAAGAAGATAGAAATATGCAAGTATTGATTATGAAACAATAATATGAAAGAAAGCAAGTTCGAAATGAAATTCCACAGAGTTATGCTCCACCCGTTTCTCAAATATTGTAATGGATATGGTGCCCACTTGGAGAGGGTATCATCCATGGCTTTCAGTTCCTTATGGATGTGTGTAAAATAAGTTCACTCAAAGGAGTGAAAAGCTTCATGTATATGTTTTCAAGGACAACGTTTTTGTTGGCCTAGTCAATCACAAGTTTGGAATCTTTCAAGATTTTGATATTAGTTTAGTAAAGCAATGGAGAGTGATAAATTCCACTTTGTTGTCTATACCTCAACTAGGAAAGTAAAGGACCTATAAATATTAAAATTGTTTAAGATGTAAAATCACAAGAATACCAAATGTTGGATGATGACATTGATAGGCCCCAAAGAACACCTACATCTATATATATATATATATATATATATATATATATATATATATATATATATATATATATATATATATAGACACACACACACACACACACATATATATATATATTTGGAATCACAATTGGAAAATGAATTCAATTCGTATTAAGAATATTGTACATATAAATACAATGTTCAAACAATTGGATTCAGTTTCAAGGGTTTCTTGGACTTTAGTAACTGATTACATAACACATCATAACCCTAAAAGATTAGGTGTCCAACATTCCCCCCTTAATCCAAAGGGGTGTATATGAGAGTCCAAGAAGAGAGCTCAAATGCAAAAATGCATAAAAACCAATGGCTTAATGAGCTCTCTGACATGGTGGTTTAAGGAAAAACCACAGACCAAAATGTGGGGGAGATCGAGGTCTCAACCAATGGTGGTTTAAGACTGACCACCAACTCTAGAACTAAATCTCGAAGGTATTCTTGGAACAATTCCTAATTTGGCTAGAATATGGAGTCTTTTGCTAGTGGAAATGCTCCCTAATAATGGTTTGAAGATGACTAGAAACTATAGCAGGGACCAAAATATTTTGTAGGTGGTGGTTTAAGGTAGGCCACCAACCAAAAAACATGCTCATGGAGCATGAATATATCTTTGGCTACAACTATAAATCATGCTATGGCTATCTCTGGTTGTATGCTCAAGTAGTAGGTTCAGGTTGTGGCTCAAGATCACTTGATAAATCTTTGAAGATGGAAACTGACCATCAATTCCCCCATGTCAGATAAACAATGAGAAAAACAAAACTCCGTTGCAAGACTAGTTAATACTTGAGAACAAATTATGTCTTATGACTGATATATTTCCTTGGTTGTTGAAGATCATTGCCAAGAAACGATCCATCCAAGGTGAATCTTCACTTTTGCAAGAGTTTCATTTCTGGAACATTTGTCTAAATGATGATTTTTCTTACCACAATACTCACAAGGGTGAAGATCAAAACGCATATCTTTCACATGGCCAACTCAATCACAATGTTGGCATATAAAAATATGTGGTTTTGGAATAGGAGAAAGTGAAGGTGGATCATCTTAAAGGAATCCAATCTTGTGAAACTAGATGAGCTTGGAGTATTCCAGAATATGAAAGAACACATCCTTGTCATATTCGAGACCAATGCTATTCTTATTGTGAACAACTTCTTCCCACAATCTGATAAATGTCTAGGGAAGTGCAAGTTGAACCTTCACATCTGCATGCAAGTTCACTCTTGAAATGGCTCCATTATTTTGATTAATCTTTGACTGTTGATGGGAATTAGGCTAAAAAAGGGAGGTGTTTTGAATAAAAACTAGTTCAGAATTACAACTCTTCTTTTGTAGTTCATCTTGTTGTAGCTGAGACTCAAGTTGGAAAAAATCAACTGTCTCCTGTGAATGATGTAAATAGATTCTAGTACCAGCAAGAGCGACTTTGTTGATATTTATTGTTTCCCCAGTAGTAAAAAATACGAGATTGTTCAGTAACTCTAAAACAATATTAATTTGATCCATTTTACAATAACTTATCTTCATAAAATTAAGGGTGTCAACTTCAACCGAAAATGCACCTGCTTACAAAGCCAATTTAACAATTGAAAAATGGATAGTTATCGGTATAATATTCTAACATTCATAGTATGATCCTTGATATAGTGGCCCACTATCGAAATGTTGTCAAAATCTAAAGCAACATCAATTTCATCTATACGAGAGTGTTTTAAAATGATGAAGTTCAAAGACCAGTACTAATGAGCTTAATGTTTTATTTTTTCACCACCAAACAAATTAGTAATGTTTTTCTAACGCTTTATTTTAGGATGAAAAACACTAAAAACAAACACCTTCAGCAAATGCGTCCAACCAATCAACATGCTCCAATTCAATATCATCCGCACAGTGTGATCATCTCATACATTTCTTTAAAATTCAATGAAATAATATTGAAGCCCGCCATGAAATCGTCCAACCTTGAGGCTACATCTTGTTGTATTACAAGTTTGTTTTTTTGGTTGAAAATTTGAAACAATAGTGTAGACACACTTTCTATTGAAAATTTGTCTGCAGTCTTCTATTCTCTGAAATAATAAACAATTCTAATAGAAAAAATTCTCTGCTACTTGACTTATTGTATTCTGCATCTATTTTCTAGGCTTGGCACATGAGATTTGGTTGTATAATAGTTCGAGAATGATCACTAAAGTTACTAGTGGCAAGCCACATAAAAAGAAAAAGATTAAGTCAAATTCATCAAAAAATGTAGGTGGTTCCCTTTCCACAGTTCCATCACAAATTGCTACAATAACTCAAAAGAGAATTAAAAATTATGCTTGTTGATATCATTCGCTACCAAATATTAAATGTTTAAACATTAATTAGTAGGTAGTGAGTGGTATTGCAATGTGAAGAGAGCAAAGTTGTGTCACCTTTCAATGTTAAATCCAACAACCCTAAATATCACAAGCGAGGGAGTCTTAATTATGTTATAGTGAAGATTTTATGACTAGAGGAAATGACCACTAGAAAAATAGCAACAAGGGAGTCTGATCAGGTTTTGAATTAGAGTAGAAGAGAGCACATGTGAAAGGAGGTACTGAAGCCAACCCATGCATGGATGCAAAATCAATTCAAATAGCCTTCTTGGGTGCATATATTGATGGGTAGAAGAGTAGTAGTAAAAAAAACGACAAATACATCTCGACTTATTGATCACCAAAACTGGTTTTCATTGTATACCCTTCACTTTAGATATCAATAAAAACTTATACACATACTTACAACAATGTATTTAGAGTATTTATGGACATCAACAATGTACATATAACATATACAACATATGTGTCTTTACAACATTCATGAATTCCATATTATTTCAGCAAAGGTAAGTAAGCACAAAATTACCTTCTGAAAACACTTTTAAGACAATGCATAACTGAAAATTAATAATCAAATAGAGGTTTGACCTGCATACAGTGGTTCAGACGCATATACTAGTTTTCTCCTTCAAGTTGCACGCTGATTGTATCTATTGAAGATTAAAGCCAATATGAACTTGGGACTTGTGGAGCAGCCACCACTCTATGCTTCAATCGGTTAATTTCAAACACAATCACCCTCTCATTTCTCTATTGCATGTAGAGCACTCAACTCGAATGGTACTCCACCTTCCTCCTTCAACACAGTCTTGGCGTTCTTTACCAGAATATTCACACCCAGGTTTTAAGACCAAGTTCTAAGAAAGGATAAGAGCTCAAGAAGGCCAAAAAAATAGTGGCTGAAGTTAACCAATAACAAGATAAACCATTGGTCTGATACCACTGTTGGAATCATAATTGGAAAATGATTCAATTCATATTAAAATTATTGTACATATAAATATAGTGTTGAAACAATTAGATTCAGTTTCAAGGGTTCTATGGACTTTAATAACTAGTTACATTACACACCATAACCATAATGAATCATATGTCAAACATATATATCCATTCTTTTAAATTAATATAGATTACTTTAATTTTTATATATATATTTTTTTCTTATTTTAATTTATTACTATTATATATAGTATTTATAAATTAAGTACATTTTAAAATTTCATTTATTTTGGATATTAAATAAAATTTAAAATTTCATCACTTACAATATATTAATTTTATTTGATATATTATTTGAAAATTAGATATATTTTAAAATTTCAGAGCTTATAATATATTAATTATATTTAGAATAGATTAATTTTGTTCACTTGGTTATTAACATGTTAAAATATAGAAAACATAATTACCTGTTAAAAAAAAAAGAAGTTATAATAAATAAATGATAACATATAAATTTATTGGTTTAAATTTTTAAAGACTTGTACTCGCCTCTCATATAAACCATGTCACTTTTGGGCATTTAAACCTTGAATCTCTTAATTTACAAAATACTTCAAATCACAAGGATCAACAAAGATCAGCAATTGAATTGTCCATGAGTTTGATTTAAATAAATATTGAAATAATATATCAAATTCTTTATTAATAAATTAAAATCATTTAAAAAAAAATAAATTGAATACTTTTAAACATTATAATACAAAAGCAATAATCATCAACTATCAAATTTGAATGTGTAGACTACATAAAAATTATACAATATATACAATATATGAAAATTATATCTTTATAATCAAAAAAATTATAATAAACGAAAATAAATATTCTAATAAAAAAATAAAAATAAAACATAATACAACAAACACATAATACAATATAACAAATCACATTAAGTCAATTACAAATTCAAACTTAAATAATTAAATATGACTACACTGCCAAAGAAATGGGTGATGGAAATGACTTGATCCAACCACCATAAATCATTTTAAAATGGAGTATTTGACTTTGAAATTAGTCTTTATACATTATTTTAACCCTGTAAAATAATTAAAAGGAGGAATTTCATAAGTTGAGAATTTGATTAACGTATTTGGACATATATTTTATATTTAACATAAGGAATGTAAAAGAAAATTTAACATAACATGTAAATATAATTAATTTGATATTAATATTATAAATACAAACATTTGATATTGATATTATAAACACAATAACATATTAGGGGAAAAATCAATATAATATCCACATAACATTTAAATATAATTGATTTGATATTTCATGTCATAAATACAACATCTTATAGAGAGATATCGTTTTGTAAAAAAAAAAAAAGAGATATGGAATAATTTTAAGAAGTTGCATTAATTTAAAGAGAAAAATAATTTTTCACAATTAGAGAAATAGAAAACAAAAAAAATCTTAAAATATAGTTTTTATTTTAAAGATAATTTGTTGAAAAGTCTTAATATAAAATGATTGACAAAATTCAAAAAACAAACAAACAAACAAACAAACTTACTTTTATTGATTATAAATTTGAGGATAAAATTTATCCTTGACAAATCACATTCAATTCAATTCAAAATCCTAAAATCAAAACATCAATATATTGCAATCAATTTCAAGGCATTTTTAAGCTTAAAATCATTTTCACTAAAATTATAACATCCATAGATTTATGATTGTTTTCTTCTATCTAAAAATGTTGTTTTTAATTGATGTTTTTAATTGATATAAAGTAATTTTTAAATATTTTGTTAAATTTAAATGGCACACTTTATATTGATATAAAGTAATTTTTAAATATTTTATTAAATTTAATTGGCACACTTTATATATATAGATATATATACTTTTATTTATAAAATAATTTAAATTATTAAAAATAAAATTAAAAATATATATTTTCAAATATAATTAAAAAAAAATTAATAAATGTATTTTTTTTAATATTTTTAAATCTGAAAATTTAACCTAAATCATGAAGTGATGTTTAAAATGCCTCTCTAAACCACGATCATAAAATATAGTTAGTTTCTTGGTAATTCTTTCACACTAGCGAATCATAAAATCTTTATCACTCATTTATATCTCTTTTATAGATAGAGGATATTTTTTTTTTATTGAATTAGCATAGAACAATATTACAATGAACTGTGAGTTAGCCTTATTAGATGTTTAAGATTCCTCTCTGAATCAAAGTAGTAATAGTTTTTTTAATTAACAAAATACATAAAATAAAAATAACAATTAACTTAAGTAAAAGTGTACAAGTAAACAGTCGAAACGATCAATTAATAAGTAGAAATCACTTTGCTAATATTCATATTTTTGAATAAAGACAAGCACTCAGAGAATAAAGACAGCTGGCTATAGTCCAGCGTTATGAATATACCAAAGCTGTTCACGAAGGATACCTCAAGTGTATTTTAATAACATATTTTAATGCGTATTTGAATTTTAATATTTTATTTAATTTTTCGAGCTAGTCTCTCATACAAACATTAAATTATTATGCGATTTATTAAATTTATAATAATGTCTATTAAGCGAGTTATTGGAATAATGTTAAAAAAAATTGTTTAGCTTTTAAGATTATTTTTTTAATTCTGATTTAATCAGTTTATATTCATTTTAATTTAATTTAGAATTTTAAGAAATCAGTTTATAAATTAATTTATATTCATTTTAATTTCAGTGTGATAAAGAGGATAGAAAAAAAGAAAATTATGATATATCATGAAGAGATGATTTACTCAAATATTAAAAATAAAAAAAATATATGTGTTTAATAGTGTAAAGAAGAAAATAAACATTAGTACTATAATAACAAGTTTTTATGAGCTTCATAGTGAGACCGAGAGTATACCTCAATTTTCAAATATCTTTGAGATAAAAGAGTTTATCAAATTTGTGACAGTAAAAGGGTTGAAGATGAAGTGTTTATCACATTTGATAGGATAAGTTTGTAATTATATCAAATTTTTTATATTAATTTGTTTTTGGTTTATTTTGCTAACCGTCCTTGTATTGATAAGGTAAAACCAATTTTTGGAAAAAGAAGATAGAAATATGAAAGTATTGATTATGGAACAATAACATGAAAGAAAGCGGAGTTAGAAATGAAACTCCACGGGGTTATGATCCACCCTCTCCTCAAATATTGCAATGGACATGGTGCCCACTTGGAGAGGGTATCATCCATGGCTTTCAGTTCCTTATGGATGTGCGTAAAATAAGTTCACTCAAAGGAGTGCAAAGCTTCATGTATATGTTTTCAAGGACAAACTTTTTGTTGGCCTAGTCAATCACAAGTTTGGAATCTTCCAAGCTTTCGAGATTTTGATATTCTTTTAGTAAAGCAATGGAGAGTGATAAATTCCACTTTGTTGTTTATACCCCAGCAAGGAAAGTAAAAGACCTATAAATATTAAAATTGTTTAAGATGTAAGATCACAAGGATACCACATGTTGGATGATGACACTGATAGGCCCCAAAGAACACCTACATCTAGTGAAAGCATCACTATAATCCTTTTCATATATATATATATATATATATATATATATATATATATATATATATATATATGTGATTACAATTAGAAAATGAATTCAATTCGTATTAAGAATATTGTAAATATAAATACAGTGTTGAAACAATTGGATTTAGTTTCAAGGGTTTCTTGGACTCTAGTAATTGATTAAATTACACACCATAACCCTAACAGATTAGGTGTCCAACATTCCCCCCCTTAATTCGAAGGGGTGTATATGAGAGTCCAATAAGAGAGCTCAAACGCAAAAATTCATAACAACCAATGGCTTAATGAGCTCTCTGAAATGGTGGTATAAGGAAAAACTACAAACCAAAATGTGGGGGAAATCGAGGTCTCAACCAATGGTGGTTTAAGGCTAACCACCAACTCTGGAACTAAAGCTCGAAGGTGTTCCTGGAACAATTCCTAATCTGACTAGAAGTTGAAGTCTTTTGCTAGTGGAATTTCTTCCTAATAGTGATTTGAAGATGACCACAAACTATAGCAGGGACCAAAATATTTTGTAGGTGGTGGTTTAAGGTAGGCCACCAACCAAAAAGCATGCTCATGGAGCATGAATCTATCTTTGGCTACAACTCTGAATTAGGCTATGGCTATCTCTGGTTGTATGCTTAGGTAGCAGGTTCAGGTTGTGGCTCAAGATCACTTGATAAATCTTCGAATGATGAATCTTTGAATATGGTAACTAGCCATCAATTACCCCATGTTAGATACATGGTGAGAAGATGAAGAAACCTTCGTTGCAAGACTAGTTAATACTTGAGAACAAATTATGTCGTATGGCTGATATATTTCCTTGGTTGTTGAAGATCATTGCCAAGAAATGATCCATACAAGGTGAATCTTCACTCTTGCAAGAGTTTTCTTCCTGGAACATTTGTCAGAATGATGAATTTTCTTACCACAATGCTCACAAGGGTGACGATCAAAACACCGATATTTCACATGGCCAACTCAATCACAATGTTGGCATCTGAAAATCTCTGGTTGTGGAACAAGAGCAAGTGAGGGTGGATCATCTTGAAGGAATCCAACGCTATGAAACTGGATGAGCTTGGAATATTCTAGAATATGAAAGGACACATCCTTGTCATATTCGAGACCAATTCTATTCTTATTGTTCACAACTTCTTCCCATGGTTTGATAAATGTCTAGGGAAGTGCAAGTTGAACCTTCACATCTGCATGGAAATTCACTCTTCAAAATGGCTCCATTATTCTAATTAATCTTTTACTACTGATGGGAGTTAAGCACAAAAAAGGAGTTTTTTTGAATAAAAACTAGTTCAGAATTACAACTCTTCTTTTGTAGTTCATCTTATTGTAGTTGAGGCTCAAGTTGGAAAAACTCAATTGTCTCTTGTGCATGATGTAAATATATTCTAATATTAGCAAGAGTGACTTTGTTGATATTCATTGTTTCCTTAACAGTAGAAAATACGAGATTGTTCAGTAACTCTAAAACACTATTAATTTGAGCCATTTTACAATAACTTATCTTCATAAAATTTTCATAAAACTAAGGGTGTCGACCTCAACTGGAAATGCACCTGCTTACAAAGAAAATTTAACAAGTGAAAAATGGATAGTTGTCGGTAAAATATTCTAGTGTCCTTAGTACGATCCTTGATGAAGTGGCCTACCATCGAAACGTTGTTAAAATCTAAAGCAACATCAATTTCATCTATATGGAAGTGTTTTAAAATGATTAAGTTTAAAGACCAGTACTAATGAGCTTAATGTTTTATTTTTTCACCACCAAACAAATTAGTAATGTTTTTCTAACGTTTTTTTTTAGAATGAAAAATACCAAAAACAATCACCCTCAACAAACACGTCCAACTAGTCAACATGCTCCTATTCAGTATCATCCCCACAGTGTGATCATCTCATAAATTTCTTTCAAATTCAATCAAATAATATTGAAGCCCACCATGAAATCGTCCAACCTTGAGGTTGCATCTTGTTGTATTACAATTTTGTTTTTTTGGTTGAAATTTTCAAACAATAGTGTAGACACACCTTCTGTTGAAAATTTGTCTGCATTCTTCTATTCTCTGAAAGAATAAACAATTATAATAGAAAAAATTGCTTGCTACTTGACTTACTGTATTCTGCATCTATTTTCTAGGCTTGGCACATCAGAGTTGGTTGTAAAGCAGTTTGAGAATGATCACTAAATGACTAGTGGAAAGGCAGATAGAAAGAAACAAATTAAGTCAAATTCATGAAAAACTGAAGGTGGTTCTCTTTCCCCAGTTCCATCACAAATTGCTACAATAACTCAAAAGTGAATTAAAAAATATGCATGTTGATATCATTCTCTACCAAATATTAAATGTTTAAACATTAATTAGTAGGTAGTGAGTGGTATTGCAATGTCATACCTTCTTGCAATTTCAAGAGAGCAAATTTGTGTCACCTTTCACTATAAAATCCAACAACCATAAATAGTGCAAGCGAGGGAGTCTCAATTCTATTATAGTGAATATTTTATCACTGGAGGAAATGACCACTAGAAAAGCAATAACAAGGGAGTCTAAGCAGGTTTTAAATTGGAGTAGAAGAGAACGCCTACGAAAGGAGGTATCGAAGCCAACCCATTCATGGATGCCAAAATAGTTCAAATAGCCTACATGAGTGCATATATTGATGGGCAGGGGGTAGTAGTCGAAACAACGACAAATACGTCTTGACTTCTTGATCACCAAAATTGGTTTTCATTGTATACCCTTCACTTTAGACATCGATAAAATCTTATATACATACTTACGACAATGTATTTAGAGTATTTATGGACATCAACAATGTACTTATAACATATACAACATATATGTCTTTACAACATTCATGAATTCCAAATTATTTTGGCAAAGGTAAGAAAGCACAAAATTGTCTTCCGAAAACATTCTTTTAAGACAATGCATAACTAAAAATTAACAATCAAATAGAGGTTTGACCTGCGTACAATGGTTCAGACAAATATAATGGTTTTCTCCTTCGTGCTATGTGCTAGTTGTATCTATTGAAGATTGAAGCCAGTATGAACCTAGGACTTGTGGAGCAACCACTAGCCTATGCTTCAATTGGTTAATTTTGAGCACAATCAGCCTCCCATTTCTCTATTGCATGTAGATCACTCAACTCTAATGGTAGTCCACCTTCCTCCTTCAACGCAGTCTCATCGTTCTTTACCAGAATATTCACACCAAGGTTTCAAGACCAAGTTATAAGAAAGGAGGAGAGCTCAAGAAGGCCACAAAACTAGTGGCTCAAGTTAATCAACAAAGCTGATAAACCATTGGTCTGATATAACTATTGGAATCATAATTAGAAAATAAATTCAATTCATATTAAAAATATTATACATGTAAATACAATGTTGAAACAATTGGATTCAGTTTCTAACTTTTTATGGACTTTAGTAACTAATTACATTATGCACCATAACCATATTGAATCAAATGTCAAACATACATACTCATTCGTCTAAATTAATATAAATTACTTTAATTTTTATATATTTTTTTCTTATTTTAATTTATTACTATTATATATAATATTTATAAACTAAATACATTTTAAAATTTCATTTATTTGAATATTAAATAAAATTCAAAATTTCATCACTTACAATATAATAATTTTTTATTTGAGGTATTATTTGAATATTAGATATATTTTAAAATTTCAACACTTATAATATATTAATTCTATTTATAATAAATTAATTTTGTTTGTTTAGTTAACAAATTTTGTTCATATGGTTATTAACATGTTAAAAAATTAAAAAATTAAAAAACATAATTACTTGTTAATAAAAGGAAGTTATAATAAATAAACGATAACATATAGATTTTTTGTGATTATTAGTAAATTTTATTGAAATTATTTTTATAATAATAATCAATTGGTTTAAATTTTTAAAGACTTATACCCGCAACATATATAAACCAAGTTACTCCCAGAGATTTAAACCTTGAATTTCTTAATTTACAAAATACTTTAAATCACAAAGATCAACAAGGATCACCAATTGAATTGTCCCTTAATTTGGTTTAAATAAATATTGAAATAAATATATCAAATTCTTTATTGATAAATTAAAATAATTTTAAAAAATAATAGATTGAAAACTTTTAAACATTATAATGCAAAAGTAATAAACATCGACTATCAAATTTGAATATATAAACTACATAAAATATATATATATATATATATATATTTTTACAATCATAAAGAAAATTATAAAAAATATAAAAAATATTCTGATAAGAAATAAAGTATAATACATAATACAAGAAACACATTATACAATATAACAAATCACATTCAAACTTAAATAATTAAATATGACTACACTACCAAAGAAATGGCTGAAAGGAAAATTACTTGATCCAACCACCATGACTATTTTAAATTTCGCTATTTGAATTTGAAATTAGTCTTTATATATCATTTTAAATAGATAAAAAATAATTAAAAAGGGGTTAATAAGTTGAGAATTTGTTTAACTCATTTGGACATATATTTTATATTTAATATATAGAATGTAAAAAGAAAATTTAACACAACATCTGAATATAATTAATTTGATATTAATATTATAAATATAAACATTTGGCCCACGGGGCTTTGGATTGACGGTGAATGGGTGCCTTGTTAAGACACTCCTTGCGATAGGTCACCGGTTCAAATCCCCCGTGGGTACTTAGGTTAGTCTTAACATAGAAAAAAAAAAAAATACAAACATTTGATATTAATATGATAAATACAACATTTTATAGGGAAAAAAATCAACATAATATTCAAATAACATTGAAATATAATTGATTTGATATTAATATTATAAATACAACATCGTATAAAAAGATATTGTTTTAAAAGAGAGGATATGAAATAATTTTAAAAAGTTGCATTAATTTAAAGAGAAAATTCATCTTTCACAATTTCAAAAAAATAGAAATCAAACAAATCTTAAAATATAATCTTTACTTTAAAGATAATTGGTTGAAAAGTCTTAATATAAAATGATTGACAAAGACTTAAAAAAAAGAAGCAAACTTTTATTAATTATGAATTTGTGGATAAAATTTATTAATAACAAGTCACATTCTATTCAATTCAATTCAAAATCCTAAAATTAAAACATCAATATATTACAATCAATTTCAAAGCATTTTCAAACCTAAAATCTCTTTCACTAAAATTATATCTAACTATTCATAAAAATTTATCAGTAATCCGCATTCTCTATAGATATATGATTGTTTTCTTCTATCTAAAATATTTTTTTTAATTAATATACATTAATTTCTAAGTATTTTATTAAATTTAAATGACACACTATATATATAGATATATATATATAATAATTTAAATTATTAAAAATAAAATAAATATATGATAAAAAATAGAAATAGAGATAAAAAAATTTATAAATATTAAAAATATACAATAAAGTTTAAAATTATTTAATAAATATATATTTTTAAATAAAATTAGAAAATATTTAATAAATACGTTTTTTTAATTTTTTTTTAAATATAAATTTTAGTAAATATTTAAAACACCTAACCTACATAAATCATAAAGTGATCTTTAAGATACTCTCTAAACCACTATCATAGAATCATAACTAGTTTCTTGGTGATTCATCCTAGTTAGTTTCTTCGTAATTCTCTCACACTAGCGAATCATAAAACCTATATCATTCATGTATATCTCTTTTATGGATACAGAATATTTTTTTAATTAAATAAAAATAATTTGAATTAAAATAAAACAATATTACAATGTTTTATTAAACTGTGAGGTAACCTTAATAGATGTTTAAAACGCTTCTCTAAGTTACGGTAGTAATAGTTTCTATGTGGAAATATGGGTTTTTAATTACTTAACAAATTACGCAAAATAAAAATAAAAATTAACTTAACTAAAAATGCACCCGTAAACATGCACCCGTAAACAGTTGAAAAGATCAATTAAAAAGTAGAAATCACTTTGTACTAATATTCATATTTTATCATAAAGACGAGCAGTCAGAGAATGAAGAATAAAGACAGCTGGCTATAGTCCAACATTAAGAATATACCAAAGCTGTTCAGGAACAGGTCAGCGGTTCAAGCCCTGGAATTACAGGAACAGGTCAGCGGTTCGAATCCCATGGCGGACCCGCAGATCGGAAGGAAATCGAAGGCAAACGATCTGGACCTGCGAGTGGGTTGGTATTACAGATCCATGGGAGGGCAGTGAAATTAGAATGATTCGTTCCTTAATTTTCCATATAATTCGGTTTCGTCCAGCAGTATATTAACTGAGCGGCCACTGCCTGCATTTATTGTATTAGGGTTCCGCTGGGATGGGGATATGACCAGGCTCCAATGATAATAAAGTGCAGAGGACGGGATTCGATCTCTGGATCGAATTGGTAAAGAGACAAAGAAACCCCTGCCCCGACTCTCAAAGGTTCTCCGAGGAGAAATAGGAAACGGAGATGGAGAAGAGTCACAAATATCGAAATTGGAACGATGATATTATGGGTTGTTTTGCGCGTTTTATACGCGTACGTGTCATCATATCATTGAATCAGCTATACACATCTCCACTACCATTCTTACATATCCTTGCCATCTTCACATGCTATTTTAATATTTTATTTTGTATTTTAATGCGTATTTGAATTTTAATATTTAATTTAATTTTTCGAGCGAGTCTCTCATATTATGCGAAATTTATTAAATTTATAATAATGTCTATTAAGCGAGTTATTGGAATAATGTTCACAATTTTTTTTTGTTGAGCTTCACTTTATGAATCAATATATAATCATTTTAATTTGGGTGTGATAAAGAATTAGAGAGAAAGAAAATTAAGATATATCATGAGGAGATAATTTATTTAAATATAAAAATAAAAATAAAAAATTGTGTTGAATAGTGTAAAAAGAAAATAAATATTAGTACTATAAGAATAAGTTTTTATGAGTTTCATAGCAAAACCAAGAGTTGATCTTAATTTTCAAAACTTCATGAGATGAAAGAGTTTATCACTTTTGTGACAGTAAAAAGGTTGAAGATGAAAATACCTTTTTCTTATAACATCCATCATATAGGTGCATATTAAATGTTAATTTTAATATATTCATCACACTACCAACATTCTTGACCTTTCAACTCAACAAAAGCTTCTTTTTTTAGAATATAAATAAAATTTTAAATCATATCTTACCTTCTTAAACCATTTTCAGTCTTTGAGTTATAAATCATGATCATGTGAGACAACCCTTTTTATATCTTAGTATGAGGGAGGTGTAATTTCTTCATTGCTCAATATCCAGTTGACACTAGGAATTAAAAAAAATCAATAGCTATAAGGAAAATATTTCAATATCCATCACTAAAAGTATCTCATATCAACATTCTATAGAAAGAAAGATAAAGTAATAAAAAAAAATAAAATAAATAAATAAATATTATTCAGATAATAAGTACTTTCTGCTTTCCAATATAAAAGAAGACATATAGTTTCTTTAATACTCAATATAAAGTTGACTCATGACATTTTTTCCTTTTAAATTTTAGTAATAAATAAAATATTAAGTAATTTTATATCAATTTTGAATATATAGAAAAATAAAGTAAATGAAAAAAAATAGTATTTCATTAATAAATACTTTTCTACCATCTTGATATGAAGAATGTGTAACATGTAATTTGTTTAATACTTATTATAGATTGACAAATAATTATTAAGAAATATGTTAATAAAAATATTTTATTCTAGATCAAAAAAATATTTCACTTGACATAAACTAATTTTGTATAGAATATACAATGAAAGTAAATCCGTGTAAATTCATCCTAACGAAAAGATAAAATGTCTGGTAAATTTTTCCTTTGTGTAACTTTTTTTAAGATAATTTTTTTTATTCTCTAATAAATCTAAAATTAATATAAATTTATATTAATAATAAATAATTTAAAATTAATTTATTCAATAATAATTACCCATAAATAATTTACAATTTATTTATTAATAATAATTACCAATAGTTACAACTGCGTTATAAAATCATAAATTTAATTCTCTTAAGAATAATACAATTATATAACTAAGCCGCCGAACCAATGATCACAAACCTACATGGTTGAGTTGTGTCTAATTTATTTTTTTAAGTAAACAATAAGTATAATGCTCTAAATAATAAGATGGGGTTACTTGGGTGAAAAATGCGTCAAATTGAATTGCGTATGTTTAAAGTCATGTAAAGGATTGGCCAAAGCCAGAGAAGGTTTAAAGCTCCGCACGCTTAGTAGTTAGTTATGCTTATGACTCATTCTCGTGTGTTAATGATGGCTTTGGAGTCTCTGGTGCTAGAATCTGGTATTTATTTTCGGAGTTGTTTATAGTATTATAATATGATTTTTTAGAGTTTTTGGTGCGGAATCTGGTATTTATCTCATTTATTTTCGGAGTTGTTTATAGTATGATTTTTGGAGTTTCTGGGACTTGGAATCTGGTAGAAAAAATTGAGGTAAAATCTTCATTTGTATTATTTAAACTATTTTTGACTGTATATATGGATTCTAACACCATGAAAAACCCTTAAGGCACTTCTATTGTGCAGGATTTACCCATCAATCTTGTGATTTCAATGAATTCCGGCCAAGTCTTAGAAAAATTAAATCGGAAAAATCCACTGAAAATCTACTTGAGAAGCTTCGAAAAAATCGCACTAAAAACAACTCCTTTATTTTCAATATTTATTGCATTGGCTACTTGGCACTTATGATGGAGAATGTTTAAATAAATGTTAATATGGGAAGAAGTGGTTAAAGCAGTTTAAACAAGATTGAATTTATTGCTTTTTTCATGTTTGGTATTTTTGGTTTGTGTGGTTTTGTAAGGTTAGATTATGAAAAACGTAGGGATATTCAAAACTGAGGACAGAGACAGGATTGTTTGACAGGTTAAGAAAATTCAGCCAAACGTGTTAGTCAAAGATATATGTCAAAGATATATATTTTTCCTTGATAGAACAGAGTAGAGAATGCACTCAAAAACTCTTTCCATACTCCTTTTGGAAGACTGGATGTCCTCTAAAAATAATTTTGTTTTCATGGCTTGTTTATAAGAACAAAAATTTCACCTGGACTAATTTACAAAAAAGAAGATGGCAGGGACCTGCCATATGCATAATCTGCCTCTCGAATACTGAAGATAACATGCATATTTTCATAAGTTGTCCACAATCTAAGATGTTATGGAAGCAGATGGCATTCTACTTTGGTTTTCCTCTAGTTTCTCATCCCTCCATAACAGAAGCATACGAATGGTGGGCTACTCAGAAAACAGTTTGGCGTCCCATCCCTTTAATTGTAATCTGGTTTATATGGAAATGGAGAAATAAGAAGATATTTCAGAACAGCAAGGAGGATTTTGGGCATATATTTGATAAGATAATCCCCTTTTACTATTCGATTCTTCCAATCTCCCCTCAACAGAAGATACAACAAAAATCAGCCACTGATTCCCGTCAGCTACTTATGCCACGGGCGCACTTCGATGGAGCCGCAAAAGAAGGAAAATGTGCATGTGGAGTATACATCTGTCTTTCAAGGGAGCTACAATACTACATGTTTTGGAATGGTGGCAAAGGATCAAATAACAAAGCCGAGGCCATGGCCCTTCATGGACTGCTTATCTTCTGCTCTTTTATGGACATCGGCCCCATTAACATCTATGGGGATTCTAAAATAATCATAGAACTTGTGAAGGGGAACCAAAATATAAAAAATGACAACCTCTCTGGATGGATAGGCAGGATTAAATCACTATGGAGGCATTCACGGTTCCCTATCACTCATATAAAGCGGGGACAAAATGAGCAAGCGGACAAGTTATCTAAGAAGGGCATACTGTCTTCAGATGATAAGTGGCAACTATGTATCTCTATAGATCATGTTACATACGCCATTCAACCTTTTTCTATGCCAGGCATTTAAAAGGACAAAATCTAGTATGCATCTGGTTCCTTTATTTTGGAATAAGGTCATAAATAGGGTCAGGTAATACAATACTCTTATACAGGTATATTCTCCATGTTTTGAACAGTTCTATAGACAGATCTCATATCATCTTATTTTATTATGGATGTAATTCTGCAAACACTTGCTGTTTTGGACATTATGCCAGGGATATAGCCTTTACATATGTATATGGAACATTTTTTATATATAATAGAAGTACTATTTAGCTTTTTCTTCTGAAAAAAAAAAAAAAGGGTTAGACTCAAGAAGAGATTTTTTTAGTTATTATATGGTGTGTTATTTTTTTTATGGTATTTATAACCCTTGTTTCTAGGTGAGTTTTTTTTTTTTTTTTTAAAGGAATTTCTTGAGTTTATGTTTGCAAATTTTTTTAGAGGATGTTTATCATTTCCTTTTATTGTTTTAGGAAGTTCTGTAGTTGATAGGATTTTCTTGATTTTATGCTTTTGGTTATTATATGGTATGTTTTTTTGGATTGTATTTGAAGTCTTCACTACGACGTGAATTCTTTCTTTATTTCTGGAATTTTTCAGGCTCTCTTCCCCCCTTTCAGCAAGAGCTCAATTAGCAGTTGAGTGCTTAGTAATAACCTTTGTAACTAGTACCTCTCGAGAGATTCATAAGGAAATAAATTAGGCTAAGGAGGAAGCAAAGGTGGAACACATGTTTATATTAGATATTGAAGTTCAAGAAGGGGTTGATACTTGGATATCAAAGATTGGAAACACATGCATTCAATAAACTAGATACATATAGAGTATAGACATGTATTGGTTGCTCAAACCATTATGAGAAACATGCTCGTGGAACCATAAAAAACCCAATACGAAATCCTCAGTATAGAAGATGCGCAAGTGCAATTGAGGAAACTCAATAACAAGGTCTCCATACTAGCAAAGAAAGTTGTTGACTTAGATTTTTCCATTTGGAACACTCAAGTAAGCACCTGGTTCTCCATCAAACAAAATCTTCATTCTATTTATTTTTCTTTTTTATATAAAGAACAACAAAGCTACCAATCACGAGATATATAAAACTGAGTGTTACAACAAAACTCTAAAATCTATCATATTCTTGAGTATTGAAGGAAGAGAAATATCTTATATTCCATTATTCACAAAATTAATACTTTATTTTTATTTTTCTATGTATTAATATAACTCTTTACATAAGAATGATTACTAAAAATAATAAATATTTTGTTAAGCTAAAAGTTAAAGTAATAACTATTAATTATTTGTAAAAACTTGTATTTTTTTATAATAAAGAAAATTTTAAATACTTTTGATGATGTTAGATATTTGATATTTTTTTTAATAAAAAAGGTAATTATTAGAATAATGATCTTTGATATAATGTTTAATTTTCTATTACTTTAAAAAGTTTATTGGGTAAGTTATTAAACTAATCATTCTAAATTAGTTATATATATATATATATATATATATATATATATATATATATATATATACTTTTGTTAGTACCCTCGCTAAATACCCAAGCTATAAAATAAATTCTTAAACTCAGAAATTTGACAATGAATTTACCTTGAGGATATCTAATGAGTCGTGACTTTGAATGACTTGTTTGAAGCATATGGATAGTTAGGAAACTGAGCATTCATTCATAGCTATAACCCTTTAACCATAAACGAAGGGGTTCACATGTATGAAACCCTTTAATTTAAAAATAAGTTAAAAAGAACTGAAAATAAAACTAAGTAGTCAAGGTACAATAAATAATAAATCATAGAAAAGGTGGTACAATACCTAGTAGAAATTATCCTTGTCCATAGAAAGTTATGGCGTTGAACTGACAGGGGTTAAATTCAACATGTGCACCTTACATCAAAACCCTATGAGGAATCAATTAAGAAACCCAAGTGTTTCCTTCCATTGAAACCTTGGAAGGTATTCCATCAAGAAAACATTTGTGTTAACTTTAATATAAAATCTAAGAAGATAACACACAAAAAATGCTCTTACAACTAAAAAGTTGAATGCAACATATATCCAAATCCAAAAGCTAAAGCAACCTATGATAAAAATGGATAGCAAGGTATTTTTGTTATATCCTTTAAAAGACCTACAGTATCAAAAAAATATTGTTATCCAAAAGTTTGTTATTTAAGGTTCATCGAAAGAAAACATGTGAATCCCAAAGAAAATCATTAGCCATATTTCTTTTCCACATGTCTGATAAAAAAATAAGAAAAATCTCAACCTATAAAACCATCAACATCATAAATTCATCAAATAGACAGTGAAAAATGTTTATGTACTATTGCAGCCTGAGGTATTAGCGTAGTGTGGAAGGGGAAACCATACTCCCTATTGAAACAAACATTAGGAAGTGAATAGTAGTGTTCAAACCCTAACCCATCGCTGAGAAGCTCTTTGTCCATAGAGAGTACGCACAATGTCAAATGAAAAGTATTGGAGGGTGGTCAATCAAATGAGTAAGGAGTTTGAACCATCAACACCATCGATATGCCACATTCCATCTGATTCATCTATCTATATGATTCAGAGCACTGAGATTCATGTGAGACATGTATCCCAAGTTCCACATATCAAGAATTCCAAGTATGACCCAAGGAGGGAGTTAGAATGCTAACACATTTGAGTTTAGACTAGAAGGTTGCTAGTTCAATTTACTTAGGTTCAATTTCTAATTTCCACATTGTTATAAAAAAACATTGGGCATAGTAAAAGATTTGGACTATGATAGTCATTCATATATCATATTGTATGAGGGCTCAATGGTTAATATAAATCATAAGTATAATTAGTGGTAAACATGTCTTGAGTTCAAGTAGTCACGAGGTGAAGACAATTTGGTGCTCTCATAATACCTAAACATATTTTCTTTGCACAATAAATGATGCACCTTGTGGATAGAAAATATTTTCTTAAGTGTTGTGGAACCTAAAGTTAATGGTTCATAACTCATTATTTTTCAATTTTATATATATATATATATATATATATATATATATATATATATATGTATATATATAATACTTTTTTTATAAGTTAGAAAGAAAATGAATCATGATAGTAAGAGTGCCTCTATGCTCAAATCACACTTAGGAATATACACATGGCGAGTATTTCCTCTAAATGATCTTGGGAGTATAAAACCTTTGTTTAAATAACAAACTTTGCTACATTTACCAATGGCAACATGCCAACAATTATAAAGTGGAAGTAACATTTTTTTTAGTGTGAAATTTTGGTGGAACATTACATAATGCAACATAATGTTTATGTTTATAGAAAACATTAAATATTATATCAAGAGCTAAAAATACCTTGAGGGAAGATATGAACACAAAACATTATATCAAGTTACTACTAGATAACAATAAGGTAAGTTATTTTTAGAAGATGAAACCATAAAACTTAAATTATTAAAACTAACAAATAGCAAATTATTGCAGCAAGAGGAAACAAAGTAGGGCTTAAAGGATAAGGGGATTTGGTTGGTTAAGGGGGGTGATAATGGTAAATTCTTTATAGATTTTTCAAAACATATGAAGAACATTAGTAAAATATTGGATGAAAAAAAACAAGGAGAGTGCAAAAGTAAGAAATTTCTACGTAAAATTCTATTACAAGCACTTGAAATAGCCAACATAGTTGAAATCTCAAGTACCTAAACGGTTTTCCAAGGATGCTTGATGACTATGAGAATGAGGATCTAAAATTAGAAGTCAAGAAAGAAAAGTTAGAATATATTCTATCATCATTGAAGAAGGTAAATAACTGAAGTCCAAAGAGATGTACAATGTAATTTTATCCAAAGTTCTATGACTTTCTAAAAGAAGAGCTTTTTAGTCTAACAAACTAATGTGGAAATTCAAGGAAAGTATTTAGCACTTTGACTTCAATATTTATAGCACTTATTCCAAAGAAAAATGGTTCAAATTCCTTAATGACGGTAGGCCAATTTTTTTACAACTTAATGTATAACATAATTTGACTTTTTAAAGAAAAGTATGATCCATAACACAATGAGAACAACCATAGAATGACTACAAACAATAAAATGAAATCATATATAGCTAAAACTTATTTAAGTTAAAATGGTTATACCTTGGATTAGTGATGATTCATATTGATATCAATGTTTTAGTAAACTTGATAATATTATGTATAACCTTCACATCCTTTGTCTTATTAATAAATGTTTTTTTCCTAAATGTTTCATTTAGGCTACTTAAAAAATAAATAAATATTAATTTTATCATATTTTTATATTAAATATATAAATAAAAAAAGACAAATTATAAAATTACTTAAAATAAATAAAAACATTTTTCAAACATAAAGATTAAAATAATTTTTTAATTAGAGATTGTAGAAATTTGTTGAAGAAATCAATAAGTGTGCTCTTCCAGAGTGAAATCATTTTAGATAGGCGTGCTCTTCCAGAGCGAAATCGGTTTTGAACCATCAAATGTAATATGAAACTCATCATACTAACCATTAACAGTGCTAAGAGCAATCCAGTCCATTAAACATAAATATTGAATGATACAAATTCTGCCCTACTGTCTTCTCTGTCTTTAAACAATAGCAATAGACAATTTATATCACTGGGATTACCTCCATTATTCTATTTTTGTTCACTCAAACTCTAATGGTTGATCATCTCCGATAGATAGAGGAGAGGAGGATAGGTATAAATTTCATTTGTATGAGAGGAGGACAGTTGAAGCCAAAGGTAGTTTTCCATCAAGAGTTTTATTGGAAACAGAGTATGAAGGGTTCTGTTTCTAAACCTAAACCTATTTAAATAAACTCCCATGTTCTTTGAATTTTTTGTTGCTTTTCATGAAAGAAATATCATCATGCATAAATAAGCTCCTCTGAACATTGATTGTTTAATCAACTTAATACCAACTCATTTGAATTGAATGTTAATGCATATCCCTCTGTTCCAAGAAAACATATCCTACTATTGTCTAAAGAAGGTCTACAAACCCAGATAATAAAAAACAAAACCTAATATCCAAAATTGAGTTGAAGTTTGAGGACATAGATGAGGTGAAGACTATGATCTGATCCATGAAATCTAAGCGATGAATGCACGTGAGAAAGATACCATGGAGTATGATTTGCATAAGAAAGTAGTTCATGCGACCTTACTTGATTGTGTACTTAAGGAGAAAGTATCAACAACTAATACTATTCTTATAGTTGTAAAGGATTTGTGGTTTCGAATTTATTTGAGTGATGTTCAATCTCAATGGTATTTAACTGAATTAGATCTGCATTCATTCTGTGGTGAAAATAAAGGAAAATCATACACACTATGTTTTGATGGACTGTATCACTTTGATGATGATAAGGAGTCTAAGTCTAATCATCTCACAGGTTTGATTCAAGAAGATTTAGAGACCCAATCATATGTTAACATGTTTGATAGACCATTGAACGTTTTTAAGACAAACAATGCAGACTTAAGTGAAAATTTGAGTAGACCAATTAGCCTCACAATATGATATATCTCAGGGGATGCTCCATAAGTTAATACCCTTGTAATTGAAGATGACGATGAAGAGAAGCTGAATGACCATCCTGGAAGATGAGGATTCTATTCTTAGAAACTTTGTAGAGACTCAAACAAGTATTTATGGGTATGAGAATGCCATTGAAGTTGATGTGGATAGAATGTTAGATGTTGGACACAAAAATCTTAAGAAATATTGGATGATGGACATTGATTGTTTGATCAACTTAATACCAACTCATTTGATTTGAATGTTAATGCATATCCCTCTGTTCCAGGAAAACATATCCTACTATTGTATGAAGAAGGTCTACAAGCCCAGATAATAAAAAACAAAACTTAGTATCCAAAATTGAGTTGAAGTTCGAGAACATATATGAGGTGAAGACTATGATCTGATCCATGAAATCTAAGCGATGAATGCACATGAGAAAGATATCATGGAGTATGCTTAGTATAAGAAAGTAGTTCATGCAACCTTACTTGATTGTGTACTTGAGGATAAAGTATCAACAACTAATACTATTCTTATAGTTGTAAAGGAGTTGTGGTTTGAAATTGATGTTGTGGTTTCAAAGTGATTTGAGTGATGTTCAATCTCAATGGTATTTAACTAAATTAGATTTGCATTCATTCTGTGGTGAAAAAAAAGGCAAATCATACACACTATGTTTTGATGGACTGTCTGATTTTGATGATGATAAGGAGTCTAAGTCTAATCATCTCACAAGTTTGATTCAAGAAGATTTAGAGACCCAATCTTATGTTAACATGTTTGATAGACCATTGAACATTTTTAAGACAAACAATGTAGACTTAAGTGAAAATTTGAGTAGACCAATTAGCCTCGCAATATGATATATCTCAGGGGAAGCTCCATAAGTTAATACCCTTTCGAATATGGGGATGAAGAGAAGCTAAATGACCATCTTGGAAGATGAGGATTATGTTATTAGAAAGTTTCTAGAGACTCAACCAAGTATTTATGGGTATGAGAACACCATTGAAGTTGATTTGGATAGAATGTTAGATGTTGAACACAAAAATCTTAAGAAATATTGGTGCTCCATAAGTTAATACCCTTGTAATTGAAGATGGGGATGAAGAGAAGCTAAATGACCATCCTGGAAGATGAGGATTCTATTCTTAGAAAGTTTCTGGAGACTCAACCAAGTATTTATGCGTATGATAACACCATTGAAGTTGATGTGGATAGAATGTTAGATGTTGGACACAAAAATCTTAAAAAATATTGGATGATGGACATTTATTGTTTGATCGACTTAATACCAACTCATTTGATTTGAATGTTATTGCATATCCCTCAATTCCAAGAAAGCATATCCTACTATTGTCTGAAGAAGGTCTACAAACCCAGATAATAAAAAACAAAACTTAGTATCCAAAATTAAGTTGAATTTCGAGAACATATATGAGGTGAATACTATGATCTGATCAATGAAATCTAAGCAATGAATTCACATGAGAAAGATACCATGGAGTATGCTTAGTATAAGAAAGTAGTTCATCCAACCTTACTTGATTGTGTACTTGAGGAGAAAGTATCAACAACTAATACTATTCTTATAGTTGTAAAGGAGTTGTGGTTTCAAAATGATGTTTTGGTTTCAAAGTGATTAACATTCTCAATTATGAACTATCAAATGTAATATGAAACTCATCATACTAACCATTAATAGTGCTAAGAGCAGTCCAGTCCATTAAGCATAAATATTGAATGATACAAATTCTTCCCTATTGTCTTCTCTGTCTTTAAACATCAGCAATAGACAATTTATATCACTGAGATTACTTCCATTATTCTATTTTTGTTCACTCAAACTCTAATGGTTGATCATCTCCCATAGATAGAGGAGAGGAGGATAGGTATAAATTTCATTTCTATGAGAGGAGGATAGTTGAAGCCAAAGGTAGTTTTCCATCAAGAGTTTTATTAGAAACAGAGTATGTAGGGTTCTGTTTCTAAACCTAAACCTATTTAAATAAACTCCCATGTTCTTTGAATGTTGTGTTGCATTTCATGAAAGCAATATCATCATGCATAAATAAGCTCCTCTGGACATTGATTGTTTGATCAACTTAATATCAACTTATTTGATTTGAATGCTAATGCATATCCCTATGTTCTAGAAAACATATCATACTATTGTCTGAAGAAGGTCTACAAACTCAGATAATAAAAAACAAAACCTAGTATCCAAAATTGAGTTGAAGTTCAAGAACATTTATGAGGTGAAGACTATGATCTGATCCATGAAATCTAAGCGATGAATGCACATGAGAAAGATAACATGGAGTATTCTTAGTATAAGAAAGTATTTCATGCAACCTTACTTGATTGTGTACTTGAGGAGAAAGTATCAACAACTAATACTATTCTTATAGTTGTAAATGAGTTGTGGTTTCAAAGTGATGTTGTGGTTTCCAAGTGATTTGAGTGATGTTCAATATCAATGGTATTTAACTGAATTAGATCTGCATTCATTCTATGGTGAAAACAAAGGTAAAGCATACACACTATGTTTTGATGGATTGTCTGACTTTGATGATGATAAGGAGTCTAAGTCTACTCATCTCACAGGTTTGATTCAAGAAGATTTAGAGACCCAATCATATGTTAACATGTTTGATAGACCATTGAACGTTTTTAAGACAAAGAATGCAGACTTAAGTGAAAATTTGAGTAGACCAATTAGCCTCACAATATGATATATCTCAGGGGATGCTCCGTAAGTTAATTCGGATGAAGAGAAACTGAATCACCATCCTGGAAGATGAGGATTTTGTTCCTAGAAAGTTTCTGGAGACTCAACCAAGTATTTATGGGTATGAGAACACCATTGAAGTTCATGTGGATAGAATGTTAGATGTTGGATACAAAAATATTAAGAAATATTGGATGATGGACATTGATTGTTTGATCAACCTAATACCAACTCATTTGATTTGAATGTTAATTCATATCCCTCTGTTCCAGGAAAGCATATCCTATTATTGTCTAAAGAAGGTCTACAAACGTAGATAATAAAACACAAAACTTAGTATCCAAAATTGAGTTGAAGTTCGAGAACATATATGAGGTGAAGACTATGATCTTATCCATGAAATCTAAGCGATGAATGCGCAAAAACCTTAAGCGAACTAAATGGTGGACATATTGAAATTGTTAGAATCTAAACCATATGACGCAGAGAACGTTCTGAATTATGAACTATCAAATATATGAAACTCATCATACTAACCATTAACAGTGCTAAGAGAAGTGTAGTCCATTAAACATAAATATTGAATGATACAGATTCTGCCCTACTGTCTTCTTTGTCTTTAAACAACAACGATAGACAACAATTTATATCACTGAGATTACAGTAATAGACACAATGTTGAACTTTTAAAAAAGATTTTGAATCGCTCCAAAAGGGAGAAAGATAACCCACACAAGGCATGCACAGTCTGCACAGCCCGTGGGTGAGGAAAAACAACTTAGAGAAGACCAATCCATTGAAGTAGGTAAGGAATCGACCTAGGTTGTCTGAAGTCAACCAATAAGAGACAAATCAACCAAATGGAGTCGATTTGACCCAAGAAGATATTGGATTTGACTCAAACAGTTATGGAAAACAAGAAAGACATTGTGATTTCCCCACTTGTCAAAAATGTTTGGAGGAACAAAAATAACAACGCTCAACAATAGTGCAACAACTCAGTTTCTATAGCCAGATCTTAAAACCTTAAGGGAATTGAATGGTGGAAATATTGAAACTGTTAGCATCTAAACCATATGAGGCAGAGGACGTTCTCAATTATGAACTGTCAAATGTAATATGAAACTCATCATAAGTCACCTTAAAATATTTATATATGTTGCTTATAAGGCGATTATGGGGGAAGTATGAGTGAGTCTATTGCCACCGAATATCCCCATACTGGCTTCTAGAGGAGACAACTTACAGAAGAAATAGAACTGAGAGAAAATATTGTAAACATTGTTTAAATAACCCGCATAAAAAACCCACAACTAGGAAATATAAAATTTGTTAGGTTCGAAATGAAACACACAGTTGTTTAGTTTTGTTTGTTGTTTCTATCTTGTTGCGAGTATAGGCACAGGATTTCAAATGAAGAGGGAATCTTGCCAACAGGTATCTTGTAATACGTTTCCAATTCCTAATATGATAAAGAACTGGAGCTCTATCTTGAGGCAGAGCAGAATCAATCTTACAAAACAGAAACAATTGAAGAAAATATCCATACAGTTGACTTGCAGGTTCTTAGGAACAACAATGCATATAAGCAAAATCGAACAGTGGTTGACAATAGTAAAGTCAGGCAACAGGAAGCAAAATATGAGATGAGAAATGAGAACAATAACCCAAAAATGTATACATAACCTAATAACTACCACAATAACCAGTTTTGATGCAGAGGCCGCCAAATTCGGATGCAGGGCAAAACTACCAACTGATTAATTCTCGTTGTAGCCCTCCTCCTTCTACATAAATATCGGCCTACATGGCCCTCATCATCCTCCTGCAGCCAATAAGAAGGCCCCCTGTCCTCCGCAACCCTCGTCATCCTTTGCAGAAATCCTCCGCTCGCGCTCTCCTCGACAAGTCCCCCACCCTCCTCTGCATCAAACATGGCTGTCTGCGCGCAAGAGGGATTGGCTATGTAGACACAGGTTGGGTTGGGTTTGGTAGGGTAACAGAACGGTTGGATATGTAATAGAACGAAACAATTTTTTTTTTTTTTAATTAACTATTAACTAATTACATTAAAGGTTTTTTAATATTTTTTAATGTTTTTTAATTAAATTGGATAACAGATTTTTGTTGAATCGTCTAACAATAGATAGAAAGGCATTTGAGGGAGAACTGATGGCTAAGATTAGGACAGAAAGGCATTTGGGAGGAGATTTGATGGCTAAGATTAGGACAGAAAGTCATTTGGGGGAGTTCATTTCAGGGAAGAACACCTTACGGCGTAATTATATTTAATATACAAAAATTAAAACTATAATGTTAATAAAAGTATAAATATCATATATGGTTTTTCAAATTAAAAAATATACAATTCTTTCTATTTTATAAAATCATATTAAATAAATTATCAAAACATTTCTATATAAATATTTAGATCTAAATATAAATGAATCATATAATATTAATGTGTAAGATTGATAAATTAAAATCGAAAAAAATAATAATAATATAAAATAACTTTTATATATATATATATATATATATTCCAATGTTTCCACTTTTAACTTTTAAGACATTGTTGATAAAGATCCATATATTTTTATTTATTAAAAAAATATTATATATAAAATTATAATTTCTAAACTATTTAGTAAAATAATTATTTTATAAATTTTAAATAATGATTCTTAAAATTATTACAAAATATTATTATTTTTTTAATAATAATTTAATTAAATCATTTATTTTTAATAAAATTTTACAATCAATTTTATTAATAATTATTATATGAAAAATAATATATCACAATATACCCTTATGAAATAGCTCATCACAAATTTTAAAAACTAATTCAATGATAATAAATTAAATAATGAAGTGTGTCATAACAAAAGTGTCCAATTAACTAACAAAAACCAACTTCTAAAAAAACAAAATAAGATAATATTTTAGTGCAAATATTAGTTTTGTACGTGTATAACTTACATAAGCCAGCCTCAAAATTCTTCTATTCCATAATTTCACATTACAGACTAGTGTGAAATGAGAAGCTCAGGAAAACCCATAGCATTTTATAGATATAAAATCTTTTATAATCGAAGTGGCATTTTATATGGGAAAACATAAAATTTTGAAAATAATTAAAATAAATTATCGTCCAGTTGATGGCATCGATAATGATGAACGGTTATGGGATGCGTACACATCACCAATAACATGATGAGACACCACGCGTAGTCACAACAACAAAAGTGCCCTTAACAAACCCAAAAAAGAGCTTTGGAATCGGAGGTATTTGCAATTAATCTCCGACCCTCCGGCCCCAGTTTTCTATTTCTGGGACAAATACCAGAGCCCAAGGAGGTTTGAGTCGCGTTTTCTTGGGGTTTCTTCATCACCTCATCGATCCATTCCAGAGATCGAATCCGATCCTCCACAATCGATTAAACTTCGTCGACTTCAAACAGTTAACCATTTTTCGAGCATGGGATATCCCAACTCAGCAGATTTCCCATGTATTCGACACAATAAATACATTTAATGGACCACCCAATTCTTCTTCTACTGCGTAAAAGATCCATCTTTTCAATACAGATGAAACCCAATTATATGCACAATTAAGGAATGAATCATTCCAATTACCATCAGCCCCCTCTACCCAGATCGGTGCTTCTGCTTCTGTAGTGGCAATCTGCAAGCAGGCCCAGATTGGTGCTTCTTATACTCACATGGGACGTACACTACTGGGAAAGGTTTGATGGTTGGCCAATGACCAATTTGAGAGGATCAAACAAGTGAACTGTTAACACGGCTGATCACATAAACACAGAATTCTGAACACTTGCCTTCATTCGATGATGAATAGCTATTTATACATGACAGAGAAATTTCTAGAGTTTGATGGGGCAGTGGCTTCTCCAAACTAGAAACTGCACCTAAAACATCTGCTAAATTCTAGATTAATCTAGCAGCTGTAATAATGGTGGGTAGTTGGAATTAATTCCTTTCAACACTCCCCCTTAATTCCAACCATATAACAAATATATAAGACACTGTAAACATACTCTTAGTTGACATGTCTGCTGGTCTATGTCTCAGCTAGGCTTACAATATAATATTGATTTTCTACAACACATAACTTACTTCTACAAAACTCAAATTTTGCCTTCCCAAGAGGCTTAGTGAATATGTCAGCTACATTCTCATTTGTATTATAGTACAATAGAGAAATTTCTTTTGATTGGACCTTTTCTCTTACAAAATAATATTGTGTGTCTATATGCTTTGACCTTACATGACATATAGGATTGTTCCCCATTTTGTTGGTGCTTTGATTGTCACATCTGATCACTGTAGGGTCTTGTTGACCTTCACCAACATCTTCAAGTATTCTTCTGAGCCATATAGCTTCACAGGTGCCACTACATAATGCTTTATATTCTGCTTTAGTTGATAATAAGAAAATTGTTCCCTGTTTTCTTACTGCTCCATGATATAGCTCCCGCTCCTATGTTGAAGACGTATCCAGTGATGGATTTCTTGTCATCTGGATTTCTAGCCTAGTCAGAATCAGAATGCCTGTCAATTCAACATTACAAGCATTAGTATATTCAATACCAAAATTGATAGTTTCCTTTAAGTATCGAAGGACCCTTTTTGCAGCTATCCAATGGATTTCATGAGGCTTAGCCATGAATTGACTAAGTATGCTTACTGCACAAGCAATCTCTGGTCTGGTGGTAGTGAGATAATTCAAACTTCCCACTAATGGTCGATACAATGTTCCATTCATCTCTTTTGTTCCATCATCACTTGTTAATTTGATATTTTGTTCCAATGGAGTACTCACTGCTTTACATCCATTCATATGAAATCTTTTAGTACTTCATTTGTATATTTGCTTTGTGTGATTATGGTTCTTCCATCATTTCTCCATACTTCAAGACCTAGACAATAATGCATTTCACCAAGATCCTTCATCTTGAATTCCTATGATAACTTCATTTTTATATCTGTAATTAATTTATCAACACTCCCTGTTATTATTAGATCATCAACATATATAGAAAGTAATATTATATCTCCATTTCTGTCTATCTTGACATACAAATTAGGATCATTTTTACTCCTTTTAAATCCTTGTTGAAAGAATAATTTGTCAATTTTCTCATACCAATATCTGGGGGCCTATTTTAGTCCATATAAGGCCTTTTTTAACTTGCATACAAGATGTTCTTGACCCTTCTTTACAAAACCTTCTGGTTGAACAAGATAAATTTCTTCATTTAAGTCACCATTTAGAAAAGCTGACTTTACATCTAATTGATGTAGCTTCCAATCATATTTAGTTGCCAATGCTATCATTATTTTGATTGTATTCATTTTTGCAACTGGAGCAAAGGTATCTTCATAATCTATACCTTCTTTTTGTGAATAACCTTTTGCAACCAATCTTGCCTTATACTTGTCTATACTACCATCTGCATTGAATTTTGTCTTGTACAACCATTTTGATCCTATGGGGACTTTATTTTCAAGTAATTTGTTAATTCCCAAGTTTCATTTTTTATTATAGAGTCATACTCTTCTTTCATAGCTTCCATCCATTCTTTATGATTTTTGGCTTGTTCATAATTTAAGGGCTCAAAAACGGTCATTACTTGAGACATTAAAGCATAATTTTATGCTTGATGGGGGCTTGAATCTGTCATGTTGACCTTCTTAGAGGTTCATTACTTTGTGGAGTACCTTCTCCTTTTCTTCTCTGTGCAGTGCCTTCACTAATTCTTTGTGGACTTTGATTCCTTTATGTGTCTTTTGGAATGTCCATGTGTTCTGGTTCTTGAGTTGATTCCACAACTTCTTCTTCTTCCTTAAAGTTTTCATAAGAAGACTGCCATGTATTATGTTCATCTTCTTTTATTTGTTTATTTACATGCTCCTGAAATATAACATCTCTACTTACAAAGACCTTGTGAGTACTTGGATCATACATTTTATATGCCTTTTGATCAGTGCAATATCCAATAAAAATACATTTGATGGTTTTGGCATCTAACTTTCTCCTATCCTCTTTAGGAATATGAGCAAACACCTTGCATCCAAATATCCTTAAATGACTAACTTTAGGTTTAAAACCATAGAATGCTTCAAATGGTGTTTTGTGCTCAAGATACTTTTTAGGGCTTCTATTTTTAAGATATATAGTTGTATTAATGGCTTCAGCCCAAAAACTATTAGAAAGTCCTTTACTTTTTATCATGCTTCGAGCACATTCAACTAATGTTCTATTCTTTCTTTCAGCTATTCCATTTTGTTGAGGTGTATGTGGTACTGTAAATTGTTGCATAATTCCATTTTGTTTACAATATTTGATGAAAGCTCCTGAAGTGTATTCACCACCTTTATCTGATCAAAGAATTTTAATGCTCTTTCCTGTTTGCTTTTCAACCATACTCTTGAATTCTTTAAAGTATTCAAACACGTCACTTTTAATTCTTATAAAGTATACCCAGGTGTATCTAGTGCTATCATCAATAAATATAAGGAAGTAATATGCTCCTCCAAGTGACTTAGTTTGCATTGGAACACATACATCAGTATGCACTAGTTCAAGTATTTCACGTTTTCTTCTATTTTCATGCACAAGAAATTCTTCCCTATGTTGTTTTCCTAGTGCACAACCTTCACATTCAAAGTGTTCACTCTTTATAATTGGAAGACCTTCTACCATCAATTTCCTTCATAGTAACATTAGGTCATTATGATTTAAGTGCCCATACCTTTGATGCCAAAGCTCTATAGTTGACATGCCTGTTGATGCCAAAACATGATGCCCATTCTTCATTACATCCAACTTGTATAAGCCTCCAACTCTCATTCCTTTTGCAACAACCTTGTAGTTGTCATGCACATCCTGTACCAAACAATGTGATTTCAAAAAATCAACTTTTAAATGTTCATCTGTGATAATAGAGACTGAAATTAAGTTCTTCTCTAATCCAGGAACATACACCACATTTTGATTTTTTTTTCTTGTCCATTAGGCATCACAACACTTATATTACCATATCCTTTAATTTCATGTGATCTATTATCTCCTAAATAGATGTGTCCACCATTATTAATCTCATGATAGGTACCAAACCAATCTCTTTTGCATGACATATGGATTGATGCACCAGAATCTATAAACCAAGCATTATCATCATCAGTTTCTGCTGATAAAGTAGCATTAGACACAAACAATTTAAGATTGCTAACATCTTGACTAATTTCTTCATCTCTATCAACATAATTTCTTGAATGCCTTCTTGGTTTAAATTGATCAGACCTCCTTTTTATGCAATTCTTAGCAAAATGACCAGGTTTTCCACAGTGATAACACACATCATCTCTACTTGATTTGGCATTTGTCCTTGGTAAAGGGGTACCTTGAAATGATTTTACCTGTGGCTTTTTTCCTTTATTTTTCTCCCATTGTTTACCTTTGAAGGACTTCTTTCCTTTCGCCATCAATGTCAAATCTGAATTAGGAGAATTATGTTTAATGCTTCTTCTCTGCTCTTCTTCCTGCATAAGTATACCTTCCATCCCATCAAAAGTAGGATCCTTCTCTCTAGCTGAAAGACCAGTTATAAACATTTGATATTCATCAAGCATTCCACTTAATGTCACAGTAACCAAGTCTGTATTAGATACTGATTCACCAATGTCACCTAGTTTATCCTTTAGATCTTTAATTCTAGAAATGAATCACTAACACTTTCATTTTCTTCCATCTTAATTGAAATAAGCTTACTCTTTAAATACAATATTCAATTTGTAGTCTTCGTCTCATACAAATTTTTGAGAGTGTCCCATCTCTCCTTGGATGTTTTGCACTCTCTAATGTGTGGAATAATGTTGTCCTTAACCGTCATCCGCAGAACCACATTTGCTTTGTTTTCCCGTCGCCCCCAATCTTGAATTGCAACATCTGTGGCTTGAGGGGACACTGGCTTAACTTCAACTCCAGACACAATTGCCCATGTATTGTTGCCTTTCATCAAAGTCTGCAACTTAAACTTCCAATTTGCATAATTTTCACCATCTAACTTGTTAGATTTAGAGAAATAAGATTCTGCCAATCTATTAGCCATTGTTAATAAGCTTATAAATCATTTTCCACCAAGATACAATTTTTTTTCACAATTTCAATAACTAATTTCCTTATTAATAATAACAACCTTCTTTCCTTTTTTTTTAGACGGTAAATAAAAGTTTCAGCAGTAATTCAAACATTAAGGAGACCATTCTTATGCTTCCACACTCATTACATCATTGCGAAAAATATCTGGCCTAGTTACATCTTTACATCAAAGTGAAATAATCATAATGCATATGATCTTTATATCAAAGCAGATCCCCATAAAAGTAGCAATTCTACTGAACAAACCTTATGAAAAGATAAATCAATTTCGCTAAGGCTGCTAACCTCACCTAAAAGATCTAGATCACCACAACTCATGCAGTAGAAAGAATATTTCCTACATATTAATCCTTTCTTAATCAAGGCTCCAGGATTGTTGCTAAAAAATAAGTTCACTTGCTCTAGGTCAATTAAGCAGACTCTACTAGGATGAAGAGTGGCTTCCCACCTAACTTCTCCCGACCCTTCAACTCTAGCAATTCAATAACACATGCACATTCTACAACTTCAGCACCAACACGCTCCAATAATCTCATGGCTACAGATAAGGTGCCCCCATTAGCAATTAGATCAGACAACCAAGCAGAAAATCATAATTCAGATCCACACAACCTATAATGCAAACATCAAAGCATAAGACAGTCCTTCTCGGAGCACACAACTCTTCTCCTGGTGCGCAATGCCTATCTGGTCATTGCTTACACCATAAATTTCCAAAACACTCGGTTGCAAGCACAAAACAAAATGATTTCCCAACAGCTAGTAAACAAAGCGGACCAATTTTACGGCCAGCAAGTACAAAACAGCCTTACCAATATACCAGACACTTCAGGAAGTCTGACTATAGTTCCATAGCCTCAGCTCCTGCACACAGCACACAACCGAGCCTTCAGACTTACTGCCTCCTTTACACGGCTCACCAACACCGAGCTCACAGCTCTTTACCAGCACTTACTAAGCTGTCTCACAGTGCTTCACAACTCAACCTCACACCTGCTTTGATACCAAATCAGAGAGCACACAAATGATCACATAAACACAGAATTCTGAACACTTTCCTTCATTCGACGATGAATAGGTATTTATACATGACAGATAAATTTCTGGAGTTTGATGGGGTGGTGGTTTCTCCAGGAAGCTTGCCCATTTGTCAATGAATTCTAGAAACTACACCTAAAACATCTGCTGAATTCTAGATTAATCTAGCGGTTGTAATAACGGTGGGTGGTTGGAATTAATTCCCTCCAACATATTCTACTGTGAAATTTTGGCCTTATTCCCAATTGACACGGTTGCCGATCTGATAACCTGCTATATTCTTTAGGAGAAAAGTGTTGGTCTTTAATTCTTTGCCTCGTGAATCTCCCCTTGAATTTGCCTCTACAAAGTCATTCATTATTAACCTTCAAGATCTCCTTTCTCCTTACAGTTTCTAGGTAGTTATAGGTGGCAGCTTGTAACTAATAGTAAATGTAGTTTCATATCACGTCTAACCACACCTGTCATTCCAGTGTCAAGAACTTTATCTCAGCAACAGTTTGTGTGTTGTATTGGAGCCAACTTGATGTTATTGTTAATGGTCGTTTAATTCCAAATAACACTTGATGTTGACTTGTGCATGTTATGCTCATATACCAATAGGTGTCATATTTCATGATTTACTTGATGAGCTCTGTAATATGTTCATCCCTTTCCTTGTTGCAAAAGTTTTCCATATTATCAAAAAATCAAAAAAAGTAAAAAATGTAAAGAGAGTATACCCTAAAAGAAAAATCAAAGGGCAAAACGAATAAAGTGGTCAAAAAAGTGAAAGAAACGAACCCCAAACAAAGAAAGCCCAGGAAAGTGTCCAAGTCCAAAAAGCCACTACTTTTTCATTTTCTATAAATAAAGCATTGTGTGCAGCTTGTTAATTTATGCCACAATTGATGAATGGCCAACCAGTTTAATCTTGGCTAGTTCATGTTTGAATTTCATGTTTTAGAGATAGAGAATAAACATCTGACCAAACTATTTAATCTTGGCAGATAAGTAGATAGGTAGAGAAGCAAAGGAGCTCAACAGTTAAAAATCTGAGCCCTTGGATGTTATAAGTGTATACTTAGGTAGGCTTACCATGCAAAGAAAATAAAATTTGATGAGGGTTTGCTAGTCTAAGTGCACCTGAATAAAGAAGGAAAAATTGCTAGGCTAAAGTAGGCTGGGTAGGCAGATGGTGTTGTAGAATGATACTTGTGGTGGATTATGTTTTTAAAAATGTGTTAACTTTCACTTCTACCACAAGTGCCAGGCATATATTACACTTGAAGCAGCTCAAGCGAGGCAAGATTACATTCACTAACTCCCCTTCATATTTTTCCCTAATCATTTATTAATTTGCCCCCTAAAATATTAAGAATCTGTTCTTAATATCACTAAAAAGCCACTCATCCCATTTCATAAAGTGCCTAAGTAAAAGCCCTATTTTTCTTAGGAAAATTGCAAATACATCATATAAACCCCTTTTGCACTTCAAAGCCTAAGTTTTAGTGTAACTTGTGAACATTAGCTTAGCGCTTATTTTTCATTTTATTTTTCATATTAAATATTAACTTTATTATATAAATCTCGCCTTACTACCCATCCCGTATTATGTGAATATATAATAAAAATCCCGATATTATACATATCCCGCCCCCGGTTAATTATAACCATAAAAACCATTAAAACGTTGTTTAATTATGGATTAACAGGTTTATTTGAAACCTGTTAAGAACCTTCCCGCCACGCAAACCATGGGTTAATTAGCCACCCGGGTTAATTAAAACCAACCCTAATACCATTAAAAACATTGTTTATTTGTCTCAGCCCCACAGCATAACGTTCCGCCATGTTCCAAGTCCATCAGCCATCCAATCTCTATCGCCACATCCAACGGTCGACAATCGTATCGTGACCCCCATTTTGACCGCATTTTAATCCGTCGGGGACCGGAGGTTTTGCGCCCATACTTTGCCACGCGTCACTCCGCCAGACAGCTTACTATCCTGCCGTCCAGTACCACTTGGCCCCAAAAGCGGTGCGGGCAAAAGCCGCTTACCACCGCCCTTCGTTGACATCATTTGTCCCTTTAATGACGTCACCCACCACATCACCGCAACGTCATATTCCCCCGTACTCTCGGTGATGTCATCCATACTGCTGACATCATCCGTCCTTCAAAACAAAAAATCCCACCAAAACTACATTTTGTCAAATAAAAGGGTAAAAAGGTCATTTTTGCTGTACTTTTCTGCGTATTGCGCTCCAGCATAAAATCAATCGAGTTCACAGTTCCAGTTTTTCGACTGCCTCCTGACTAGAAAAGCTACAACGTGAGCTTCCCAACCTGCCATTCAACCTGCATAGTGCAGTCTTCCTCTTTAAATACAGTTCGAAACAACACGGAGGGACTTCCAAGCTCGCAAAAAAAAAGAAATAAAAGGATATACAGGGATACTTACTACCATAACCAATGGACCTTCAGAGACATGAATTTCCAGAGAAAAACGGTGAGATGACATGTTCACAGTTTTGTTTTACCAGAACATGATGGACAGCGATGAGCAGGAGTCAAAACACAGTTAAAGAGTATTAGTTCAGCATTAAAGTGTATCAGATCAGCGATAAAGATGTCAGAGTAGAATTAAAGAAAGAAGATCAGAATTAAAGAGCACAGTTAAAAGAGGCAACTAGCGTAGAGTTACTATAGAAGACAGCTGCCAGCAGAATTAAAGAGCCTGCCTCCAGCACAACACCAATTTACCCTTTTTCCTATCATAGAGACTCACTGTTTCTATTTTTGTAAACTCTTATTAGTTAAAACCCTAGATATTATCTCACAACTGTTATGAGATATTTTGTTTTGTAATTTTGAGCATAAATACCCCCTCCATTGGAGTATTGGGGGGTGGTGTGTGGATTCCTAGACTTCGCTGTAATATTGATATTTTGGAATAAAAAGCTAATGGAATCAACTATTGTTTGGCCTACTAGATGAAGAATTGAAGCAGAGGACTTGTCACAGACTTCTTGAATCAACCATTGGATCAATAAGTCCTCTATATCTTGTGTTTTACAGTTTTCCTTAGTTTATTATATCATCTGTGTTTCATAAATTTGAATGGTAAAGAAAAGGTTAACTTCAGAATATGCTTGACTGCACTCTGTTTTCAGTCTTTATTGTTCTCTGTGTTTTCTTCAAAATTGGATAAGCAGTGAACTCTTAATTGCTCATGTTTCCTGATTCTTTCATGTTGATTATTTGCTAAAGAATACGTAACTGCTCCTTATCAGTAATCATCCATTTTCCCTCTTTCAACATGTTTGAAGGATTCTTAACTGCCCTTCACCCATTTGAGCCCATTCCATCTGTTTCAAATCTTTTATTGGTTCCCTGTTTGACTACCTTTTTCTATGAAGCCATCCTCTGTTAAGAAACCAAATCCATAAAAACATCTTCTTTGACTCCATTAGCCCAATGGACTGAACTACTCTGTTTTACCTCTTTGTTCTATTGAATCTCACCACCCAGACTTAAACAAAACCCTTGAACTTCATAACTACCCTAATACATTTCAAAACAAAGCTAAATCATAAAGAGAGAGCCCTCTCTGGATACAGAATGGCTAGATTTTGTATCTAAAAGACTGGCCTGTGGTTACCTCGGCATCCTTCCCTTTCTTACAACTTTTGGGAAAACTTGAGTGATAACATCATTGGCGACTCTGCTGGGGACCTGAATAATTGTTTGTTACTATTTTTTATTTCATGAGCTACAGATGGAGCCTGAAGTTAGCCAGGTAGCCTTTGAAATGCTTTTTCTTTGCAATTGCAGAAGTAAATGAATGCTACTTCAGTGTATCTCCGGTCTAGCTTATAGATTGGACAGTTGGTTTCAAATACTTGATTGTTCCTATTTTAGAAAAAGTCTTTAGGAAAGTTCAAAACTCCCATATCTAAAACCTCTTAAAAAGACTGTTAAAGTTTTATTGTCAAATCTATTTCAAGAAAAAACCAAAACACACCTAATATACTAGCTTCAGAAAAGATTCATTACACCAGATCAAATCCTGATCCAAATCCCCCACCTGTGTTTGAAAACCCTAATCTGATTCCTAGGATTCTTAGAAGACAAGAGATCCAAGAAAATTTTGTTAGTTCTTGGCCTCTATACAGATCAAGATCCTATCCTATGAAGTGGATCTACCCTGAGGACGAACCTTTTGATAAGTATTCTGAAAACTCTTTATTTGAGACATTTTCAGAATCTGTGTTAACCAACACAGTTCAAAATCCAATATTCATTGAAAATTTGCAGATTGAAGTGGTTACTTCACACCTTGACAGACATTTGCAGAACTCCATTCAATCTAAGCTTACCTCTAAAAGAACACCAAACCTTTCTGTGATTACTACAGCTTCTCCAAGTTCACCATCAGCACCTCCAACTACCCTTTCCACTCCTCCATCTACAACGCACATTCCTATTGTTATCCCTACTCCCCAATTGTCACATCTATTTCTGCAACCATGGCAAACCGATATACTCCCCTAAACTTACCTGCCAATCCAGGGGCTATGCCCCATGACTATCAAAGTAAAATCCATTCTTTTGAAGGTGCTGGCACTTACATAACCCAACAACATACCAATAAAATGACCGACTATTTTGAAAGTTATGAGATTGATGCTGATGATGTTAGAATGAAAGTATTTGTTCAAAGTTTAACTGGAGATGTTAGAACCTGGTTTAGAGCCCTCCCTAAAAACAGTATCAATGACCCACAAGATCTTTATCAGACCTTCTTGATCTGATATGGCATACCAACTTAGGGAAAGAGCTCCTCGAAACTTAAAAGAGATGTAGAGTATAGCTTTCAGTGTTGAGGCCAACCTGATATCTAAACAGTCTAGAGCTAGAGCTAAAAGGAGGACACCTTTCAAAGAAGAACCTTCTACCTTTGAACAGAAATTAGATGCTATTATTAAAGGAATGGATAGACTTGGAAATAGAGTAGAAACGATCGAGAGAAAATCACCTTGGGAGGGTCAACCAAGCAATACTAGGAGAAATCCAAATTTCAGAGAGAACCAAAATCCTAACACTGGAAAGACAGGGCCTGACCAAAATATTAGACCCCCATTTCAAGAGAATTATGTTGAAGCCTCAACTTCTGATGAACCAACAGAATACACTCAAATTAATTTGATGGGACTCAACAATGAACAACAAGTTTTCTTGACCCAAGAGGATCAGGAAGCTCACATCCTTAAACAATTCCAAACTCAGTCAGGTGAATCATTTGACTTTAGGAAGGGATATTATACAACCATTTATGAAGTCCACAAATAATACAATCTGACGAGCAGAAGGATAGATGTCCCTGAAATTAATAAATAGAAAGATACGAAACAGCCTAACAAAGGTAAGATCAATAACCCCCTTGTACGTATTCTTGCTAGAATAGATCCTAACCCTAATAACCCAACTGTTGAAGATGTATCAGATAATCAAACACCTAACAAACAACCTTTCACTTCTATTCCTTCTAAAGGAAAAGTAGGAGAGCCTCTAGGACTTGATTTGGAAGCAACTTCATCCCATAATCCCACTCCTGAAGAGGAGAGAAATGAAGAAAATCCAGTTGTCCGAAATACAAGAACTCAGACTGAAAAACCTTTCAATCTCGAGACAAAAGTAGGCAAACTAAAGATGGTTGTTCCATTATCAAAATTAGCTAAACATGATCTCTATAGAAGTCAAATCAGCAGATCACTCAAAATTTCTGTGAACGAAGATTCAGTAAATGTTTTTGATGACCAACCTGAATTGATATTTGGCCCTGGACTAAATGGAAAAAACAGTAGAGGGAGAAGTTCCTCTTTTCTATGTAGGTTTAAACATACATGATAAAATACTCCATAATGCCATGTTTGATGCTGGTGCTTCCCATAACTTAATGCCTAAATCTGTAATGGAGAGGTTAGACCTTGACATCACCAGGCCATACAAAGACTTTTTCTCTTTTGATTCAAGTCAGGTCAAATGTTTGGGTTTAATCAAAAATTTATGTGTATTACTAGTCCAATATCCTGCCAAAACCATCTTAATGGACATAGTAGTAGCTGATATTCCACCAAAGTATGGTATGTTATTGTCTAGATATTGGGGTGCTACTATTTCAGTGTTTGGTCAACTCAAGAGACTATACAGAAAAACCTTAACGAAGTATGTAGTAAGTAGTCAAGAGAAACCTCAAAATTTCCCTATCTACTCAGTACATTCAGATATGGATTCTTTTATCCTTTACAATACTGAAATTGATCCCCCACATGAAATAAAAATTCTAGCAGATGAAACAGAAAAAATTGCAAATGAAAGGTCTAGTGTCCAAATCTAAGAAATTTCTAAAAATCATGAAACATCAGGTAAACTAGAAGAAACTGAAAAACCAGATCTCCCTATTGAGTAGATCCCTGAAACTCTAGATACTAATTATGAACATGAACTCCTTTGGTATTTAGAATTTGATGGTTTTGTGAACAAATTAGGAGCAGGAGCAGGAGTCAGGGTGCACAATCTTGAAAACAATCATGCTGAAGGCCATGCCTACAGGTTAAACTTTAGGTGCACTAATAATATGGCTGAATATGAAGCTCTATTGCTAGGTCATAAATTGGTCCAGAAATTGGGAAAAACTAGAGTGTCAGTCTTAGGAGATTCTGATTTAATCATTCAACAGATAAAAGGGAAGTTCTTAAAAAATGATCACAGATTAAGAGAGTACAGAAGAACAACTATAGATATCCTCAATACATTTTTAGAGACTCAGCTTGCCAAAATCCCGGGAAAACATAATATGCAAGCTCATAGCCTAGCAATGTTTGCCAGCACCTGTAAATTACCATTTGAACCAAATCATCAATTCACAGCTGAAATTAGACACAGGCCATCCATACCTGATAATGTAAAGAACTGGCAAGTGTTTGACAGTGATGATCAGATCAACAATTTTTTAACCCTAGAAGAAGAATTTTCTAGCACTAACATAGATGTAAATACAGTTAGTGAGTTTGATCCAACAAATCAGATAGAAACAGAAATTTCAACAAAAAATGCAAATCAAATGCTTCATCCAATGAAATTTACCAAAAAGGAAATACAGGATCTTAAAAAAATAGATGTTGATGAGATTATTGAAGGAGAATCTGAAATTATCAATTTAAAAGACAATCATTTGCCCAAAGTATTAACTCCTTTGAAAGATCTCTTTAATTTCAACGATATTCCAAAGAAACCCTAGATGGAACCTCTAAAATCAGGCATTGAAGACTACAACATAGGAACTGAAGAGAATCCAAAAATGGTAAAAGTATCCAAATCTTTGTCCCCTGATCAAAAACTTGAGTATGTTGAACTGAACAAAAAATTTCAGGATGTTTTTGCCTGGAGTTATAAAGACCTGAAATCTTATGACACCTCTATAATTCAACATACAATACCTCTCAAGGAAAATAAAAAACCATTCAAGAAAAGCTCAGAAGAATCAACCCTATACTGCTCCCTTTAATTGAAAAGGAAATCAAATGAATGCATGATGTAGGGATAATTGCTCCAATCAGATTTTCAGAGTGGGTGTCTAATTTAGTGCCTACAAGGAAGAAAATAGGAGAAATCAGATTATGTGTTGACCTAAGGAATGTAAACAAGGTTTCTTTGAAAGAAAATTACCCGTTACCTAAGACGGATCATATTTTACAAATGGTAGTAGGTGCTTCTAGGATTTCAATTTTGGATGGGTTTTCAGGTTATAATCAGATTCTGGTTCATCCTGATGACCAAGAAAAGACTGCATTTACAATACCATGGGGTACATTCAAATATGTTAAAATACCATTCGGACTTAAGAATGCAGGGGAAACCTTTCAACGAGCAATGGACATAGCTTTTGCAGAAGAAATTCACGATTTTCTGGTTATATATCTAGATGACCTCACTGTGTTTTCTAGATCAGATCAGCAACATTTAGATCATTTGAGGCAAGTGTTTTTAAAATGCAGAAAGTTTGGTATTTCATTAAATCCCAAAAAGTCTTTGTTTGGTCTAGAGGAAGGCAAATTGTTAGGCCATATCATCTCCAAAGATGGCATCATAATTGATCCTGCCAGAATAGAAGTTATCCTACAAATACCCCACCCCAAAAATGTTAAAGAACTTCAAGCTTTCTTAGGAAAGATTAACTTTTTAAGAAGATTCATATCTAATTTGGCTGAATTAACAAGATCGTTGAACAATACGTTAAAAAAGGATTCAAAGGTTAAATGGACAGCAGAAGCCAAACAAGCATTTGAAGAAATTAAAATGGCTTTGACTAGAACACCAGTCCCTACAAGTCCAAAGTTCGATAGAGACTTCATAATTTTCTCATTTGCATCAAAACAAACTATAGCAGTTGTTTTACTGCAAAAAGATGATCAAGGATGTGAAAAACCCATAGCCTTTTTCAGTAAAGCACTTATAGAAGCACCTTTAAATTACAAAATCATGGAAAAACAGGCTTTTGCACTTATGAAAGCTATTAAAGACTTCAGAGTCTATATATTGTACTCCCATGTAGTAGCTTATGCACCAAATGCTGTTGTCAAAGACATCTTGACCTAGGATGGAATTGAAGGCAAACGAGGTAAATGGATAGCTAATATATGGGAATATGATATTGAAATAAGACCTACAAAGCTTATAAAATGACAAGGAGGGGTTAAACTCATGACTGAAACAAACTTTCAAGCCCTAGATATTAATGAACTGGATAATGAACAGGAGATAGCGACTCCACAAATCAGCCAGGCCTTCTTAGAAGCACCTTGGTATGCTGATATAACTCATGTTTTATTAAACCTGCAGGCTCCTCCAGGGTTATCCAGAACAAATAAAATGTTTTTAAAGATGAAAGCTTCAAAATTCTATGTTTTAGTTAATGCTCTCTTTTGGAAAAATCATGAAGGTATTCTATTGAATTGTTTAATAAAAGAAGAAGTTGACAAAGTTCTCAAAGAATTTCATGAAGGGGACTGCGATGGACACCTATACTAGAGATCAACTACAGACAAAATTTTAAGGGCTGGCTTTTACTGGCCAACCTTATTCGCTGATGCAAAGAAGTTTGTCACTGCTTTCCACAAATGCCAAATTTTTTAAGGCAAAAGGAAACTGTTACCCTTACCCTTGAGACCAATTTCCACTAAAAAACCCTTTCAACAATGGGGTTTGGACTTCATTGGAGAAATACACCCTCCCTCTTCTGGCCAACATAAATGGATTCTTACTGCCACAGAATATTTCACCAAATGGATAGAAGCTATTCATTCTAGACAAGCCAATGATACAGTGATTATAGGATTCTTAGAAACCAACATATTGTCTAGATTTGGTTGTCCTTAAAAGATCATAACCGATAATGTTGTTGCCTTCAAGTCCAAGAAAATGATAAATTTTTGTAACAAATACCATATCACTTTAATCCATTCCACAGCCTATTACCCTCAAGGTAATCGTCTAGCTAAATCCTCCAATAAAATCCTAATTAATATCATTAAGAAATTGTTGGAAGAGAACAAGAAAAATTGGCACAAGAAACTCACAAATGCACTATGGGCAGACAGACTTACTACAAAGAGATCTATTGGAACTAGCCCTTATGAGTTAGTTTATGGCATGGAGGTTGTGTTTCCTTCATCTTTAGGAGTTCCTGTAATGAAATTACTACAAGAAGCTTAGGTGGAACCTAATGACATTCAAAGGAGAATAAATCAGACCATCCATTTGCAGCAAACCAGAGGAGAAGTACACCAAATATCCCAAGTGTTACAAGAAAAACTCAAGAAAATATTTGATAAAAGGACAAAAGCAGAAGACTTCTACCTTAGATACAAAGTTCTAAGGAGGGATTCCAGGAGAGAAGACAAAGGAAAACATGGGAAATTTGACTTCATGTGGAAAGGGCCATTCATTATCCAGGCATTACAGGGGAACAATACTTACTTTCTAAAGAGCTTGGGTGGTACAGAAACAGAAGAAGGACCAGTGAATAGTCGAATGCTGAAACATTACTTTGATCCAGTTTTTTAATGTATTTTGACTCTAACATGTACATACTATATCCTTAATAATGTCATAGTTTGGATTGGATAGTAACTTGCTGCAGTTGAAGCCCGAAGAGAAGGCCCTAAGCTTCACAAAGTGTGTTGTCATATATACAATAAAGTAACTAGCTAAAATAGATTGCAGAGCACAGCAAGGTTATTCAGAAGGCCATCTGACCTGCTGTTCTTGACTTTCCACCAGGGAAAACCATCCCCAAGTGGAGCCACTATTATGCTCCTATACCAATAGGTGTCATATTTCATGATTGACTTGATGAGCTCTGTAATATGTTCATCCCTTTCCTTGTTGCAAAGGTTTTCCATATTATCAAAAAATCAAAAAATGTAAAAAATGTAAAGAGAGTATACACTAAAGGAAAAATCAAAGGGTAAAAAGAATAAAGTGGTCAAAAAAGTGAAAGAAATGAACCCCAAACAAAGAAAGACTAGGAAAGTGTGAAAGTCCAAAAAGCCACTACTTTTTCATTTTCTGTAAATAAAGCAATGTGTGCAGCTTGTTAATTTATGCCACAATTGATGAATGGACAACCAGCTTAATCTAGGCTAGTTCATGTTTGAATTTCATGTTTTAGAGATAGAGAATAAACATATGACCAAACTATTTAATCTTGGCAGATAAGTAGATAGGTAGAGAAGCACAGGAGCTCAACAGTTAAATCTGAGCCCTTGGATGTTATAAGTGCAGACTTAGGTAGGCTTACCATGCAAAGAAAAGAAAAGTTGATGAGCGTTTGCTAGTTTAGGCGCACCTGAATAAAGAAGGAAAAATGCTAGGCTAAATTAGGTTTGGTAGGCAGATGGTGTTGCAGAATGATACCTGTGGTGGATTATGTTTCTAAAAATGTGTTAACTTTCACTTCTACCGCAAGTGCCAGGTAGATATTACACATGAAGCAGCTCAAGCGAGGTAAGATTACATTCACTAACTCCCCTTCATATTTTCCCTAATCATTTACTAATTTCCCCCCTAAAATATTAAGAATCTATTCTTAATATCACTAAAAAGCCACTCATCCCATTTCATAAAATGCCTAAGTAAAAACCCTATTTTTCTTAGGAAAATGCTGAATACATCATACAAACCCCTTTTCCACTTCAAAGCCTGAGTTTTAGTGTAACTTGTGAACATTGGCTTAGTGCTTATTTTTCGTTTTATTTTTCATATTAACCATTAAGTTTATTATATAAATCCCGCCTTACTACCCATCCTGTATTATGTGAATATATAATAAAAATCCTAATATTATACATATCCTACCCCCGGTTAATTATAACCATCAAAACCGCTAAATGTTGTTTAATTATGGATTAACAGGTTTATTTGAAACTTGTTAAGAACCTTCCCGCCACGCAAACCATGGGTTAATTAGCCACCTGGGTTAATTAAAACCAACCCCAATACCATTAAAAACATTGTTTATTTATCTCAACCCTATAGCATAACATTCCGCCATGTTCCAAGTATGTCTGTCGTCTGATCTCCATCGCCACATCTGACAGTTGACGATCGTATCGCGACCCCCATTTTGACCGCGTTTTAATCCGCGGGGGACCAGCGGTTTTGTGCCCGTACTCTGCCACGCCTCACTCCATCAGACTGCTCACTATCCCACCGTCTAATACCACTTGGCCCCAAAAGTGGTGCGGGCAAAAACAGCGTACTATCACCCTTCACTGACGTCATCTGTCCCTTTAATGACATCACCCACCACGTCATATGCCCCGTAATCGCGGTGACATCATCCGTACTACTCACGTCATCCGTCCTTCAAAACAAAAAATCCCGCCAAAACTACATTTTGTCAAATAAAAGGGTAAAAAGGTCATTTTTGCTATATTTTTCTACGTATCGCGCTCCAGGCATAAAATCGACTAAGTTCACAGTTCCAATTTTTCGACTGCCTCCTGACCAAAAAAGCTATAGCGTGAGCTCCCCAGCCTGCCATTCAACCTGCATAGTGTAGTCTTCCTCTTTAAATACAATTCGAAACAACACCGAGGGACTTCCAAGCTCGCACAAAAAAGAAATAAAAGGATATACAGGGATACTTGCTACCCTAACCAGTGGACCTTCAGAGACATGAATTTCTAGAGAAAAGCGGTGAGAAGACATGTTCGCAGTTTTGTTTTACCAGAACACGATGGACAGCGATGAGCAGGAGTCAAAACACAGTTAAAGAGTATCAGTTCAGCATTAAAGTGTATCAGATCAGTGATAAATATGTTAGAGTAGAATTAAAGAAATCATATCAGAATTAAAGAGCATAGTTAAGACAGACAGCCGGCGCAGAGTTACTACAGAAGACAGCTACCATCCGAATTAAAGAGCCAGCCTCCAGCACAACACCAGTTTAACCTTTTTCCTATCATAGAGACTAGTTGTTTCTATTTTTGTAAACTCTTATTAGTTAAAACCCTAGATATTATCTCACAGCCATTATGAGATATTTTGTTTTGTAATTTTGAGCATAAATACCCCCTCCATTGGAGTATTGGCGGGTGGTGTGTGGATTCCTAGACTTTGTTGTAACATTGATATTTTGGAATAAAAAGTTGTTTGAATCAACTGTTGTTTGGCCTACTGGATGAAGAATTGAAGCAAAGGACTTGTCACAAACTTCTTGAATCAACCATTAGATCAATAAGTCCTCTATATCTTGTGTTTTACAGTTTTCCTTAGTTTATTATATCATCTATGTTTCATAAATTTGAATGGTAAAGAAAAGGTTAACTTCAGTATATGCTTGACTGCACTCTGTTTTCAGTCTTTATTGTTCTCTGTGTTTTCTTCAAAATTTGGATAAGCAGTGAACTGTTAATTGCTCCTGTTTCCTGATTCTTTCATGTTGATTATTTGCTAAAGAATACTTAACTACTCCTTATCGGTAATCATCTATTTTCCCTCTTTCAACAGGTTTGAAGGATTCTTAACTGCCCTTCACCCATTTGAGCCCATTCCATCTATTTCAAATCTTTTATTGGTTCCCTGTTTGACTACCTTGCTCTGTGAAGCCATCCTCTGTTAAGAAACCAAATCTAGAAAGCCATTTTCTTTGACTCCATTAGCCCAATGGACTGAACTACTCTGTTTTACCTCTTTGTTCTATTGAATCTCACCACCTAGACTCAAACAAAACCCTTGAACTTCATAACTAGCCTAATACCTTTCAAAACAAAGCTAAATCATAAAAAGAGAGCCCTCTCTGGATACATACTGGCTAGATTTTGTATTTGAAATATTGGCCCGTGGTTACCTCGTCATCCTTCCCTTTCTTACAACTTTTGGGAAACCCTGAGTGACAACAAGGTATACTGGATAGAGATTTCCTTGTTGAAAGTTTAACATATATTAATCCACCAAATGATCACTTCTCCGAGTTTAGAGGATGACCACCTCCATCTTTATAGTTTTCTCTATGATTATGATCCAAAATTGATTGTAGTGTGTTGATGGCTTGATGGGTTGTTTGGTGTCAAGTTGAATTGAATGTGACTTGTTATATTGAATATAATATAATTTGAGGATGGATCATATTTCTCTTTTTGAAAATGATGTCATCTCATATGTAAGTTGTGGGTAATCTTTTGTCTTCCATCTTTAAGTTAGGCATTTGGACATGGGGTTGAGCCTCTCTTTCTTGATCTAGCACAGGGGCTTCAGATAAAATGAGTTTCTCCACATTGAATATAGGATGTATTCTTAAGTATGTTGAGAAATTCAACTTTTAAGCAGTCACTATTTTCTTATCTCCAATCGAAAATGGTTTGTAGTGGATGGGTTTTAGTTTGAACTTTGAAGTGCTTCCCCTGAAATCTTTGCTTTGGATGTTGCAGCCATACTTGATTAGCAACTTGGAACTTGTGTTTGACTTAGTGCTTGTTGTGTTGTTCCTTATACCTTTCTATGAATTTCTTATAACTTCGTGCTTGTTATGTCATTCCTTGTACCTTTTTGAGTTTCTTTTAGGGCCTGTTGTGCTCGTTAATGCATGGTTTTCAGTGACAAGCATTGTTCACCTCCTGGTTTTGAGAGGTGAGCACTCTTCACCTCACTCTTGGCATTCCTTCCTTCAATTGACATAATATGACCTTTGGTTTATTGATTAGATGATGAATACATTATTCTTACTGGTAAAGTCAAGGTCAAGTACCTAAGACCTCAAGGCATGGTTAAGGAATAGACTACTCCACCAAGGGATGGACCATTCCCACCAATCAAGTAGGGCATGCCATGTTATTGAGGATCTCATTTAAAAATTATACATTGTCTTAAAAATCTACCAGCACTGATCCTTCTAAGAATGCTGAAGAACCCAAAAGATGATTGGTGATTGGTCATTCAAATAAAAATAGAAAGTAATTTTATCATTTCCTTGGGAAAATAAGCTGGTCCATGTTCACGAACATTAAATATTGATCGATAGAGGAGAAGCTCCTATCTTTAGTGATGCCATTGAAGCATAAGAATCCACTCCTCTTAAGCAAATCCCTCCTCCAATCTATGATGATTATCATTAATGTCTTTTATAAGAGACTTTCTCCCCATATTCTTCGTGATTTTCCCATGTGATCTATAAACTTTATGATGCTTATCACTTTCATTTGCATTGTGATGCCCAAAATTTGTAAGGTAGGAATTTAGAGACATGCTTTGAATGGTAACCTTTTAATGGAATTATCATGGTTATGTTATACATACGATGATTTTTCATCCTAAGACTTAGGGTGTTGTTAACAATAGATCATCAAAACTTTACCATGCTTATGTTAGATTGCCATTGAACCTAGCACTCGGTAAATTATTAACCTTTTGGATTGTATATATACTGAATAACTTACATAGATAGGTTCTTAACATTTAACGGAAGCAAAAATAAAATAACCAATCTCATAAGATTGACACATAGATTCTTTCCAATCAAAGTTCTTCATTAATAATCCAAACTTACTCTGGCTCTCATCCTGAGATAATGGCCCACGTGAGAAAGATTATAGATTATAAAATGTCTTGGATCCTGTTAGTGTCAGTATTTGCAGCCTTCCTCCAGTGATCAAACATGCTCTTACACAAGTGATTTTAAGGTGTCAAGGTCAAATTTTATCATTTCAGTGAGTCTTCAAGTAAAATTTGGTCACTAGGCATTAGGTCTAGGGTGTGATTTTACCCTTGTCAAAGTTGTCCAAATGATGTTCCATGTCACCATTCAGTTGAGTCTACCATCATTCAGAGGGTTGTCATCATCATGTCAAGTTCCATTGGGTCATTTCACACCTTGTCCGTGCTTCAATTGCGCCTAGGCAAGGTTCATTTCCCTCTCCTAGGGTTTTGAAGCTAATTTCTCTTGGATGGTCAAATCATCGGAAAAGATTGTATCCTGATCTTCATACACCTTCCCCTATCCTTGAAATACCTTATCAAACACTTCCCATCACTGAGATCCCCCAAATTCCTCATTTTCGCACAAACCCTAGTTTCTTGCTACAACCTACCAATTTTCTATGGTTGGGCCTGTGTTTTGCCTTTTTGGACCCCTTCCCCTCACTCAATTTCTGAGATTCCACTTTCCCCTACTTCCTAACATCCCTCCATACTTCCCAAAATTTCCTCAAGAATTTAGAAGCTCCCTATCCCCTTCATTTCGCTTCATTTCGGCAAATCCCTTGTCCCACACATCGGGATATGTTTCACTCAAATGATGTTTCTGAGCAATCAAAGATGAATTTGGGAAAACTGAGAGAGGTTTTTGTCCATAACAGACCAAGGAAGAAAAAAGTCCTTCACTTTTTTACACAGGTGTTATGGTTTTGAGGAAATGTAAAAAATACAGTTGCCTTGGGAAAATTGATGCACCTCTGGAGTGACCTCAGGAAAATCAAGTTTTCTCCGAGCTCAGTTGGCAAAATGACTTGCTTGATGATCCAAATGATAACTAGAGACAAGTATTTTTCCAATGAGATATCCTGATCTCAATTTGGAGTTAAGGAAGGCATTCAAAAGTTGACTGTAACATCACTCTGCCTTTAGGAAGCCTCATTTGGCACAGTTCGACCAGTCTTGAGCGATTTGATTTTTGACAAGGCAAATTAACTCCAAATTGAAAAATTCTAGTTGTGATGGAAGGTAGACAGGACAGTCTTGCCAATGAGCTATCACAAGCTTAATTTGAGATTGAGGAAGGCATTCAAAAGTTGACCTCGACAGCACTCTGCCTTGACGCAGCCTCATTTGGCACAGTTCGACCAGTCTTGGGAGATTTGACTTTTGACAGAGAAAATGAACTCTAAATTGAAAAATTATAGTTGGGTTGGAAATTAGACTCAAATACCTTTCCAAAAAGCTATCCTACGCTCAATTTGGACATCGAGAAGGCCTCCAAAAGTCACCTGGAAAAGAGCACGACACACAGGAGGAGGAGCGCGACAGTTTTATAAATATTTTCACTCCATATGGTCCGTTATACAAGTGGCATAGGAAGGCAAAGGTTCACCCAAGCCTTGTGTCATGTTTTTGGTGCTGCACCTGTAGCTGATGCTTGGCTCTCCACCTTCATTTTGTGACCCTTGGGCGTTCTATCTCTTCATGGCACATTCTATATATTGTATGCAAACCATTTGCAAAGCAATTTTTTTTTGGTTGGCTGGCTTGTAACTTCTGGGAGACTGTGGGAAAGAAACTTTGTTTTTGCATTGTATATTTTTATAGAGAATTAATGAAAGGCAACGGCTCTGTTTCATGAGATTCCTATGGTTGTGAGTGTAGCAAGTGTGTCTCTTATGTTTCATATGTATCTTGTTATGTTCCATATTTCTTTCCATATTCATTTCTGGTGAAAATTTTCGAATGAGATTAGGTAGAATTCAATTTTATTGCTCTACCTGTGGGAAAATTTCATGTACAGTGTTCATTCTTCTGTTGAAAAGGATTCATGTTGTCCATGCCCTTTTCACCTTCTTAATCAATCTCTCCATTCCGCCATATCTTAAAACTAAAATTGCTATTTTTTCCGCCTACCTTGCCTCACGAAATAATCTGTGCCTTTATGTTAAGTTCTCTGTTCATTGAGGTCCAGTGGTCCCATAACATCCCAGAAACACAGTCATTCATAAAAATCACTTCTTGTTTCCATATTCACTTACTAGCCTAAGATAAACTGTTCGTTTGAAAGTCATCTCATTCCTTTTCGTTCATCTATTCACTGAGTGTGACTCGGAGAGAGCCCTCTCCTGTTCTGGTAGGGCTAGCTACCAGACTGAGCATGGTTTGTGGTTACCCTGAATTTTTCCTTCTTTCAGCCTGAGGCGGATTTAGGTGCTAACATAGTGGCGACTCCATTGGGGACGAAAATGGTTTGCTTGTAGATTGTCTTGCCCAAGGACATATCTCAAGTTCAGATCTGATGTTGATGGTGAACAACGATTAGACATAAGAAGATGGCTGAAATCATTCACCTGGCGACTCCTTTCATTGAAAAATCAGCAATCGGTGCTTCATGGTGACTCCACTGAGCCGAGATCACATCCCAGGCTTCCCAAATAAAATTCCAAAGGTAGATTGGTCAAGGAATCTCCCTACGTTTAAAGATCATGGTAAGAAGGACGCTGCTTTACATCTAGTTCGATTTCACATGCATATTCGCAAGTTGAAGGTTGATTTTCCTGAAGATTTCTTAATGAAGATATTCATGGCCACTCTTGAAGGTGAAGCCCAATATTGGTATGAAAATTTGCCCGCTGCTTGTATTTACTGTCTAAAGGATTTTCATGCCCTGTTCATTGAAAGATATAAAGACTCTTATCCATCATTGAATCTAGTTCATGATTGTTGCAAGCATGCTTATGGTTTTATTGAGAGCCTTGAAAAATATTATGAGGATGATAATTTTGTGGATGATGAAATCATGGAAGCCCTATATGAAAATCCCTTTCAGCAGTGTAAAGATGATCAGGAAACTTTGCAGCAGAATCAAGATCTTTGTACGGTGGAAAATGAAGGAATTTTGCATCTTGACAATCAACATGAATTACATGAAATAGATCATCAGGTTGGAGAGTTCCATATGGCTGAAAGTGATGAAAGAAAAAGTGTCGTTTCAGATTGGTCCATAGAAGAAGACAAAGTTTTGGGTCCAAATGTTCTCATGTCATCAGAACAAAGCCTTCATGAAGAGGTAATCCAGTCAGTTCATAAACAACAAGATGAGATCTGCAGTCAAGTAAGTGAAAAGCTTTCTCTGGATGAATTTATGGTAGATGATAAAAATGTTAATGTTGGGTTTCAAGAATCATCCGAAGTTGCTTTTCTCATGATTGATGAATGTGATGAATGTAATGAGAATCTGGTTGTCATATCATGTCAAGATGATCAGAAATGTATTCAGACTATAGCCGACCAGACCATTATGGATTCCATTTCAGATTCTTCCTCATATGTTTCATGTTTTGAAGTGTTCTTTGAAGGGGAAATCCACTCATCTGCTTGTTCAGAAATTTTTGAGGACCAGGAACATACTTTTTCTGAAGTACATTATGAAGGAAGATCAGAATCAAAAGAAAAAGACATCTTGTTTCTTCAGCAGGAGGTAAATCTTCATGTTTTTCATGATCCAATGGCAAATTTGTTGCGGACAGCAGTGAAGGTGATTATTGCAGTATTCAATGATGAAGGAGATCATGGCCAATTATGTTTTTGGATGCCCAATTACCAATATCAATTGTTGACCAAAAGATATGATAGGAAGAATCAGTCAAGAAGCCATCTTCTTGATTGGTTACATTGGCAGTTTGATATAGTTTGATGATATATAGTCTTGTAAGAAATAAAGATGGTCATGCTCTACCACCAAGCTTTAAGTTTTAAGTTCAGAGTCAAGTTTTTTTTTAGTCATGTCAGTTTGCATTGAGTTAGTTTCAGTCAAGTTTCAGTCAATAAATTGAGTCATGTTGGTTTGTCGGAATAATGGACTCCATAGCCCAATGACAAAAGGCACTGTCTAGCTCTTCCAGAGATCTGCTGTTCTTGGCACCTCCAAGGAGCTACCATCCCCCATTGGAGCCAATGTTAGTGTCAGTATTTGCAGCCTTCCTCCAGTGATCAAACATGCTCTTACCCAAATGATTTTAAGGTGTCAAGGTCAAATTTTATCATTTCAGTGAGTCTTCAAGTAAAATTTGGTCACTAGGCATTAGGTCTAGGGTGTGATTTTACCCTTGTCAAAGTTGTCCAAATGATGTTCCATGTCACCATTCATCTGATTCTACCATCATTCAGAGGGTTTTCATCATCATGTCAAGTTCCATTGGGTCATTTTACACCTTGTTCGTGCTTCAGTTGCGCCTAGGCAAGGTTCATTTCCCTCTCCTAGGGTTTTGAAGCTAATTTCTCTTGGATGGTCAAATCATCGGAAAAGCTTGTATCCTGATCTTCATACACCTTCCCCTATCCTTAAAATACCTTATAAAACACTTCCCATCACTGAGATCCCCCAAATTACTCATTTTCGCACAAACCCTAGTTTCTCGCTACAACCTAGCAAGTTTCTATGGTTGGGCCTGTGTTTTGCCTTTTTGGACCCCTTCCCCTCACTCAATTTCTAATATTCCACTTTACCCTACTTCCTAACATCCCTCCATACTTCCCAAAATTTCTTCAACAATTTAGAAGCTCCCTATCCCCTTCATTTCGCTTCATTTCGGCAAATCCCTTGTCCCACAGATCGGGATATGTTTCACTCAAATGATGTTTCTGAGCCATCAAAGATGAATTTGGGAAAACTAAGAGAGGTTTTTTTCCATAACAGACGAAAAAAGAAAAACCTCCTTCACTTTTTACACAGGTGTTATGGTTTTGAGGAAATGTAAAAAATATAGTTGCCTTGGGAAAATTGATGCACCTCTGGAGTGACCTCAGGAAAATCAAGTTTTCTCCTAGCTCGGTTGGCAAAATGACTTTCTTGATGATCCAAATGATAACTAGATACAAGTATCGTTCCAATGAGCTATCATGATCTCAATTTGTAGTTGAGGAAGGCATTCAAAAGTTGACTGTAACATCACTCTGCCTTTAGGAGGCCTCATTTGGCACAGTTCGACCAGTCTTGAGCGATTTGATTTTTGACAAGGCAAATTAACTCCAAATTGAAAAATTCTAGTTGGGATGGAAAGTAGACAGGACAGGATTTCCAATGAGCTATCACGAGCTTAATTTGAGATTGAGGAAGGCATTCAAAAGTTGACCGCAACAGCACTCTGCCTTGAGGCAGCCTCATTTGGCACAGTTCGACCAGTCTTGGGAGATTTGATTTTTGACAGAGAAAATGAACTCTAAATTGAAAAATTATAGTTGGGTTGGAAATTAGACTAAAACATCTTTGCAACAAGCTATCCTACGTTCAATTTGGACATCGGGAAGGCCTCCAAAAGTCACCTGGAAGGAAAAGGTTCACCCAAGCCATGTGTCATGTTTTTGGTGTTGCACCTGTAGCTGATGCTTGGCTCTCCACCTTCATTTTGTGACCCTTGGGCGTTCTATCTCTTCATGGCACATTCTATATATTGTATGCAAACCATTTTCAAAGCAATTGGGTTGGTTGGCTTGTAACTTCTGGGAGACTGTGGGAAAGAAACTTTGTTTCTTCACTATGTATTTTTGATAGAGAATTAATGAAAGGCAGCAGCTCTGTTTCATGAGATTCTTGTGGTTGTGTGTGTAGCAAGTGTATTTCTTATGTGTTCATATGTATTTAGTTATGTTTCATAATTCATTTCATGTTAGTGTTCATTCTTCTGTTGAAAAGGATTCATGTGGTCCATGCCCTTTTCACCCTCTTAATCAATCTCTGCATTCCGCCATATCTTAAAACTAAATTGCTATGCTTTCCGCCTACCTTGCCTCACAAAATAATATGTTCCTTTATGTTAAGTTCTCTGTTCATTGAGGTCCAATGGTCCCACAACATCCCAGAAACACAGTCATTCATAAAAATCACTTCTTGTTTCCATATTCACTTACTAGCCTAAGATAAACTGTTCGTTTGAAAGTCATCTCATTCCTTTTCGTTCATCTATTCACTGAGTGTGACTCAGAGAGAGCCCTCTCTTGTTCTGGTAGGGCTAGCTACCAGACTGAGCATGGTTTGTGGTTACCCTAATTTTTGCCTTCCTTCAGCCTAAGGCAGATTTAGGTGCTAACAGATCCAATCCAATAGATCATGCCCTAGATCGGTCCTCGATCCCCTTGGCTGATCTGGATCTCCAATCTCTCCTTATCCACTCCCTCACACCTAATACACTAGAGTATCACACTCATCATTGAGATGCCTTTCTCAATCTTGTGTTGTTGTATGTTGTGTCTTTCCCATCTCCCTACCCTTGCTTTTATAACTTTTCATTGAGCTAAATCCCTAACCCTAATCTCTAAAATGATTAGATCTTGTCTCACTTGAGATCAACAGTTGAGATTAAAACATAATCACTAACATAATTTACTTTACTTTTCCTAAGTTTATTTTAGCTCAATAAGCCAATGTAATAATGTGTTTTTTCCTAAGTTAGACTTATGCTAAGTTACATTAGCAACTTTCTCACACTAGAGCAAGTATCTAAAGAGATTGTGGGTGACTTATGAACATTTAGGCACATAGACTCGTGTAGAAGTACTTGCCCGAGCTACAAACATCAACACTACCTCTTAGTAAGGGAGGTACTTTTGCCACTTGGAACTAATTTCAATCCTACATTTGCTACCTTGGATGCTCCCTCTGAATTGGAAGCTTTCCCTACCCTCTGCTACTAGAAACATCCTCAAAATTTGACTGTCCTTGGCTATGTTTGTAGAAGCATCCTACTCTTGAATATTCTGTAAGGCCATCTCGTACCAAGAGACCTTCTTGATAGATTGAGATGAATTCATCGACTTCTCCTCCCCTCCCGAACTTGAAGGTTGACTCCCTCTAACCTGCTCAACCTTCATAGTTTCTTGCTCCTTTATTTGTCCTAACACCCACAAGGACCTTGTTCATTTATAGATGTGAAAAGATCTTTCCCATGGACTTGTCTTGGTCCTTTGAGACATCCATGCCATACCCTTAATTGGTATGGTCTCTGTCTCTTCCTCTAAGGGCTAACCTTTGGCGATCTTGCTGGCAGACTTAGTATTTTCCTTCATACAATATTGCTGGCTATAAATGCACCCTCTCATGGTTGGCCCCTTCACAGTGCACTCAACCCCGCTCATGGATGACCATCTTTGCTGCAATTTCTCCTTGTTGCGACTCCTTGCCATCAAATATTGTCTTCATTAGCAGACTGAAAATTGTTCTCTTTTACTCGCCCTAACATCCGATGACTGTACATAGTTATATCCACGCGTTTAACTGCTCCTACATTGTTATTGAGCCCTTCAACCACAACACAGCTTGATTGGCTTCTTTCATTAGAAGAAATTCCAGCCTAAAAGTTCCCATGAAATTTTCATGTACATAATATCTAAACCAATCAAATTACTTTAAATTTAAAAAGAGATACATGTATAATGATACTGATACAATATTGTCTTATTCTCATTTCAACCCTAAGGGAATTTTTTTCCTAAAGGATATTACATCCCCCTCCTTTTTTAATTATTAAAATTTTTTAAAAGTGGCTTGTGTGTTGAACCCAATTTTCTTTTTCATCTTGGCCGCCATATAGCATATGGCCTTGAGCCTAAAATTTTCTTTTTTCCACGTACAGTTGTGGCCAAACCTGGCCCCCGTAATGCCTATACGAACTTGCCTTCTTGTGATTCCGAGATCAACTTACTCAAAGTTATTGTTTTTATACCATGTTATATTTCCTATGAACCTAGTACCTAATAAATTATTAACCTAACATATTGCAAATCTATTGAATAACTTACACAACTAGGCTGTTAACATTCGATGAAAACGAAAATAAAATAATCAATCTCTTAAAAATGACACACAGATTCTACCCAATCAATTTTTTTCATTAATAATCCAAACTTACTTGGGCACCTGTTCTAGGATAATTTCCCAAATGATAAACATTATAGATTACAAAATGTCTTGGATCTGATCCAACATATTAGGCCCTAGGTTGGTCCTTTATCCCCTTGCTTGATATGGATCTCCAATCTCTCCTTCTGCACTCTCTTAGACCCAACACACTAGAGTATCACACTCCTCAGTGAGACTCATCTCTCAATATTTTGTTGTTGTATGGTGTGACTTTCCCATCTCCCTAGCCTTGCTTTTCTAAATTTTAATTGAGATAAATCCATAACCCTAATCTCCAAACTGATTAAATCTCACCTCACTTGAGATCAATGGCTAAGATTAAAACATAATCACTAAATTAATTTTCTTTACTTTTCCTAAGCTTCTTTTAGATCAATAATCCAACATAATAATATGTGTTTTTTCCTAAGTTAGACTTAGGCTAAGTTACAATGTTAGCAACTTGCTCACACTATAGAAAGTATCTAAGGAGACTATGGGAGGAATTTTTCACACCTAGACGCATAGGCCTATTCAAAAACATTTGTCTAAGCTACAAAAATCAATAAATTCAACTAATTACATGTATTTAAAAATCATTCAATGCATGAAATTGTATACTCTTCTTCAAATTATCATCTTTGACTAACCAAAGGGCACTAAATTCAAGGAATTATTTCCCATGTTAGAATTGATGAATGTTGATAACCCAAAATTTAGCCAAACATTATTAAAATATAGGCTTATGGTTCATTTCTAGTAATAATATTCTTGCATGGTACCTACTACTAGTATCGCCATCTTATTGAACCTCATAACAATGACCAAGATGTAGTGGTTACTAGTGGAGGCCAATAGGTATTACAAGAGTTTAATGGATATAGATTCCCAAGGATTTCTTAGAGCCTAAAGAGTTGAACATAAAGTTATAATTTTGTTAGTTAGCCTCAAAGTGTTGAAGAGGTTGCATCCTTCTACATATTTCTCTATAGTGCTTCCTCTCTTTGGGTGATAGAAATGCCTCCTTAAATTGTCTTTTGCTTTCTTACTTAAAAGCTGCCAACGACTTTGGAATGGTCTATTTTTTTCATCAACCCTACTCTTTGAATATGTGGAACATGCAATGCTTCATATTAGTACAACATTTTCTTATTAAGATGAAAGTTTCTCATTTGGGTTGCTTGATAACCTGCAAATATTGCATCAAGCCTTTGTTATTTTGGTCCAATGCACTCAAATCATCACACTCATCCAACCTTTCATCAACCAATGTCTTGATTGCTTATATTGATTGTTGAGATAGGAAATCAACCACTTTATTTGATGCTTCCTTCATGTACTTGATGATTAGATTGAATTGTTGTCTCTAAACTATCTACTTTAGATGTCAACTTCTTGTAACTTAGATTAGCTCTGCACATATTGGAACAATTGTTGATCAATATATGGCAATAATTATTCATCTAGAAAAGAAATAATGGTCTAACAATAACCAATGAGGTGGTTTTGTTTGTATTATTTTTATACCTGGGGTTTTATGAACACATAGTTTCCTACACTAACATCCCATAGAGCTTGGTCTAGTGGCAAGAAACAAGGTGATTAAGCTATGTTCATGTAGAGACTAGTTTTAAAATTTGCCAATTGACATAGATGAGGTGAGGTGAAAGTCCTCAATGACTTTGATAGCATAGATGCACCCTTCATAAGGCAACAACTTAGCCAAAGGTATTTAATAATTATTTCTTGATCTGTTTTTGCAACAATTTATGGTCAATGTGCACAATGGTCTACTTACTTAGAAAGTGGTGTTTTCATTAAAAGCCAAGTCAAAACAAAGGATCTTGCTGTTAAAATAAGGTGTCTAGGATAATCATGGTTTCCCACCTATCTTAGTCTCTACACCTTAGCAAGGTTTTGACTTTAAAGGTAGTCGAGACCAAGCATAGACGAGAGGAAAACAACTCAACCATTGGTGTATGCGCTACCTCAACTATGGGATACATTTAGCTCAAGGTGACGTCTAAGAGTGCTTTATTTAGAATGAAAACCTTTATTCATAGATAGGGCTATCATGATGCATGATGATATGCAAGGGATGTGAGGGACTAAAATAAATGAAAAACTGAAAATATATAAAATGGTAAAAGAAACATATGCACAGGGGTGAGCGAGCAACTACAAGAGCTACTAGGTAAAATAGAACTTAAGATCCTGGCCATTCATGGGAAGAGGTTCATTCTTCCCATATAGGGTTTGTAAGCCATAGATATGTTGGCCAAGTTTTTCTTTAACATGAAAAGGTTTCATCCACGGAACTTGGAATTTGGTATGTTTACCTTTCTCCTCTTTGGCTTTATCCCATTTTAGGACTATGTCACCTATTTTAAACTCAATACTCCCTACAGATTTCTTATCGAACCACCTCTTAATTTGGTTTTGGTGCACGACAAACTTCTCCCTAACCTTTTTCCTATCTTCCTTAAGTTTGAGTAAGGTATCAATTCAATTTTGCATGGTAGGATAGGGTGTACCTCGAGATTCTTGTGATAACTAGAGGGTGGGAAGTTACAAGTTTCGCAGCAGGATTACTTCTTTCCCATACACCAAGGAGTATGGAGAAATCACAAGAGATGGTTTAGGAGTGACACGGTCAGCCTATAGGGCATTGGTCAAGACATTGTGCCAATTTCTTTATTGTGACAACAATATTTTCTTGATAATATGAATTAGGTTCTCATTAGTGGACTTAGCTAAGTCATTACCTTGGGGGTAGAAATTGGTGGAATGTTTCGAAACAATACCATTTTCCAAGGAAAAGTCATACAACTTGAATGAAAATAAATAAGTAGCATTCTCAAATACGAGGAAGGTTGGAACATCGAACATGCTTATGATGTTCTAATTAATGAAATGAATTACCTCATGGTTGTTGATTTGACATAAAGGCACAACTTCCACCCATATTATAAAGAAATTTGTGGTTTTGAGTATATATATGTGTGTTGTTTTTATGAATATGGCATGATTTCCCCAATGACATCCAACCCACACTACTAAAATGGTTTTTCAACCACTACATACTAGAGTGGTGTAGTCAGTCGTGATTCCCTTCTAGCGTACTTTTGACAAATAGAGCATTTTGACACATATGCATGAGCATCCTTAAACAGGGTAGGCCAATAGAAATTGGCTCTCTTGACTTTGTGTGTTGTAGTGTCGCCACCATAATGCCCACCTACCAACCCATCGTGTAGCTCCTTCAACACCTTTTGGGCTTCATCGGATTCTAAACATCTGATTAATACAACATTTTGTTGTTTACGAAGCAAATTACCTTGGACCAGCAAATAAGATACATCATTAAGCCTTACAACTCTTTTATGTTTCACGAAAAAGGAAGGAGACAAGGTTCCTTGTCCTAAATACTACTTCAGATTAGTATACCAAGATGACGAATAATCATGTGTTGGAATCAAATCATTTTGGTACATTTCAATTTCTTGATCTCATCCTTCCAATTCTTCTTCTTGCTAGTCGGAAGCTTCAACAGCCAGTTTACATAGCCTGTATCCTTTGACTGTGTGAATAGGTTTGAACTTCGGGTTATATTCCTAGAGGCATGTTATCCAATTAGTTATTCTCTCACCCAATTTCTACTAGACAAACAACAACCTTAAAGATGGATGAGGTACAAACACTATCATGTGATTCTTCAAGATGTATGGTTAGAAATATTTGACGACTTTGTAAATTGAATATGCTTGTTTTTCCATGTTGGGATAGTTGATTTTTAACCTTTGCAGACTAGTACTCATGAAATATATGGTCCAATCATCACCTTTACTATCCTTTTGTGTCAGTACGACTGTTAATGAATAATATGAAGTAAAGGTATACAAAATAAAATCCTTACTAAAATCAAGGCTATAAAGATAAGGAGCTTCGATGATGGCTTTCTTTATATGATCAAAAGATGTGTTCTCTTCTTGGTTCCACTTGATTCCAACGTCCTTTTGTATCATGTTCTGCAATGGTTTCACTGTTTAGGGAAAATAAAAAATAAACTAACGAAGAAAATTGATCTTACCCAGGAAACACTGCATAACCTTCTTGCTATTAGGAAGCCGGACTTGTGTGATAGCCTTCATTTGTTCGGTATCCACAGTGATACCACTCTTAGTTATTATATGCCCAATAAGATTACCTTCAGACACAACAAATAGACTCTTATTGGGTTTGAGTGATACCCTGTATTTTCTACAACATTCAAAAATTTTCTTTAGATAGTGGAAGTGATTTGATATCCTCTTTGAAAACATCTTCACATCATCCAAGTATACTACCATGCTTTGGCCAATAATCCCTCTAAAATAAATGTCCATTTCCCTTTGGAATGTGGCTCCAACATTAATGAAGCCAAATGGCATCCGTCAAAAGGTGAATGTTCCCCACTTAGTTCTGAAAGTTGTCTTGAGCAGATCTAGCTCTACAACTAAAACTTAATTATAACCCGAGAATACATCGAGCAAGGAAACCATTTCAGAACTAGAAATTATTTACAAAATCTACTCCATAGAGGGGACACGATAATTATCTTTATCTGAGGCACATTTTTAGATTCCACAAATTGATGCATCGTCGAATATCACTAGACTTTTTCCTTACAGGAACCAAATTAGAGACTTAGGTGGAGTATTTGACTTTGAAAATGATCTATTAATCTATCAACATTTTTCAACTCCTTTTGGATGAGAGGTTCTAGTGTTCGATGCACTTTCCTTAACTTTTGCTAGAACGACTTGATCCCATCTTTTATAAGTATCACATGCTGGATGATCTGGGTGTCATATGTCTTAAGCTCACCGTATGTCCAGGAAAACACATCTTGATACCTCTTGAACATGTTGATGAATTCTTGTCTTTTGGTTGGTAAGAAAGAAGCACCAAGATTAATAAAATTAGGGTCATCTTTTATCCCAAGATTAGTTTTCTCATGTGACAATGTGGAACTTTGAGTTTTAGTGTTTGGGGGTCCCCAAAATTGGTTCTTCAAATCGAATAATTTCTCTAATGTAACAACACCTTTGGGGATGGGGTTGCCCTTGCGTGTATGAACCTTGTCTTGTAAGGTTCACTCATGTTCCTCTTCATATATTGTCGCATCTTTGAATACATCTATGTTTTCCATGAAGTCTAGTATATGTTGATCTTCATTAAAAACACGGATATTGTTACATTATTCAGGACATCAAGTTTATAGATAATATAAATAGAAAAACTATCCCTCAAATGTGTGAGACTAGTTGTGGAATTATCTAAAGTATCAACGACAACATTATTAATCCTAAGAATAAATTTAATACCAAAAGCCTTAAAAGAATAAATCAGGTGCCATACCTCTTGCTAATAGTTTTTCAGGTGCAGTGATAAACAATGAATAGTATTTCGTACATGCCCTGTGATGATTTCTGAATCACCAATCACATTTAAACATTCAACTTTGAGATCGATAGCCTTCTTAAGTCTAAGGATCAGTTCCTCATACTCTAGAGTGTTGTTATTGCACTGAAATTCTAACCTACAAGAAATAAAAAACTTGTTCTCTTAGGGGACCATCAGAATGCATTCGGCACCAGTTTCATCCTGAGTCTTAGACCCATCATAATATAAAGTCCAAATTTCATTGCAATTATGATCTAAACTAAATCTATTTACATATATAGTACAAGATTCATTACCATCAATTAGGTGACAAGGAAGGAGTCCCAACTACGTGTCTGATGGAACGGGTGATTTAAAGCTTCATAACACTTGATGTTCATCTCTAAGAAACACATTCCCAATTCTTCTTAAGAGAAGCTGATCGGTTCATTGGGTGCTTCCAGCTCAGTAATCGTATGCTTCATATAGTGCTCGTTGTTGACTCGGATCTTATTATTCTTTCCTTTGTAAGGAAGCCATAGATGTAACCAATCGATTGCAAAATATCCCTATAGTTTGCTCGACTAGTCCCTACTTAGCAACAACCCATAGGCTTCGGGTTTGTCAACAACCACTATATATATGCATTGATTCACTCTAGAGTCAGAAGATAATCTAATGATTACATTGTTCAACTCTCCCATGACAGGGACTTGAGACCTATCTAATTGAATGATCTTACCATCTATCTTTTCTGGCTAGATGTTCACTTTATTATAGGTTGGAAAGGGCATGACGTTGGTATATGTGCCATAATTGACAAGACAATTGTGTACATTGTAGTCAAAGATATAAAAAGTTAAGAGAAACAAAGGAGTTGAACCCCTAGAATTAGCATTAACAACATTGACAATGGATTTTAGATTAATCGAAGTCTTGCACTGACCAAAAGAGGTGGCATTTGGGAGGAGGAAGACTTACTAGTAGGAGACATGACATCAAAGGTTTTGATGTTAACTTACATTGACTGGCTACCTTGGAAAGTTCATAAAGAGAAATATTAGCTTGTATCTTCTTCATTTATTCAATAATGTTATACCCCATATCCGAAGACACAACCTCTTCTTTAGATGATTGAGGAGTAGGAGCAGGTTTTGAAGACTGAGCCTATGCTTCCTTCTTTTCCTCCCACCTTATCTATGGAAGTGCATCAATCCCTGAATCCCCTCCAAGTCTCCTCGTTGAGCATTTTCTTCCCCAACTTACTCTTTCATGTTGACCTTGTCAACAAAATATACGAGCGAAAGCCTGTGTATTCGTCCTCTCCTTAGAAGGCTCATTTCCTCCATTAAATGCCTACACAATAGGGCCATCAAAACAACAAGAGTTTATATGATAAAATAAATGCAAGGCTTGGTGTTTACAAGAAACTAGCAACTCCTCCTCAAACCACTAAATTCTTGTCCACTTCCTCAGCTAGTTGATGTGTTCACATTTCCACATTATTTACATGAATTACAATTCATAATGATATTTACAAGAGGGATTACCTATAGGGATATCACAGATACATTGGACATGGCATAAAGAGAACTGCTCTCAACATGGGTGCTCGAGTGACTAGTCTCAGCTTGAACTTCCTCAAACTACTCTTGGTGTCAAGTTTTGTGTAATAATACTCCTATCCTACATCAGTTTGATCTGTTTGGAATATTTATTTGGTTTAGAGTTTTAAATCATTTATGTTCTCTATTATTTTTGTCTTAGTATACCACTCAGTACCCACCTCCTGTGGCCCATGTAAGAGAGTCCCCTTCTCATTTCAATTTTCCTTGGAAAGCTTATTATTTCTCTATGTCTGTCTAGACCCCACCTCCAACTCTTCAGCCTTGTATTAGCCTTGTCACCTCTTACTCAACCTTGTTGCTCCTAGTCATCTATTCCTCCTTCCCTAATGACTCATCTGGATATGTTTCTATTATGTGACCCCACTTTGCTCCTCAGCCATGCTCTTCATTCTAGTTTTCCTAGCATGCTAGAACATCAAATGAGACACCAATGAGGCTCTTATGGCAAGGAAGAAAGAAGTTTTATGATGCTTTTTTGGGTTCATTTTTCTACACATAGATATCATGAACATACCCCTAACTATATTCAACTTGTCATGGACCATGCATCTCATGAGGCCATGAATGACAAAAACAAGTACACATATGTAGACATTATGCCCTCCTTTGTTGATTAGCTTCCAACTCTTGGCCATATCCACGGTAGACAAAATCAATACCTTTGTATAGTGGAATTACACTAGCATATCAAATCCTTTATCAACAAAACTCTTGTGGAAAGAGATGATACCAAAAGAGATTTTCCACTGTAACTATATGTCATTCAAGTGAAACACAAAGAAATGTCCCTGGAACATAGGGACATGGCCCTTTGGCTATCCAGAATCGAGGCCATCCTTTCCAAAGGAAAAGGGCCCTACAACACTCCAACACTTTTATATGTTTCCACTTCGACTTAACCAATGCTATGGCTTTCCTTTTTATTTGTGGCAGCTCATCTCCGATCCTTTTTAAGTTTACTGTTATCATGGGTTATGAGTAGCATAGCTAAAATTTGTTGTGTTTAAATATATGTATCTCCATGGTAGGGTTGAGATGCATGATATATCATGGTAAAGATACAATTTATGTCAATTTCATGTCTTTTTTTGGACAAAAGCATTGCTTTTCCACCATTGGTCTAGTTTCCCAAGTGGCAGACTCCAACAAAAAATTTGATTGCGCTGAGTCCAATATGGAAGAGATGTTGTGAGGTTATGTTATGTTATGTAAACATTTTGACTTGGTCAAATTAGATAACAATAAAAATAAACATAAAATATGACTAAATAAATTAAATAAAATATAAAAATAAAATTAATAATACTATGGTTTTCCCTGGTATTTTCAACCCAAGGTTTTTTTCCCATTGTATTCTCTAAATTGGCTTTTGTTTTTTTAAATTTGAAACTTGATTATTCTAAACATATTATAAAATTAGTTTCTTTATTGTTTAACATTTTAATTTGATAAAATTACATAAAAATTAAAATTAAATTAAAAATAAAATAAAATTAATAATCTAGCTAATCCATAATTTTCCCATAATATTTTTAATCGATGGTTTTTCAATAATATTCTCAAAACTGACTTTTACTCAAATTTGAAGCGTGATTATTTTAAAAATTTAACGGGCAACCAACAAAAACTGAATAAAATTAAAGGTTAGCAGAGTGAAAGATAGATTCGAATGAACAGTAATCTTTTACAAAAACAGTGTTACGGACAACAAATTACAAACGTCAATTACTATCTCTGATTACTATTCGCTCAAAGGAAGAGATTATTGATCTGTCAACTCTGCAATCAAGGAGAGAGTACTGCATATCAATAATTTACGATATAATGAACTTGTACGACATTTTGAAAATTGAGGCATTTCGCAAATTCCATAACAATATTATTACAGACGAGATATTAATGCAACTCGTACATGAATGTTGGCCCACTGAGATTTTGCAAATTTCCATCGCCTGACATTTAGCAGGTGGCTACTATCTATCGTTCACACCACTCAACTGTCGCAACCCACCTCAATTTGCAAGAAACCGAAATTTAATCGACCTCAATTTGCATTCGATTCGCATTCGTTCTGTTGCCTCTTCGCCGTCAGACAAATGTGGAGATTGACGCTATTGTTTTGTGTTGAGGTTGGCCAACCTCTTCGTCTTCAGACAAATTGAAAATTGAATCTAGAAATGTAGCTACACATAACATGTAGCTACTAGTAAACTTTCGGGGGCTGGGGTCTACGATCTATCTTCCTCTCCTTAAACTGGATCGTAAACTAGAAAGTTTGAAACTAAGATCTATGAAATTACATAAATTTAAGATTAAATCACTAATTGAACTCCTTAAGACAAAAAAAAAAAATGTAAAATTTTAAAAATCTAACTAAAAACAATTTTAATATAAATCTATTTTTTTTTAGCTCGAGACACATGTAGAATAATGCAATATTCTCGATTATGATTATATATAAAAATAAAAAACTATATACGCTGAATATTTTATACTAATTGCTACTCTTTATTTGAGTCTTCGAAGCTATTAGTCCACGTATGCCGAAGAAATCGCCCAACCAACATCAACCTAAATTAAAGTAAAGTCCATTGACGAATATTCAGTAGACAGTGACCTCGACTTGACGTTGGAAGTGTCCCTTACCATTTTCACACGTAGAGACTTCTATACATTCCATGATATTTAAAGTTTAAACTCAACATCATTTTCAGAAAAATAAGATGCTATAAGTTGAGTATAGAGATGTGAATATATTGTGATTCTTTGGAACCACGGAACCCTAATAATTAGGTTCACGAACTTAACACAAACTTAAAACATTCCAACTAACTTTCATGTGGAGGAGAACGTGAAAGTAAAGATAAGTTAAGACCACACGTGGGGCCCGCTCGTCCGTCCAAATTCCAAAAATCATATGGAAATTCCATTGCTCCGTTGAATTGATGGCGATGAATTATGATATGAATAACCGCCGCAAATTCACTGAATTCTCTACTTGTGGGACCGTTTTGCTAGAGAAGAATGAGTTGAACCGTTAATAGTTTTGGAATTCAAATCACGCAAGTGACCAGCTACACGTTGAAAGAGAAATGCGGGGTCGTTTTCCACTCTGGATGGCTTTCAAAGTTTTCTAGGAATTGTTTTAGTTCTCACTTTTTTTTTTTTAAGTTTAAATCAATATAGATTTCTTTTCATCACAAATTTAACAAGTATTTTTTTTACTAATTTTATTAGATCAGGAAATTTGAAATAAGGTTTAATTTCAATAAATTTAATCTCAACACTTTATAATCAGATTAAATTATATATATTTTAAATTGAATTGTTTAATAATATTAATAATTTAAAATAATGTTGTAATTTACGTAATTTTTATGATTTTTTAAATTTTAATAACGAGTTGTTTTTAGTGTGATTTTTTGGAAACTTTTCTCGTGGATTTTTTAGTCTAATTTCTATAAAATAGCTAGGAATTTATTGAAATTACAAGCTTGATGGGTAACTCATGCACAATGGAAGTGCTCTAGGGGTTTACTCCTTTTAATAATATGAGATCTATAATGAAGTAAGAAGTAAGTTTTTCATGTTTATCATGAATTGATATATGGTTGCGCTAATGTTTAGGTGTAAGAAAATCAAATTTTGTAATTATCAAAATCAAATAATTTGCAATGGCTTAATAAGTGGCTAAAATCTAATTGAATGGCTTGTACTCATGAGTTTGACAGTCAAATTCCACTTTATGGACCTTTAATGCTAATTCTAAACTTTGTAATGCCCAAAAGCACTATATAAGAGAATTTTAATAATCATTCAACAAAAATTAAATATTGAATAAAATTTCATAAGTATCACCTCAAAAGAAGAACCCTAACTCTAAATATCCATATTTTTATTTTTTTTTAAATGAAAAAAAAGAGACCAATATCATTTTTACTAAAAGATTAACACCTAAAAATCAAAAAGTGGTCCTACTATATATATATTCTTTTTTCTTTTTTCATATGTTAAATTATAGTGATCTTACCAAAGGATATTTATTTATTTATTTTTATGTTAAATTATAGCTCATTTGAAATATTAGCATAAATCATGTTGTACCATTGCAACCAAAACATAAAAATCAACCATCACAAAATCAATAGAATGACATTTTATAAACTTTTCTCTAAAAAATCATCACTAATATAAACAAGATCATAAAATTTTAATAATCAAAACACATTATCTTCAACAAAAATTAAATAATGAATTAAATTTCATAACTACCACCTCAAAGAAGAACTCTAACTCTAAAAATCCATATTTTTATTTTTAAAAAAGGAAAAAAAAAGACCAATATCATTTTTACTAAAAAGCTAGAAAATCAACACCTAAAAATCAAAAAGTGGTCATACTAAGGATATTTATTTATTTATTTTTATGTTAAATTATAGTGATCTTACCAAAAGATATTTATTTATTTATTTATTTATTGTTATGTTAAATTATAGCTCATTTGAAATATTAGCATAAATCATGTTGTACTATTGCAACCTAAACATAAAATCAACCATCACAAAATCAATAGTATGACATTTTTTAAACTTTTCTCTAAAAAATCATCACTAATATAAACAAGATCATAGAAAAAAAACCATATATAATTTTAATTTTTTTTTTTCTTTTATCAAGGAAATATCTATGGAGATCCATCTCAAGGGATCACATCATGTCAGCTTATTAGCAAAGCCCAACCCCTAACGACATCAAAGAGAATTGACCCCGTGACCTCCTTACTAAGGAGGTACTTAGCTATAAAAACATAACCAACTAAACTAACTTTTAAAACTATAATTTAAAATATTTTATATAAAAAATTAATATTATAATTTTTTAATAAAAAATAAATTTAACATTAAAAAAATAATTTTAACCATTTAAAATAAATTTAAACCAACCACCATATATATATATATATATATATATATATATATATATTTAAAATGGGCTGGGCTAGTTCTCTACAGAAGCATTATGAGCCCTCTTTTTTTATGCATATATTACAAATACGTGTGAGAACTGGGCTAACAACCGTCATATCGTTTTTTTGATAATTCACCATGGGTCTGAATATGCTACAGCGTGCAACTCAGCGGATTCGATCGCGACCAAGGATAAGCAAACCAACCACCCCAACAATTGCAACACTCATGTACATATTATATATATATATATTATATATATATAGATAAATTATATTTAAAAAAAAAAACACAAACAAAAAATAAATCACAACGTGAGGAGGTAATACTAGGCATTTGCATTACCTATGACCTCCGCTCTTCCATCCTCGGCCCTACTTAGGCATTACATGAATAGAATGAAATTTCGTGTAAAAAGAGTAATCCGCTCTTCTATTTCTAGACGGGCTACTCACTCGTGTGGAGCGTAGAGGAGCGGTTAGGGTTGGAGCGTTAAGGGTAGGAGATTTAAGGTTAAGGGTATGCCTAGCATTATTTCCATCTTTACCATGCTTAGTGTATGGTGATTTTTTTTTTTCCATTATAGTTTAGAATTTTTTTTTTTTAAAATACACTGATATTTAAAATAATATATTTAAAAAAAATTAAATTATTATAAATGTTTATATAGTTAATTTGTTTTGACATTTTTAAATTTTATTTCATAATTTTGAATTTGTTATTTTATATTTGTTGGATTTTTAATTTTGAATTTATTATTTTATATTTGTTGGATTATATATATATATATATATATATATATTAGTTTTTTAATGTTTACAATTTTTTATTAATTTAATTAGTTTTTAAGTAAAGTATTAAAAAATAAGTAATTAACAAAAATAAAGTAATACAAATTTTGGTTTTAAAGTAAATGTTATGTTTTTTAATTTTTGACAGGCTAGTCATTAATGTTATAATTTCAATTAATTAGTAATTTTAATATAAAATATATATCAAATAAATTTAGAAAATGCTAAAATAAAATCAATATTTGAAAATATGTGAATATTTTATAGATAAAACAATTTAAAATGTAAAAAAAAAAAAAATTGCTACTAAAAGAAAAGGGTGTAAGAAATACCACTTTTCAAAATGAATGTAAAAATAACCAAAAGTTGATAATTGTGTTAATACCTTTATACTAATTTTACTACAATAATCTCTACTTCTAATAATAACTTCTCTATCAAGCTATTTAGTAAAAAGGAATATAGAACACACAACCTATGGTAGAATAAAGAGTGTAAAATTGAGAGAAAATCCATTAGCAATGTCATAATTATAAGAAAAAAAAGATATGCTGTCACTCGGGCTATTGTTGGATGGTTGGGAGGAATGATTCTTATCCCCACCACCCAAATTTAATTCTTGGAAGTGATATGATGAACTTTGTTGTAATAGTTTCGAGCCTTGTTGTTGAATCTAAGTGTTCCCACATTAAAAAGATTTATGAATCCCCTTTTTGAATAGAACTAAGTTTAGTTTGGATTTAAATAGCCCACCAAAGAGGAAACTGAGGACATCCAAGGATACCAAGTACAAATTATCCTTATCTTTACATTCACAAGTTGTGCAATTTAGCAATGACTAAAATTAAGTAGGGTTTCTCTAAAACCTAGACTCAAAGCCTTGGTATTTATACTTTTAAAGAAGTTCATTAAATTACATTGAATGGATAAAAGTTATACGAAGGCCAAGTCGGAGTTTGCATCTATCATTGAACTCATCGAACTATGTATAAATTTGTTATGCTTAGGATCATTATAGACGAGTAACATGATAATCAAATCAATCTCATGTTTCCTCATTGAGTTTGGAAAAGTATTTGACACAATGCCTATAACTAACCTCTAAATCAAAGGAGATAAAAGTTACTAACTTTTGAAATAGATTGAAAGAAATAAAAGTTCCATTCAAGTTGAGCATTGCTACAATATGGTTGTCAAAGAACATTAATGTCAATTTTAGGAACACCAAGGCATTATTCAAATATATTAATTGTAATATAGTTAAACAAGGTTATAAGGTTGGCATATACATCAACAAGTTATAAGGTTGTTCAAGAAAGATGTGTGCACATGACCCAAATTGGAATAAAAAGCATTCTTCTTATTTATGTTGGCAATATTGTTCTTATTGCAAGAAGCCCTTATGATCTCAACAAGGAACTAAATATTCTCAAGGATTCTTCCTTTAGTATAAATATGGTTGTTAACATTAACAAAAATATGATAATCAAATCCAAAACGATCACTTACACTAATTTTATGTGTAACAATAAAAAATTCAAGGAAGTGAGCTCATACGAATATTTTGGAATCTACATTCATCAAAAGTTTGACTAAAACTATAGCATTGAAAAAAAGGATAAATGGAGGGTGGAAAACTTATCATAGACTTGAAAACACTTTTAATTCAATACAAATTTAGTGTTTGGATAAGAATAAACTTATTTTTGAAACTCTTATCACTCTTGTTATCCTATATTGTTGTTAATCTTAGGGCCACAAAATTTCTAGAGGATTGTAAAGAAAGATAAAGAAAATACAAGTGGTTTAAAACTTATAATCTTGAAATTAAAGGAAATACATGTATCCTATCCTCTTTATAGAAGAAAGTATTTCCCCATTCAGAGCATGGCTATGATTAGGTACCTGATGTACAAGTATGAGATAAACAACATCAAATACAAGAATATTAGTAAGATTGCTTCAAAATTGAATTGAAACCACCTATAACTTAAGCAGGGTTGGCATAAAATTGTCAACTCCTGGGGTATCAAAGAAGAGGTCATGTTACAATACTGACAATACTAAAGGTATTATTCCATCTAAATTAAGAGAAATTGTGATGAGATAGTGAATTAGAGGATAAAAGAAGATTAGGATATTATGAGGTAATCAAACTTAATCTAAAATATCAAAATAACTCTTTGTTTTAAGTCACTTAAACAAAAAGAAAAAATTTCCACAACCACATTGGTAAATGTGGTTGATATACATCAATCAACTTCATTTTCATACATTGATTGGCTTATATAAGGATGAAGATGTCGCCAATCAGCGCATATCAACCACATTTACTAATGTGGTCATGCGATAACATGTGTGAGGTGGATCTAGAAACCATGGCGGAACATGGTTGAAAAGGGTTGATGAGTTGATTATGGTTAACGAAGTTGACTAGTGTTGAAGACAATTAACTGAGGTTGACCATGATCAACCATTAATGTAATGATGTATTATTCGTACATCAATCTAATAATGTTACATTAATGTTGGTCACATTTACATTATTACTTTAATATTGACCAAGGTTAACCATTGACAATGGTTGATGTTACATTAATTTCAATGACCATTGTTACACTAATGTTGAAAAAAATGGTTGTAGTGGGTTGACAAGGTTTACCATGTGATCCTGGTGGCTCCAGTAAATCACAAAAATAAAAGTGTTCAATTTTTTATTAAAGCATCACTAAGTCATATATCTTGGTGAAATCTTTCCAATGACGCAAACGGTGCCTTAATCTGAGTCCATATCAAAGAGTTATTGCAGTTTGAATTTTGTACCAAACAGAGAAAATGTCAAATTCAAAGTCAACCTTCTACCACGTGGAAGCTCGTACATATGAAAAGTGGCAGAAAAGTAAGCAATTCTATTAGGACCCATAGAGCCAATGTGGCAGCTGAGTCAGCAAACTAGGTGGACCCACAAGCAAGTGATGTGGTAGCACCACAAGTCAACACATGGCAAGTAGGTGACAAATGTGGCATATGATGTGGACCAATGAGAACCTGCCACATGGCCTAATATTTTGGTGTCACATGGCACCTAAAATTAGGCCCAAGTGGCCTTGGCATGGTGCAACCTCCATTTTTGTCTTATTCTCATGGTTTTGGGAGACATTACAATATGGACATATGATTTCCATATATTATATGGTTTGAAAACTATCTTAAAACAAAAATTGGGCTTTAAAACCATATTAAAGCAACATATGAAGTCCATGGGTTTTGAACCCAAAGCCTCCCCAACAACAACTTAATATGACCATGCCAACCACACACTTTGTCTTATTCACCCTCACTCTTTGTTATAAAATGTCATTCAAATGGTTCAAAGGGAACCATGGAGAATAAATGAGGGATGAGGGCACAGGCAGACCAATGAAGACATGAGGAATATTTGAGAAATCTTTAAGATTCTCTGGGAGCATAATTTTGAAGGTGTCAGAAATATGTTGAGTTTATAGTCATTTGAACTGGTTTTTTGCTAGGAGGGCAGTGGTGTGATCAGAACCTTCATCTGAGTAGTGTAATTTCAATCAACACGTGTGAAGGAAACTTTGAGATTCACAAGGGTCCATATTTTGACTGAGTCGGAAGGGGGTTAAGTTTACAATCATATTTCATGATTTTTCGCTAGGAATTCAACCGTGCAACCTATTGCTTCAACAGAGGTGTGCATTTTTAGGCCATCCTAAAAAGTCGATGTATAAGATGCACTTATGCTATGTCTTATTTTTATCTTCAAGTGAATATACATCTTATTCATCTTCTTCTCATCAGTCAAATGGAGAGATCAACCAGAGGTTTCAAACAGAGAATGTTGAATTGAAGAGACTTCTACAAGAAGTAGAAGAGGAGAAGCAGAGATTGCAGCTTCAATTATGAGCCACAGAAAAGGCCTTGGGAAAGATGGAGTGCAACAAAGGCTTGGTGAAGCCATCATCGCCTGCTTCGTAAACTACAATTGAGGTAAACAATGTTGATAGTTCTTCAACTTCATTTTCACATGATGTTATTGTTGTTGGAAGCCTTGAGATATCCAGTTCAGGATTGGGGTACATGAAAGGAAAATGCTCGAAGGTAGCAGAAGCAAGGGGTTCTTTAGGCAAATAATCCAAACCATTTCCCAAATCATCAAGGAAATAGAATGATGGGAACACATCACAATCTTCCCATGATAGTGCACATTGCAGAGGAAGAGCTAAGGCAAGCTCCCATCACTAGGATTGCACCAAAGATAACCAAGAAAGGTATAAAAACTTTTGATATTCTAATGTTCGTTTTGATTACAAGAAGATTAATGATGAGAAAAAATCGTGGCAGAGAAAAACATGTAGTTTTTGTGGCTTGTATAACCATGTTGTTACCGAGTGTTGGAAAAAGATGTCAACAAGAAAGAGGATAAGACGTGAAATGCCTTCTCCACATTAGGGAAGGAAAAAGGTTCAGCAACTCTTTACGAAGAAGAATTTTTGCACTCATTGCAACAGAGGTAGGCATTAGAGAGCCACATGTTAGAAGCTCCATCCAAAGCAGCATCTCAAGAAAGACAAAATTCCTGTGTAGGAACTAGTTGAAGAGGTTGTTCAACAAGCGAATCAAGTATAAGGAGGTGATCCATTCTCTTTGTTGAGTGAGAGATGGTTTTATTAGATATATTAGTTTTTCATGGCCACAATTTGTAAATCACATCTTGTGAAATGATAATAAAAGTGATGAAGTGTTTGCCATCACTTACAAATTCAACATGATGATGTTTTCGGCCTCTTGTTGATAATGTGGGGTATTGGTTTCTATTATGATTCTTATGTAAACTTGACCAAAGAGTGTGTTATTAACTCATGAAAAGTACGAGCTTTTTCTTGGCTCATGATATGTATTGTAAAAGAAAATGTATTTTGAAAATTGTACTACATTTTTGCACAGGATACATGTGGCAATTCATCACTTATGGCTTCAAAGTACCGAGTTGAAGAAGAAGGAAGCATCGCATGTTAGGGAACTTTTGGTGTAGATGAGGAAGTACAAAAAATTGCAGATAATGTTTATGATTTTGGAGGACGAAAAGCTCCTCAGTGCTGTGGAATGATCTAGGTGGCTGTAAAAAACCTCAAAAATAAAACTATTCAAAATTTTATGAAACCATCACTAATTCATAGAGCTCGGCAATATCTTTCTAATGACGTAGACAGTGACTTAATCTGATTCCATATGAGAGAGTTATTGTAGTTTGAAGTTTGTACCAAACAACAAAAAATTCAAAGTCAAATTCAGCCTTCTTCCACGTGGAAGGTCATACATATGACACATGGCAGTGAAGTAAGCAAACCTAGTAGGACCCACATAGATAATGTGGCATCCTATTCAACAAACTTGGTGGACCCAAAAGCAGGGGATGTGGCAACACCACAAGTCGACACATGGAAAGTAGGTGACAAAAGTGGCATATGATGTGGACCAATGAGAACCTGCCACATGCAATAATATTTTGGTGTCACATGGCACCTAAAATTAGGCCCCAGTGGCCTTGGCATGGTGCAACCTCCATTTTTGTCTTATTCTCATGGTTTTGGGAGACATTACAATATGGACACACGATTTCCATACATTATATGGTTTGAAAACTATCTTAAAACAAAAATTGGCCTTTAAAACCCTATTAAAGCAACATATGGAGTCCATGGGTTTTGAACCCAAAGCCTCCCCAAACAATGTAAACTTTGAAATGGGAACTGATACTGTTACCCGTTTCGTAGAGATAGCAAAAAAGTGACCTGATTTTGAAAAGTGGTGATGCAGATCGCACATGTTTTTTTTAGAGCATAGTTTTTAGCACTTTATTTTTTTTATGTACATCACATTTTAGAATGGTAGTGATTTTCATGTTGATTCAATAAAGTGAGTATTCTGCATCACACCCTTTTTTTAAAAGCCATGTTTTTTTGGCTTTAACCTTTTTAATGTATGAAATGTAAATAACTATTTTGTAAATTTGATCATTTTTGAAGTGGTCGTTTTCTTCACATTTTCTTGTTTTTTATTTTAATTTTAATTTTTTTTTTCGTGAGGTTTTTATTGTTTTGCATTTTTAAATTAGAAGGTCGATATTTAGAATTTTCAATATTCTACATATTTATACATCCTTAATTAATTTTTCAATCCACATGAAATAATTGTTTCTAAAAACCAATATTTTTTAACAATGGACATAAAAATAACAATTTTTAACATAAATATAACTAAAAAACTACACGTTTTGATAATTTTTTGCTAGAATTGACATGTCAAAATCACAATTTTTATACGATAATTTTAACTAAAAATGGTTAAATAATAGATTTTTTTATGAATTTCATGTCAAAAAAATAATACTAATCACTTTTTTTTCAAAAAATAATGATTAACTTAAAAATCAATGCAAAAATCACATATTACAAATATTGAACGTATAACAACCCTAATTGAGTGTTTATTCTTCTCATAAAATGTCAAAGTCAAAACATTGCAAAGCTTGATTTACACGCATAACTTCAATTTAATCAACAATGTCACGTAATCCAAACTCTTCGTCCTCTAGAGTTTCATCATTGTCTTCTTCCACAATATTTTATGTTTCATTTTGCTCATTTTCCTCTTCTAATGGGTCTTTGATGTCTGCAAATCTCCCAATGTATGTCTTTCCAAACATTACATGTAATGGTGGTTGGGGTTCCTTTGCCTTTTTAGCCACACGTGATTCACTAAAGTCCCCTTTCTTCAACCCAATTTCTTGCATTGCATCTGGAAGAAATTGAAGAGCATTAATTCTTTGCCAAATGAAATTGCATTGTACTGGATCTTTTTCAATTGCAATGCAATTTCTTCATTTTTGAAAGCAACATGCTAGTGTTGTACCTAATTATCAAGCACAAAAGAAATAATGAACTAAATTAGTACAATGACATATTAATTAAAAAAATAACATATTGAAATTCAATTCCATATAATAAAACTTACCTGAGCCAGAAAATAAATCCAAAACCCAATCTCCTTCATTTGAAAAAATGTCTATAAGATAGTTAATCAATAATTGTGGTTTTTGATAAATGTTAACTATCTCTCCTTTTTCTTCTTTGTCTTCATATGTTGGTTTTCTCACAACAACATCATAAGTCAGTATTTGGCTATGACTCTTTCCATCTACCCAATTAAAAATCATAGACATATGGCTATCATCTTTTGCCCAACTATCAATATGAATGAACTCACAACAATTTATAAATTGTTGATCTTCATTGTTAAGAAGATTTGACTTTTTCCTGTAACATGAAATAGTAAAAGTTTAATTATCTTGTACATAAATAAATTTTTCAACATTAATCAAATATACATTTTAAACGTCTTACCATGTAAGCTGCATCTTTGAATTTGTTTTCCCCTTGAAGCTTGACAATATCATTGCCAATTGTGTGTCTGAATGAAATGTCACAAATCTCCATAATGGTGATGACGTGACTTCTACAAATCCCGCAACCACTTTACTAAGAGCTTGATAAGTATAAGGGTCACTATCATAGTCAATGTTTGAAATATTGAAACCATGGGGAATATCTGCAATGACTAGGGCATAATCCCTTTCCGAATAGTGTCTAGCCCATTCCGAATGAGATGATTAAGAGTTGGATCAAGTTTAACATTCTTAATACGTTGCTTCCTCAGTCTTTCGATCTTTATTTTTTCAATAAAGGTTTCGAAACTATCTGGAACTCCATTATCATCCTTCCTCATCTTTTATAAAATAAACAAATATATGTGTAAGTTATAAATTAAAAATAGTACACAGGTGAATAAAAATGAATGTATAAATCAAGATACCTTTTTAAATGCAAGATAAAAAGCTTTTAATGTTGATTTATAACTTGAATCTGGATAGTTGCGTACAACATCATCCCAACTATCTTCATTCAACAATCTAACCATTTGTTCTTGAATTTTCATATAAACTTTGTGACTGCATAAATAAAGTAACAAAAAGTTAATATAATGATATGTATAACAAATACTACCAAGAAAAACATGTTTTATTTAAAATATAATTATAATCTAGAAATAAATAAAAATATTTCAACAAACTTACTTTTGAAATTCTTCAGACATTTCCTCCAATGATAATTCCCCTGACCTCACATGAGATAATATTGTTTTGACAATTTTTTCATCTTTCACTCCTTGCATCGCCCTCCAAGGTGTGATAGTCATATCGTCTAGAAGATGCTTCATTTCAGGAGCTAATTTACTGTTGCCACATATCAATGGCTTAGACTTTTTGACCTTCTGGTTTTTAATGGCAATGTCTTCCCACATGCTAAAAATCTCATCAATCAACCTCCAAACATCTCCAGTTCTAAATGCCAATTGGAAAATGTTATCAAAACCTTTGAATAAATCACTATGTTTGCTGCCTTTTCCACCTTTTGAATTGGTTTTCTCTTCAATTTGATATCCTATTTCCATACAACATTCCTTCCGGAAATTTGCAGTAACATTTATCCTATCCCCACCACATTTTTCTTCAAATTCACTATGAATAAATCTAACCCTTTGGATGAAAGTCATAGACATCCTATATTCATTATCTGAATTATGATCCCATGCCACTAACTTTGCTTCTCTATCAGATAAACCAGCGTAAATGATACATTTCATTGTTTCAAAACGTGGGTTATTAGGATATTCCTCCATCAATTGTATTTGAGCTTCTACAGAATGGTTCCCCCCAAGCACATAATAATTGTATTCAAAACATTTTGACTTATCAAATGCTTCTTTGTTGCAAACTTGAAGTGGATCAACAAGAAGCACATAACTAACCACATGAGCATATGGATTGTACCTCATCAATGTCTTCAAGTTGTGAACATGCAGATGATGTGGCTTTCTAACTTGATATTTACATTGTCCTTCACTTGCTTTATAGGTTTGCCTGACATTAAGTTGAAATGTGCGACCACCATCAACTAAGTTTCTCTTTGTCAAATTCTCTCGAATGAAATTTTGTTTTGTTTTGATAATGCCATCTTCTAAATCAGCTCCTGGTGTAATGATTTCTCTGCTTTCTTTTGAAGCTTCACTAGGTTCTTGACTGCTGGTAATGACTGCTTCAAAATCATCAACTTTACTTTTGCTGGTCATAACATTCCCAACAGAGTTATTATTGGGAATTGTTACTTTTGGATTTTTATGGCTCTTCTCAGTTCCAATGTCATCTTCAATAATGACAACATATGTTTCATTGTCAATTTCAACTTCATCATTCTCAAAATTAACTTGTTTACCCTTGCTAGATTCATCCACCAGAGGCCTTTTTTTCTGATTCTTTGGATGTAGTTTTGTAGCATTATCAATTACTTCATTTTGTCTATTTTCCATATCTTCTTCTGACACTGAGTAAAAGCTGCTGACAACTTTCATGATATCATGATCAATGAAATGAGTGCCTCCCAACCTAATTGAACAACTTTCAACGAAATTTTGCCAAACAAAATATCATATGTCAATAAAAAACAAAGTTAAAAAATATATCGAGTCACTTTCAAGGACTCAAAATACAAATATAAACAATAATACTTACGATGTTTTGTGTTATCTCATTTACGATTTGACTACACAACTTTGTAGATACATCTCTCGTGTCATACAATGAATATGATAGTTGGTATTTAACCCTTTCATGTGACTTGGGAGCTTTTGTAAGTACGTAAACAACTTCAGTGTCTGGTACCGAACACATATCTACGACTCTTCCCATCACCTCAAAAATTCCATTATCATTCGGTATATCGATATATAGATATATATTCACATTTGTGCTTTCTCTTTCTTTCACATATCAGATTCTTGATGGAAATTTCACCTCTTTCGAATTCTTCCAGTCTGAAATCATCTTCTTATCACTTGAGGCACTTGAAAGATTTGTAGTCATGAACTCAGGTCGAGTTCGTTCACCAATGTTTCTTTTAGATGCACCTTTAAGAGTCTTTGGTCCAGAAAGATTCACTGAAATTCTCTTTGATGCCATTTTCCTGAAAAATAGAAACACATAAATCAGTAAATAATAAAAACATATTAACTTAAATTAACAACGAAAATATATCATAAATTTTAATCAACAATCGCCCCACCCACTGCCCCTCACATTCCAAAAGGGCATGCATTAACATTCTAGTGTAAAAAAAGTAAATCACGAATAAAACATTTTGCCCAAGCGTCCTCACCCAACCCCCCCCCCCGCACAGCACAGGCGCCCTCACGCCCCAATCATCCCAACGCCCCCCCACCCCCCCAAGGCGGCCTAGGCGCCCTAACCCGCCCCACCGCCCGGGTGCCCCGGCCCAACCCCCCCAACCCTCCCCGGCCCGGGCGCCCTCACCCGCCCGCCCCAACCCTCCCTGCCCCCCCTCCCTCGCCCACCCACCCGCCCGCCCGCCCCACCCCTTCGGGCACTCTCACCCTCCCGCCCGCCCCACCCCTCCGGGCGCCCTACCTACCCCCCCCCCCCTTCACCCGAGCGCCCTCACCCGCCCCCCTGCCCGACGCCCATATCGGCCACCCGTCCGGGTGACCTCACCCACCCGCCCGCCCCATCCCTCTAGGCGCCCTCACCCGCCCGCCCTCCCCACCCCCCGGGCGCCCTCACCCCCCCCCCCGCTCGGTGCCCTCACCAGCCACCCCTCTAGGCGCCCTCACCCACCCGCCCACCCCATCCCTCCGGGCGCCCTCACTCGCCCACCCGCCCGACGCCCTCACCCGCCCCCTCGCCTGGCGCCCTCACCCACCCCACCCATCCGGGCGCCCTCACCCGCCCGCTCGCCCCACCCCTCCAGGCGCCCTCACCCGCCCACCCGCCCCACCCCTCCGGGCGCCCACCCTATCGCCCCCCCTTCACCCACCCGCCCGCCCAGCCCGAGCGCCATCACCTACCCGCCCGCCCAGCCCGGGCGCCCTCACCCGAGCCCCCGCCCGGCGCCCTCACCGGCCACCCCCCCGGGCGCCCTCACCCACCCGCCCACCCCATCCCTCCAGGCGCCCTCACCCGCCCCCCCCCGTCCGCCCGCCCGCCCCACCCCTCCAGGTGCCCTCACCCACCCGCTTGCCCCACCCCTCCGGGCGCCCTCCCTACCCCCCCCTTCACCTGCCCGCTCGCCTGGCCCGGGCGCCCTCACCCGCCCGGCGCCCTCACACACCCGCCCGCCCCACCCCTCCGGGCGCCCTCACCCACCCGCCCACCCCACCCCTCCAAGCGCCCTCACCCGCCCGCTCACCCCACCCCTCCGGGCGCCCTCCCTACCCGCCCCCCCCCCCCCTTCACCCACCCGGGCCGCCCGCGCCCGCGCCCGGTAGGCGACAGGGCAATTCCTGCCTCGTGCAGGTGCCACCCTGGCCGCCCGCGCCCGGCAAGCAGTAGGGCAATTCCTGGAATCGCCCTGCCGCCTCCCGAGCGGGGGCGAGGGAGGTCCGGGTGGCGCCTGCACGAGCTGCCTCGTGCAAGCACCACCCGGGCCGCCCGCACCCCCGCCCTGCCGCCTACCGGCCGGCCTGGGTGGCTCCTGCATGAGATGCCTCGTGCAGGCGCCACCGGGGCCACCTGTGCCCCCGCCCTGCCGCCTGCCGGGTGGGGGAGCGGGCGGCCCGGGTGGGGGGCGCCAAGGGAGGGTGGGTGGGGCGCGCCCGGGGGGAAGGGGGTTGGGCAGGGGGGCGCCCGGGCGGAGGGGGGTTGGGGCTGGGGACGCCCGTGGGGGTGGAGTGGGTTGCGGCCCGGGGGTAAGGCGGTTGGGGCGAGGGGCAGGTGAGGGCGCCCGGGCGGGGCCGGAGCCAGGCAGGTGGGCGAGGGCGTCCAGGCGGGGGGGGGGGGTGGGGGGTTGATGGTAAGGGATGAGGGTGGCATTGAGGGGGTTAAGGGGGCAGGGGCCCAACCCCACGACAGGCGGGCGAGCCACTGGGCCGCCCCCGCTCCCCCATGCCCTCACACCCCACCCGACCTCCCCGCCCACCCCGCGACACCACAGTGGTCCACCCACGGGTATTAAGCAAATGAGTTTGATCGGGCCCACCATGCTCACGATGGATGTAATTGTTATTTTGGCTTAGGAAAATTATTAATTTAAAAAAAAAAAAAAAAAAAAAAAAAAAAAAAAAAAAAACTTTTTCATTAAACTAATTTAATATAAAAGTTTTCAAGGAAAAAAATTTAACTTACCTTTCAATTGCGAGAATTCTTTGTTGAATATGTTGTTGATAGCGATTTCGTTGCTCCACAAATTCACGAGTCTTTCAACGATTTTCAGAAAGCCTAGATGTGATGTGAGTAATAGTGATAATGAAATTTTAATATATAAGTGAAATTATGAAGATGTTTTACTGTACGGTTAATATGGGATAATTTGTTTTACAATATTATAAAGTAAATATTATAGATTTGTTTTAGAACGGGTTGAATGTGAGATAATTTGTTTTAAAATATTATAAAGCGAATATTGTAGAATTGTAAAGCGAATATTATATAGCTTAACTATTAAAATAATTAATGTAGAAGTTGTAGTGTACAATTTTAATTTTGATGATTTATTTCATAAAAAAATTTAGTTTACATTTTTCAATAAATTGTAGAACAAAATAATGAAGGTAAATAAATTTAACAGACTTTTTGGAGGGAAATATTTTCGCGAAACCTTTTGGAGGGAAATATTTTTGCGAAATTTTTTAGAGGGAAAATTTCATTCTTTAAGCTATATAATGTCTTTAGGAGACTCTCCATTTGTATCATTCAACATATTCTATTTGAAATGGATGGATTTGTTCTGATAGTGAAGTTTCGATTTATACACTATCAACTTCTTCATTGCGTAACAACTCTATTCATATTGATGAATATAGCAGGAATTCCTCCACTATGAATAGAAAGTCAATTCTTCCACTTAGTCCTGATTCTAAGGACTATGAGAGCAACACTGACGAAAGAGGGGATGGAGAATTTCAAATAAATAAAGAGTCACAGATTCCACTTAGTCCTACTTCTAAGGACTATGAAAGCCGCAGTGATGAAGAGCATGATGGTGAAGTTCAAAAGAATGGAGTGCCATGATGTCCACTTAGTCCTAATTCTGAGGACTATGAGAGCAGCAGTTTTGAAGAGCATGATGGTGAAGTTCAAAAAAATGGAGTGCCACGGTGTCCACTTAGTCCTAATTCTGAGGACTATGAGATCAGCAGTTTTAAAGAGCATGATGGTGAAGTTCAAAAGAATGGAGTGCCACAGTGTCCACTTAATTCTAATTCTGAGGACTATGAGAGCAACAGTTTTGAAGAGCATGATGGTGAAGTTCAAAAGAATGGAGTGTCACAGTGTCCACTTAGTCCTAATTTTGAGGACTATGAGAGAAACAGTTTTGAAGCGCATGATGGCAAATTTCAAAAGAATGGAGTGTCACGGTGTCCACTTAGTCCTAATTCTGAGGACTATGAGAGCAGCAGTGATGAAAAGCATGATGTTGATTTTCAAAAGTATGGAGTGTCAAAGTGTCCACTTAGTCCTAATTCTAAGGACTATGAGAGCAGTAGTGATGAAAAGCATGATGTTGATTTTCAAAAGTATGGAGTGTCACGGTGTCCAGTTAGTCCTAATTCTAAGGACTATGAGAGCAGCAGTGATGAAGAGTGGGATGATGAATTTCAAAAGATTGGAGTACCACAGTGTCCACTTAGTCCTAATTCTGTGGACTATGAGAGCAATAGTTATGAAGAGCGTGATGATGAATTTCAAAAGAATGGAGTGTCACTGTGTCCTCTTAGTCCTAATTCTAAGGACTATGAGAGTAGCAGTGATGAAGGACATGATGATGCACTTAGTCCTAATTCTAATGAGTATAAAGGTAGTAGTGACAAAGGATGGGATGTAGCATCTTCAATACGTAAAGAGTCACATTTTCAACATAGTCCTAATTCTATGGACTATGAGAGTAGCATTGGCAATGCATATGAGGAAGAATATTCATTAAACATCGAGTCAGATTTTCCATTCAGTCCGAATTCTAAGGACTGCAACAGTAGCACTAAAGAAGCGGAAGATGAAGAATATCCTCCAAGTCAATATTTGAAAAGCAGAGCTAATCATAGTGTGGATAAAATTCCTCTTAATGATGATGAAAAGCCTTATACAAATGATGATCCAATGATGGAGATGTTGCCAAGAAATATTGTATCAAGGAGTAGGAGCAGACCTTTTCGTATCAGTGCAAGTTGTTCTAGTTATACAAGGGGTAGAGCAGAATATCTGACGAGAAGAAGTTCTATCAGTGCTCTCATTTCAAGTGAATGTTGCCAAAAAGATTGCTTGAAACATATGGATTTCAAATTTGCATTAGAAAGTAGGAAGAGATATTTGTCAATGAATAAAAGCATGCAAAATTCATATTTAGTTCGGTGCATGCAATGTACATTGTCAGGTTATGATTATCATATTGGGACTTTTTTTATTTGTAGAAAAGGTTTCAAAATGTTTCATTCGATTGGGAATTTTCGTCTCTCGAGAATTCAAGAAAACTTGGAAAAGGATCCCACATTTTATTCAGAAGTACGTCATAAAAGACAGTTTGGTCCATTATCAAATACTGCAATGTCATGGATGAAATATTTCTTTTCAAAGCATGGAGAGTGTATGCCAAATAGAGAGACAATACATATTCCATATTTTCAAGACGAGAAATCTACAACTCATACAAACAATATGCATAAGGTGCTGAGGTACATGGCTAGTTTATTACATATCAATATTTTGTGAAGGTATGGAAGAAAGAATTCAACAATGTCTGTATTCCTAAGAAGACAAGGATGGGGATTTGCAGTACATGTGCTTCTCTTAAATCAAAAAGGGACAAATGTGAAGGCTCAGAAAGAGGTAAGTGTTCATAACTTTAACTTTTAAAATTGTATAGTCATCAACTATGAAAACATATTTCTTAATGAATCTCTTTTATGTTGTGTAGATTTAATTGTCAAAGAACTTCAGGAGCATCGCGAACAACAAACAAACGAAAGGAAGAAGTTGTACAAGCATTGAAATAAGTGTTATGATAATCCGAATAAATATTTGGATTTGATAATTGATGGTATGGACCAAAAGAAAACACTTTTACCACATTTTGTTCACACACCCAAAAATTTACAGGAGGAAAACTTTATTCAATTTCACTTGGTCGGTTGTATGGTCTTCAATGGGAAAATGTTGCCAAGGGTGTACTTCACAGCTCCAAATATTCATAATGATGTAAATCTGACCATAACCATAATTCATGATGTGATTTCTCATTGGTCTAGTAATCTTCCTAAAGTTTTGTATCTACAATTGGACAACACTTGCCGTGAAAACAAAAATCAGGTTGTTTTTGGATATCTAAACATGCTTGTTGAATTGAGAATTTTTCAAAAGGTAAAGGTTGGTTTCCTTCTTATTGGGCACACTCATGACCATATTGATCAGATGTTCAGTCGTTTTTCAGTCACATTGAGGAGGAAGGAAGTTGGGAGCTTTCCATCACTAATTGAATGTATTAAGAAATCATACATGCCAGAGCCTAATTTTGATGTGTTGGAAGAAACTGTTGACATGCGAAGGTTTATTCTGGGATCATATGGTGAGGGGAAATGCATTGAACAACTTAATGACATTAGCTTCCAACATCAATTTCGTATCAAAAAAATTGATGGGAAAACACTAATATGGGGCAAGAAGTATTCAACTACTACAGAATGGGCACCGTCATTAGGTTTGCAATTTTTGAAGTTCATTCTAGATCATCCAATATTTGCAACAAAAATATTGTTGTTACAATCAGTTGGTGAAGTTCAGAATGCACGCAGACAGAACAGAGCTATAAATTATTCTGATTGCTTGGAAGAAATTAAAAAATGTATTAGATATACATATGAGTACTTTGACATTGCTGATTCAGTTTGGTGGGAGTCATTTTTCAATAATCAAAGTGATATCATTTCGACAACAACAAATGAAGATATACCTTTGAAAAATCCATTTATTTGGCCACAAAATGTGTCGAATGAACATGAGGAAGTAAACATTGTTGAACAGCAACAATCTCAAGGTATTATTAATTCTTCACAGGCAGCGGAAAGAGAGATGTCTATTGGTTCCAGAAGATCTCATGCACAACGTGAAGCCATGGAAGACCTTTATAGGGGTTCAGTACAGGATATTAAGGAGGGTTGCATGATTGCAGTGCTAGCAGATGGAGATCCCAATGGTTATCCATTTTGGGTTGCTAAAGTTATAAAGGTCTTTACAGAAAATGAGGATGTTACAAGTGTTGAAGTACATTGGTATGCCACAAATACACACCCATTCAATGGTGTGTATAAGCCAGAGAGGGTAGTTGACAAAAAAAATGGCGGAAAAAGAAAAAGAAAGGGTACAAATGTAAATCACCGCTGCACATACATATTAAAATTGGAGGATGTTGACATACTTTTTTATGACTTCAATTTAACAAAGAAAGGAACTCTTCGCTTCAAGACGATAGAGATTCTGAAAAGGTTGTTACCAAAAGGAACAGTGGTGACATGGGAGTCAGTTGAAACCTGTCATAGATCTAGAAGAATTTTGAAACCTGAAATGTTGGGCATGCATGTGGACTCAGATGGGGCACTAGTTGATGAAAGAGAAGAATATGGAACATCTTCGTCAGCATCCAGTCACTCATCTGAAGATGTGAATTCTAATGGTGCGAAAGAAAATATGAGTGATTTTGAATAATTGTTTAAGACAGTTTATATAACTGATGTATGCATCGTATCTTCAAATAAAATTAATGTTTTCCATATGGTGTTAAATGAGAAGTTATGAGGCATTTTTATGTTGTTGGATTCTATGTCTTAATTATGATAAATTTTATTGTTTAAAATATCTACAATGTAATATTTACAATTAGAGATATAATGTATGTTTTATTCAATATACAAATAATGACTTTTGATTTCATTTAGTGATGTAATTTGTTCATAATGTCATGGTTTTTTAATTTTATAGTTGAAAAAATTTCAATTTTTTTTGTATCTAGCATGTTATGGTTGAAAACATGTTAAATTTATACTTAGGAAAGAAAAATGATATTGTACCAAAAACATTAGTGTGTTTTTCCCTCATAAACAACTTTGTTTGACACATAAATATTTGGTTTTATTAGCATTTTTTTTTAATTTTGAAAATTGACCCTAAAAAAAAAATCATTGTTCCAATGTTATCACTTTCATTTTGAAGCTATATTTTGCACGAAAATTTCATAGTAAATTTCGTAGTCACTTCCATTTTTAAAACATGTTCAAAATTGACGCCTAAAAAATAAAAACATCGTTCCAGTATACACACTTTTCGTTTTTAGCACTGTTTTTGATGTTTTTTTGGGGTTTTTTGGCCAAAGTTCCCATTTTGAGTTTATAGTTCCCGTTTCAAAGTTTACATTCTCCCAACAATAAGTAACTTAATATGACTATGCCAACCACACACTTTGTCTTATTCACCCTCACACTTTGTTATAAAATGTCATTCAAATGGTTCAAAGGGAACCATGGAGAATAAATGAGGGATGAGGGCACACGCAGACTAATGAAGACATGAGGAATATTTGAGAAATCTTTAAGATTATCTGGGAGCATAATTTTGAAGGTGTCAGAAATATGTCGAGTTTATAGTCATTTGTACCGGTTTATTGCTACGAGCGCAGTGATGTCATCAGAATCTTCATCTGAGTAGTGTAATTTCAATCAACACACGTGAAGGAATCTTTGAGATTCTCGAGGGTCCATATTTTGACCGAGTGAGAAGGGGGTTAAGTTTACAATCATATTTCATGATTTTTCACTAGGAATTCAACCGTGCAACCTATTGCTTCAGCAGAGGTGTGCATTTTTAGGTCATCCCTAGAAGTCAACGTATAAGATGCACTTATGCCATGTATTCTTTTTATTTTTGCTGAGACGATGATTTGATGTTGAGATCCTTGTTTTTCATTTTGTTGGAGGATCCTTATATGCCACTTCATAAGAGAGTTTGATATTTTGTCATGCTGAAGGAGAGATTTTATGAGTTAGAGTTCTTATAAAAGAGAATCTCATGGAGAGACATGACACTCTAGTTAAGGGATTTCTTCCTTGTGTTGAAAAAGAATACATCATGTGCTCATCATCATCTTGCACCATTTAATGAAGCAGCCTCCCCACTCTTGACACTGAGTCCAGAGACGTAGTCCACACTAGAAAAACTCCATTATCAAGTTTTTTGTGTTCTTTGATTTGATGGTTGCCTTTATGTTTCCTCTTCTCTAAAATATGCACATGTGCTTTTTTATACTCTTTCACACGCAATTCTACTAACATCACAGAAGTAACAGATCTTGGTTAATTCTGGTAGCTGAGAGAATTTGGATCAAGTTTGGTATCAAAGCAGTCTTCTTGTTGATGAAAATTGTGAGTGTGAATGATAACCAAAGATTTAATGTGCAACAAGAAAATAAAATGGAGGATCACAGGGATATCTACAAGGCCTTATATAAGATGGAAATCATGGTAGATATAATATATGCATGTTATGAGGAGATAATGGAAAATAGGAATAGGAGAAAGAGAGAGGAAAGGACAATGATCCATCTCCATCTTCGAGTGAATGTACATCTTATTCATCTTCTTCTCATCATTCAAATGGATAGATCAACCAAAAGCTTCAAACAGAGAATGTTGAATTCAAGAGACTTCTATAAGAAGCAGAAGAGGAGAAGCAGAGATTGCAGCTTCAATTATGAGCCATGGAAAAGGCCTTGGGAAAGATGAAGTGCAACAAAGGCTTGGTGAAGCCATCATCACCTGCTTCATAATCCACAACTGAGGTAAACAATGTTGATAGTTCTTCAAGTTCATTTTCCCATGATGTTATTGTTGTTGGAAGCCTTGAGGTATCCATTTAAGGATTGGGGTACACGAAAGGAAAATGCTTGAAGGTAACAGGAGCAAGGGGTTCTTTAGGCAAAGAATCAAAACCATTTCCCAAATCATCAAGGAAATAGAATGATAGGAACACATCACAATCTTCCCATGATAGTGCACATTGTAGAGGAAGAGCTAAGGCAAGCTCCCATCGCTAGGATTGCACCAAAGATAACCAAGAAGGGTATAAAAATTTTCGGATTTCTAATGTTCATTTTGATAACAAGAAGATTAATGATGAGAAAAAATCGTGGCAGAGAAAAACATGTAGTTTTTGTGGCTTGTATAACCATGTTGTTACCAAGTGTTGGAAAAAGATGTCAACAAGAAAGAGGATAAGATGTGAAATGCCTTCTCCAAATTAGGGAAGGAAGAAGGTTAAGCAGGTTTGGACGAAGAAGAATTTTTGCATTCATTGCCACAAAGGTGGACATCAGATAGCCACATGTTAGAAGCTCCATCCGAAGCAACATCTCAAGAAGGACAAAGTGCCTGTGCAGGAACTAGTTGACGAGGTTGTTCAACAAGCGAATCAACTATAAGGAGGTGATCCATTCACTTTGTTGAGTGAGAAATGGTTTTATTAGATATATTAGTTTTTCATGGCTACAATTTATAAATCACATGTTGTGAAATGATTATAAAAGTGATGAAGTGTTTGTCATCACTTAAAAATTCAACATGATGATGTTTTTGGCCTCTTGTTGATAATATAGGGTATTGGTTTCTATTATGATTCTGATGTAAACTTAACCAAAGAGTGTGTTATTAACTCATGAAAAGTATGAGCTTTTTCTTGGCTCATGATAGGTATTGTAAAAGAAAATGTATTTTGCAAATTGTACTACATTTTTGCACAGGATACATGTGTTGATTCATCACTTATGGCTTCAAAGTACCAAGTTGAAGGAGAAGGAAGTGTCTCCTGTTAGGGAACTTTTGGTGTAGATGACGAAGTACAAAATATTTCAAATAATGTTTATGATTTTGGAGGACGAAAAGCTCCTCAGTGCTAAGGAATGATCTAGCTGGCTCTAACAAACCTCAAAAATAAAACTATTCAAAATTTTATGAAACCATCACTAGGTCATAGAGCTCGGCAATATCTTTCTAATGACGCAAACAGTGGCTTAATCTGATTCCATATGAGAGAGTTACTGTAGTTTGAAGTTTGTAACAAACAATAAAAAAGTCAAAGTCAAATTCAACCTTCTTCCACATGGAAGGTCATACATATGACACATGGCAGTGAAGTAAGCAAGCCTAGTATGACCCACATAGATAATGTGGCAGCCTATTCAACAAAATAGGTGGACCCAAAAGCAGGTGATGTGGCAACACCACAAGTCGACACATGGCAAGTAGGTGACAGAAGTGGCATATGATGTGGACCAATGAGAACCTGCCACATGGCCTAATATTTTGGTGTCACATGGCACCTAAAATTAGGCCCAAGTGGCCTTGGCATGGTGCAACCTCCATTTTTGTCTTATTCTCATGGTTTTGGGAGACATTACAATATGGACATACGATTTCCATATATGATATGGTTTGAAAACTATCTTAAAACAAAAATTGGCCTTTAAAACCATATTAAAGCAACATACGGAGTCCATGGGTTTTGAACCCAAAGCCTCCCCAACAATAAGTAACTTAATATGACTATGCCAACCACACACTTTGTCTTATTCACCCTCACACTTTGTTATAAAATGTCTTTCAAATGGTTCAAAGGGAACCATGGAGAATAAATGAGGGATGAGGGCACAGGCAGACCAATGAAGACATGAGGAATCTTTGAGAAATCTTTAAGATTCTCTGGGAGCATAATTTTGAAGGTGTCAGAAATATGTCGAGTTTATAGTCATTTGTACCGATTTTTTTGCTAGGAGCACAGTGGTGTGATCAGAATCTTCATCTGAGTAGTGTAATTTCAATCAACGCACGTGAAGGAATCTTTGAGATTCTCGAGGGTCCATATTTTGACCGAGTCAGAAGGGGGGTTAAGTTTATAATCATATTTCATGATTTTTCACTAGGAATTCAACTGTGCAGCCTGTTGCTTCAACAGAGGTGTGCATTTTTAGGCCATCCCTAGAAGTCGATGTATAAGATGCACTTATGCCATGTATTCTTTTTATTTTTGCTGAGATGATGATTTTATGTTGATATCCTTGTTTTTCATTTTGTTGGAGGATCCTTATATGCCTCTTCATAAGAGAGTTTGATATTTTGTCATGCTGAAGGAGAGCCTTTATGAGTCAGAGTTCTTATAAAAGAGAATCTCATGGAGAGACATGACACTCTAGTTAAGGGATTTCTTCCTTGTGTTGAAAAAGAATACATCATGTGCTCATCATCATCTTGCACCAATTAATGAATTAGCCTCCCCACTCTTGACATCGAGTCCAGAGACATAGTCCACACTAGAAAAACTCCATTATCAAGTTTTATGTGTTCTTTGCTTTGATGGTTGCCTTTATGTTTCCTCTTCTTTAAAATATGCACAAGTGTTTTTTTATACTCTTTCACACGCAATTCTACTAACATCACAGAAGTAACAGATATTGGTTAATTCTGGTAGCTGAGAGAAGTAACAGATATTGGTTAATTCAGAGCAATCTTCTTGTTGATGCAAATTGTGAGTGTGAATGATAACCAAATATTGAATGTGCAACAAGAAAATAAAATGGAGGATCACAGGGATATCTACGAGGCCTTATACAAGATGGAAATCATGGTAGATATAATATATGCATGTTATGAGGAGATAATGGAAAATAGGAATAGGAGAAAGAGAGAGGAAAGGACAATGATCCATCTCCATCTTCGAGTGAATGTACATCTTATTCATCTTCTTCTCATCATTCAAATGGAGAGATCAACCAAAAGCTTCAAACAGAGAATGTTGAATTCAAGAGACTTGTATAAGAAGCAGAAGAGGAGAAGGAGAGATTGCAGCTTCAATTATGAGCCACGAAAAAGGCCTTGGGAAAGATGGAGTGCAACGAAGGCTTGGTGAAGCCATCATCGCCTGCTTCATAATCCACAACTGAGGTAAGCAATGTTGATAGTTCTTCAACTTCATTTTCCATGATGTTATTGTTGTTGGAAGCCTTGAGGTATCCATTTCAAGATTGGGGTACATGAAAGGAAAGTGCTCGAAGGTAGCAGGAGCAAGGGGTTCTTCAGGCAAAGAATCCAAATCATTGCCCAAATCATCAAGGGAACAGAATGATGGGAACACATCACAATGTTCCCATGATAGTGCACATTGCAGAGGAAGAGCTAAGGCAAGCTCCCATCACTAGGATTGCACCAAAGATAACCAAGAAAGGTATAAAAATTTTCGGTTTTCTAATGTTCATTTTGATAACAAGAAGATTAATGATAAGAAGAAATTGTGGCAGAGAAAACATGTAGATTTTGTGGCTTGTATAACCATGCTGTTACCAAGTGTTGGAAAATGATGTCAACAAGAAAGAGGATAAGATGTGAAATGCATTCTCCACATTAGGGAAGGAATAACTTTAAGCAGGTCTGGACGAAGAAGAATTTTTGCATTCATTGCAGCAAAGGTGGACATCAAATAGCCACATGATAGAAGCTCCATCCAAATCAACATCTCAAGAAGGACAAAGTGCCTGTGCAGGAACTAGTCGACGAGGTTGTTCAACAAGCGAATCAAGTATAAGGAGGTGATCCATTCACTTTGTTGAGTGAGAGATGGTTTTATTAGATATATTAGTTTTTCATGGCCACAATTTATAAATCACATGTTTTGAAATGATTATAAAAGTGATGAAGTGTTTTCCATCACTTAAAAATTCAACATGATGATGTTTTTGGCCTCTTGTTGATAATCTGGGGTATTGGTTTCTATTATGATTCTTATGTAAACTTGACCAAAGAGTGTGTTATTAACTCATGAAAAGTATGATCTTTTTCTTGGCTCATGATAGGTATTGTAAAAGAAAATGTATTTTGCAAATTGTACTACATGTTTGCACAGGATACATGTGTTGATTCATCACTTATGGCTTCAAAGCACCAAGTTGAAGGAGAAGGAAGCATCGCCAGTTAGGGAACTTTTGGTGTAGATGAGGAAGTACAAAATATTGCAGATAATGTTTATGCTTTTGGAGGACGAAAAGCTCCTCAGTGCTGAGGAATGATCTAGGTGGCTATAACAAACCTCAAAAATAAAACTATTCAAAATTTTATTAAACCATCACTAAGTCATAGAGCTCGGCAATATCTTTCTAATGACACAGACAGGGACTTAATATGATTCCATATGAGAGAGTTATTGTAGTTTGAAGTTTGTACCAAACAACAAAAAAGTCAAAGTCAAATTCAACCTTCTTTCATGTGGAAGGTCATACATATGACACTTGGCAGAGAAGTAAGCAAGCCTAGCAGGACCCACATAGCTAATGTAGCAACTTATTCAACAAACTAGGTGGACCCAAAAGCAGGTGATGTGGCAACACCACAAGTCGACACATGGCAAGTAGGTGACAGAAGTGGCATATAATGTGGACCAATGAGAACCTACCACATGGTCTAATATTTTGGTGCCACATGGAACCTAAATTAGGCCCAAGTGGCCTTGGCATGGTGCAACCTCCATTCTTCTCTTATTCTCATCCTTTTGGGAGTCGTTACAATATGGAAATTTGATTTCCATATATTATATGGATTGAAAACTATATTAAAACCATATAAAAGTAAAATTGGGATTCCATGGGCTTTGAACCCAAAACCTATCCAGCAACAAGTAACTTAATATGACTATGCTAAACATTACGCCAACCACACACTTTTTCTTACTTAGCCTCACACTTTGTTATAAAATGTCATTCAAATTGTTCAAAGGGAACCATGAAGAATACATGAGAGATGAGGGCACAGGTAGGTCAATGAAGACATGAATCTCAAGAAGATTCTAAAAATATTTTTAGAGCATATGTTAGGGAATATTTCAAATAATATTATGTATGAGGAATCTTTAAGATTCCCTGGGGCAGAGTTTTGAAGGTGTCATAAATATGTCAAGTTTATCCTCATTTGAACTAGTTTTTTGCAAGGAGCATAGTGGTGTGAATAGAATCTTCGTATTAGTAGTAGAATTTCATTCAACACGAGGGAAAGAATATTTGGGGAATCTTTGAGATTCTCGAAGGTCCAGATTTTGACCGATTCAGAAGGAGGTCAAGTTTACTATCAAATTTCATGACTTTTCACCAGGAATGCAACTGCGTAATCAATTTTATTAGCCAAGGTGTGTATTTTTAGGCTATCCATAGAAGTGGAGGTATAATATGAACTTATGCCATGTCTTCTTTTGAATTCTTTTGAGATGATGATTTGATGTTGAGATCATTGTTTGCCATTTTGTTGGAGCATCCTTGTGTGCCACTTCATGTGAGAATTTGATATTTTGTCATGTTGAATGAGAGATTTTACGAGTGAGATTTATCGTAGAAGAGTGTCTCATGGAGAAACATGCCACTCTAGTTAATGGAGTTCTTCCTTGTATTGACAAAGAATACATCATGTACTCATCATCATCTTGTAGCATTTAATGAAACATTCTCCCCACTCTTGACACTGGGCCCGGAGACATAGTCCACACTGGATGAAATCTGTTATCAAGTTGTGTGTGTTCTTTGTTTGATGGTTGCCTTTATGTTTCCTCTTCTTTAAAGTATGCTCATGTGGTTTTTTATACTCTTTCACATGCAATTTTGCTAACATCACAGAAAATGAAGATCTTGGTTAATTCTGGTAGCTGAGAGAATATGGATCACGATGGTTAATAAGGTTGACTATGGTTGAAGAGGGTCAATCATTGTTGTTCAAGTCAAAGAATGGTTGACCTTAGTTGACAATGATTAATAATGATTACCACGGTTGACGAGAGATTAAGATAAAATATTTTGGTTGACCTTTGTTTACCATGGTTGACCATTGTTACATGGTTAAAGTAATGTTACATTAATGTTGACCATTGTTACATGGTTACAGTAATGTTACATTAATGTTGACCATAGTTGATCTTACATTAATGTTAATGCTAATGTTACATTAACTTTTACAAAAATAGTTACATTAATCATTGAAGTGGGTTGATGAGGTGGACCATGGTTGATGAGGGTTGACCATTTGGTTAAGGTAGATGATGGTTGACCTCAATTGAATATAATTTACAATGATTGGCATGGGTTACCCTAGGTGACCATAATTGATAATGATTACCAAAGTTGACTTCAGTTGAACATAATTGAAAATTATTACCATGATTGACCAATGATTAAGGGTAAGATTATGGTTGACTTTGGTTTACTACAATTGAGTATTATTGGTGAGGTTGACTGAGAACGAAAATTGTTGACTATGGATTAACATGGTTGAATTAGTTTGACCATGATCAACAATAAATAAACCAATGTATTTATGTTACATTAATATAACAATGTAACATTAACATTAAAACTAGAACTAAATTTCCCTACTCCATAGAGAAATATAGCATTATGTTATTCCTAAAAAAGTCATGGATAAAAAAAACTAGTTTATCATCTTTGTGACACTCAAAAAAAAATTAAAAATGAAAATCACTTTATTTTAAAATGTTATAGATAGATCCATATTAAATATTAAATATTTTCAAAATGTTTATTATAATACATATTTATCTAACTTTTCAAGTCATTAAAAATATAATAATTTTAAAATACTTCACTTAATTTTGTTGCCAAAAAAATAAAATAATTTTTTACCAAATAATTTTTTACTTTCTAAAAAATTAATAATTTAAACCAATAATAAACTGAATAAAAATTAATTATCATCCTACACTAAATAATTTGTATTATAAATAATGCAATGTGAAAAATAAGCATTTTTAACGAGGGTGATTGTCTTTTTTATATTGATTATAAATTTTGAAAATATATAAAAACAAAGTTAATGGTTTCAACATTCATTTTATCTCTCAATCTTAAATATATCATCCAAAATGAATAGTCCACATAATGTATTTTAATTAGCTTTTTGTGTTATAAAGTAATATGTAAAGTATGAGATTTAAAAGATCAAATCTCCATGAGTTAAAACAAAAATGGAAATTTTGAAATCGTTGTATATAAAGTATTTAAATATATAAAAAATTAGGTGTATATTTAACAATATTTAAAAATAATTTATTTTAAATTTATTTGAAAAATTAAATCCATTTTTTGGTTTACTAATTTATGTGAGTAGCTTAAGTAATCACGTTTCATCCCAAGACATCTAAATGGTCTTTTTACCCAATAAGATAAAGAACTTTACCATTTATTTTACATCTTATCAATATTTACTAGAGTTGCGTTTAGTGAGACTTTTTGGAAGCTTTTCCCGTGGGTTTTTCAGATATAATTTCTCTAAATGACAAAAATATGAAATGTCATGTCCGTAGATTCCCACGAAAATGATGCAAAACAAGCCAATGATCAAAAGTCATCTGGCCAGGGATAATTTTTTCTATATGAGCAAAGATGGTTAAAATTTGGCTTAAAAAAATTTAAATATTTCAGTAAGAGTGTTTGAATTTTTTATAGTTCATAGCAAATTCTGAAACACCCAAAATATTGAAGTTTAACAACTATAATTTAAATTTACAAACAAAAAATTATACTTAATTTTATTTTATCAAAAATCCTACGGATCCAATTTGAAAGCTGATTAGGCTACAACCTAATCGGATCGTTGAATTTCGGATATCTTTCGTTCCGTTCCACCGAATTTGGTAGCGATGTAACGGAAAATAATGACTTTATATACCGTAATAGTCGCTCTTGAGTCGCGCTTAAATCGATCGCTGTTTGTACAAATGCATTTCTTAATTGCAAATATCTGCCTATCCGGCGGTAAGTAAGCAACACAATACAATAAACACGACCGATCAAGAAGCACTGCACAATGGAGCAACAAATGGAATCATGAACAGATAGCATACCGCTTACACGGAGGGAAACCCTAGAAAAAGGTACTAATATCCGGTGATAATATAAAAATTGATCATGTCTTTTCGATTTTATAAATTGCATTGTATAAAGCTATGGGTCTAAATTTAGATCAATTTACACCTTCCCATTATCAAAGTTAAACAATATATCAATTGGCATTTATAGCAAGGCTCACTCTCACCCTTTGAAAGTAGGTTTTAATATGGTAACCTCGTTTCAATCAGAATTTTAATAATCGAAATAAGTTGAAATTAGAAAATGTGACTGGGAGAAAAAATCAAATATTAGTGCATGAAAATTTTGAAATTATTTAAATATTTTATAATTTAATATATAAAAAAATAAATAAATAAGATGAAATTATTATTTTTATTTTTTTTGGTTAATTTTAATTAAAATTATAGATTTTTAAAAACTTGAGTTTAAATTGTTTAATCTGTATAATGAGAGTGTCTTATAGGTTTTCAAGGGTGTTGAATCTATTTATGCATTCAAAAATATATTTTAAACAACAACAAATTTTAAATTATATTGTCAGAATTTTGTGAATTCCAGTGAAAAGAGTTATTTCGTCTATAAGTGAAACTATATTTAAAAAAGCATAGCCCACCGGGCTTTGGATTGACGGTGATTGGGTGCACTGTTAACGCACTCCTTATGATAGGTCATTGGTTCAAATCCCCCGTGGGTGCTTACCTACCAAAAAAAACTATATTTAAAAAATTTATGTGTATATTTAATAATATTTAAAAATAATTTATTTTAAATATAATAAAAGATAATTTAGAAATATTTTTCTTAAATAAAGTTTTTTGTTATTATTTTTTGGTTAGTTTATGTAAGCTTTACAAATTTCAACCTACGAATAGCTCAATTCTCAGGGTTATGGGCCCATTAACCTAGTTTAGCTCTCCTTAAATCGCAATAATGAACTCGTAAATATTTAAACTACAATGCTTCATCATTTTCTCTCTCTTGACTATTTCGTATTTCTTCTCAATGCACCCATGCTTCAACATAACTAGTGTTCCAACTTGTTATGCCCCCAATTCCTCGGTCTGAGTTCACGAGTACGACCTAAGGTTGAGACTCAGGGCTTTGCTTACTCCCTACTTTATTTTTCCATGGTTGGCCCTCACCACTTCGAGGCTTGACCAAGCCAAGTGGGCACCACTTAAGTCGAAGCTCATTGATCGATGTACTCTCCTCCATGATGAGAAGACTACTTTGGTGCCCAACCAAACCCCGAGTCAAGATTAGCTCTTGACTAGAAATCATCTCAAACTAAAGATACGATCAACTAAGGTTAAGAAAACAAGGGAGGTCAGGGTTGATAGTGGAACTTGCCTGTCTGAAAAGATTTCACTCTCCTCATTAAAACTTCAAACACACTTCCACTGCTACATGTCCTTCCTTCATACACGTGACAAAATACTTAATGGCCTCAACTCATGATGAAGGCTTATTCAATCTGCAATCCCCCACATTGACATCTATGCATGGATCTCCCACCATACACACATCTCTATATCATTCTACACTACTTTGTGTGTCACGATTGACGAGACAAATTTCACTTAGCACAGGTTACACACAAAAGACGTGAAATTAAAACACAAAGATATAGAGTTTCATTAATATCGAGCTAATTACAATGTGAGGCCTCAATGGGCCTAATTTACATTGGTTGGTCGCCTTCACACTATATTTTAGTGCCATGGTGAGCGAGATCTCCATTGTAATGGTCATTCTTTAACATGCCCGACGGCTACATATATATCAAGAGAAAATAGTATAGTGGATAATTTTAGATCCATAATCCTCTCTATATTTTACTAACTACACATTGTGAAATAATAATTACATAACAAATTTGCTGGTGGTTACATAATTTGTGAGGAAAATCACATCCCCTCAGTCATGTTACCACATCCTCACCTTCCGAACAATTGAATTATCAATTTTGATTAGGGGGGTCAATGCTCCTACATCAAACTTTCATGCTTGAAATTATTCATGATCTCTTGATCATGTGCTTCATTGCTACATTTCATTCACCCTCACATTGGTTTTCCTTCTCCAAGTGTATCCTTGAGATTTTGCTCGAACTTAGTAGTGAGTTGCAACCAAGCATCCATTAACACATCACCGTGCTCTCTCCTCTGCTTAGTCATTTGGCATCACATGTTCACCTACTATGGAACCTTCTTGAGCTCCATTTGCTCCCTTGGTTGTTGTAAGCTCCATTTTTCTTGACAATTCTACCCAAAATCACAATTATGGAATTGCCATAAAAAATTCTACCCAACCACACCTAGAAATTTTTCACCTACCACTTGATGCAAACAACCCAGGGGTTTGCAAATTTTGACCTCCATATAGCTCAAATATCATGAGCTTGTGGGTTATGGGGCCACTAAACTAGCTCTCGTCACCTTAAATCACAACAATGAGCTCGTAAAAATCTAACCTCCAGTGCTTCATCCTCTTCCCTCTCTCGGTTGCTCCATATTTCTTCTTGATGCACCCGTACTTCAACATAATCAACGTTCCAACTTGCTCTGCCCACAATTCCCTGGTAGAGGCTCACAGGTCCCACCTAAGATCGAGAGTTAGGGATTTTCTTACTCCTTGCTTCCTTTTTCCAAAGCTAGCCCACCACATCGAGGCTCGAACAAGCCAATTGGACCCCACCTGAGTCACAGTTGATTGGTCACCCTACTCTCCTCCATGATAAGACGACTACTTTGGGGCTCGACCAAACACTGAATCAGCGTCAAATCTCGACTGGAACTTGGCTCGAACTAAAGAAATGATAAACTGAGGTCGGGATGACTAGGGAGGTTTGGATCAACTAGTAGGACATTCCTATCTAAAAGGATTCCAAACTCCTCATTGAAACTTCAAACACGCTTCCACTGCTACACATCCTTCCTTTATACATAAAACTGAATACTCAACGGCCTGAACTCATGGCCAAGCCTTATTCAATTTGTAGTCCCCCACTTTGAAGTCTACGCAGAGATCTCATGTTATACATAAACAACTGTATATCATTCTACACTATTATGCATGTCACGATTGACCAAACAGATTCCACTTAGCATAGGTTACACATAGAAGATGTGAAATTAAAACACATAGATATGAATTTCATTAATATCAAGCTAATTACAAAGTGAGGCCTCTTTGGGCCTCATTTACATTGGTTGGTCACCTTCACACTATATTATGGCACCATGGTGGGTAATATATCCATTGTAATGGTCGCCCTTTAAGATGTCCAACTACTGCATATATATAGAAAGAGAAAAAAAGTATCATGCATCATTTTCGATCCATGATCCTCTCCATATTTCACTAAATGCACACCGCAAAATAGTAATTACAGAATAAATCAATTTGTGGTAATACAATTTATGAGGAAAATCACATCCCCTTGACCACATTGTTATGTCCTCACCTTCGAGCTGGTTGAATTATCAATTTTGATTAAGGGGGGTCAATTCTCCTGCATGAGAGTTATGCACTTGAACTTATTCATGATCTCCTAATCATGTGCTTCATTGTTGCATCTCATTCATCCTCACTTCAGTCTTCCTTCACCACATGTGTCACTAAACTTTTTCTCAAACTCAACCGTGAGCTACAACCAAGCCTCCATTGACACCTCACCATGCTCTCTCATGTCTTTAGTTTTTGGCATCATAGGTTCACCTCCTTTGGAACCTTCTTGATCTCCCTCTGCTCCTTTGGCTATTGAATGCTACTCACTTCTCTTAACAATTCTACGCACAACCACAGTTGTGGAATTTCCACAACAACTTCTGCCCAACTGCACCTAGAAGTTGTTCACATTCATTAGGAATTCTTTTTTTGCTCTGATAACACTTGACAAAGATGATCCAGGGTCTACAATTTTTTACCTCTAGATGGCTTAAATCTCATGAGTCTATGGGTTATGGGCCCACTAAACTAGCTCTCCTCACCTTAAATCACAACAATGAACTCGTAAATCTGCAAACTCCAGTGATTCATCCTTTGTTGTCTCTTGGCTACTCTATATTTCTTGTTGGTGCAACCACACTTCAGCATAGCTAGCGTTCCAACTTGCTGAGCCCATAATTCCCTTGTTCAAGCTCGTGAGTTCCACCTGAGGCTGTGAGATGGGGCTTTGCTTACTACCTGCTTCCTTTTTCCATGGCTGGCCCCAACCACTTCGAGGCCCAACCAAGCCAATTGGACCACACCTAGGTCAGAGTTGGTTGGTTTTTCTACTCTCCTCCATGACAAGACGACTACTTTGGATCATAACCCAACAGTTGGGGTTGGCTCTCGACTAGAGCTCAACTCAAACTAAAGAAATGATTGACTGAGGTTGGGCCGAATAGAGATGTCGAGGTCAACTAGCAGGACTTTCCCATGTGAAAAGATTCCACACTCCTCATTGAAACTTCAAACACGCTTTAGCTGCTACACGTCATTCCTTCACACATGTGACAGAATACTCAATGGCTTGAACACGTGACCAGGCCTTATTCAATTTGCAATCCACCATATTAATGTTTATGCACAAATCCCCCACCATACATACACATCTCTATATCATTCTACATTACTTTGTCTGTCACAATTGACCAGATAGATATCACTCAACACAAGTTACACAAAAAAGACATGAAATTAAAACATATAGATATAGAATTTCATTAATATCAAGCTAATTACATAGTGAGGCCTCACTGGGCCTAATTTACATTGATTGGTTGCCTTCGCACTATACTATGGTGAAATGGCGGGCTAAATCTCCATTGTAATGGTCGCCCTTTAACATGCTCGGAGGATATATCTATCTATATATATATAGATATATATATATATATATATATATATGTATGTATATCATTTTATATTTGTGATCCACTCCATATTTTACTAACTACACACTGTGAAATAGTAATTACATAACAAATCATTTGGTGGTTGCACAATTTGTGATGAAAAACACATCCTCTTAGCTACACCACCACATCCTCACTTTTGAGGTGGTTGATTTATTAACTTTGATTAAGGCCCCTCAGCTACAGTACCACATCCTCACCTTCCAAGTGGTTGAATTATTAACATTGATTAAGGGGGCTCAATGCTCGTGCATCATGAGTGCATGACTAATCTATAGTTTGAGTGGCCACAACCCAAAGACATTTAAGTCATCAAAATCACTAGGAGATTGCACCTATTCAAGACTACACTAATCTTTAACATAACTAAATTTTTACTCATAAAATTTTAAAAACATAACCTTTACATTTTAAGATAGGTTACTTTATCTTCTATACCCATTAAATATTTTAAAAACATATTTTTTTAGTTATTTAAATTCATAGCCTATAATATTTATATTAAATAATAATAAAAATTAAAATTAAAAAAATGTTCCCTTTAAATATCTCAATATAGGATTGATTCGGACTTTGCCCAGCGCCTAACAAACCATATTAAAAACAAACCAATTGCTACATATGTCAGTGTTAAATCATCATACATATGTTAACGCTCTCAGCACCCCAATAAGATACCAGTTCTAACTGCAGAAATGTCACACACCATTACTGATCTAAAAAAAAATATTATTTTCCAACATAAAATTATGCATATATACCACGTTGATATTCTTCGCACGCCTCACAATTATAATATACTACTGTTTGCCGAGCATTACAATCAAAGTTTACATATTGTAACAATCACATATGGTATGTATACCTCTACCCGCTCATGCAAGGGTTAATAATATCTTCCTATACGTATTTTTCCATACCCATGGTTCGGTAAGGTTTATGCATTGGATAAGCTTTGGTATGTGGTGAATTTCTAATATGCGGTTTACAAATCCAAAGTGTATACAAGGTACAGTGAACGGTTCTCATTCTTAAATGTTTTGCTTTATGGCATTTACTATTTATGAGCTGGTTTAAGTCCCCGAGGGAGCTGAAGCTGTGGCGTTCTGTCCGGCTCCGGCGCTCATCTAGCTGGCTTGATTTGCGTCGACCATTTGGCTTGATGAACGGCCGGCCAACAGGCCGTCATGCCAATTGCGTGCCCGGTGCTCCAAGCGCCATACGACCTGACATCTCGGGCTTACCAATTCGCGCTTGCTTTTCCCGGCTCTAACCTGCTGATCGGACGATGGTAAACATGCTCGTTCAGATCTAGGGCTATTATTGAGCCACGAAGCGGAGAGAGTTTTTGAAGTATTTAAGAGGTGTTTCTCCTTCCGGCTTGTTTCTTGTTTTCATTGTGGAGCGACTGTATGTCACCTACAGCGTTGTGGCGCTCTGCCTTACTCTAAAACCTTTCTTCTCCAAATAATCGGCGCACAATAGAATGCCTCCGCTATTCTTCTCGGTATAGGTATAATTTCCTTCTTAATCAGGTCCCGCTTCTCTCTTTTCTTACTTGTATTTTGCCAGATGCATGAGCCTCCGCGGCTCCAGTCATGGTTACAGTCTCTGCTAGCTCGTTTTATTTTCTCTCGGTGTTTTGTTCAAGGTTCTCAGTTTATGGTTTTAATTTCATGCTCAGGAGGACGGCTCGACGACTAACCAGCAATGATGGGAGACTTCTCCACTCCTCTGCCATCCCAAAATCAGGTAAGAGTCATGCGTTACCAGAGACCCCTTTTTTGACTTTTCCAAGGTAATGGCTGAACCGCTGTTCACTTGAACAGGAATGTCGGGGGTCATGCTCTCGCATTTGGAGTCCTTCCGCCATACTCAAGGGGTTTCCTTGCTTGGAAGTTCCTTTGTCCCATTCTCATATTTGGTGGTTTCTTTATGACTGGTTTCCTCGCCCATACTCAGGCGGGAACCACTGCTAAGAGGCGCTGTATGCCGAGCTTAAATTGTATACTGTCTTTCATTATATGAACTACGCTTCTGAGCGCAGACAATGCTTCTTGTTAAATGTTTTTATCGGTCTGTATAATACTAATTCTTGGTTTAGACTTGATTATGAAATTGTGAATGTAGCACGGGAATTCTTGGTATGGCTCTAGCTCTATATTATGGTGTTTTCGGGCTTACCCGTCTTCTCTGTAGCATGACTATGAACACAGGCTTGAAATTTAATTTATAATCGTTTCCTTTCCAGAGTAAATCTGTTTTTTTTTAAATGGTTATATCATCTATTTTAATGGTTCGGCATTAGCAGCCTCTGCTGGCTAAGCACATGCTTAAGCTCAGCTACGGCGACTCTTTCAGAGCCGGGACAATTTGTTAATACCTGTTGTGCATGCATATTGTTAATGGTTCTTCTTTCGTCCCACGGTGACAAGGATGTATCCGTCTGTTTTATGTTCTAACCGCAAGCATATGTATCTTCAGTCAAATGTCTCAGTTATATAATTTGGAATATGAACTCATTAATTCTGTACAGTACTAGATTTTCTTTCCGTTATCACACCCATTTGATTACAGAGAATGCTAGAGCTTCTTTTCGTTTTTCTTCAATCCCATATGATTACAAAGAATGCTAGATTTTCTTTTCTTTTTTTCTTACTCCCATTTGATTACAGAGGAGGGTTTTACAGTATTCATTTCTGTTTAAAATTCTTGCTATTAACTGCACTACAGAGCTTCCAGCTCGTTATGTTCTATGTTTGTGTTTTTGACTGGAGGATCCGGATTCTGTCTCTGCCGGCTGCGCAGAGACTGGATTTGGAAAGAAATGAATAGATTGCGTTTTTCATTATTATTTTTACTTGTCTACAAAAGACCATAAAAGGATTCCACAGTTATATGCTTAGCAAGCCATACATGTTTAGCAGCAGCAAACCTATTCGTAATGCTTGTCAACCTCCCGTCCGTAGGAAGATCCTTCTCGATCTTCCACCCCCAAGCACTTCTGCAGATCTTCTTGTCTGCAATTCCTCTGGCTATGCCAGGTCTCACTATCTGATCCTAACCAGACGTAGCGGATTCAGGAAGTTTCTACCTTCCAACACATGCTATCTGGTCACTACCAGACATAGCATCTTCCACCTTTCTGCCATCTGATCCTAACCAGACGTGGCATTTTCCTCCTTCCTCACCTTTCATCCTGGGGTCTCAACTGTCCCCTCAAGGTGGTTAGGTTTTTTCATTTAACTACCTCAGCAGTTATTAACCAATATTAATCATACACTCAAATTAAATAGTGAAGACACAATTAGTTATCATAATAATTAACAACACTAACAACAGAGTTTTTATACTTATCAAACAGAGTTTTAGCTCACAGTTAAATTTACTATTTTACCCAACATTATCACTTCACAAGGAGCATTACATCTCCCCCTCCTGAAGTTCAACATCGTCCCAATGTTGTTGTTCATCTGAAAACGGTCTGGGATAAGCTTCCTCCATACTCTGCTCATCCTCCCAGGTGGCCTCATTAGGCCCAAAGTGCTGCCATTGCACTTTAACCTGGTTGATGACCTTTTTCCGCAGCTCGACTCTTCTCCGATCTAGTATGTTCACTGGCTCGACCATGAACTCTCCTTCCGGTTCCACCTGAAACACATAATATTCAGATTAGCTGCTTTCTAACATTTCATTTTGGCTTATGTTTATTTATAGCCTTTTCTTACCTGAATGTCCTGCCAACTTATTATGTGCCTAGGGTCATAAACATATTTCTTTAAAACTGATACATGGAAGACATTATGGACCCGGATATGGCTGGGTAGGGCTAGCTAATAAGCTACCGGCCCCACTCGTGCTAAAATCTGGAAGGGCCCACAGAAGCAAGGTGCCAATTTGGCACAAGCATTCCATTGGAGAGTACTTCTCCTTGCTCGGATTCGGACATATACATGCTCACCTACCTGATATTCTTTAAATGTTCTTTTCCGATCTGTAAAATTTTTTTGTCTGTCCTGAAGAGATCGGAAAAGAACATTTAAAGAATATCAGGTAGGTGAGCATGTATATGTCCGAATCCGAGGCCCCCTTCACCTGATCAAACAGCTCATCAATGCGGGGTAGTGGATATTTGTTTTTAACTGTCAATTTGTTCAGCTGCCTATAATCTATGCACATACGGAGAGTTCCATCCTTTTTCCTAACAAACAACACAGGGGCTCCCCAAGGGGATACACTGGGACAGATATACTTCTTGTCCAACAACTCTTGCAGCTGCATCTTTAACTCAGTTAATTCCGGCACACTCATCCGATAGGGTGCTCGGGATACTGGGGCTGCACCGGGTACCAATTCAATGGTGAAGTCCAAATCTCTTTTGGGTGGCAGCCCTGGTATTTCTTCTGGAAATACATCTGTAAAATCTTGCACTACTGGTATATTTTCCACAGTCGCAACTTTATCTTCAGATCCAGCATACCCTACTTGTATTACATATATTTGACATTTCTTCCGAACACTTTTAGCTAGCTGTGAGGCCGTAATTGGCCGGATCTGCACCGGTTTTTGGATACCTTTAATTTCCTTTTCCATTCCTAGTTCATCTCGGTAAGAAATTGTTTTTGTCTTGCAGTTTATTACAGACCATCGCTTTTCCAACCAGTCCATTCCTATCAGCACATCATATGATCCAAGAGGGAGTACATTCAATTCTGTTATTATTGTCTGACCAGCTAACCTTAGTGGACAGTTGCTGACCTTAGTCAGCACTCGTCTTTTGGCCCCGGTAGCTAGCTGTACTAACCAAGGATTTTTAAACTTAATAGTTTGCAATTTACAGCTTTCCACGACTTTGGGACTTACATAGCTTAAAGTAGCTCCTGGGTCTACTAAAATGGAAACAGTTCGATCAAAGATCTTACCTTCAAACTCTATCATTGTTGGCTGGTAATCAACTTGTCGATCCTCAAGTGCTGCATTTATTCTGGGCATGGACCGGGCCACATCTCCCACCGTAGAAGCTTCGTAGATCTGGGACACCTGATCGCTTTCCTTCCGATGAGGGCAATTTTTAATATAATGGGGTCCGCCACAACCCCAGCACTGAACAGGTGGCCTAGCTGAGCCCTCATTATCCATTCTCACCGGCTGTTCACCATATTTAGATTCAGCAGGTGGCTTAAATCTGATCTGACTTCTTGATGGGTTTCTAGTGCTGGCCCCTTTCGAGAATCCCTTGTGAAAATTGCTGCGAGTTCCCCTAGCTCCCACAGTCATTCTACTGCTCTTTTTATCTGTCCAGCGCTTCCCAGAATTTTCTCCTTTTTGTTTGCTCTGCTGATAACATAGTCTAGCCTTCCGAATCGCTTCATCCATCGTCCTCAGATTATCAAACTCGATTCTTTCCCGCATTGCCAGGGGTAGGCTACTAACAAACCACTGCACCTTAGCCTTCTCCTCTCGAATGTACGGTACATAGCGAAGCAGGGATGTGAATTTAGTTATGAACTCATCAATGGTCTGCTGTCCAAGCCGCAGATCATGAAATTCTCGTGCTTTTTCATCATAAAAGCGTTCTGTCAGGTATTTTTCCTTAAAATATCTTTGAAAAGTCTCCCAAGTCACATCTTGTTCACTCACCCCCCACACCATCTTGACTTCTTCCCACCATAATGTGGCCTTGGCCTGCAGCTGGAAAATAGCCAGCCGTGCCTTAAGATGGTGATCATACTCGTACACTTGGAAATACTTGTTCATATTGATTAGCCATGCCTCTGCGGCTTCTTCTGATTCCCCATTGAAATGAGGTGGTTTAATCTTCCGAAACTCCCCTTGTAATTCTATCCGTGGTCTTTTTGGAGTTTGATATTCAGAAGCGTTTACAGACTTCTCTCCTCGCGTCTCCGCCCTTTCCTCTGCTTCCTCCTATTCAGTGTGATAGCTCTGTTCATCTGTTACTCGTGTCTGTTCAGGCCTAGGATGAGACCGCTGTTGATGTTGTTTATCAGATAAACTTTTCAGAATCCTCTCTTGTTCCATGTTTAATCTTGCGTTGTCCTCACGCAAACGGGCCATTTCGTCCTTCAGCTCCTGGACTGTCCTCAATATAGTCAAATCAGTGTTGCGGCCTTCTGCTCCCAGTTGTACCCATAACTCAGGATTCCCCTGAGGACGAGCAACATTATCTGGTTGATCCAAATTTCCATGAGGAGCGCTACTTGTTCTCCTCATTCCGCTGTTACCTGTACAGGATTAGCTCATTCAACAGATGTAACTGTATATTCCAGTGTACTCTTAACTTGTTTGCTAAGATACTATTTATGCATTGCTGTTTATTAAAATTAACCCGAGGTCACAGAGTAGTAACCTGGGCTCTGATACCAATTTGTCACACACCATTACTGATCTAAATTTTTTTTTTATTTTCCAACATTAAATTATGCATATATACCACGTTGATATTCTTCGCACGCCTCACAATTATAATATCCTACTGTTTGTCGAGCATTACAATCAAAGTTTACATATTGTAACAATCACATATGGTATGTATACCTCTACCCGCTCATGCAAGGGTTAATAATATCTTCCTATACGCATTTTTCCATACCCATGGTTCGGTAAGGTTTATGCGTTGGATAAGCTTTGGTATGTGGTGAATTTCTAATATGCGGTTTACAAATCCAAAGTGTATACAAGGTACAGTGAACGGTTCTCATTCTTAAATGTTTTCCTTTATGGCATTTACTATTTATGAGCTGGTTTAAGTCCCTGAGGGAGTTGAAGCTGTGGCGTTCTGTCCGGCTCCGGCGCTCATCTAGCTGGCTTGATTTGCGTCGACCATTTGGCTTGATGAACGGCCAGCCAACAGGCCGTCATGTGCCATTGCGTGCCCGGTGCTCCAAGCGCCATACAGCCTGACATCTCGGGCTTACCAATTCGCGCTTGCTTTTCTCGGTTCTAACCTGCTGATCGGACGATGGTAAACATGCTCGTTCAGATCTAGGGCTATTATTGAGCCACGAAGCGGAGAGAGTTTTTGAAGTATTTAAGAGGTGTTTCTCCTTCCGGCTTGTTTCTTGTTTTCATTGTGGAGCGACTGTATGTCACCTACAGCGTTGTGGCGCTCTACCTTACTCTGAAACCTTCCGTCTCCAAATAATCGGCGCACAATAGAATGCCTCCGCTATTCTTCTCGGTATCAGGTATAATTTCCTTCTTAATCAGGTCCCGCTTCTCTCTTTTCTTACTTGTATTTTGCCAGATGCATGAGCCTCCGCGGCTCTAGTCATGGTTACAGTCTCTGCTAGCTCGTTTTATTTTCTCTCAGTGTTTTGTTCAAGGTTCTCAGTTTATGGTTTTAATGTCATGCTCAGGAGGATGGCTCGACGACTAACCAGCGATGATGGGAGACTTCTCCACTCCTCTGCCATCCCAAAATCAGGTAAGAGTCATGCGTTACCAGAGACCCCTTTTTTGACTTTTCCAAGGTAATGGCTGAACCGCTGTTCACTTGAACAGGAATGTCGGGGGTCATGCTCTCGCATTTGGAGTCCCTCCGCCATACTCAAGGGGTTTCCTTGCTTGGAAGTTCCTTTGTCCCATTCTCATATTTGGTGGTTTCTTTATGACTAGTTTCCTCGCCCATACTAAGGCGGGAACCACTGCTAAGAGGTGCTGTACGCCGAGCTTAAATTGTATACTGTCTTTCATTATATGAACTACGCTTCTGAGCGCAGACAATGCTTCTTGTTAAATGTTGTTATCGGTCTGTATAATACTAATTCTTGGTTTAGACTTGATTATGAAATTGTGAATGTAGCACGGGAATTCTTGGTATGGCTCTAGCTCTGTATTATGGTGTTTTCGGGCTTACCCGTCTTCTCTGTAGCATGACTATGAACACAGGCTTGAAATTTAATTTATAATCGTTTCCTTTCCAGAGTAAATCTGTTTTTTTTTAAATGGTTAGTTCATCTATTTTAATGGTTCGGCATTAGCAGCCTCTGCTAGCTAAGCACATGCTTAAGCTCAGCTACGACGACTCTTTCAGAGCCGGGACAATTTGTTAATACCTGTTGTGCATGCATATTGTTAGTGGTTCTTCTTTCGTCCCACGGTGACAAGGATGTATCCGTCTGTTTTATGTTCTAACTGCAAGCATATGTATCTTCAGTCAAATGTCTCAGTTATATAATTTGGAATATGAACTCATTAATTCTGTACAGTACTAGATTTTCTTTCCGTTATCACACCCATTTGATTACAGAGAATGCTAGAGTTTCTTTTCGTTTTTCTTCAATCCCATATGATTACAGAGAATGCTAGATTTTCTTTTATTTTTTTCTTACTCCCATTTGATTACAGAGGAGGGCTTTACAGTATTCATTTCTGTTTAAAATTCTTGCTATTAACTGCACTACAGAGCTTCCAGCTCGTTATGTTCTATGTTTGTGTTTTTGACTGGAGGATCCGGATTCTGTCTCTGCCGGCTGCGCAGAGACTGGATTTGGAAAGAAATGAATAGATTGCGTTTTTCATTATTATTTTTACTTGTCTACAAAAGACCATAAAAGGATTCCACAGTTATATGCTTAGCAAGCCATACCTGTTTAGTAGCAGCAAACCTGTTCGTAATGCTTTTCAACCTCCCGTCCGTAGGAAGATCCTTCTCGATCTTCCACCCCCAAGCACTTCTGCAGATCTTCTTGTCTGCAATTCCTCTGGCTATGCCAAGTCTCGCTATCTAATCCTAACGAGACGCAGCGGATTCAGGAAGTTTCTACCTTCCAACACATGCTATCTGGTCACTACGAGACATAGCATCTTCCACCTTTCTGCCATCTGATCCTAACCAGACGTGGCATTTTCCTCCTTCCTCACCTTTCATCCTGGGGTCTCAACTGTCCCCTCAAGGTGGTTAGGTTTTTTCATTTAACTACCTCAGCAGTGATTAACCAATATTAATCATACACTCAAATTAAATAGTGAAGACACAATTAGTTATCATAATAATTAACAACACTAACAACAGAGTTTTTATACTTATCAAACAAGAGTTTTAGCTCACAGTTAAATTTACTATTTTACCCAACATTATCACTTCACGAGGAGCATTACAAGAAATGACTCTTCAGTGTAATTAATTATTCATCCAAATCGAAACTAAATGAAGCTGGTCTATCGGTTAGATGTATTTTGACATAAGATGAGGAACATTCCGTTTTAGCTTTTGAAAATCCCTCGCACACAGAGATGGGATGGGATGGGATGGAGATTGACAATGCATATAATGTGTCACGGGATGATTTGCCTATCAAATATTATTTGAAATTATAAAATAGTTAAAGTTTTTTTGGTTTGTTAAAATTGTGGAAAGAGAAGTGTAAATTTTTTTAAATTTAATCGAATAAGTTTGTTTTGAAATTTCAACTCTGCTAGCACCATAAAATGTAATTTTACTCATCTCTAAAATTAAAGTAATTTAGTAGAGTTATAGAACTTTTGATTTAATGACAAAAATATGAGATGTTAAGAATCTTCATGTACGTAGTTCAAGCAAAAATGGCTAAAATCATGGCGAGTTATCACAATCGAATTAGCGTTGAATTTTGGATATCTTTCGCCTGTGATAGTCGCTGCTTAAATTGATCGGCCCATTAAGTAAGCAACACAATAAAAACGACCGATCAAGAAGCACTGCGCAATGGAGCAACCAAAAAAACCCTTACACCGAGTAAACCCTAAAAAAAATAGCATACCGCTTACACCGAGGAAACCCTAAAAAATGGAATCATGAAACATATAGCATAGTGCATACACAAATGGAATCATGAAACATATAGGATACCGCTTGCACTGAGGGTAAACCCTAAAAAAAATTGATACCAAGAATGTGCTATTAGTTTTTACCATTAATGGAACTTTGATCTCGTTTTCTCTCGACATGCAGAGGACATTTGTATGCCTATCCCTCACGTAAATTCTGTTTTATGTTTTTCGATTTCCAAACATCACGCGCGATTTCACATGCACACCTGATCCAGAGGTTTTTTTCAGTCTCAGGTAAATTAAGAAATGGCCCAGTATTTTTAATTTTGTTAGAAACATAATACTTTTAATTTTATTAATTCCTTTCAAAATAAAATAAAATCTTGGGACCTGGAGTTTAAGAAGTCTTGAAAGTCATCTCATCTCACTTTCTCAATTTATAATGTTTTCCAAGTTTAAATTATCTCCATCATTTATAATTGATAGACATTGAAATTAAAATTAAATTCATGTGGACGAGTTCGCAGAACAATCATCCACTCAAAATAGATCTCTCTAATAAAAATTTATTAAATTGTGACCTAAGAATTCCCTGAACGCCAATTAATTATGCCTAATACAACTGGAAGTCACAAAGTCCGAATACGAATGACAAAGAATGGGGTGCAATTTAACGTAAAAATTCCCCATCATTTTATATTTTCATATTAGAGTTTCTCGTTCATAATTTTACATTACAAGTTCAAATTTAATTATGCCTAATACAACTGGAAGTCACAAAGTCCGAATACGAATGACAAATAATGGGGTGCAATTTAACGTAAAAATTCCCCATCATTTTATATTTTCATATTAGAGTTTCTCGTTCATAATTTTACATTACAAGTTCAAATAATATTTTTTTGGTCACATGGAACAAACACGATCAGACGGACAGAATTTTTGGATAATAAAAAATTATTATATATTTGAATACGTAAAGTTATTATATATTTATATAAGATTTTCGGTCGAATACGAAAGTATCTAAAATTATATTAATAATTTTAAAAAATTATAAATATATTTTAAAACATTTTAAATATTTTTATTTAATTTATTAAAAGTTTTTTATGGTTATAGAATAACAAATTTTATAGTAAATTTCAAAAATATTGAATAGTTATATTTTAATCAATTTAATCAAATAAATAAAAATAAAAATATATTATTTAATTATTTAATAATAATAATAATAAATAGTAATATCAATATATTAATATAAATATTTTTTAAAATGTATGCCAAGAGATTTCATTGTTCTTAATCTTTCAACAAATTAAAGGTTAAGATATATATATTTATATAAAAGAAAGAATTTACAAGTTTTCTTCATTTAGAGTAACACACTTATAAGGCATTTTAATCATGAGAAATTCATTTATATTATAATGATGATTAATATCCACTAAGATCTATGAGGATTGGTTATTGGTACACTTATATGGTCTATCAAGTATTAAAGGAATTATGCGTCTTACTCATATAAAAATATATCTTAATATAATAAGAAACATCTTTCTATGTCTCTCTATATTAAAAAATAAAAATTTCAATTTCAATTGCTTTACAATTGATATTAAATATCATTAATATAAACATGGAAATATTTTTTTGTTCTTAATAGATGTATTTAAAATATCATGTCAACTCTATGTTAAACATGGAATGTATAACACATATTTTTTATATTGGATTGTAATATTAATCTTGCATAAGTGTGATGTGTCAACCTCATTTGTCAACCTTATAGTAAGTAGTGAGAAAATTACACAACTCCCTTATGCTAACAACCAAAAATCAATTATAACTTAAATTAACATTTTTTAACTTTCAATTATTTTATCTTTTTATATGAAATTAGAATTTTCTTTACTTTCAATCATTTTATCTATATACACTAAAAATAAGAAAAATAAAAAGTAATTACAAATGAAATACAAAGCTTTTCATATTAAAATATTTTTTCTATTAATATTTTTTAATTTATTAGCGTAATTATTATTTTATTATTTTTAAATGTAACAGTATAAGACATCTTTCTTATAATACTCCTATACTAAATTAAATTGTAAATAAATAAATAGGATTTATTTATTTATATATAAATAAATAGGATTTATTTATTTATATATAAATAAATTGTATCTCCTAATCCATCAAAAAATCATTTTAAATTGTACTTAAAATCAAATTTAAATAAAATACACATTTCTTCTAATTTTACTTTAAAAAAATATTAATTAATTTCTTATATTATTATATATCATAACTGTAAAGTTCGAATAAACCTATCCTGATAACATATAACTGATAAGAAAACGCACAATTCCACGTGTAAGTTCACATGGAAGTCAAAGACTTACTCTAAACCTTAATATTGAAAAAAAAAAAATTCTATTTTTGTTGTTGCCTCAAGGGTCCGATCTGCAATATATCTGGCTTCATTAACGGTGGAAACAGATTTCGTACTCATAACATATCTTAGGATCTATCTCATGCTTTTTGTATCACTTTTACTTTCATTTTTCTTTTCCTCCCATTTAAAAAGGATAGAAATTAAAATAACAGCCATAATCTTCCATATTCTCTCAGCGTTCTTCGCAAAATCTCCGTAGCTAAAGACGGGCTGCCACTAAGATATTTTCTTTCACCTTTGACATATTTAAGGAAGATAGTCTCATGAAATATATATAGTTTAATACTGAGGAAAAAAATAAATATATATATTATAGTTTAGCATAAAACTTACAAGTCTAATTTTCCTAATACATATAATATTTATACAATTTTCGAGGATACTAATTTCATTTATGTTGGAAATAAGTGTGGGTGAATTAGTGTTTCTTATTTAATTTAGTAAATTATTAATTTTCAGAGTCATAACAATAAGTAATAAAGAAGGGTGTACAAGAAACTTTTTTAGTTGAAATTTTTTTTGGAAAAAAATCACCGAATGGTTTTCTAATATTTTGTGAGTGAAAAATGCTTCAACTCTAACTAAAAGGGAAGCCCCAACTCCTTAGTACTCTAGAAAAGAATTCAAGTTTATCAGGTAGCTTTGACTCTTGAAAGGATGCTCCTACACCTTGATTTTATCATTCCCAACTAGAAGAATGCTTTAACGCTCTATTTTTATCAGCTACAATTGATAGGATGCTTCAACACCATGCAAGCTTCAGTATTTTCAAGCTATAACCTGAAGGAGACTTCACTCTCTTATCTTGCACCGCCCAACCACCCTCAAAAATATAAAAATGGAATAATGAACTATGGTCTCCTATATGAAGTACAATACCCACTTACAAAGGAATTCAACAAAGGTTCTTTGCCACTAATATATGTTCAAATGTACAATGATAACCCAACTTCAAAAATACTCAAACATAACAATCCAAATCCAAATTTTTGATGTATTCCACTGATGTACAGTCTCTAAAACTATCAAGATAATCAATTCAAACTGTTGAAGTAGAAATTGTTACTGTTGTACCTGAAGATGCCTTTGAGTTGTCTCAATTTTGATAATGTCAAATTATCTACTCATGAAGATGCTTTCAATCTGGTCTCATTGATCTCAGAAGATGTCAGTCACTAATTTGATCCTCATCCAGCCTTAATTATCAATGTTGTATATGATGCCTCCTCAAGGAGGAGGTATAAATATGATCAATATCCTTATTTCTACTGTGACCAGACATCATGTTAACCTCAACCAATTTATAGAGATGGCAATGTCTACTCTAGCAATTGTAATCCTTACAGGATGCAACTCAAAAAAAGAATCAAGTCTTCACTCCTCAGATTAAAAGGCCTTGTTCATACCATAATATTGTAATAGAGATGTCATTGAACAAGGGTTATAGACTTACCTTAAATGTGCTAAAGCAGAAATATCTCCTTGATTACCGATAAGCATGAGATGGAAGACTTGTCTTTAAGTGATGATCAATTTACTTGAGATCTTTAACAATCCATGAGTAGACTTATACTAATTTCCTTGGTCTCATCTAGTTAAGTATGCAATGCCACTGAGCTGAAAACAGTAACTCAACCTAGAGGAAAACTAATAGTGACTAATTGGCTACCCACAAAATCCTTTCTACAGCTTATTTTCAGTTCAGTTGTGCCTCAAAAAATTTCAATACCTTACTTTGAATTTCCCTAACCAGAACTCAGTCCATAGTCTGCAACAATATCATTGCTGGACAAAAATACCATTCTGATATACCTTGAAAAATGACCTCCATTTGAGCTCAGTTCCACCTCCAGAAAGGCTATAGGTATCAACAAAATAGGTCTGAAAAAATTGTTTTGTATTTATGCCACAAATCTAAATTTTTTGAGGGGTGAAAGACATACCAGATTGCATTGAAGGGATGATTAATTAGGGATGAGATTTATTTTTTCTTCGGAACCTCAAGAAAACTTTAAGAAAAAATGTCATATCTTCTTTTCTAGATCAAATCCAAGAGAGGCCTAAAAATATGCCAAAATCAAACCACAAGTTGTGCCCTTTGAGGTTTGAAAACTTCATATGGGACTAATGATGAAACTAGATCTTGGCCTTTACAAATTCTTTGACTTTACACCATGAATTACCTCAGAAACTACACAACTGAAGCTTCCTAAAGAAATCCAAATTCCCACAGGAGATGTTCAAGAAGAGGCTGAAAATTTTGCAGTAATTCCATGAATTTTTGTCTCAGGGAAATGTTACTGGCATCTGCAAAATATGTTAAAATCCCGGCGAAAGATAAAACAAAATAGAAATATAACCTTAAGCCCAAACAAAAACAATCTTTAAAATTTGAAGATCAATTTCTTTAGTCCTGTAACAACAAATTCTTCTTGAATTTTCATTACAGATGTGTACCCTTGGGTGCTTAAAATCATCACAAAACAATCTTTTAACACCTTAGAATACCCTTTAAATTTGAGCTCAGATTGATTTAAGGAGGCAATGAATTTTTAGCCCTAAAAATCCTTCAGATGTGTCCTTCAAGAGAGGACAAAATGCCTCATGAAACACAAAAAATCCTTGCCAAAACCATAATTGAAAATGTAACCATAAGCCCAATACTTCTTCAAATATTTGACCTCCTACTCAACATTTTCATGAGTACTCAAGGGCCACGGGCAATTAGATATTATTCAACACATAAGTTCACTTTGGAAGGCTAAAGTGCCTTATATATATACAAATAGTGGAGGTCATTTAGGAGGGAGGTCAACCTACCTTTTGGAGCGAGATTTAAATTTCAAATTCATTGGAGACAAAAACCCCACATGTAATTGAGGCCAACTTACACCTTTGATTTGATTTGGATTTGAAATTTGAGCCCCTCCACAAAATATTTTTGCCACAAAATTTTTGATTTATTTATTTAATGTAAGTCCCTCTTGGCTTCATGATTTGAGCAATGATAGTTGCCACATCATCTCATTATAGGGACTTTGACGACAAGAAGAAGGCTTCAAACTTTGATTTGCCATAGATCTCAAACCGTTAGGAGCCTCATGTCATGCCACATACCATTAGAATCATCATGATGAAGATCATCCCATGAAGGTGACCTAAACCCCAAAAATATTAATTTGACTTGTCATATTTATCATCAAAGGCAGGGCTTCTTCTAGCACTACTTGGGTTGACATTAATGACAACCATATTTCAACAATGCATCCCTATATACAAAAAGAAACAGGAATCAAACAATCACACCTCTTATCTCAGTACATAGATTTGGATGAATAGATTGAAAACGATTTGACTAGAAGAGAATGCCAATCCATTTCTTCAACAATTTTCTACAATGTCTAATTAAAATATATATATATATATATATATATATATATATATATATATATATATGTTTGAAAGAGTTTTTAAATTTATTTTTTAAGTAATTTTATAGTTTGACTTTTTTATTTATACTTTTAATATAATAAATATATTAAAAATATTTTTATTTTTTTGAGGTATCCTAAATGAAACATTTAGAAGAAAAATATTTATTAATAATACAAAGGATGTGAAGGTTATACATAATATTATCTAGTTTACTAAAAAGTTGATTTCAATATGAATCATCACTAATCCAAGGTATAAGAATTTCAACCTATAATAAGTTGTAGCTAAATATGATTCCATTTTATTATTTGTAGTCCTTCTATGGTCGTTCTCATTGTGTTATGGATCATACTTTTATTAAAAGAGCTAAACTATGTTATACGTGAAGCTACAAAAAAAAATGGCTTATAATCATTAAAGGAATTTGGATAATTTTTCTTTGGAATAAGAGATATACAAAGTGAATTCATATTACTAAATAATTTCCATGAGTTTCCACATTAGTTTGTCACACTAAGAAGCTCTTCCTTTATAAAGTCATAAAACCTTGGATAAAATTACATTGTACATCTCTTTGGACTTCAGTTATTTACCTTCTTCAATGATGGTAGAATATATTCTAACTTGTCTTTCTTTACTTCTATATTTAGATCCTAATTTTCTTAGTCATCTAGCATCCTTGGAAAAATGTTTATCCATAAGATGAATCATTTATCATGCAATGAAAATATGTTTAGTTATTATGAGAGCACCACATTGTCCTCACCTCATAGCTACTCGAACTCAAGACATGTTTACCACTAATTATACTTATGCTTTATATTAACCATTGAACCCTCATATAATATGATATGTGAATCCCTTCCATAGTCCAAATATTTTACTATGACCATGATTTTTTTTATAACAATGTGGAATTTTGAAATTAAACATGATGCAAATTCAACTACAAACCTTCTGTCTAAAGTCAAAAGTGCTAGCATTCCAACCACCTCCCTCAGTCATAATTGTAATTATTGATAGGTGGAAGTTGGGATACATGTCTCATATGAAATTCAAGGCTATTTGATGGGGTCACAGATTGATGACTTATATGGAATGTGGCATATGGACAATGTTGATGGATCAAACTCCTTACTCATTTGATTGAATACCCTCCCAAACTTTTCATTTAACATTGTACATACTCTCTACGGAAAAAGATCTTCTCAGCAATGGGTTAGGGTTTGAACACTTATATTCACTCCCTATTGTTTGTTTCGATAGGGAGTATGGTTTCCCCTTACACCTTGCGAAAGTACATCAAGCTGTAGCGGTACATAAACACTATTTGTGTTCTATTTGATGAATTTATGTTGCAAAGGGTTTTACAGGTTCAGATTTTTCTTATTTTTTTATGAGATGTGTGGAAAACAAATGTGGCTAGTGATTTTCTTTAGGATTCACATGTTTTCTTTCGATGAACCTTCAATAACAAACTTTTGGCTAACAATTTTTTTGGTATTACAAGTCTTTCAAAAGATATAACAAAAATTCCTTGTTATCCATCTTTATTATAGGTTGCTTTAACTTTTGGCTTTTGGATATATATATATATATCTTAAATGTTCCAGTCAGCTTTTTATTTGTAAGAGGGTTTTTTTGTGTTATCCTCCTAGTGTTTAGATCAAAGTTAACATAAAGGTTTTCTTGATGGAATACCTTCCAAGGTTTCAATGGAAGGAAACATGTGGTTTCTTACTTGATTCCTCACAGGGTTTCAATGGAAGGTGCACATGTTGAATTAAACCCTTGTCAGCTCAACGTCATAACTTTCTATGGAAAAGGATAATTTCTACTATGTATTGTACCACATTTTCTCTCATTTAGTATTCATTGTTCCTCGATTACTTGGTTATATTTTGGGTTCTTGCTAACTTATTTTTAAAGTAAAGGGTTTCATGCATGTGAACCCCTTGTTTTTTGGTTAAATGGTTATGGATCTGAATGAATGCTCAGTTTACTAACTATCCATTTTCTTCCAACAAGTCATTCAAAGCCACGACTGATCAAAGATGCTCAAGGCAAATTCGTTGTCAAATTTCTCAATTCAAGAATTTTTTTTATGGCTTGGGTATTTAGTGAGGGTACTAACAAAGTTTCTATGTTTTCTTTATAACAGGTATGTGCTCCAAACCCTAACTCATAGTTTTCCTCAATTAGTACATTATATTTCCCTCTCGAAGTAAGAACCCCCTTAACACCATGTTTCTTGCACAAGCATCTAAATTATATGAATGATGATGTCAATTTATGTCAGCCACAACTGCTTCTTTATAGTTTTATTGCTTAGGGTTTCTACATACTTTGTCTCTATTTATGATGTTAGTTTTAAGGATTCAATCTTCTTAACTCACTACTTTGTATTTTGAACAATTTTTCCAATTTAACTCTAGAGTATGCATGAAAATACACATTTTGGAGATATTTTAACACTAGTATACTTTGTACTTATTTATATATGACTAAGATCCCTAAACCCATATATATATATATATATATATATATATATATATATATATATATATATATAATCAAGCTTCTGAATATGTTCCTTTGTTCATGTGCATATAGTCTTTGTAAATATTTTTAATTTCATGGTTATTTCAATATGACCTTCAACCATAGTATGTATGGTTATTTCTTTTAAAATTGGTTTATTACGTGTTTATTATAACAATATGTACTCCCTTAATCCCATAGTGTCTCAATTTCCATCAATAATTCCTCTCTTAAACACTCGGCCGAAGTCAACTTCATAATTCTTCTCAACGAACTTTGTTCAGAAAGGGTGCTTGTTGAGTACTTATGCAATTAGGTTCTATAACCACCTTTTGAGAGTGTTTTATTTAATGAAGTGGTACTACATGTGCTTGGAATTTAATACAAAGGTTATCCCTCCATACCAGATTATGAGCTTTCTAACCCTACTTAAATATTTATGCTTGACTATATGGTAGCTTGTAATAAATTCATCTAGAGATTTTTTACCTTTTTATTTTCACTATTGATGATACTAAGCAAAGAAACAATGCTTGTTAAAGAAAAACTATCATATTTAGAATTTACTCACATAGAATGTTCATTTAGGAATTTCTAGCGTCTTATATAGAAAATATTCATACCTCTGTGTGTGTGTGTCTATATATATATATATCATGCTTAAGCCCATGGGGTAGATCAATTGGTGATTTCCATGTTATGAAGTATTGAGTAAATTGTGAGATTCAAAGTTCAAATCCCCATGTGTCAAGCCAACAAAAAAATATTGCATGCTTAGCTATTTGTTTTCCTTTCTATGTTCACTAAGTACCATGTTCATTGATCATTCTTGGTGCAAAGAACCACATGCTAAATATTACTAGTAAATACATAATTCAAAACCCAATGTTCGTGATAACAAATTGACTACAGTAATCCTTTCACTTATCAAAACACTTGGAAATATGGTAGGAACCACACATTCCCCCCAACCAGCAAATTGCAGCCACAACAATTTTGCTCAAGCCTAAAGCTTATTTTCTATTATTATATTGTCTTATTTTGTTGGTATTTTTCCTCCTCCCCACACAGACTCCAGTAGCATCTTTCTTTTCAATGTTTGGTCTTTCTTTTCTTGTACCTAGGATTTTTACAAGATTATCTCTTAATTAGCATCCAACATTGGATTTCTCTCTAGCTATGTTCTTATTCCCCACCCAACATAATATTTAGCTCCAGTTACATTGTCTCTTGGTGGCAATAATTCCTCCTAAAATATTGGGGAATCGTGGGAGTTTATAACTATGACAACTGCCACCTTTACTTTTCCATTACTTGGGACTCCAACCACTTAAACAATTACTTAAAATTAGAGTCGCTTGATTACTCATGTGTTGGTTCCCATAAAATTTCTAAATAAAAACAAAGTTTTATTTATAATTGCACATAAATATTTACACTTGTCATTCAAGTGTTCAAATTTAATATTCACCCCATGACCATTGTTTCTAACTTAAGTAATTATAAAAGAACATAAAGTCATAAATTCTTGTAAAATTAATTGCAATAGGGCTATTACACATTATTAGGCTCAAATATTTCCAATTCTAAATGAAAAAATTCTTAAAGTATTCCTCTTCCACCTAATAATGGTTGTATTTGAAGGGCTCAAGGGATTATGAGTCTTCATTTTATAATTGTAGTAATATTATAAGGTGATATGAAGATCCTCGTTCTCCTTCATTGTTCCAACTTCTTTAATAATACTTTTTATAAACAGAAATCTATATAACCTTTTAAATTCCTCCATGTTGGGGTTGTTGAATAAATTCCACATCATAAACGCATAAATGTTCTAACAAATGTCAAAAATAATATATCAAGGGTCATGTTTAACATTGTATACACACACTTCACCTATATTCAATGCCAATTTTAGATCTTTTCCCATAATTACCTTATGACTTGAGGCCCAACCTTGATCCTAAAAATCTCCCAAATCATTTGTGCCATAATAAGTGTTTTATACGTTGATGATTGATAAAAGTTTTCACAATTACTTAGCTTCTTACTTAGCCTTGATACATACATTTTGAGAGGATGAATGGATAATTTCCATGGAATTATTCCACAATGTGATTAATCAAGATACAAACTAACCCTATTGATCATAGATCTAAGGATTGATATTTTAAATAAGTTGAGAAAATTTCCAAATTTATACCTATCAAACATAGTATCATACATCAATACTATATTATTTGGATTGTAATTTACAAAAATATTTTAAGGGAAAACTTCTTATGGGCACAATACCCTTCCCATCTCACATTTATGGAAAGAATTATCATGATTTCACTTATTTGAGCCACACCATGCTCTAATATCCCCCTTTATAATATATATTTTCCTTAATTAACCTCATGTTTGGCCTTTTGTTTGATAAGGACAAGAAAAAAAATCATATTGATGGAGATGACCATGTATTTAAAGGTGATTTAGGGCCAAGCCTCATTATACCCAATTTTTTTTAATTTATTCATTTTTCTTACCATAATCTTAAAACAAGATCTTCCATCATCCTTGCTTCTTCAAAACATAAATCATTTTCATCCCTCGAATATCTACATTCTAGGGATACAGGTTTGAATCCTTAACACCCCATAGACATATCAATTGGGTAGGAAGCATATAATCATATCCCAATCATTCAAAACCTTATTGCCTTATTATATTTTCATTAAACCTTATCTCTACCCATAAGGTTGTCCCTAGTAGGAAATACCTTAAACTATTTATCCTAGTCTCTCAAATAACATAGGAGAATAAAGGATATTATCTTTGGTACATTATTCTTCATTCAAGATTGGGGATAAATTTATTATGTGTGCAATTGAACTCCTATAGACTCCCTCATTTTGATTGTCCTTTGTTATTGAAAAATATACAACATGAATTTAATATTCAAAATTCTCCTTATTAGTTGCAACCACGATATCCTTTTCTTATGCTCCTTTAACTAAGGATTCTAATTATTTCTCCAATTTTATATGCAACCTTTCCTTTTTCCTCCACACTTTTCCTCTATTTTAATTATGAAAATATCTCCATATATAACCCATGATAGTTTAGACATTTAAACATGACATTATAGTAAACTAACATTTGGTTGAATTTCCAATTCCTCCATAATATCTCCATTACTTTTACAACACCATTATGCAGATCCATTTCCTCTAGAGTCTTAACTACCCTTTCATCCACCTTAAACTTAAAATCCCCCTCTACATCTATAGATTTCTCCAAACATCCTACAAATTCCTTTTAAGTTTCATTGGCAAAACCAACATATTAACCCAAACTTTATCAAATTATATCACTTACTTTTGTGTGTCAAAATGAGGATCCCATCTTTTATGTCCAAGAAAAGTAACCCATAGTGCTATATTTTGTTAGGTCCCTATAATACTAGTGATTCCCCCATTACTACTGTCATTGTAGCCCTTATTTTTATTGTTGTTCCCTTACTGTCCCCATATTATTATTAGTGTGCCCCATAGAAGCCCACTATTGTTATCGTTGTGCCCTTATATTATTATTGTTATGTCGGCTTTGATTATATTCTGACCCCTTAGACTCCTATATATAGAAATGAGGTTTTGTCATTTGAATCATCCAAGAATTTCATTTGTGTAATGTAAAGGAGGTTTCCCCCTCAAAGAGGCTAATTTTTAAGTCGTTGATCTACCTTTTCTTCTATTTTGTGAGATGGTTGCATAACATTTGGTATCAGAGCTTTGGATTCTAGGGTTTCACTACTCCAAACAGGTCATCGTGGAATTTTAGCTATAACTTTTTTTCTACAACATTTCAGAAGCTGAAATTAAGACCTATTTGAGCTGAAATCTTGATTAACCTTGGGTACACATTTCATATCTTTTCTCTCCATATTTTCTGAGATATGATCCAAGGAAGTTAGGGTTTTTGAAAGCTCCTGAATTACATCCCAAACAAGTGACCTTAGGAAAATCGTCATAAATGTCTATCTAAGAATCAGATTGAAATGTCGTAAGAGGTTACAGAAAGAGAATGGACTGTAGATTTTTGTGTATCGGTTTCAGATTTGAAGGTTGAAACAGTGACACGTGGTAGGTCATACAGGTCTTCTCTACTAAAGCAGTTTATAATCAGGCCATCGTGGGAGATTTGGCATAACTCTTTGTTGAATAATCCAATATTGATCAGACTAGTGGGGTTAGAAAGAGGAATCAGAGAGCTACCCAAGGACGTAATTGCAGACAATGGAGATATGAAATTATAAAGATAAAATAGATTCAATATCGATCTCCTACAATGCGAAAAAGGTGTGTATTTTTTTTAATTTTCATAAGTTTGGTTTGAAAAATTAGTTTGAAGTGATTGAAAGGGCAAAGTGAGGCATAATTATCATTAATTGATGCCCTGAAGAAAGAAAATGGAAACACCTAGTAAGAAACCTGAAAGATCTACCATGACTCATGAAGAAGAGGAAGAAATGAAACATGATATATCAAATTTATGAGACCAAGTTCAACAATTTTCACTCTAAAAAAAAGTAACAGAAGATAAGATGGATGGTTTAAAGAAAGGCATGGAAGCTAAGATGAATGGCATGGAAGCTAAGATGGATGGTATGGAAGTAAAACTTAAAGGAAACATGGAAGATTTGAAGATAGATTTGACAAATTTGTTACAAGAAATTCTTACTAATGGCGAAAGGGTAGTAAAGGAAACTCCCGATGAGAACAAAAGAAATGTTAATCATGATTTCATAGACTCTAACATTGGATTGAAGACCCATCGTGTCCCAAAGATTAATATGAGGAAGTTTGATGGAAAGCATCACGTAACATGGATACTACAGATGGAGCAATATTTCGATCTCCATAATGTGCAAAACACACAAAAGGTACACATTGCAACTTTATATTTTGAACCAAATAAGTTTGTATGGTATCGATGGCTTTTCTCTCGTAAAAAAATTGTCACTTGGACAATTTTTAGGGAAGAAATGATAGCACATTATGAGGATACAAAAAAACATCTTTTTTAGCCAATTGATAAATCTCAAACAAAAGGGTTCATTGATGGAACACATTGAGGACTTCCAAAAATTGAATATAAGGGTAAAATATATTCAAGGGGAGAATAAGGTTGATGTATTCATAGGGACTTTCAAGGATAACATCCAACATGAGGTTTGACTTTGGGAACCTGATTCATTGGAGAAGGCATTCAGGTTGGAAAGAAAAATTGAAAGAAAAATTATGGCAACAAGGAAGCCTACCACTCAAAACTATATATATGGAAGTGTTTTTTCCCCTAGCCTTCCACAACCTACAAGGTTGACACCACAACAATTGGAAGAAAAAAGAGCAAAAGTTCTTTGTCACAGTTGTGATAGCAAATACACTAAAGGTCATAAGTGTGCTGAGAAGAAATTATTTTACATATATTGTGAATAGGAGGAAGAAAAAGAACAATAAACATCAAAAGAAGAGGATATACACCAAGAACAAACCCTAGAGAAAGAAGAAATGGATCTGACCATATCTTGTAATGCATTGGCCAGAATTACCACTCCTCAAACTCTCAAGATAGAAGGAAATATCAAGAAGAAAAAGGTAAAAGTATTGATTGATTCGGGTAGTACCCATAATTTTATTCATTGTAAGATAGCCAAGGAATTGAATTTCTTTCTATATCTAGCACCACAGTGTCAAGTGATTGTTGAAAATGGAGCAACCATAAATTGATCTAGAAAGTTCCATAATATCAAGCTATCCATAGGAGAATATGTATTGAATAGCCCAATAATTTCCATTCTAATGGGTGGTGTTGATGTTGTACTAGGAGTCCAATGGCTACAATATTTTGGTACAAAAGCTTTTAATTTTCAAGAAATTTTCTTGAAAAAAAATCTAAAGGAAAGGAAGTTGAATTAAGGGGTATCGCAGGGAAACTAGGAAAGATAATCAGCTCTAACAGCATGACAAAGCTTCTAAAGAAATAACAATGAGGTGTAATTGCACAATTATGTTCACTAGAGGTTCCCACATCGAAATCATCTATTTCTCGATATCTCCATAAAGCCTTGGACAATCATTCCAAGGTATTTGAGACTCCCAAAGGCCTCCCACCTATTCTTGATCATGATCATGCTATTCATTTGATTCTAGGAAGTGTTCCTCCAAACATCAGGCCTTACAGATTTCCCTATGCTCAAAAGAGTGAAATTGAATGTATCATTGCAGAAATGCTAGAGGCTAGTATAATTTAACCTTGTCAAAGTTCTTTCTCTGCTCCATTGGTATTGGTGCACAAGAAGGATGGATCATGGTGCATGTTTCTAGATAATAGAGAGCTCAACAAGCTCAATATTAAAGATAAATTTCCCATTCATGTCATTGATGAATTATTGGATGAATTGCATGGATCAATTTACTTCAATAAGTTGGATCTTCGTTCAACATATCATCAAATCAGAATGAAGACTGAAGACATTTCGAAAACAACATTTAGAACTCATGAGGTTCATTATAAAGTTTTGGTCATGCCCTTTGGACTTACCAATGCACCTTCTACATTTCAAAGTTTGATGAATTCCATTTTCAAAGCCTTCCTTAGAAAATTTGTGTTAGTATTTTTTTATGATATACTACTCTACAACAAGTCTTGGAAGGATCATGTTCAACATGTTGATAGGGTGCTCAAACTATTGGAGGAGAAACCATTATATGCAAAAAGCTCCAAATGTTTCTTTGGAGTACAAGAGGTGGAATATCTGGGTCATATTGTATCTCATGAAGGTGTTAAGGTAGACCCCAGCGAAATTAAAGCCATTAGGGAATGGAAAATCCCCACATCCATAAAGCATCTGTGAGGATTTCTCAAGTTGACGGGGTATTATTGCAAGTTTGTTAAGAATTATGGGAGAATAAAAGCACCTCTAACAACATTATTGAAAAATGATGTATTTTCATGGACTCCAAAAGCAACGAAGGCCTTTTAACATCTTAAAGAGGTAATGTGCCAGGCACCGGTCTTAGCTATGTCAGACTTCAAAAAAACCTTTATTGTGGAATGTGATGCCTCAGGAAGAATTGGTGTTTTTTTAATGCAAGAAGAAAGACCCATTTCTTTCTAAAGTCATCTGACCAAACAAAAGTATTTATACAAAGCTATTTATGAGGAAGAAAAATTTTGTTGCAGATGCACTCTCAGGAAAGGATGAGGATGTGGAAGCATTGCTTTGTGCCATTTATATTATCCAACCAGATGGGATAAACAAAGCAAGGGATGAATGGAAGAATGACGAAGAAGTGTGTGAATTCATTCAAAAGATACAACAATATCCCAGTACTCAAACAAAATATGGCCACTGGTTGGTTCGAAACGCGTCGACAAATGATTTATCTTGTGATTTTCGCCGAAGATCTTCTCTTAAATATCCCAGTACATTTGATACATTTAGCTGGAAAAATGATTCGTTATGGTACAAAGATCGATTATACCTCTGTAATAATACCCAACTCAAACAAAATATTCGTATGGAATCGCACACCTCTCCCTTACGAGGTCACTTAGGATTTTTAAAAACTTACCACATGGTTAAGAAGGACTTTTTTTGGGATGGCCTTAAATCTGATATTCAAAATTTTGTGGAGGAATGTTTGGTTTTCCAAAAAAATAAAGCTAGAAAAATTAAGACCCCAAGTCTATTAAAACCTTTATCCATTCCAAGTCAACGTTGGGAGGAGGTTTCAATGCATTTTATCACAGGTTTACCCAATTCCGAAGGAAAGAGTGTCATTATGGTGGTAGTTGACAGACTTACCAAGTATGCACACTTTTGTGCATAATCTCATCCATTAAAGCCAGTACAGCTACTACTGCATTTATGGAAACAATTCAAAAGCTACATGGAAACCCAAAGATTATTATAAGCGACTGAGATCCCATTTTAACGAGAAATTTTTGGACAGAATTATTTTCTTGTCTGGGTACTTAGTTAACTCATAGCTCATCTTATTATCCTCAATCTAATGGGAAAACTGAGATAGTAAACAAATGTTTGGAAGGATATCTTTGTTTCTTTTTATCCGATAAATAGACACAATGGGTCAAATGGTTGCCTCTGCCTGAATGATGATATAACACTTCATTCCATACTGCAGAAAAAATGACCCCATTTATGGCACTTTATGGATATCATTCACTGTCCATCACATCATATTTAAGAGAAAATTATAAGGTTCAAGCAATGGAAGATCACATTAAGCATCAACAAAAAGTTCTCCAACTCTTAAAGGATAACCTCACTTTGGCGCAGAATAGAATGAAACAATAGGAAGATCAACATCGCAACGAAAGAATTTTTGGTGTAGGTGACTGGGTATTTCTATGGCTACAACCATATAAAAAAATGTCCCTAAAGAAATCGAAGAAGGATAATAAATTATCACCGAAGTATTATGGTTCGTACAAGGTGTTGCAAAAGATTAGTACTATGGCATACAAATTGGAGCTTCCTGTAGTTTCCAAAGTGCACTTAGTTTTCCATGTTTCATGCTTAAAGAAGGTTATATGTGACAAGCTCCCAGTTCAAACAATATTTCCAGACCTTAACGAGGAAGGAAAAATCATATTGCAGCCTAAAGTAGTCATGGAAACAAGAACTCGACAGTTACAAAATCAATCAATTTCAGAGTATCTCATCAAGTAGAGGTGATCTAATCTCCCCTTCGAAAACATCGTCACTTCATCCATGTATACTAACACACTTTGTCCTTTAATCCTTTGGAAAGCAATGTTCATTTCCATTTGGAAGGTGACTCTAGCATTAATGAGGCCAAAGGGCATGTGTCGAAAGGCGAATAGTCCCAACTTAGTTATGAAAGTTGTCTTCAATCAATTTGGATCTGTAACTAAAACTTGAATATAACCTAAGAATCCATCAAGTAGGGAAAAGAATTTAGAACCATAAACTATCTGCAAAATATGCTCCATAGAGGGGATAGGATAATTATATTTATCTAAAGCCTAGTTTTGATTCCATAAATCGGCACATAACCAAATCTCGCTGGAATTTTTCCTTAGAGGAACCAAATTAGTGATCCAGGAGGGGTATCTGACTTTGAAAATTATTCATGCATCTAACAACTTTTTCAACTCTTTTTAGATGAGAGGTTCTAATGTTGGATGCACTTTCATTAACTTTTGTTGGAATGACTTGACCCCATCTTTTATAGGCATCACATGCTAGATGATTTGGGTTACATATGTCTCGAGGTCATCATATGTCCAGGAAAACACATCCTAATACTTCTTGAATAGGATGATGAATGCTTGTCTTTCAATAGGAGAGAAATCGACACCAAGATTGATCAACTTAGTGTTATTCTTTATCCTAATATTAATTTTCTTGTGTGACAATGTGTAACCTTTCATTTTAGTGTTTGGGGGTCCTCGAAACCAGTTCTACAAATCAAATAATTTATCCAATGTCACAACACCTTTTGGCATGGGGTTACCCTTTCATGTATCATCCCCTTCTTGTAAGGTTCTCTCATGTTCCTCTGCGTCTATTGTCATGTCTTTGAATAAATTTGTGTTATCCATGAAGTCTAGTATCTGTTGATCATCATTAAAAACACAAACATTAGTTACATTATCTGGGACAACATGTTTATAGATAATCTCAATAGAAAAACCATCCCTCAAATGTGTGAACCTAGCTGCGACATTAGCTAAAGTATCAATGGCAACATTATTAATCCTAGGAACATATTTAATACCAAAATCCTTAAAAGAAGAAATCAAGCACCATACCTCTTGTTGATAGTTTTCAGATGCGGTGATAGACAATGAAAGTATTTTGTACCTACCTTATGATGATTTCTGAATCATCAATCACCTTTAAACATTCAACATTGATATAAATAGCCTTCTTTAGTCCAAGGATCAATGCCTCATACTCTGTAGTGTTGTTAGTGCACTAAAATTCTAACCCACAAGAAATTAAAATCTTGTTTTTTGGGGGGTTCATCAGAATGCACTAAGCACTGGGTTCATCGTGAGTCTTAGACCCATCATAATATAAAGTAAAAATTTCATTTCAATTATGATCTATGCTAAATATATTTACATCTATAGTACAAGATTAATTACCATCAGCTTCGTGACAAGGAAGGAGTTCCAGTTGCGTGTATGATGGAATGAGTGATCGCAAAGTTTCATAACACCCAATTTCCGCCTTTAGGAAACAAATTCCCAACTCTTCTTGAGTGAATTTGATCGGTTCATTGGGTGGTTCTAGATCAATGACTGTATGCTTCATATAGGGCTCGTTGTTGCTTGGATCTAAGTATTCTTTCCTTTGTAAGGAAGCCATATATGTGACCAATCGATGGGAAAATAACCCTGTAGTTTTCTCGACCAATCCCTACTTAGAAATAGACCATAGGATTTAGGTATGTCAACAACCACTATATCTATGCATTGATTCACTCTTGTTAGAAAATTATATATTACAGAGCAATGGAACACATAAAATATATTGCAGAAATATAAACACATAAAACAAGTTAGACACAGATATATGTGGTTCACCCAATTTGGGCTACGTACACAGAGAAGTAGCTAGTCCTTCCTTTTATATTATCCAACAAACTGAAGAGATACAACCTACAACAGATCCACTATAATTCCCTCTTCGCTCTCACACAATATCCTCTCTCTTTCTCACTCAGAATCTAGATCTACGTAGACACAATACAATTCCTTCATATATAGCGAGGGGTTACCTTCTAAGGAAAAAACCCTAAATTAAACATAACATCTACCATCAGATCTCCACCTAATGAACAGCCCAGATTAACTACGAAATTACAACATTTTACAAGGCAATTTTACAACTATTTTTAGCTTCGGGGGCACTGCCCCCGATCTCGCACCAAGGGGGGGGTGGGGCTAAATATGTTGCTGCCCCCCTGGACCCCCCTTGCAGCACAAATATTATCGGCGCATTTCCACCACATTACGAACTGGGGTCCAATGCGGTGATAACTTTGAATAAATAAGATAATCAGATTCCACACCCAACAACTCTAGAGTCAGAAGATAATCTAATTATTATATTGTTCTACTCTCCCACAATAGGGGCTTGAGACCTATCTAATTGAATGATCTTAGCATCTGTCTTTTCTGGTTGGATGTTCAATTTCTTATAGAATGACAAGGGCATGACATTGGTAGGTGCACCAGAATTAATAAGACAATTATGTATATTGTAGTTAAATATCTCAAAAGTTAAGAGAAACAAAAGAGTTGAACCCCTAGAATTTGCATTAGCAACATTGACAATGGATTGTAGATTAATTGAAGTCTTGGACTAACCAAAAGAGGTGGCATTTGAGGAGGAATAAGACTTACTAGTAGGAGATATGACCAAAAAGTTTTTGACGATTAACTCCCATTGAATAGCATTAGGGAGTAGGGGTAGGTAGTGAAGACTCATCCTCTACTCCCCTCTTTTCCTCCCACCTTATCCGGGGAAGTGCATCAATCCTTGACTCCCCCCGATGTCTCCTTGTTGAGAATTTTCTTCCCCAACTTACTCTTGCATGTTGACCATGTCAAAAAAATCTATGAGGGCAAGCCTGTGTACTCGTCCTCTCCTTAAGAGGTATTTTACTCCATTAAATATATACACAATATGGCCATAAAAACAATAGGGATTTAGATGATAAAATAAATGCAAGGCTTAGTGTTTACAAGAAACTCTTCCTCCTTATTCCACTAAATTTGTGCCCACTTCTTCAGAAAATTGATGTGTTCACATTTCCATAATATTTACATGAATTAAAATTCATAATAATAATTACAAGATGGATTATCTATAGGGCTATCAAAGATACATTAGACATGGAATGACAAGAACTACTCTCATCATGGGTGCTCGAGAAACCAGTCTCAGCTTGAACTTCCTCTCAACTACTCTTGGTGTCAAGTGCTTTTTAATGATACTCCTATCCTACATCAATTTGGTCTATCTGGAATTTTTATTTGGCTTAAATTTTAAATAATTTTGGTCTTAGTATACCACTCATTTCCCACCTCCTGTGCCCCATGTGACAATGCCCCCCTCTGATTTAAATTTTCCTAGGAAGACTTATTATTTCTCTATGCTTGTCTAAACCCCACCTCCAACTCTTGAGCCTTGTATTAGCCTTGTAAACTCTTATTCAACCTTGTTGCAACTAGTTGACTCTTTCTCCTTCTCTAATTACTCTCCTGGATTTGTTTCTCTTATATGGCTCCACTTTGCTCCTCTCTGCCATGCTTTTCATTCTAATTTTCCTAGCATGTCGCAACAACGAATGAGACACCAACGAGGCTCCTCTAGTAGGGAAGAAGGATGTTTTATGGCTCACTTTTGGGTTCACTTTTCTACACATACATATCACTAACATATCCCTAATCATATTCAACTTTCCATGGACCATGCATCTCCTGAGGCCTTGACCAAAAAAAGCAAGTACATAGATATAGAAATTTTCCCCTCATTTTTTGATTAACTTCCAATTCCTAGCCATACTCACGAAAGACAAAATTAGTACTTTTTTATAGTGGAATTACACTATCATATAAAAAAATTTATCAACAAAACTCTTGTGGAACGTGATGATACCAAAAGGGAGCTTCTACTACAACAAGATTCCATTCAAGTGGAACATAAAGAAATGTCCATATAACATAGGGACATGGCCCTTCATCTATCCAGGATAGAGGCCATCCTTTCCAAAGGAAAAGGGCCCTGTGGCACTCCAATACTTATATGTTTCCTCTTCGACTTAAACAATGTTATGCCTTTCCTTTTTGTTTGTGGCAACTCATCTCTGAGCCTTTTTAAGTTTATTGTTATCATGGGTTATAAGCAACATAGATGCAATTTTGTTGCATTTAAATATATGTATCTCCATGGCAGTGTTGAGACTCATGATATATCATGATTAAGCTACAATTTAGGTCAATTTCATGTCTTCTTTTGGGCAGAAACATTATTTTTCCCTCTTTGGTCTAGTTTCCCAAGTGGCAGAGCCCAACAGAAAAGGTTATGAGCATCATAGCTGCAATTTTGTTGCATTTCAATATATGTATATCCATGGAAGGGATGAGACTCATGATATATCATGGTTAAGCTACAATTTATGTCAATTTCATGTATTCTTTTGGACAAAACATTGTTTTTCCATCTTTGACCTAGTCTCCCAAGTGGCAGAGCCCAGAAAAAAACTTGATTGCACCAAGAGGTGCTCTCCAGCCTAGTATGGAAGAGATGTGATAAGGTTAAATAAATTAAATATTCTCTAAATTGAGTTTTTATTAAGAATCTGAAACATGATTATCTTAGACATATTATAAAGTTAGGTCTTACATTGTTTAACATGTTTACTCGGAAAGAAAGAAAGAAAGAAAATTATTTTAATGAGGCTAAAGATAGCCTATGGTACAAATTGCTTCTTCATATACTTGATGTATTCGACCCTTTTTCTATGAAGTGGATGTATTCGACCCTTTTTCTGTGAAACCTCACAATAAATGCTCCCACCCTTCACTAAATAGATTATCCCAAGAGCTAGTTGTAGCATATCTGCATAACTTTCCCTGTTGTCTCTGAAGGCCTCACATTCTACAATGAAATTCTGCATAACTTTCCCTGTTGTCTTTGAAGGCCTCACATTCTAAAATGAAATGCTTTTTTGTTTCCACTTTTCTGGAAGAACAAAAATTGCATACTCTTTCCTCCCACACTTATTTTGGCCCTTTTCATGACCTTGTTTCACAATGGTGTTGATGAGAATTAGTTCTTAACTGAGCAATAAAAATTTTGGATCTCCGAGAGATATTGGCCTCTATGTATGCAAATTACATAAAAATTAAAATAAATTGAATTAAATTAAATTAAGGTAATAATTTTTCCAACCCATGGTTTCTCATATTCTTAACGAGTAGATTTTCCCATGGTATTCTTTAAACTGGGATTTTACTAAGGATTTGAAACATGATTATTTCAAACATATTATAAAGTTAAATAAACATTAAAAAAATACTAGAAAATTTTTAAAAGTAAAATTACCTAATAATAATAACAATAAATAAAATTAATAATTTTGACAACCCATTGTTTTCCCATGGTATTATTCTCTAATGCAATCTATAGTGTTTTGTAAAAAATAAAATTTTCCAATTTTACCCAATTTACAATGTGTGAATAATATTAGTTTCTTCATTACCCTGTCTATTTGCCCAGACCATTTTCGTAGAAGAGAGATCGATCGCTAGCGATTTTGGATTCCAGCAAAGGTAACCACTGAATTGGAAGAGTTTCTTCTTACTGCCATTAGAGTATTTTAAACTTTAGGGTATTTTTTAATGTGTCTAACTTTACAATATGTTTAAAATAATTATTTTTCAAATACTTAGTAAAAACCATAGGAAAAACCATAAGCTCATGGGTAACCATGGGTTGGAAAATTTATTTATTTTATTTTATTTTTATTTTTATGCAATTTGACCAAGTCAAAATATTAAACAACAGAGGATCTACCTTTATAATATGATTAAGATAATCATATTTCAAATTCTAAAATAAAACCTAATTTAGAGAATAGCATGGGAAAAACCATGGGTTGGGAATACCATGAGAAAACCGTGGTATTATTATTTTCATTTTTATAAAAAAATATTAATTTGATTTTTATAAATAATTATTAACTTCAATTTTATATTTTATTTATTTTTAATTGTATTTTACATTTATTTTTATTGGTATCTAATTTTACCGAGTCAAAATGTTTACATAACATCACATAACATAGCCTTGCAACATATGTTCCATACTAGATTCATCTTAACTCGAGATAGACAAGAGTAAATAGATATTTGATCTCTCGGGGCAAATAGATCTGGAGTTAAGATGGATCTAAGCGGGCAAATAGATCTGGAGTTAAGATGGATCTAGGCTGATGATATGATGTATTTGATGTAATTTTGTAAATGAACAATAGAACTTAAAGTTTTCAAAAAATTAGTATTTGTGAAATAAGTTTATTTAAGAAATATGGAAAACTTAGCGTTGATCTCACATAAGGTACCGGATCTGATCATTTTTTGGTGGAAGGTAATTTGGAATCTTACTGCGCCTCCTCGGACAAAACTCTTTTTCTGGTGCATACTAAAAGGAATAGTTCCCACAGGTGAAAACCTCATGCACAGAGCTTTCTACGGACCTACTTGGTGCACACTCTGCAAAAATGCAGTAGAATTGATCCCACACTTATTCTTGAACTGCACAGCCTTGACGAACCTATGGCAAATCATCTCCTCATCTATACATTACACGGGTTCTTGGGAAGGCGATGATATAAATGGAGTATGGGAAACATGGTACCACCGGCACAAAGGAACTAAACTTCAGAGTCTTCCTCTTATTATCAGTTGGTATTTATGGTTGCCCCGAAACCGGATCATATTTGATGACAAACCTGTAAGCTGGCCACATCTATCAGCCCTCATAATATCGGCTTCCAATGAGCTGCCTGAGCCACCCCAGCCTCGCCCCCGAAGACCCCATGACCCCCCACTCATCGATAAAAATATCCCTTGGGATTTTTTCGATGGCGTAGCCCAGCAGCAGGGTTGCGGGGGTGGTTTCATCCTGTACATCAGTGATCAACATTTTTACAAAGTCTGGATGGGTTTGGGGATTGGCTCAAACAATTTTGCTGAACTCATCACTCTTCATCATCTCATGCACTTCTCATTGGGACATAGCTGCATGAACACTCATATTTTGGAGATTCGAAGATTATTATAGATTGGTTCAATACTATTATTGTTTTCCACACACATACACTCAGTAATATTTTGGATGAAATAAATATATTGAAGGCTCATTTTAATGACATTACTTACAATCATATCTACAGGAAGCACAACAGCAATGCCGACCAACTATCCAAGGCGGCCACGACACTTCCCCAAGGAGAGTGGTTGATCCAGGAGCAGCGTGGGTCAAACGCATACCAGTACTATCATCGACCTTACATAGACCCACATTACCATAGGGCGGATAGCCCTTGATCTATATATATGATAAAAAAATTTGATATTTTGGAACAATTTTATGTATATAGTGAACATAATACATACTACAGGGCCCTCCATGGCAATATGTATATATAAATAGAAGAACTTCAACAAACATCCTGCGTGATGTTTTTTGGATTATATGCTGATATTGTTGATTTGATACTGAGCCCTTAGAAGGCTGACAGACAAATTGCATATGCATAAAATCATCTACAATATGTAATTTTTCAAGTTTAATGAAAGATTACGATTTTTCCAATGGAAAAAAAAAAAGAAATATGGAAAACTACCCTACCTAATAAATTGATCAAAAAAGTGTAGGAAAACATCACAAAGCATTATACAGGAAAATGAAACAGAAGTAAACTTTGTTTATTTCATTTTAGTAATATAAAAAGGATGAACTTTGATGTAACTAGGGCAGCCATATAAAAGCCCATAGGGAGCAATTCATAATAAGTATCAAAACACTTACTTTGTGATATATTAAAAAAAAAAAAAAAAAACTAACCAGCCTTTGTTACAATAACACTAACCAAAACTGTGGATTATCAATATCACTTAATTCATTTACTTATTCATATGACATCTTTTTAATTAGAAAAATATAACTACATAAATTTCAACCTTTGATTTCCACATTCTATTATAAATATTCTAAATTAAATCTCTACCCAGCAATTATTAACAATTAAATTGAAATATTGTTAAGCCATATTACAAAATATACACGACTATCTAAATATACACGACTATCTAGGACAGTTTATAACAAAGTTTCCATCAGCCGACTTGTAGCGCATGATTCCTATCTATCCTTCACACCAGTACCACTCGATTATCCCAACCAACGTCAACTTGCATTCGTTTACATAATTATGGTTCTGTTGCCTCTTCGCCTTCACACACATGTGGGGATTGACTCTATTGTTTTGTGTTAAGGTTGGTCGCCCAACTTTGGAAATGCCCCAATGCTTGCGGTCGAAGGAAGGGAAAGAATGGAGTCTGAAATGGAATTCAAGCGCTGCTCGGGCCGCTCTCCATTGTGATTCATGCAGCAGATATTCCCTTAACGAATTCCTCCTCAACTATCTTCGTGTGCTTACATTCACACAAAAAGAAATGGCCAAAAAGAGGCCAAACTAATCAAAATCTAACGATGTAACGAGGTTATAAGGTTTTGGAGTTTCTATTTGGAGTATTTGGTCTGATGGATTTTTTATATATATTGGTTTTGATATATATATTGGTTTTGAATATATATATATGTTTTTAACGTTTTAATTTTTGTTGGAATATTTTTTTGTATTTTTTTTTGGGAGTATTTAGATTTTTAGAGTATTTGGATTGTGAAGAGTTAATAACTTAAATTTATGATTAGTATTTTTATGTGTAGAATTTGTATTCACGTATAAAATTAATTACACATAATTTTAAACAAGAATAATTGTTTTAGGTTAAAAATTAGTAATAATTTTTTAAAATTACAAATTTGAATGATGTAATTTTTTGGAGTTAAAATTTAGTAATAATTTTTAAAATTACAAATTTGAATTATGTAATTTTTAAAATTTAAATATTAGGTTAAATTTATTTATATACTTAAATTATATTTTAAATAAAAATATCAAAATAATATAAAATGGAGTTGTCTATAATGTGACTTTTTGAGATTCCGGTGACGGAATCCGGCGGAAGAAATTGAGATGAAATCATGATTTGTTGCAGTTAAAATGGTTTTTTATCTGCATATTCGGATTCAGCACCCTGAAAAACCCCTGGGACGGTTTCATTGTGCAGAAATTAACTATCAAACTTGGATTCCAATAAATTACTGCCGGATTTTCACCGGAAAAAATCGCCGGAAAGGCTTTCAAAAAGTCGCGTTAAAGACTACTGCATATAAAATTACTATATATTTACTTATCAAAAGTTATTATTTATTTATATAAATTTTAAAATTATATAAATAAATAGATTATATTTTAAATAAAAATATCAAAATAATTTTAAATAATATAAAATTATTACATATTTATATATAAAAAGTTATTATTTATTTATATAGATTTTAAGATTATATAAATAAAAATAAATTTATAAATATTAGTAAATGTGATTAATAACTTTAATGAAGATAATATAAACTTAAATTATAAATATTTTATTTAATTTATCAACATCATTTTCTAGAATATGGAGATGCGATAAGTCGAGTATAATGATCACCTTGGCAACAGGTCATCCATGAAAGAGAGATGTGAATCTATTGCGATTCTTTGGAACCACGGAACCCTAATAATTAGGTTCACGAACTTAAAACATTCCAACTAATTTTCAAGCGGAGGAGAACGTGGAAGTAAAGACGTGTAAGGACCACAGGTGGGGCCCGCGGGTCCGTCCAAATTCCATCGCTGCGTTGAATAGGTGGCAATGAATTATGATATGAATAACCGCCCATGAATTCTCCATGCAAATTCACTGAATTCTCTACTTGTGGGACCATTTTGCTATAGAAGAACGGTATACTATGAGTTGATAATCACGCAAGTGACGAGCAACACGCTGAAAGAAAAATGTGGGGCCGGAGGGGGCGTTTTCCTCGTGTTATCGCTTTTTCTATTTTTTTGGGCTCTCAGTTTGTTGTTTAAATCCATATAAATTTATTTTAATCATATATTTAATAAGTATTTTTTAAAGTATTTTTTAAAGCACCTAAAAATTTGAAATAAAATTTTCATTTTAAAATATTTAGTGTCTTTATTTTATAATTAGTGATTAAGTTATATATATAATTGTGTTGTTTAATAATATTAATAATTTAAAATAAAGTTATAATTTAGTTAATTTTTAGGTCTAAGAAAATTAAACTTTGCAATTTTCAAGATCAAATAATTTGCAACGGTGTAATAATTGGCTAAAATCTAATTGAATGCTTATATTCATGGATTTGATAGTAAAATTTAGCTTTATGTATATCTAATATCTTCATTTACAATACTTAGTTGATGGACCTTTAATGCTAACTCTAAACTTTGTAATGCACAAAAATACTATATGAGAGAACTTTAATAATCAAAACACATTATCTTCAACAAAAATTAAATGATGAATTAAATTTCGTAACTATCACTTCAAAAGAAAAACTCTAACCCTAAAACTCCATATTTTTATGCTAAAAAAATGACCAATATCATTATTACTAAAAAAAAACTAAAAAATTAACACCTAAAAAATAAAAAAATGGTCCTACCAAAAATATTTATTTATTTATTTTTATGCTAATTTATAGTGGTCCAACCAAAACATATTTATTTATTTATTTTTATATTAAATTATAACTAATTTGAAATTTTAACATGAATCATGATGTACCTTTGCAACCAAAACATAAAAAACAACCATCAAAAAATGGATAATATGACATTTTTAAAACTATGCTCTAAACAATCATCACTAATATAAATAAGATCATAAAAAGAACCATATATAATCTTAAAATGTTTTAAATAAAAAGTCAATATTTTAATTTTTTTAATAAAAATCTGTAACACTACAATACAGGAGTAAAAATTTTTTTTACCTTAATAATAGTAGAACTTAACATTAATTATTCAAATGCAATAAGGAATTTATAATTTATTTACATATCATAGGAAACGTATTAGTGCTAAGTTATAACTATGCTAACCATAGCACATATCTATGCTAACCATAGCACATAAACATTAACAATGTATCTCTGTTTGATTTTCGAGAATCAACATTCGGCTGACAATAATATTCTATACGGTACAATGGATATTATATGAAATTGGTCGTTGGTACTACGGAAATGAATGGCCATTTAGTAATTTCTTATTTGAGTTAATGTTTTACGCCTAAAAATCTGGCCTGGAAATGAGTGTTGTTGAGAATCACTTGGGCAACTGACGCTTGTCCAAATGGCCTTCCCCACATCATCCATCTGGCACGATGAACGATCGGCCTGTCGACACCATGTGATATAGCGTGCTCAGGACTCCAGGAGTTAATGTTGTCTGATACATATCTCGAAATTACCATACGATGGCTGCTTCCCGGGTTTCTATGCCCATTCCTACGGTGGAGATGAGACCCTCCAGATCGACGGTTGAAGTCGATCCAGGTGTGGGTGGTATGACTTGAAAGCCTTTCAATGCGTTTGGAAATTCTTTAGCAGTTCATTGTTAGTGTAATCCTCTGTCGTTCACAGGTCTCTGGCGCTTTTGCATTTTTGCACAGGAGACCTCTCCATCAAGCGGTCCGTGGTGCGAAAGGAACTCTGCCTCCCGTCCTCGGTCATGGTAAGCCGGTGCTCCCTCACCCTGGTGAATGTCACCTTGTTTTAAAATTCGTTCTCTTTTTTGTTTAATTTCTTTTCACAGATTTAAATCTTATACTGTTTTCTTTGAATGACCCCTTTGTCTCAGGTGCGGAGTCTCGTTGCCGTGGCCAGCGCTCGATGGAGGACCTGTTCTGCCTTCCATACTCACTCCATGTTCCGAGTAAGAGTTGTATACTCCCGTGGTTTAACAATTGAGGAAAGACCCTGGTAACGGACTGAGCCGTTGTCCTTCTTGGCAGGCTATCTGAGCTGTGCTTGTGCATGGGAGTCTATCGTTGTTTCATGGGTTTTCCTTCCATGAGGAAAATTAACAGTTTTCCCCATCTCTGTTGCTTTGTAGACTATTTGGGTTTTGCGCCAAGCAGACCAGGTGGAAACCCTAGTTGGGTTGCGTTTAATACCTGTCCTTTACTGTATAATTTGTTTCATATTCGAGGATTATCAGTTATTATTGTTAATCGAACTTTGGCCGGATAATGTACTGGGAGTTTCTCCATAGAATCGTTTTACGGTTCAGTGTTTTAAAAATTGCTGGTTTATCATGGACAGACTCTCACCTGAGTTCGAAGTTTCTATTGTTTGCTGTGTACACTAGATATGCTTGTCTCTTCGGAGGTTTTTTCCTGTAAATTTTAATTAAAAGAAACATATCTCTATGTTTTTGGTTTACTGTTACTATTTCCTGCTTGGAGAATACGGATTGTCGGCTTCGACTTCGAAAGCCCTCGCTGGCTGCCCGATAATTCTCACACAGGCTACGGCCTTTTCTTTTACAGGCTCGTTCTTGATTTGTTTGGAATGTTTGTTATCATTTATTTATGTTTATGATGTGGGTGCTACCCTTCCTTTGTTCTTCAAGCACTGAAGTGTTTTTCGTTACCGATTTATTCATTCTTGAACCACATTGTTAAGATGATGATCCTGTGATCTTCGATTGGTTGTTTGGTCTAGAGAGTACATGTATTGACTCAGTTTTTGACCTATTACAGTTTTTCTTTATTTCCTCAGTAGCATTCTTGGGATCTTTGTATGCAAATATTTATATTGTTTTCAATTTATCTGCGTAGGCTGAAATAAATATACACAGTATTCTGTTTTCCATTGAACTGTCACTTATGCTACAGGGATTGTTCCAGTATGGAAATCTATGATCTTTAATTAAAATCTAGTTTAATCTTTTCTTCCTTCTGCCAGTCGCACAGAAATTTGTTCTTAAAAGTCGTCAATGAGTTTACATTTTCCATCTCTACCAATGCCTGCATAATTACAGAAATTCTTCCAATGCCATACACAGTTTAAGTATGTCATAGACCTTAATTAATTTCACAGTATATATATAAATCCTTAATAACTATTAAGTTTCTTAGTAGTCCATACCTGAACAGAGGCAAACCTCTTTATTGCACTTGCCAACCACCTGACCTTAGGAAGATCCTCCTCGATCTTCCACCCCCAAGCACTTCTGCAGATCCTCACTGTCTGCAACTCTCTGGCTATACCAGAGTCACGCTATCTGGTCCTTACCAGACGTAGCGGTTCAGGAAGCTTCCGCCTTCCAAACACATGCCATCTGATCTTTACCAGACATAGCATTTTCTGTTTCCAAAGAGCAACTCTCTTTTTTTTCTTTCTGCCATCTGATCTCTACCAGACTTGGCATAACCTTTTTCCCCTTTTCCTATGGGGTCTCAACCGTCTCATGAAGGTAGTTAGGTTTTCTTTTTCCAACTACCTCAATAGCTACTAACAACAATTAATCAACATACTTAATTAAACAGTAGTAGCAACAATTAATTAGCAAAATTAATTAATAGCAGTGGCAACATAGTTATTTTAATTTCACCAAACATAACCTTAGTCAATCAATTAAATTTCACTGCCTTACTTAAAACATTATCGATTTACTAGGGCCATTACAAAATCAAATTAAACATTAAAAAAAAAAAATTACTTTTCCTCCCTAAAAAATACAAAAATAAATTAATTCATTTTTAAACAACTTAAAATAAAAAATTTAAACTAAAACAATAATTAAAAAAAAAAAATCACATTAGTAAATGTGATTGATATAAGATTAATATCATTTTCGTACATTGATTGGCATATATAAGGAGGAAAATGTTGTCAATCTGCCTATATCAACCACATTTACTAATATAGTCGTACATTGGCATATATAAGGAGGAAAATGTTGTCAATCAGGGTATATCAACCACATTTACTAATATAGTCATACATTGATTGACATATACAAGAAGGAAAATGTTGTCAATCGACTTATATCAACCACATTTACTAATATAGTCATGCTAGTTGAGGGATATGTGTGAGGTGGATTTCATATATCAACCACATTTACTAATATAGTTGTGCTAGTTGACGATCCACATGTGTGAGGTGGATCTGGTGACCATGGCCGTGAGGTGGATTTAGTGGCCAAGGCCGACAAGTGTGAGGTGGATTTGGTGACCATGGTGAACCATGGTTGAAAAGGGTTGATGAGTTGATCATAGCTAAAGTCGACATGTGTGACACATTTACTAATATAGTTGTGCTAGTTGAAGATCCACATGTGTGAGGTGGATTTGGTGACCATGGCCGTGAGGTGGATTTAGTGGCCACAGCCGACAAGTGTGAGGTGGATTTGGTGACCATGGTGAACCATGGTTGAAAAGGGTTGATGAGTTTATCATAGCTAAGGTCGACATGTGTGAGGTGGATTGGTGACCACAGCTGACATGTGTGAGGTGGATTTGGTGACCATCGTGAACCATGGTTGAAAAGGGTTGATGAGTTGGTTAGGACATGTGTGAGGTGGATTTGGTGACCAAGGTGAACCATGGTTGAAAAGGGTTGATGAGTTGATCATAGCTAACCAGGTTGATTGGTGTTGAAGACAATTACATTAATGTTGACCACATTTACATTGTTAGCTTAATATTGACGAAGGTTAACCATTGACAATGATTGATGTTACATTAACTTCAAAGACCATTGTTACATTAATGTTACAAAAATGGTTGCATTAATGGTTGAAGTGGGTTGATGGGGTTGACCATGGTTAATAAGGTTGACTATTGTTGGTCAAGTTAGAGCATGGTTGACCTTAGTTGACCATGATTAATAATGATTACCATGGTTGACCAAGGATTAAGACAAAGACTATGGTTGACCTTTGTTTACCATTATTGACCATGGTTAACCATTGCTACATGGTTATAGTAATGTTACATTAATGTTGACCATGGTTGATCTTACATTAATGTTAATGGTAATGTTACATCAATGTTACAAAATTAGTTACATTAATCATTGAGTGGGTTGAGGAGGTTGACCATGGTTGAAGAGGATTGACCATATGATTTACAATGATTGTCATGGTTGACCTTAGTTGACCATGATTGACAATGATTACCTAGGTTGACTTCAATTGAACATGATTGAAAATGATTACCATGGTTGACCAACCATTAAGGGGAAGATTATGGTTGACTTTGGTTTACTAAAATTGAACGTTGTTGGTGAAGTTGACTAAGAATGAAAATTGTTGATTGTGGATTAACATGGTTGAATTAGTTTGACCATAGTCAATAATAAATAAAGCAATGTATTTATGTTACATTAATCTAACAATGTAACATTAACATTAAAACACTACTACATAGAGAAATATAACATTGTGATAATAACATTGTGATATTCCTAGTTGACCATGATTGACAATGATTACCAAGCTTCACCTTAGTTGAACATGATTGAAAACTATTACCATGTTTGACCAAGGATTAAGGGGAAGATTATGGTTGACTTTGGTTTATTACAATTGAATGTTGTTGGTGAAGTTGACTAAGAATGAAAATTGTTGACTATGGATTAACATGGTATGCTTCACTTGAATTTTATTGACAAAATAATAAAATAAACAAAATAATTCTTCATCACAGCGAGACTTCATTTCCACAACTATTGCCAATTGGGGATAGTACAAGATTTAAACCCAAGACTTCAAGTTTGGTGAGACTTCATTTCCATGGCCATTGCCAATTAAGCTACCCAAATAATTTTTTTCTTTTTAAAAAATTAATAAACTAATAATAAATTGAATAATCATTAATTATCATCTTATCCTAAATAAACAATTTGCATTATAAATAACTAGATATGAAAAATAAGCATTTTTTACCAAAGAGTGATGGTGTTTTTTATATTGATTATAAATTTTGAAAATATATAAAAACAAAGTTTATGGTTTTACTACTCATTTCATTTCTCAGCATTAAATATATAAGCCAAATAAGTTTAAAAGGGAATGAAAAATTTAGCCCATGGAGTGCCATTTAATTGGCTCTTTTTGTTATGGAGTAATGTGTAAAGCATGAGGTTTAAAGTTCAAATCCTAGTGAGTTAAAAAAAAAAAAAAAAAATTGAAAACATTTTATCAAAACTATTTAAACATTTTACAATTTAATATAAAAAATTGGAACGTATATTTAATAATATTTAAAATTAATTTATTTTAAATTTAATAGAAAAACTATTTAAATTTATTTTTAATTTTAAAGTTTATTACTTTTTTGTTTACTAATTTATGTGAATTTCTAGATGAATGTACCATTAATCTATGGCTTAAGTAGTACCTATTCAGGGACATTTAAGTGGTCAAAATCACTCAAAAGTTGGCCTTACCAACCATTAGCATGGCCAGATTTTTATGGAATGATACAGAGAACCTTACCATCTATTGTTTTTAGAGGTGGGAAAATCTATCATAACTCAAGTGTCAAACCAACATACAACTATCTTTAACTGCTATATCCGCTAATGCACGGCTAACTCATCATCCTTATTTAAAGAAAACCATAACCCGTTGGTGATCCGTAAGGGGCAAACTTTCACTCCTGAAAGATGTCTTTGGGTCTTCAATCGTTAACCTATTTCCTTAAATCCTTCAGCCGTTAACCTATTTCCTTAAGTCCAAATAAAATAAACCCTTAACCAAACATAAACTTTACCATTTATTTTGCACTTACTACTATTTATTATATATTTAAAAACATTTTTTTATTATTTAATTTCATAACCTATAATATTCTATATTAAATAATAAAAAATAATTACTTTTACTACTATTTATTATATATTTAAAAACATTTTTATTATTATTTAATTTCATAACCTATAATATTTTATATTAAATAATAAAAAATAATTACTTTTAAATATCTCAATATATGATTTATTGTGATTAGTATTAGTTCATACGCGTCTCAACCATCTTGACACCGACTTCCGAATCGCTGCAAGGACAACAGTTAATCGTATTAATTATTTCAACAATTTCAGCGCGCATTACAAACCAATTGTTACAGACATCGCTGTTAAATCGTATTAAATATATTAATGATCTTAACACCCCATAACATACGAGTTATAACTGCAGAAATTTCTGCTCATTGTAATTAATTATTTATCCAAATCGAATTTAACTGAAGCCGTAGTTTGTCTATTTAAGTTTTGGAGGGCTTCAAAATTGTCAGGATTTTATGGAAAATTGAGATGTGAACTCTAGATAAGTTGAGTGTCTCAAAGACTTTTTAGTCCATTTTTTTTTTTTTCCGAAGGTGGTAAAACCTATCAACTCAGGTGTCAAACCAACAGTGAGGACAGCCATCTCTGGCTGCTATCCGCGAATGCTGGGTTGACTCATCACTGTTAAATAGGAAAACCACGCCACCTGGCATAACCCTGCTGGTGGTCCGTAATCGGGAGCAGGCTCTCACTCCTGCCAGATGCCTCTGGGTCTTGGGCCGTTAACCTGTTTCCTTACGTCCGAGGAAGACGAGCTCTTAGCCAAGCAGAAGCAGTTTTACGGCATACTCCAGGCCGACTTTTTTAGTCCATTAAATATATACATGCAATCAAAAATTTAATTTAAACCAAATTATTAATAATAATAATTTTTAAAAATTGAAAAAATTCCACAAAGACAATTGCTTGACTGAAAACCTAATTCATTACCTAATTTTGATGAATTGTATTGACTTAAGAGGAAGGGAATTCCGTTTTTTGCCTTTGAAAATACCTCGCACCTGTACTTTTACTTATCTTGAAAATGCAAGTAAAATTGAAGTTTTTAACTGACGTCGATAGAAGTTTGATTTAAAGGACAAAAATATGAGATGTCAAGTATGTAAATTAGATTTTCAAGAAAATGGCCAAAAGCAAGGTCAGTTATCGAAAGTATTTTTATTGAGGAGAAATGCCAAAAAAAAGTTCAGTTATCAAAAGTTTTTTATGGAGGAGAAATGGCCAAACGCAAGGTCAGTTATCAAAAAAAATTATAGGGGAGATAAATTGGTTTGGATGGTTAAAAATGGTAAAAGAAAATATTAAAAATATATATATATATTTTTAGAGTTTTGGTGTTTGGAATTTGTTTGCAAATAGTCTCACTAGTGTTTTTCAAAAAGAGTGTTTAAATATTGTTTTTTGAGTGGAAATGAATTTATTATGATAAAAAAAAATTAGAACCTAAAATATTGAAGTTTCACAACTATAACCAAAATTCTTGTCACTCTTATCAAAATCTTGAAAAAAAATCTATTATTTTCCAAACAAATTTAAAAGCCAATTAAACTACGGCTTATCAAAGTTCCACCGAATTTGGTAAGGGTGAACGGAAAATAATGACTATATTGTGATAGTCGTTGTTCCTAAAAATGCATTTCTTAATTGCAAACATCTCCATATTGATCGACGGTCATCGCCCATGAAGTAAACAACACAATAAACACCACCGATCAAGAAGCACTGCGCAATGGAGCAACAAATGGAATGATGAACATATAGCATATCCGGTGATAATATAAAGATTGATCATTTATTTTCGATTTTATAAAGTTACATTGCATAAAGCGATGGGACTATCTACACCTTCTGATCATCAAAGTTAAACATATATCCTATGGCATTCACAGCAAGTCTCACTCTCACAGTTTGGAAGTGGTTTTAATATGGAAGTGATGCCATTTTTATATTTATTACAAATTTTGCAAATATATAAAAAATAAAGCGAACTGTTTGACTATGGGAAAGAAATTTTTGAAATCATTGTATTTAAATATTTTACAATTCAATATAAAAGTTGTTGGTTGTATATTTAATAATATTTAAAAATAATTTATTTTTAATTTAATAAAAAAAATTAATATAAAGATTATTATTATTTTTTGGTTAGTTTTATAGAAATTATGGTGTAGATTTGTAACTGTTTATGATTTTTTAATTAAAATCATAAGATACAAACTTATTATAATGCTCTAGTGATATAGTGACAGTAATTCATAATTTAGAACAAAAATATGAGATATGTAATAAAAAATTATACACATGTAAATATTATTTTTTTGGGGGAAAGCAAACCGCTAAAATCCCCAATGTTTGCTTGCATTAATTTGATGAATAGAGATGTATTACAATTGCTTTGCTCAAGTGAGTAAAAAATACAAGTGCATAACCTATCTCTCTGCTTAGTGAAAAGCTCTCACTGAGACTTTGTCAAATTTTGTCTCTACTTGAGCCCCTATTTCCTTGTGTGATTCCTTGAGAAATTAGGCCCCTATTATTTAGGAATTTCTCCAAAATGGATTGCACAACTCCTCAGATCATCAGGTTGCATGAAAAACTTGTACACTCCAAAATAGTCTACAACTCATATTACAATGCCTTTGAATCTCCACCTCAACTGGGTAACTCAAATTCTCTACATGCACTAGCTATTTTGGGTTGATTGATCACTTAATTGGATGATCATTGAGTTTGACTAAAATCTCACTGCACAACTGACCTTCTACTAGTTCCTCCAACAGTTGGAACTAGTTTAACTGAAAACAACTTGAGATAACAGATAATTGATCTTGATTGCTACAAATTAGCAATCACACATGCTAAACTGAACTCTAACTTCTCCAACTATAATTTACTGAGTAAACTAGGTGAGACAAGTCATGTCATACAAGTTAACTCCATCCAAGTTGTTTGTTGATGTGCAAATTAGAATTTTCTCAATTTAATCAAGGCAAAATCAAATTGAGAATTTTTTGCTGCATTTTTCAACACCCCCTCTCATCAAGAAAGGGATTACCAACCATCCCTGTCTTACACCTTTGGAACTCAAACTTTCCTCTTGACAATGCCTTTGTCAAAATATCAATGTCTTGTTCCTTTGTCGAAACGTATTGCAACAACATTATCCGCCTTTGCCTCCAGCGCCGTAAATGGTGATACCGGATATATATATGCTTGGATCATCGATCGTGAAAAACAAGATTTTCATAGAGCTTGATGCAACTGTGATTATGACAGTAGATCACAGTTGGATCCATCATTTGACCAAACAATCCAACAAGTATCTTTTTTATCCAAGTCACCTCACATGCTGCTTGACTTGCAGCGAAGTATTCTTCTTCTGCCGAGCTGAACGCCACAGATATTTGATTCTTGTCGTACGAAGAAATTGTTGTAGACCCAACACTGAAAATTCCACATGATGTACTCTTTCGGTCTGATGGACTTCCCCCCCAATTTGCATCTTTGAAGTCACACATTTTCACTCCCTCTGTCCATATGTACTATAGTCCAAACTGGGTAGTGCCTCTTAGCTACCATAAAACATGTTTAGCTGCCTTCTAAAATATTTTTTAAAATAAAGTTTATTATTATTATTTGTCTAGTTTAGTAGAAATTGTGGTGTAGATTTGCAATTGTTTATGAATTTTTAATTAAAATCATAAGATATAAACTTAATCTACTTCCCTAGTGACATTAATTCGTAATTTAGAACAAAAATATGAGATATGCAATAAAAAATTACACATATGAAAATAGTATTTTTCCTGGGGAAATAAAACTACCAAAAACCCCAATTCTTGCTTGGATTAATGTGATGAATAGAGATGCATTACAATTGCTTTTCTCAAGTGAGTAAAAACTGCAATTGATACCCTATCTCTTTCCTTAGTGAAAATCTCTTATCCAGACTTTGTCAAATTTTGCCTCTACTTGAGCCCCTATTTCCTTGTGTGATTCCTTGAGAAATTAGGCCCTTATTATTTAGGAATTTCTCCAAAATGGATTTCACAATTCCTTAGGATGATCATCAGGTTGCATGCAACACTTATACACTTTGAAATAGTCTACAATTGATGTTACATTGCCTTTGAATATCCACCTCAACTGGGTAACTCGAAGTCTCTACATGCACTAGCTATTTTGGGTTGATTGATCACTTAACTAGATGATCACTGAATTTGACTAAAATCCCACTGCACAACTAACCTTCCACTAGGTCCTCCAACAGTTGGAACTAGTTTAACTGAAAACAACTTGAGATAACTGATCTTGTTTGCTACAAATTCCCAATCACACATGCTGAACTGAACTCTAACTCATCCAACTAGAATTTACTGAGTAATATAGGTGAGACAAGCAATGTCACACAAGTTAACTCCATCCAAGTTGTTTGTTGATGTGCAAATTATAATTTTTTCAATTTAATCAAGGCAAAAACAAATTCAGAATTTTTTGCTGCATTTTTCAACACTCCCTCTCATCAAGAAAGGGATTACCAACCACCCCTTCCTACACCTGTAGAACTCAAACTTTCCTCTTGACAAGGCCTTTGTCAAAATGTCAATGTCTTGTTCCTCTGTCGGAACGTACTGCAACAACATTATCCACCTTTGCACCTAGTCCTGTAAATGGTGATACGGGATATATATATGCTTGGATCATCAATCGTGAAAAACAAGATTCTCATAGAGCTTTATGCAACTCTAATTATCACAGTAGATCACAGTTGGATCCACCATCAGACCAAACAATCTAACAAGTATCTTTCTTATCCAAGTCACCTCACATGTTGCTTGACTTATAGCCATGTATTCTTCTTCTGCTGAGCTGAGCGCCACAGATCTTTGATTCCTGTTGTATGAAGAAACCATTGTGGACACAAAACTAAAAATTCCACTTGATGTACGATTTTGGTCCAGTGGACTTCCCGCCCAATTTGCACCTTTGAAGCCACACAACTTCACTCCCTCTGTCCATATGTACTATAGTCCAAATTGGATAGTTCCTTTGAGATACTGTAAAACATGTTTAGGTGCCTTCCAAAATAATTTGGTTAGCCGAAAAATAGCTTGAATCAGCTGGTTTACTGCATAGCACATATCTCGTCGTGTGTTCACAAGATACAACAGTGAACCCACTAACTGTTGATAAATGGTAGCATCCACTTCTTCACCTGAAGTGGCATTCTCCTTCCTCTAGTTAATCACTAGAGGTGTCTATATGGGCTTGCAACCATCCATGTGTAACCTTTATAGTATATCATTTGCATACCTTCGTTGAGAGACAAACATTTTCCCATCACCTTGCATACTTCCAACCCGAGGAAGTAGTGCATCAGAGCCATCTGCCTCATTTCAAAATCCCTTTCAAGGTCCTCCTTGGAAGATCCGATCAACTTCTCATCACCAGTTAAAATCAAATCATCAACATATAATACAATAATGAGTAATTTACCTTCTACCAAGATATTATAGAGGTTTGCATCCACCTCACTTTTGGTGAAGCCCAAAACACTGGTGAGATAGTTATTTATCCCACTGTATCAAGCATGGGGTGATTGTTTAAGACTGTACAATGCTCGCTTGATTTTTCACACATGAGACTCTCAATCAAAAGTATGAAAGCCTTCTAGTTGCTCGATTTACACCTCCTCCTCAATAAATCCAGTGAGGAATGTTGATTTTACATCCATCTGGTGGATCTTACACCCCATCTACGCAACCAAAGTAAGAATTGATCAAATGGATTAGCACCTTGCTATAGTAGCAAAGTTATCCTCATATTTAATCCCCTCAACTTAAGAGTACCCCTTGCCCACAAATCTGGCCTTATACTTCTCTATGCTTGCGTCTGCTACATGCTTTACCTTGAAAATCCATCTCGAACCCACAACTGATTTATCTGTTGGTTTTGGGACCACTTTCAAAACATTTTTCCTTATAATGGATTTGTATTCCTCCACCATTGCATCAACCCATACAGGTTACTCCACTGCTTCCTCGAAAGAGGATGGCTTAGTGTTACACAGTAATTTGTCACCATTGGTCACCGTCCCTGTTACCCCTGTTTCCGTACATTGGAGGACGCATTCCGGGACCTGTGAGAAGTGACATAGCCTAAAAACACTTGCATTATGTTCCCTTGAGTATGTACTTCATGTTCCCTGAAGACACCTTCTGCAAATTATCCCTGAAAAGTACCCTTTTTCCATTGGCGCGGGTCCACAGTGTCTTACCCGCGCCAATCACTGAGATCCTCAAAAGGGGGTGCGACCATTGGCGCTCTGTCTTAGAACAACACCCGTGCCAACCAAGTTTGGTAATGATTTTTGACAAACGCGCACCCATATGTTTTTTCCCTTCAGATCAAGAAGTCTTTTGAGGATAAAATCCATCTGATAGAGGTCGAGAGTCATCATCTATCCTTGACATCTATCCACAGCGGCTTTTCGGAGATAATGTCAATCCACAATGGGTGTCCTGGTGCATTGTATCTTCCTCCCTTCTCCATCTATAAAAGTCTGTCCTCATGTATTAGACAAGCTAGTTTTTGAGTAATGCTAGTTGTGATTATGCTTGTCTTGAGTGATAGTAAGACTCTTGAAGCATAGGGAGGTTATGCTGCCAGAAGTCTGAGAGAGAGAAGGCCTATTGCAAGACATACATAGCTGCTCGCCCAGCCAGAGGATAGGTTCAACGTCAGAACCTTGGTTGTATCTTTCTCTGCTTATTATTTATTAATAAACGACTACTGTTATGGTTCCAATCTCATTGTTCATCATGATAATGTTTGGCTTATTTCCTTTCTAACTGAAATATAGTTGTGTGTTAGTGGATTTTATGCTTGTTCTCGTTTTGTTATTTGCATATGTAGGTATCCATACGCGGGGATCGCAAGGATTGTGACCTGCCGGAGCAAGGGAACGGGAGTATCAACTCTTCTTCGACATTAGCGTTGGACTCCAGGTTGGTTCTCGTAATCCACTTTTAATATGCAACTAGGAACTTGCGTAGTAGCGTGATTTGATTGTTGCTAGTCCCATTTTGGGCTAGTGGGATCGCCTCTGTCCGCAGAGGGGATTTACCTCTCCAACAATTTGGCGACTCCACTGGGGAGGAGCTATTTGTTGTTTGATTCATAAACCTTGGACGGAGTCTGAAGCACGGCCAGGCAGCCTTTGAAACGCTATTGCTTTGCATTAGCGGAGTAGATCAACGCCACTTCAGTCGATCTCCGGTTTGGTTTATGAACCGAACGGCTTGGAGTTTTGTCTTGCATGTTAGTTTTCTCTTGCCTGTTTGTATAAATGAGCTTTCTGGGTCAGCTTTGAAGCTGTTTCTTGCTGTTAGACCTGTCTGAGTACTGTTGACCAGACCCTGGGCTGTTGTATTTATTTTTTGGGTCAGCAAACGCGGTTGGCGCGTTTTTTCCTCTGACAGTCGCGCCAGTTGGCGCATGTTGCACACCAGTAACTCGCGCCAATTCCTTGATAGCGCAAGTTGCAGGCTGAGTACTGTTGACTCGCGCCAATTCCTGAATAGCGCAAGTTGCAGGCTGACAGTCGCGCCAGCCCTGTGAATTTTGCCAGTGTGTTTGTTGGAAGCTCTTTAAACTCAGATTTTTGTCTTTGTATATCTTTTGCAGCTTCTAGAAGTGTGTTGGACCTCTGTTTGACTGGTTGTTACCTTTATCCTTCAGTTGTTTGCTTATTTCTATCGATTTGGTATCTCAGCCCTAGAGCATCTAGTGGCTTTGCATGTTGAGCCTTCTGTGGGAAGTTTTGGTTTTTAATTGTCCAGTCAACTTTTTGGTTGTTTTCCGCACCTGTCTAGTAGTTGTTAAAGCTTGTTATTCCGTGCTTCTGGGCAATTCACTTCTAGCTTGTTTGGATTTTGCTTGACTTCATTTGAACTTAGATCACATGGTTCATTGAAGGTCTGTGCGCTTTTCGTTGTTTTGACAGTTCATCTTGGTGTTTCAGATTTGGTTCTCTTTGCATTGAGTGAATTCTGTTTGTTTATGCTTGTTAATATCTCTTGAGATTTGCTTAAATGCATTATGCCATTTTAAAAAGAGAAAAAACAAAAGATCTTTTTGCATTATATTAGTTAGCATTTATTGTTATTTGTTGCTTTTAAAAAGAAAAGAAAAGAAAAAATTTCATTTCTTGTTATTAGCTGCATTAGGATCTTTGTTGTTTGTTTATTGTTCATTTTGTTTGTTTGAAAATCTCAACTCTCTTGTAGTTAGAATTCATTGAACGAAATGATATAATTTTGGCATATAGTGTGCATTTAGGAATTTTTGAGATATCACATACGGTAGGACCAAAAAACTGAAACTTAATTGAAGATCAACTGTAAAATAAACCGAATGAACCTAACAACGCATTGGAACCTAACGCACATATTCTAGAGGTCTAGGCTAGAGACGTGTTCCGACGTCGTAAAACCTGGTAACTATTGCCTCGCTGATGGTTGGGTGATTCCTCCTGAGAGACAATAAGTACCAGTACAGACTGAGCTCCCACGTACCGTCGCGTATATACGGGAGACCCCACTAGGCTATCATCCTTTATCCATAGGAAGCCGAGTCTGCCGCCTTACAAGTCGTAATGCACTGAACACAACATTCGGGAAGATTGACTGCAGTACGGGAAGTCCTTGGTTTTCATCTGATTGCCAAGGTGTATAAGCAGTTTTACGGATTGTTTGGTAAACCTTTTGCCTAGAGTCTCCAAAGTAGTCACTTTTGATCCTTTTCGGACTCCTTAAAAGAAAAGGTGCCAGTGAGCGTCTTGTCACTTCGTGCTCATTAAACATTCGAAGGAGACTAGAGTCATATTTTTGTCCTTTTCTCGACTCTTAAAACATGAAAAGGTCAAGTTCAGTTCCTTTGTCTTAAAATTTATTCGGCCACGATACACATTTACCCGGTTAGATCTTGTTTGCGTTAACTTGAGTAGGGTTCTTTCTCGTTTTCAATGGCAACCTTCCCCGAGTCTACCAGCCAAGGTGTTCCCCCAGATGGAAACCCTAGTCCATTTCCTTCTTTTGGAAATGTCGGTGCTCCGTATATGGCAACTTTGTCTTTGCCTGGGTTAACCATCGGTTTGCCCGTATGGTTGTTTTCAACCTCGGTGGTCTCGAGTGTGATGACTCCTGTTCCACCGTCTCCTCCACCCGAACAACATCATGTTGATTCCAAGGTGGACCTCTCCCCTTCTTCGCCTGTTTCTGCGTCCTCATCTTCTACTTCGCCTAGCGAAAGTCTGGATTCAAGTAACCAGGTGGCTAAGAAGAAGAAGAAGAAGACGAAGAAGAAGAAGACTCCTAAGCGAGAGGTTAAAAGTACAACTCAAGTCGAGCCACCTTCTGCTCCTCCGCGGAAGGTCAAATTTCCTTGTAAGTTGTGCAAGGAGGACCATCTTCTTCGCGATTGTCCTGGCATTCCCAAGGTCTTAGAAGTATGGTCTCGCGATACGGCCCGCCCCTCATCGTCCTCTGGAGCTCATGGCGATGCTACCCTATCAGCTGGAAATGGTAAGGGAAAAGGGAAGATTCGAATCCCCTGTAGACTCTGTGAAGGCAATCATCCCCTTCACCTTTGTCCACTCATGGATAAAGCCTCCGTTGTCTTGGAAAGTCTCACAGCTCCTTCACCCCAACTACCCGTTGGCTATCAACGTCTCTCTGCAGCCGCAGATCGTTCCCCTGCTGACAAAGAGATCAACCAAGATTCCTCTCTTGTCCAGCCTCCTCTTCCTGAACCTGGCTCTGCCAAGCCTGTTCCAGACCAACCATTGATCGGAAAGAGTGTCGACTCGAGTTCACCACCCGTCGACCACTCTGTTTCGGAAGAGCATCATTCCCATGTTCTTCTCATCTCCTCAGATTCTCCTGAGTCCGGAAATGACTCTCCTATCCCAGCTGCTCCCGAGAGTCCTACTTCGGTCCCTTTAGAGCAGGGGGGCAATCATACGATTCCCCCACCAAGTAGTTCAGTCGTTTCCTTTGACTGGAGTCGTTTGACTACCTCCCACCTTCCATCCCATGTGCCTTTCTGGGTCATGGTACACGCCTATAATAAGGCGATACTTGGCACTATTTTGGATGAGGGTGCATCTGTTAGTCTTATGCCTGCCACTACTTGGCAAGCGTTGGGTTCCCCACAGCTTGTGCCAGTCGCACCAAATCTGATGGCTTTTGACGGAGGAACTAGCCAACCATTAGGGATCCTTCCAAAGTTCCCTATTACTTTGGGAGGCAAGACCGTCTATATAGACGTATCGGTTACCCAAGGTGCTTTAGATTTCAATCTTCTCCTTGGTCGTGACTATGTATATGCCATGGGGGCCCTTGTCTCTTCACTTTTCCGTGTGGTTTTCTTTCTACACGATGAAAGAATTGTGACTATCGATCAATTATCGTTCGTTCGTCCACGGGTCCCTCCTGCGCAGTCGTCACCCCCTCCTGGTTTTCATCCACCAGTTGCATCTGCCCCACCACAGATCAACTACGTGGCCACCTATCTCGTGCCTGTATCCAGTGATGCCGCCGTTGTGCATAGTGTCCTGGGGGCATTGGGCCCTGACTTCCAAGATGTTTCCCTTCCATTGGGAGTGACACTCTCGGAAGCCCCAACTTCCTGTTCATTATGATGAAGTTCGGTCGGAGCATAGTTCGTTTTCTTGTGTCAAGCTCCTTAAAAAATGAAACTAGGTGTCCGAGGATAGTTTTGATTTGTGACGACCTCATTAAAAAATGAAACAAGGGTTCTGAGGATAGTTCTTTTTATTGCGTCAACCTCATTAAAAAATGAAACAACTCCCTTTCCAAATCGAGTCTTTTGATTAAGATCTCGTAAAATACAAGTCGAGTCTTTCATAGATCTCGAGAGTGAACCTTCATTCCATCCACTTTGTTGAATGCAATGAAGCTTGGGGGGCATGTACCTCGATTTGCGTTATTATGCTGGGGGCATGCGAACTTATAACAAGCATAGTTTTTCGTTTCAAGCTTGTGTAAACATGAAACCAAATCCAAGCAGAGTTCTCTATGGTTCAAGCTTGTGTAAAAATGAACCCATACCTAATTCACATCTTGTGATTGCCGCCTATCCGCTAAATTTTGTTGGATGAGCCTTGGTTGTTTCATTCCATCGCCACCATCTCTTTGGCCGATCATATGCTTTCACTTGGTTGTTTATCCTTTCCTGAGGAACCGTAGCGATGAGTGGTTTGTATTAGCCAGCCTCTTGACCATTACATGTTTTGAGCAGTTCCACCATTACTGGAACCAGTTGCTACCCTTTATACCACTCGTTCCTCTAGGACGAGTCTCCTTTAAGATCTTTTCAGACTCGTAAAAGATGAAAAGATTGCCGAGTACTTTTCCCTTTTTGACTCGTTAAAAAGAATAAAAATGGAGGTCTACTTTCAGCTCTTTTCCGACCGTTTAAACATGAAAAGATCGCCGAGTTATCCCTCTTGACTCGTTAAACGTAAATAAGAGGCGGTCGTCTTTAAACTCTTTTCCGACTGTGTAAAAACGAAAAGATCGGCGAACCTTTGTCGTTTCAAGTTCGTTAATGGTTTTGAATCGACGTGATTCCGATCGCTTTTTTACTTTTTCGGGTCGAAATCACTACTTATGAAAAGTACTCCTCGATCGTAATGGTCGGGCGGTTCTTTCGAGCATTGTTTTATACTTTTTCGGGCTCGCGAGACGCAACTCTACGAAAAAGGACACCCCTGGAGTTTCCTTTTCTGCTGTCTTTTCAAACTCTCTAAACATGAAAAGACGCCGAGTTCTTCCTTTATCAGACTCGTTAAAACCTGATGACATCGGATTCTGTCGAAATGACGCACCACAAGCATATGCTATCCCCATCAAGCTTGTTAAAAATAATTTGGGTACTCGCCAGAAATGGCGGGGAAAAATGGAACCATAATTATTGTCGTGTCGGCAGTATGTCGCTCTTGAACATGGCACTTCTCTACTTTCGTGTCTGGGTGGGGATATCTCATCTCATTTTTCACTTGCCTCCGTGGATTTGAGTAATCCTATTTGACCTCTCATCTGCTCATTGCCTTGTCACCATGACCTCTGATCCATTGATGTCAAATACTGTCGATTCCACTGTTGTGCCGCCGATATGTTCAAGAGAAGTTGACCTCTGCAAATAAACAACCTCCCTCTGATAGCTCACACAATCTTGATTCACAACATTATCTCTCTGTCTCGTGTCGATGATGTGGGAAACATTATGGCCCACCTTCGATCAAGGTCACTTCCTGTCGACTTCAGCTCATTATCCAGGAAGCTGATCTAGAGACTCCCTTCCGGTGCCTTGGAGCCTGCATGCCTCAATGGCAGGTTCTTCGTGTTCGACGTGAGGTTTTCATCATTGGCCTCCGATCGAATGATTCTACGGGTGTTCGACGTCAGATCACTAATTCGCACGCCGTAGATTGTACCTGTAGTACCTTGAGGGCCATTGTCATTATTGGTGGTACCTCTCGCGTCTGTTAACAGTTTTCAATATTGACTGGTAATCAGACGATGTTCATGCATGTTCGACTTCAGCTCATATATTCACATGCTTGAACTTGTACTTCTGTTCGGGTCGAGATGGAGCGCAAGACCCTGGATTGTGTCTGTTGTAATCCAGGCGTGATTCTTGATACATGACTCATTCACTGGATGGCTGCGACCATACCTGAGTCAATTCATTGATCCTAACCAGATGGCTGCGTCCATACTATGGATCTAGATTATCATGTACTCTCTTATGGATGGCTGCGACCATACCACGTACATCATGTATTTGAGCTATCAGTTGTATCTCTCAATGCAGATTCTCGGCGGCAGCTACATGTGTTCTTGTAAAGCATTTCACCCCTCTCTCTCTCTCGGGCCTCATGCTTTAGGGGGCATCTGTTACACAGTAATTTGTCACCATTGGTCACCGTCCCTGTTACCCCTGTTTCTGTACATTGGAGGATGCATTCCGGGACCTGTGAGCAGTGACATAGCCTAAAAACACTTGCATTATGTTCCCCTGAGTATGTACTTCATGTTCCCTGAAGACACCTTCTGCAAATTATCCCTGAAAAGTGCCCTTTTTCCATTGGCGCGGGTCCACAGTGTCTTACCCGTGCCAATCACTGAGATCCTCAAAAGGGGGTGCGACCATTGGCGCTCTGTCTTAGAACAACACCCGTGCCAACCAAGTTTGGTAATGATTTTTGACAAACGCGCACCCATATGTTTTTTCCCTTCAGATCACGAAGTATTTTGAGGATAAAATCCATCTGATAGAGGTCGAGAGTCATCATCTATCCTTGACATCTATCCACAGCGGCTTTTCGGAGATAATGTCAATCCACAATGGGTGTCCTGGTGCATTGTATCTTCCTCCCTTCTCCATCTATAAAAGTCTGTCCTCATGCATTAGACAAGCTAGTTTTTGAGTAATGCTAGTTGTGATTATGCTTGTCTTGAGTGATAGTAAGAGTCTTGAAGCATAGGGAGGTTATGCTGCCGGAAGTCTGAGAGAGAGAAGGTCTATTGCAAGACATACATAGCTGCTCGCCCAGCCAGAGGATAGGTTCAACGTCAGAACCTTGGTCTCTACAAGCTTAGTCATTAGAGCCATGTAGTGAGTGTACCAATCAAGTAACATTTTCTGCTTGCGCTGAATTGAAGCAACAACCACATTCTCCCTCGCATCCTGTACAAGTATCTCAACTTCCTTGGTTATTTTCATGTCTTCTCTGGATGATTCTACTTGAGTGGTTATCTCTATTCTCTAATCCTCAATTTGTGGTTTCTCCACAGCTACCTAAGGTTTATCCTTTGGAGCTAAAAGAACCTCTTTTGGTGGGATCTGAATTTCCCTCTCAAGAGAGCACCACATCGCTTTCTCCTCATCAAATTTGACATCCCTTCACACAACTATCATTCTGAGGGATGTTAAGTACACACGGTAGTTATGGGGAGTTTCTTTGTAACCCACAAATACCCCCATTTCCATCATCAACTTGTTAGGAAACCAGCTCACAAAAAGATATAAAAGCTAGATCAACGCCTTAGAATTCAGCCTCTTCGAGGGGGCAACCTCATTTACATTACACAAATGAACAATTCCTGGATGATACAAATGTCTAAACCTCCCTTCTATATATAGGAGTCTAAGGGGTTACAATATAATCAAGTCAACATAACAGTAATAACACAAGGGCACAAAAATAACAATAGTAGGTTTCTATGGGGCATACTAATAACAATATGGGGACAAAAAGGGCGCAATAATAACAATAAGGGATACAATGAGAATAGTAAAGGGGGAATCACTAGTATTATAGGGGCCTAACATGCCTCTCTCCTTCCGAAAAGCATTGTCCTCAACCCTTGAGTAGTTTTGGATGCTTCTGTATAAAATTCTTATCCTCCCATGTGGAATATTCAGTGGATAAGTTCTTCCACTTGATGAGATACTCCGAAATTGATCAATTTTGTAGCTATCGAGTTCTTGTTTCTGTGACTGCTTCTGGTTCCAATATGATTTTTCCTTCCTCGTCAAGTTCTAGCAATATAGTTTGAACTGGGAACTTTTCACCTATAACCTTCTTTAAACATGAAACATGGAAAACTAGGTGCACTCGAGAAGCTGCAAGAAGCTCCAATTTGTATACCATAGTGCCAATCTTTTGCAACACCTTGTACGGACCTTGTTCATACAAAGAATCAAGTCTTCACTCCTCAGATTAAAAGGCCTTGTTCATACCATAATATTGTAATAGAGATGTCATTGAACAAGGGTTATAGACTTACCTTAAATGTGCTAAAGCAGAAATATCTCCTTGATTACCGATAAGCATGAGATGGAAGACTTGTCTTTAAGTGATGATCAATTTACTTGAGATCTTTAACAATCCATGAGTAGACTTATACTAATTTCCTTGGTCTCATCTAGTTAAGTATGCAATGCCACTGAGCTGAAAACAGTAACTCAACCTAGAGGAAAACTAATAGTGACTAATTGGCTACCCACAAAATCCTTTCTACAGCTTATTTTCAGTTCAGTTGTGCCTCAAAAAATTTCAATACATTACTTTGAATTTCCCTAACCAGAACTCAGTCCATAGTCTGCAACAATATCATTGCTGGACAAAAATACCATTCTGATATACCTTGAAAAATGACCTCCATTTGAGCTCAGTTCCACCTCAAGAAAGGCTATGGGTATCAACAAAATAGGTCTGAAAAAATTGTTTTGTATTTATGACACAAATCTAAATTTGTTGAGGGGTGAAAGACATACCAGATTGCATTGAAGGGATGATTAATTAGGGATGAGATTTATTTTTTCTTCGGAACCTCAAGAAAACTTTAAGAAAAAATGTCATATCTTCTTTTCTAGATCAAATCCAAGAGAGGCCTAAAAATATGCCAAAATCAAACCACAAGTTGTGCCCTTTGAGGTTTGAAAACTTCATATGGGACTAATGATGAAACTAGATCTTGGCCTTCACAAATTCTTTGACTTTACACCATGAATTACCTCAGAAACTACACAACTGAAGCTTCCTAAAGAAATCCAAATTCCCACAGGAGATGTTCAAGAAGAGGCTGAAAATTTTGCAGTAACTCCACGAATTTTTGTCTCAAGGAAATGTTACTGGCATCTGCAAAATATGTTAAAATCCCCGACAAAAGATAAAACAAAATAGAAATATAACCTTAAGCCCAAACAAAAACAATCTTTAAACTTTGAAGATCAATTTCTTTAGTCCTGTAACAACAAATTCTTCTTGAATTTTCATTACAGATGTGTACCCTTGGGTGCTTAAAATCATCACAAAACAATCTTTTAACACCTTAGAATACCCTTTAAATTTGAGCTCAGATTGATTTAAGGAGGCAATGAATTTTTAGCCCTAAGGTGACCTAAACCCCAAAAATATTAATTTGACTTGTCATATTTATCATCAAAGGCAGGGCTTCTTCTAGCACTACTTGGGTTGACATTAATGACAACCATATTTCAACAATGCATCCCTATATACAAAAAGAAACAGGAATCAAACAATCACACCTCTTATCTTGGTACATAGATTTGGATGAATAGATTGAAAACGATTTGACTGGAAGATAACGCCAATCCATTTCTTCAACAATTTTCTACAATGTCTAATTAAAAAAAAAAAAAAAATTATGTTTGAAAGAGTTTTTTAATTTATTTTTTAAGTAATTTTATAGTTTGACTTTTTTATTTATACTTTTAATATAATAAATATAATAAAAATATTTTTATTTTTTTTAGGTATCCTAAATGAAACATTTAGGAGAAAAATATTTATTAATAATACAAAGGATGTGAAGGTTATACATAATATTATCTAGTTTACTAAAAAGTTGATTTCAATATGAATCATCACTAATCCAAGGTATAAGAATTTCAACCTATAATAAGTTTTAGCTAAATATGATTCCATTTTATTATTTTTAGTCCTTCTATGGTCATTCTCATTATGTTATGGATCATCCTTTTATTAAAAGAGCTAAACTATGTTATACGTGAAGCTACAAAAAAAAATTGGCCTATAATCATTAAAGGAATTTGGATAATTTTTCTTTCGAATAAGAGATATACAAAGTGAATTCATATTACTAAATACTTTCCATGAGTTTCCACATTAGTTTGTCACACTAAGAAGCTCTTCCTTTATAAAGTCATAAAACCTTGGATAAAATTACATTGTACATCTCTTTGGACTTCAGTTATTTACCTTCTTCAATGATGGTAGAATATATTCTAACTTGTCTTTATTTACTTCTATATTTAGATCCTAATTTTCTTAGTCATCTAGCATCCTTGGAAAAATGTTTAGGTATGTCAAGTGATTGGAATAGAATTCTATGTAGAAATTTCTTACTTTTGCACTCTCCTTGCTTTTTTTCCTCAAATATTGTATTAATGTTCTTCCTATGTTTTCCATAATTTATGAAGGATTTGGTATTATCATCCCCCTTAACCAACGAAATTTCCCTATTCTTCAATCCCTACTTTGTTTCCTCTTGCTCTAACAATTTCCTATTTATCCTTTCTAATAATTTAAGTTTTATGATTCCATCTTTTAAAATAACTTACATTATTCTTATCTAGTAGAAAATTGATATAATGTTGTGTTCATATCTGCCTTGCAAGTCTTTTTAGCTCTTGATATAATGTTTAATGTTTTTTGTAAATAGCAACATTTACGTTTCATTATGTAATGTACCTACAAAATTTCACACTAAAAAAAATGTCACTTCCACTTAATCAATGTTAGCATGTTTTCATTGGTAATTGTAGACAATTTTGTTCTTTAAACAAAGGTTCTATACTTCCAAGATCATTTAGAGGCAATACCCCCCATGTGTATATTCCTAAGTTTGATTTGAGCATTGAGGCACTCTTACTATCATGATTCATTTTCTTTTAATTTATAAAAAAAAAGTAATATATATATATATATATATATATATATATATATATATTGAAAAATAATGAGACTCGAACTATTAACTTTGGGTTCCACGACACTTAATAAAACCTTGTTTATCCATAAGATGAATCATTTATCATGCAATGAAAATATGTTTAGTTATTATGAGAGCACCACATTGTCCTCACCTCATAGCTACTCGAACTCAAGACATGTTTACCACTAATTATACTTATGCTTTATATTAACCATTGAACCCTCATATAATATGATATGTGAATCCCTTCCATAGTCCAAATATTTTACTATGACCATGATTTTTTTTATAACAATGTGGAATTTTGAAATTAAACCTGATGCAAATTCAACTACAAACCTTCTGTCTAAAGTCAAAAGTGCTAGCATTCCAACCACCTCCCTCAGTCATAATTGTAATTATTGATAGGTGGAAGTTGGGATACATGTCTCATATGAAATTCAAGGCTATTTGATGGGGTCACAGATTGATGACTTATATGGAATGTGGCATATGGACAATGTTGATGGATCAAACTCCTTACTCATTTGATTGAATACCCTCCCAAACTTTTCATTTAACATTGTACATACTCTCTACGGAAAAAGATCTTCTCAGTAATGGGTTAGGGCTTGAACACTTATATTCACTCCCTATTGTTTGTTTCGATAGGGAGTATGGTTTCCCCTTACACCTTGCGAAAGTACATCAAGTTGTAGCGGTACATAAACACTATTTGTGTTCTATTTGATGAATTTATGTTGCAAAGGGTTTTACAAGTTCAGATTTTTCTTATTTTTTTATGAGATGTGTGGAAAACAAATGTGGCTAGTGATTTTCTTTAGGATTCACATGTTTTCTTTCGATGAACCTTCAATAACAAACTTTTGGCTAACAATTTTTTTGGTATTACAAGTCTTTCAAAAGATATAACAAAAATTCCTTGTTATCCATCTTTATTATAGGTTGCTTTAACTTTTGGCTTTTGGATATATATATATATATATATATATATATATATATATATAGATATCTTAAATGTTCCAGTCAGCTTTTTATTTGTAAGAGGGTTTTTTTGTGCTATCCTCCTAGTGTTTAGATCAAAGTTAACATAAAGGTTTTCTTGATGGAATACCTTCCAAGGTTTCAATGGAAGGAAACATGTGGTTTCTTACTTGAGTCCTCACAGGGTTTCAATGGAAGGTGCACATGTTGAATTAAACCCTTGTCAGCTCAACGTCATAACTTTCTATGGAAAAGGATAATTTCTACTATGTATTGTACCACATTTTCTCTCATTTAGTATTCATTGTTCCTCGATTACTTGGTTATATTTTGGGTTCTTGCTAACTTATTTTTAAAGTAAAGGGTTTCATGCATGTGAACCCCTTGTTTTTTGGTTAAATGTTTATGGATCTGAATGAATGCTCAGTTTACTAACTATCCATTTTCTTCCAACAAGTCATTCAAAGCCATGACTGATCAAAGATGCTCAAGGCAAATTCGTTGTCAAATTTCTCAATTCAAGAAATTTTTTTATGGCTTGGGTATTTAGTGAGGGTACTAACAAAGTTTCTATGTTTTCTTTATAACAGGTATGTGCTCCAAACCCTAACTCATAGTTTTCCTCAATTAGTACATTATATTTCCCTCTCGAAGTAAGAACCCCCTTAACACCATGTTTCTTGCACAAGCATCTAAATTATATGAATGATGATGTCAATTTATCTCAGCCACAACTGCTTCTATATAGTTTTATTGCTTAGGGTTTCTACATACTTGGTCTCTATTTATGATGTTAGTTTTAAGGATTCAATCTTCTTAACTCACTACTTTGTATTTTGAACAATTTTTCCAATTTAACTCTAGAGTATGCATGAAAATACACATTTTGGAGATATTTGAACACTAGTATACTTTGTACTTATTTATATATGACTAAGATCCCTAAACCCATATATCTGTATATATATATATATATATATATATATATATATATATATATATAATCAAGCTTCTGAATATGTTCCTTTGTTCATGTGCATATAGTCTTTGTAAATATTTTTAATTTCATGGTTATTTCAATATGACCTTCAACCATAGTATGTATGGTTATTTCTTTTAAAATTGGTTTATTACATGTTTATTATAACAATATGTACTCCCTTAATCCCATAGTGTCTCAATTTCCATCAATAATTCCTCTCTTAAACACTCGGCCGAAGTCAACTTCATAATTCTTCTCAACGGACATTGTTCAGAAAGGGTGCTTGTTGAGTACTTATGCAATTAGGTTCTATAACCACCTTTTGAGAGTGTTTTATTTAATGAAGTGGTACTACATGTGCTTGGAATTTAATACAAAGGTTATCCCTCCATACCAGATTATGAGCTTTCTAACCCTACTTAAATATTTATGCTTGACTATATGGTAGCTTGTAATAAATTCATCTAGAGATTTTTTACGTTTTTATTTTCACTATTGATGATACTAAGCAAAGTAACAATGCTTGTTAAAGAAAAACTATCATATTTAGAATTTACTCACATAGAATGTTCATTTAGGAATTTCTAGCGTCTTATATAGAAAATATTCATACCTCTGTGTGTGTGTGTCTATATATATATATATATGCTTTGTTTACCATGAAACATACATGCTTTACTTACTGTCATAAGTTACATGCATTCTTCAAAGAATTACTTTATATATATATATATATATATATATATATATATAGCATGTGCTTAAGCCCATGGGGTAGATCAATTGGTGATTTCCATGTTATGAAGTATTGAGTAAATTGTGAGATTCAAAGTTCAAATCCCCATGTGTCAAGCCAACAAAACAATATTGCATGCTTAGCTATTTGTTTTCCTTTCTATGTTCACTAAGTACCATGTTCATTGATCATTCTTGGTGCAAAGAACCACATGTTAAATATTACTAGTAAATACATAATTCAAAACCCAATGTTCTTGATAACAAATTGACTACAGTAATCCTTTCACTTATCAAAACACTTGGAAATATGGTAGGAACCACACATTCCCCCCAACCAGCAAATTGCAGCCACAAAAATTTTGCTCAAGCCTAAAGCTTATTTTCTATTATTATATTGTCTTATTTTGTTGGTATTTTTCCTCCTCCCCACACAGACTCCAGTAGCATCTTTCTTTTCAATGTTTGGTCTTTCTTTTCTTGTACCTAGGATTTTTACAAGATTATCTCTTACTTAGCATCCAACATTGAATTTCTCTCTAGCTATGCTCTTATTCCCCACCCAACATAATATTTAGCTCTGGTTACATTGTCGCTTGGTGGCAATAATTCCTCCTAAAATATTGGGGAATCGTGGGAGTTTATAACTATGACAACTGCCACCTTTACTTTTCCATTACTTGGGACTCCAACCACTTAAACAATTACTTAACATTAGAGTCTCTTGATTACTCATGTGTTGGTTCCCATAAAATTTCTAAATAAAAACAAAGTTTTATTTATAATTGCACATAAATATTTACACTTGTCATTCAAGTGTTCAAATTTAATATTCACCCCATGACCATTGTTTCTAACTTAAGTAATTATAAAAGAACATAAAGTCATAAATTCTTGTAAAATTAATTGCAATAGGGCTATTACACAGTATTAGGCTCAAATATTTCTAATTCTAAATGAAAAAATTCTTAAAATATTCCTCTTCCACCTAATAATGGTTGTATTTGAAGGGCTCAAGGGATTATGAGTCTTCATTTTATAATTGTAGTAATATTATAAGGTGATATGAAGATCCTCGTTCTCCTTCATTGTTCCAACTTCTTTAATAATACTTTTTATAAACAGAAATCTATATAACCTTTTAAATTCCTCCATGTTGGGGTTGTTGAATAAATTCCACATCATAAACGCATAAATATTCTAACAAATGTCAAAAATAATATATCAAGGGTCATGTTTAACATTCTATACACACACTTCACCTATATTCAATGCCAATTTTAGATCTTTTCCCATAATTACCTTATGACTTGAGGCCCAACCTTGATCCTAAAAATCTCCCAAATCATTTGTGCCATAATAAGTGTTGTATACGTTGATGATTGATAAAAGTTTTCACAATTACTTAGCTTCATACTTAGCCTTGATACATACATTTTGAGAGGATGAATGGATAATTTCCATGGAATTATTCCACAATGTGATTAATCAAGATACAAACTAACCCTATTGATCATAGATCTAAGGATTGATATTTTAAATAAGTTGAGAAAATTTCCAAATTTATACCTATCAAACATAGTATCATACATCAATACTATATTATTTGGATTGTAATTTACAAACATATTTTAAGGGAAAACTTCTTATGGGCACAATAGCCTTCCCATCTCACATTTATGGAAAGAATTATCATGATTTCACTTATTTGAGCCACACCATGCTCTAATATCCCCCTTTATAATATATATTTTCCTTAATTAACCTCATGTTTGGCCTTTTGTTTGATAAGGACAAGGAAAAAAATCATATTGATGGAGATGACCATGTATTTAAAGGTGATTTAGGGCCAAGCCTCATTATACCCAATTTTTTTTAATTTATTCATTTTTCTTACCATAATCTTAAAACAAGATCTTCCATCATCCTTGCTTCTTCAAAACATAAATCATTTTCATCCCTCGAATATCTACATTATAGGGATACAAGTTTGAATCCTTAACACCCCATAGACATATCAATTGGGTAGGAAGCCTATAATCATATCCCAATCATTCAAAACATTATTGCCTTATTATATTTTCATTAAACCTTATCTCTACCCATAAGGTTGTCCCTAGTACGAAATACCTTAAACTATTTATCCTAGTCTCTCAAATAACATAGGAGAATAAAGGATATTATCTTTGGTACATTATTCTTCATTCAAGATTGGGGATAAATTTATTATGTATGCAATTGAACTCCTATAGACTCCCTCATTTTGATTGTCCTTTGTTATTGAAAAATATACAACATGAATTTAATATTCAAAATTCTCCTTATTAGTTGCAACCACGATATCCTTTTCTTATGCTCCTTTAACTAAGGAGTCTAATTATTTCTCCAATTTTATATGCAACCTTTCCTTTTTCCTCCACACTTTTCCTCTATTTTAATTATGAAAATATCTCCATATATAACCCATGATAGTTTAGACATTTAAACATGACATTATAGTAAACTAACATTTGGTTGAATTTCCAATTCCTCCATAATATCTCCATTACTTTTACAACACCATTATGCAGATCCATTTCCTCTAGAGTCTTAACTACCCTTTCATCCACCTTAAACTTAAAATCCCCCTCTACATCTATAGATTTCTCCAAACATCCTACAAATTCCTTTTAAGTTTCATTGGTAAAACCAACATATTAACCCAAACTTTATCAAATTATATCACTTCCTTTTGTGTGTCAAAATGAGGATCCCATCTTTTATGTCCAAGAAAAGTAACCCATAGTGCTATATTTTGTTAGGTCCCTATAATACTAGTGATTCCCCCATTACTACTGTCATTGTAGCCCTTATTTTTATTGTTGTTCCCTTACTGTCCCCATATTATTATTAGTGTGCCCCATAGAAGCCCACTATTGTTATCGTTGTGCCCTTATATTATTATTGTTATGTCGGCTTTGATTATATTGTGACCCCTTAGACTCCTATATATAGAAATGAGGTTTTGTCATTTGAATCATCCAAGAATTTCATTTATGTAATGTAAAGGAGGTTTCCCCCTCAAAGAGGCTAATTTTTAAGTCGTTGATCTACCTTTTCTTCTATTTTGTGAGATGGTTGCATAACATTTGGTATCAGAGCTTTGGATTCTAGGGTTTCACTACTCCAAACAGGTCATCGTGGAATTTTAGCTATAACTTTTTTTCTACAACATTTCAGAAGCTAAAATTAAGACCTATTTGAGCTGAAATCTTGATTAACCTTGGGTACACATTTCATATCTTTTCTCTCCATATTTTCGGAGATATGATCCAAGGAAGTTAGGGTTTTTGAAAGCTCCTGAATTACATCCCAAACAAGTGACCTTAGGAAAATCGTCATAAATGTCTATCTAAGAATCAGATTGAAATGTCGTAAGAGGTTACAGAAAGAGAATGGACTGTAGATTTTTGTGTATCAGTTTCAGATCTGAAGGTTGAAACAGTGACACGTGGTAGGTCATACAGGTCTTCTCTACTAAAGTAGTTTATAATCAGGCCATCGTGGGAGATTTGGCATAACTCTTTGTTGAATAATCCAATATTGATCAGACTAGTGGGGTTAGAAAGAGGAATCAGAGAGCTACCCAAGGACGTAATTGCAGACAATGGAGATATGAAATTATAAAGATAAAATAGATTCAATATCGATCTCCTACAATGCGAAAAAGGTGTGTATTTTTTTTTAATTTGCATAAGTTTGGTTTGAAAAATTAGTTTGAAGTGATTGAAAGGGAAAAGTGAGGCATAATTATCATTAATTGATGCCCTGAAGAAAGAAAATGGAAACACCTAGTAAGAAACCTGAAAGATCTACCATGACTCATGAAGAAGAGGAAGAAATGCAACATGATATATCAAATTTATGAGACCAAGTTCAACAATTTTCACTCTCAAAAAAAGTAACAGAAGATAAGATGGATGGTTTAAAGAAAGGCATGGAAGCTAAGATGAATGGCATGGAAGCTAAGATGGATGGTATGGAAGCAAAACTTAAAGGAAACATGGAAGATTTGAAGATAGATTTAACAAATTTGTTACAAGAAATTCTTACTAATGGCAAAAGGGTAGTAAAGGAAACTCCCGATGAGAACAAAAGAAATGTTAATCATGATTTCATAGACTCTAACATTGGATTGAAGACCCATCGTGTCCCAAAGATTAATATGAGGAAGTTTGATGGAAAGCATCACGTAACATGGATACTACAGATGGAGCAATATTTCGATCTCCATAATGTGCAAAACACACAAAAGGTACACATTGCAACTTTATATTTGGAACCAAATAAGTTTGTATGGTATCGATGGCTTTTCTCTCGTAAAAAAATTGTCACTTGGACAATTTTTACGGAAGAAATGATAGCACATTATGAGGATACAAAAAAACATCTTTTTTAGCCAATTGATAAATCTCAAACAAAAGGGTTCACTGATGGAACACATTGAGGACTTCCAAAAATTGAATATAAGGGTAAAATATATTCAAGGGGAGAATAAGGTTGATGTATTCATAGGGACTTTCAAGGATAACATCCAACATGAGGTTTGACTTTGGGAACCTGATTCATTGGAGAAGGCATTCAGGTTGGAAAGAAAAATTGAAAGAAAAATTATGGCAACAAGGAAGCCTACCACTCAAAACTATATATATGGAAGTGTTTTTTCCCCTAGCCTTCCACAACCTACAAGGTTGACACCACAACAATTGGAAGAAAAAAGAGCAAAAGTTCTTTGTCACAGTTGTGATAGCAAATACACTAAAGGTCATAAGTGTGCTGAGAAGAAGTTATTTTACATATATTGTGAATAGGAGGAAGAAAAAGAACAATAAACGTCAAAAGAAGAGGATATGCACCAAGAACAAACCCTAGAGAAAGAAGAAATGAATCTGACCATATCTTGTAATGCATTGGCCAAAATTACCACTCCTCAAACTCTCAAGATAGAAGGAAATATCAAGAAGAAAAAGGTAAAAGTATTGATTGATTCGGGTAGTACCCATAATTTTATTCATTGTAAGATAGCCAAGGAATTGAATTTCTTTCTATATCTGGCACCACAGTGTCATGTGATTGTTGAAAATGGAGCAACCATAAATTGATCTAGAAAGTTCCATAATATCAAGCTATCCATAGGAGAATATGTATTGAATAGCCCAATAATTTCCATTCTAATGGGTGGTGTTGATGTTGTACTAGGAGTCCAATGGCTACAATATTTTGGTACAAAAGCTTTTAATTTTCAAGAAATTTTCTTGAAAAAAAATCTAAAGGAAAGGAAGTTGAATTAAGGGGTATCGCAGGGAAACTAGGAAAGATAATCAGCTCTAACAGCATGACAAAGCTTCTAAAGAAATAACAATGAGGTGTAATTGCACAATTATGTTCACTAGAGGTTCCCACATCGAAATCATCTGTTTCTCGATATCTCCAAAAAGCCTTGGACAATCATTCCAAGGTATTTGAGACTCCCAAAGGCCTCCCACCTATTCTTGATCATGATCATGCTATTCATTTGATTCTAGGAAGTGTTCCTCCAAACATCAGGCCTTACAGATTTCCCTATGCTCAAAAGAGTGAAATTGAATGTATCATTGCAGAAATGCTAGAGGCTAGTATAATTTAACCTTGTCAAAGTTCTTTCTCTGCTCCATTGGTATTGGTGCACAAGAAGGATGGATCATGGTGCATGTTTCTAGATAATAGAGAGCTCAACAAGCTCAATATTAAAGATAAATTTCCCATTCATGTCATTGATGAATTATTGGATGAATTGCATGGATCAATTTACTTCAATAAGTTGGATCTTCGTTCAAGATATCGTCAAATCAGAATGAAGACTGAAGACATTTCGAAAACAACATTTAGAACTCATGAGGTTCATTATAAACTTTTGGTCATGCCTTTTGGACTTACCAATGCACCTTCTACATTTCAAAGTTTGATGAATTCCATTTTCAAAGTCTTCCTTAGAAAATTAGTGTTAGTATTTTTTTATGATATACTACTCTACAACAAGTCTTGGAAGGATCATGTTCAACATGTTGATAGGGTGCTCAAACTGTTGGAGGAGAAACAATTATATGCAAAAAGCTCCAAATGTTTCTTTGGAGTACAAGAGGTGGAATATCTGGGTCATATTGTATCTCATGAAGGTGTTAAGGTAGACCCCAGTGAAATTAAAGCCATTAAGGAATGGAAAATCCCCACATCCATAAAGCATCTGTGAGGATTTCTCAAGTTGACGGGGTATTATTGCAAGTTTGTTAAGAATTATGGGAGAATAAAAGCACCTCTAACAACATTATTGAAAAAAGATGTATTTTCATGGACTCCAAAAGCAACGAAGGCCTTTTAACATCTTAAAGAGGTAATGTGCTAGGCATCGGTCTTAGCTATGTCAGACTTCAAAAAAACCTTTATTGTGGAATGTGATGCCTCAGGAAGAATTGGTGTTTTTTTAATGCAAGAAGAAAGACCCATTGCTTTCTAAAGTCATCTGACCAAACGAAAGTATTTATACAAAGCTATTTATGAGGAAGAAAAATGTTGTTGCATATGCACTCTCAGGAAAGGATGAGGATGTGGAAGCATTGCTTTGTGCCATTTATATTATCCAACCAGATGGGATAAACAAAGCAAGGGATGAATGGAAGAATGACAAAGAAGTGTGTGAATTCATTCAAAAGATACAACAATATCCCAGTACATTTGATACATTTAGCTGGAAAAATGATTCGTTATGGTACAAAGATCGATTATACCTCTGTAACAATACCCAACTCAAACAAAATATTCGTATGGAATCGCACACCTCTCCCTTACGAGGTCACTTAGGATTTTTAAAAACTTACCACATGGTTAAGAAGGACTTTTTTTGGGATGGCCTTAAATCTGATATTCAAAAGTTTGTGGAGGAATGTTTGGTTTTCCAAAAAAATAAAGCTAGAAAAATTAAGACCCCAAGTCTATTAAAACCTTTATCCATTCCAAGTCAACGTTGGGAGGAGGTTTCAATGCATTTTATCACAGGTTTACCCAATTCCGAAGGAAAGAGTGTCATTATGGTGGTAGTTGACAGACTTACCAAGTATGCACACTTTTGTGCATAATCTCATCCATTAAAGCCAGTACAGCTACTACTGCATTTATGGAAACAATTCAAAAGCTACATGGAAACCCAAAGATTATTATAAGCGACTGAGATCCCATTTTAACGAGAAATTTTTGGACAGAATTATTTTCTTGTCTGGGTACTTAGTTAACTCATAGCTCATCTTATTATCCTCAATCTCATGGGAAAACTGAGATAGTAAACAAATGTTTGGAAGGATATCTTTGTTTCTTTTTATCCGATAAATAGACACAATGGGTCAAATGGTTGCCTCTGCCTGAATGATGATATAACACTTCATTCCATACTGCAGAAAAAATGACCCCATTTATGGCACTTTATGGATATCATTCACTGTCCATCACATCATATTTAAGAGAAAATTATAAGGTTCAAGCAATGGAAGATCACATTAAGCATCAACAAAAAGTTCTCCAACTCTTAAAGGATAACCTCACTTTGGCGCAGAATAGAATGAAACAATAGGAAGATCAACATCGCAACGAAAGAATTTTTGGTGTAGGTGACTGGGTATTTCTATGGCTACAACCATATAAAAAAATGTCCCTAAAGCAATCGAAGAAGGATAATAAATTATCACCGAAGTATTATGGTTCGTACAAGGTGTTGCAAAAGATTAGTACTATGGCATACAAATTGGAGCTTCCTGTAGTTTCCAAAGTGCACTTAGTTTTCCATGTTTCATGCTTCAAGAAGGTTATATGTGACAAGCTCCCAGTTCAAACAATATTTCCAGACCTTAACGAGGAAGGAAAAATCATATTGCAGCCTAAAGTAGTCATGGAAACAAGAACTCGACAGTTACAAAATCAATCAATTTCAGAGTATCTCATCAAGTAGAGGTGATCTAATCTCCCCTTCGAAAACATCGTCACTTCATCCATGTATACTAACACACTTTGTCCTTTAATCCTTTGGAAAGCAATGTTCATTTCCATTTGGAAGGTGACTCTAGCATTAATGAGGCCAAAGGGCATGTGTCGAAAGGCGAATAGTCCCAACTTAGTTATGAAAGTTGTCTTCAATCAATTTGGATCTGTAACTAAAACTTGAATATAACCTAAGAATCCATCAAGTAGGGAAAAGAATTTAGAACCATAAACTATCTGCAAAATATGCTCCATAGAGGGGATAGGATAATTATATTTATCTAAAGCCTAGTTTTGATTCCATAAATCGGCACATAACCAAATCTCGCTGGAATTTTTCCGTAGAGGAACCAAATTAGTGATCCAGGAGGGGTATCTGACTTTGAAAATTATTCATGCATCTAACAACTTTTTCAACTCTTTTTAGATGAGAGGTTCTAATGTTGGATGCACTTTCATTAACTTTTGTTGGAATGACTTGACCCCATCTTTTATAGGCATCACATGCTAGATGATTTGGGTTACATATGTCTCGAGGTCATCATATGTCCAGGAAAACACATCCTAATACTTCTTGAATAGGATGATGAATGCTTGTCTTTCAACAGGAGAGAAATCGACACCAAGATTGATCAACTTAGTGTTAGCCTTTATCCTAATATTAATTTTCTTGTGTGACAATGTGTAACCTTTCATTTTAGTGTTTGGGGGTCCTCGAAACCAGTTCTACAAATCAAATAATTTATCCAATGTAACAACACCTTTGGGCATGGGGTTACCCTTTCATGTATCATCCCCTTCTTGTAAGGTTCTCTCATGTTCCTCTGCGTCTATTGTCATGTCTTTGAATAAATTTGTGTTTTCCATGAAGTCTAGTATCTGTTGATCATCATTAAAAACACAAACATTAGTTACATTATCTGGGACAACATGTTTATAGATAATCTCAATAGAAAAACCATCCCTCAAATGTGTGAACCTAACTGCGACATTAGCTAAAGTATCAATGGCAACATTATTAATCCTAGGAACATATTTAATACCAAAATCCTTAAAAGAAGAAATCAAGCACCATACCTCTTGTTGATAGTTTTCAGATGCGGTGATAGACAATGAAAGTATTTTGTACCTACCTTATGATGATTTATGAATCATCAATCACCTTTAAACATTCAACATTGATATAAATAGCCTTCTTTAGTCCAAGGATCAATGCCTCATACTCTGTAGTGTTGTTAGTGCACTACAATTCTAACCCACAAGAAATTAAAATCTTGTTTTTTGGGGGGTTCATCAGAATGCACTAAGCACTGGATTCATCGTGAGTCTTAGACCCATCATAATATAAAGTAAAAATTTCATTTCAATTATGATCTATGCTAAATATATTTACATCTATAGTACAAGATTAATTACCATCAGCTTCGTGACAAGGAAGGAGTTCCAATTGCGTGTCTGATGGAATGAGTGATCGCAAAGTTTCATAACACCCAATTTCCGCCTTTAGGAAACAAATTCCCAACTCTTCTTGAGTGAAGTTGATCGGTTCATTGGGTGGTTCTAGATCAATGACTGTATGCTTCATATAGGGCTCGTTGTTGCTTGGATCTAAGTATTCTTTCCTTTGTAAGGAAGCCATATATGTGACCAATCGATGGCAAAATATCCCTGCAGTTTTCTCGACCAATCCCTACTTAGAAATAGACCATAGGATTTAGGTATGTCAACAACCACTATATCTATGCATTGATTCACTCTTGTTAGAAAATTATATATTACAGAGCAATGGAACACATAAAATATATTGCAGAAATATAAACACATAAAACAAGTTAGACACAGATATATGTGGTTCACCCAATTTGGGCTACGTACACAGAGAAATAGCTAGTCCTTCCTTTTATATTATCCAACAAACTGAAGAGATAAAACCTACAACAGATCCACTATAATTCCCTCTTCGCTCTCACACAATATCCTCTCTCTTTCTCACTCAGAATCTAGATCTACGTAGACGCAATACAATTCCGTCATATATAGCGAGGGGTTACCTTCTAAGGAAAAAACCCTAAATTAAACATAACATCTACCATCAGATCTCCACCTAATGAACAACCCAGATTAACTACGAAATTACAACATTTTACAAGGCAATTTTACAACTATTTTTAGCTTCGGGGGCACTGCCCCCGATCTCGCACCAAGGGGGGGGGGGGGGGGGTGGGGCTAAATATGTTGCTGCGCCCCCTGGACCCCCCTTGCAGCACAAATATTACCGGCGCATTGCCACCACATTACGAACTGGGGCCCAATGCGGTGATAACTTTGAATAAATAAGATAATCAGACTCCACAACCAACAACTCTAGAGTCAGAAGATAATCTAATTATTATATTGTTCTACTCTCCCACAATAGGGGCTTGAGACCTATCTAATTGAATGATATTAGCATCTGTCTTTTCTGGTTGGATGTTCAATTTCTTATAGAATGACAAGGGCATGACATTGGTAGGTGCACCAGAATTGATAAGACAATTATGTATATTGTAGTTAAATATCTCAAAAGTTAAGAGAAACAAAAGAGTTGAACCCCTAGAATTTGCATTAGCAACATTGACAATGGATTGTAGATTAATTGAAGTCTTGGACTAACCAAAAGAGGTGGCATTTGAGGAGGAATAAGACTTACTAGTAGGAGATATGACCAAAAAGTTTTTGACGATTAACTCCCATTGAATAGCATTTTCAGCAAGTTCATAAAGTGAAATATTATCTTGTGTCTTTTTCATGTATTAATTAATATTATACCCCATATATGAAGACATTTTCTCTTCTTTAGATGATTAGGGAGTAGGGGTAGGTAGTGAAGACTCATCCTCTACTCCCCTCTTTTCCTCCCACCTTATCCGGGGAAGTGCATCAATCCTTGACTCCCCCCCATGTCTCCTTGTTGAGAATTTTCTTCCCCAACTTACTCTTGCATGTTGACCATGTCAAAAAAATCTATGAGGGCAAGCCTGTGTACTCGTCCTCTCCTTAAGAGGTATTTTACTCCATTAAATATATACACAATATGGCCATAAAAGCAATAGGGATTTAGATGATAAAATAAATGCAAGGCTTAGTGTTTACAAGAAACTCCTCCTCCTTATTCCACTAAATTTGTGCCCACTTCTTCAGACAATTGATGTGTTCACATTTCCATAATATTTACATGAATTAAAATTCATAATAATAATTACAAGATGGATTATCTATAGGGCTATCAAAGATACATTAGACATGGAATGACAAGAACTACTCTCATCATGGGTGCTCGAGAAACCAGTCTCAGCTTGAACTTCCTCTCAACTACTCTTGGTGTCAAGTGCTTTTTAATGATACTCCTATCCTACATCAATTTGGTCTATCTGGAATTTTTATTTGGCTTAAATTTTAAATAATTTTTGTCTTAGTATACCACTCATTTCCCACCTCCTGTGCCCCATGTGACAGTGCCCCCCTCTGATTTAAATTTTCCTAGGAAGACTTATTATTTCTCTATGCTTGTCTAAACCCCACCTCCAACTCTTGAGCCTTGTATTAGCCTTGTAAACTCTTATTCAACCTTGTTGCAACTAGTTGACTCTTTCTCATTCTCTAATTACTCTCCTGGATTTGTTTCTCTTATATGGCTCCACTTTGCTCCTCTCCGCCATGCTTTTCATTCTAGTTTTCCTAGCATGTCGCAACAACAAATGAGACACCAACGAGGCTCCTCTAGTAGGGAAGAAGGATGTTTTATGGCTCACTTTTGGGTTCACTTTTCTACACATACATATCACTAACATACCCCTAATCATATTCAACTTTCCATGGACCATGCATCTCCTGAGGCCTTGACCAAAAAAAGCAAGTACATAGATATAGAAATTTTCCCCTCATTTGTTGATTAACTTCCAATTCCTAGCCATACTCACGAAAGACAAAATTAGTACTTTTTTATAGTGGAATTACACTATCATATAAAAAAATTTATCAACAAAACTCTTGTGGAACGTGATGATACCAAAAGGGAGCTTCTACTACAACAAGATTCCATTCAAGTGGAACATAAAGAAATGTCCATATAACATAGGGACATGGCCCTTCATCTATCCAGGATAGAGGCCATCCTTTCCAAAGGAAAAGGGCCCTGTGGCACTCCAATACTTATATGTTTCCTCTTCGACTTAAACAATGTTATGCCTTTCCTTTTTGTTTGTGGCAACTCATCTCTGAGCCTTTTTAAGTTTATTGTTATCATGGGTTATAAGCAACATAGATGCAATTTTGTTGCATTTAAATATATGTATCTCCATGGTAGTGTTGAGACTCATGATATATCATGATTAAGCTACAATTTAGGTCAATTTCATGTCTTCTTTTGGGCAGAAACATTATTTTTCCCTCTTTGGTCTAGTTTCCCAAGTGGCAGAGCCCAACAGAAAAGGTTATGAGCATCATAGCTGCAATTTTGTTGCATTTCAATATATGTATATCCATGGAAGGGATGAGACTCATGATATATCATGGTTAAGCTACAATTTATGTCAATTTCATGTATTCTTTTGGACAAAACATTGTTTTTCCATCTTTGACCTAGTCTCCCAAGTGGCAGAGCCCAGCAAAAAACTTGATTGCACCAAGAGGTGCTCTCCAGCCTAGTATGGAAGAGATGTGATAAGGTTAAATAAATTAAATATTCTCTAAATTGAGTTTTTATTAAGAATCTGAAACATGATTATCTTAGACATATTATAAAGTTAGGTCTTACATTGCTTAACATGTTTACTCGAAAAGAAAGAAAGAAAGAAAATTATTTTAACGAGGCTAAAGATAGCCTATGGTACAAATTGCTTCTTCATATACTTGATGTATTCGACCATTTTTCTATGAAGTGGATGTATTCGACCCTTTTTCTGTGAAACCTCACAATAAATGCTCCCACCCTTCACTAAATAGATTATCCCAAGAGCCAGTTGTAGCATATCTGCATAACTTTCCCTGTTGTCTCTGAAGGCCTCACATTCTACAATAAAATTCTGCATAACTTTCCCTGTTGTCTTTGAAGGCCTCACATTCTAAAATGAAATGCTTTGGAAGAACAAAAATTGCATACTCTTTCCTCCCACACTTATTTTGGCCCTTTTCACGACCTTGTTTCACAATGGTGTTGATGAGAATTAGTTCTTAACTGAGCAATAAAAATTTTGGATCTCCGAGAGATATTGGCCTCTATGTATGCAAATTACATAAAAATTAAAATAAATTGAATTAAATTAAATTAAAGTAATAATTTTTCCAACCCATGGTTTCTCGTATTCTTAACGAGTAGATTTTCCCATGGTATTCTTTAAACTGGGATTTTACTAAGAATTTGAAACATGATTATTTCAAACATATTATAAAGTTAAATAAACATTAAAAAAATACTAGAAAATTTTTAAAAGTCAAATTACCTAATAATAATAACAATAAATAAAATTAATAATTTTGACAACCCATTGTTTTCCCATGGTATTATTCTCTAATGCAATCTATAGTGTTTTGTAAAAAATAAATTTTTCCAATTTTACCCAATTTACAATGTGTGAATAATATTAGTTTCTTCATTACCCTATCTATTTGCCCAGACCATTTTCGTAGAAGAGAGATCGATCGCTAGCGATTTTGGATTCCAGCAAAGGTAACCACTGAATTGGAAGAGTTTCTTCTTACTGCCATTAGAGTATTTTAAACTTTAGGGTATTTTTTAATGTGTCTAACTTTACAATATGTTTAAAATAATTATTTTTCAAATTCTTAGTAAAAACCATAGGAAAAACCATAAGCTCATGGGTAACCATGGGTTGGAAAATTTATTTATTTTATTTTATTTTTATTTTTATGCAATTTGACCAAGTCAAAATATTAAACAACAGAGGATCTACCTTTATAATATGATTAAGATAATCATATTTCAAATTCTAAAATAAAACCTAATTTAGAGAATAGCATGGGAAAAACCATGGGTTGGGAATACCATGAGAAAACCGTGGTATTATTATTTTCATTTTTATAAACAATTATTAATTTCATTTTTATCAATAATTATTAATTTCATTTTTATATTTCATTTAATTTTTCTTAATTATATTCTATATTTATTTTTATTGTTATCTAATTTTACCGAGCAAAATGTTTACATAACATCACATAACATAGCCTTGCAACATATGTTCCATACTAGATTCATCTTAACTCGAGATAGACAAGAGTAAATAGATATTTGATCTCTCGGGGCAAATAGATTTGGAGTTAAGATGGATCTAAGCGGGCAAATAGATCTGGAGTTAAGATGGATCTAGGCTGATGATATGATGTATTTGATGTAATTTTGTAAATGAACAATAGAACTTAAAGTTTTCAAAAAAATAGTATTTGTGAAATAAGTTTATTTAAGAAATATGGAAAACTTAGCGTTGATCTCACATAAGGTACCGGATCTGATCATTTTTTGGTGGAAGGTAATTTGGAATCTTACTGCGCCTCCTCGGACAAAACTCTTTTTCTGGTGCATACTAAAAGGAATAGTTCCCACAGGTGAAAACCACATGCACAGAGCTTTCTACGGACCTACCTGGTGCACACTCTGCAAAAATGCAGTAGAATTGATCCCACACTTATTCTTGAACTGCACAGCCTTGACGAACCTATGGCAAATCATCTCCTCATCTATACATTACACTGGTTCTTGGGAAGGCGATGATATAAATGGAGTATGGGAAACATGGTACCACCGGCACAAAGGAACTAAACTTCAGAGTCTTCCTCTTATTATCAGTTGGTATTTATGGTTGTCCCGGAACCGAATCATATTTGATGACAAACCTGTAAGCTGGCCACATCTATCAACCCTCATAATATCGGCTTCCAATGAGCTGCCTGAGCCACCCCAGCCTCGCCCCCGAAGACCCCATGACCCCCCACTCATCGATAAAAATATCCCTTAGGATTTTTTCAATGGCGCAGCCCAGCAGCAGGGTTGCGAGGGTGGTTTCATCCTGTACATCAGTGATCAACATTTTTACAAAGTCTGGATGGGTTTGGGGATTGGCTCAAACAATTTTGCTGAACTCATCACTCTTCGTCATCTCATGCACTTCTCATTGGGACATAACTGCATGAACACTCATATTTTGGAGATTCGAAGATTATTGTAGATTGGTTCAATAATATTACTGTTTGCCACACACATACACTTAGTAATATTTTGGATGAAATAAATATATTGAAGGCTCATTTTAATGACATTACTTACAATCATATATACAGGAAACACAACAGCAATGCCGACCAACTATCCAAGGCGGCCACGACACTTCCCCAAGGAGAGTGGTTGATCCAGGAGCAGCGTGGGTCAAACGCATACCAGTACTATCATCGACCTTACATAGACCCACATTACCATAGGGCGGATAGCCCTTGATCTATATATCTGATAAAAAAAATTGATATTTTGGAACAATTTTATGTATATAGTGAACATAATACATACTACAGGGCCCTCCGTGGCAATATGTATATATAAATAGAAGAACTTCAACAAACATCCTGCGTGATGTTTTTTGGATTATATGCTGATATTGTTGATCTGATACTGAGCCCTTAGAAGGCTGACGGACAAATTGCATATGCATAAAATCATCTACAATATGTAATTTTTCAAGTTTAATGAAAGATTACGATTTTTCCAATGGAAAAAAAAAAGAAATATGGAAAACTACCCTACCTAATAAATTGATCAAAAAGGTGTAGGAAAACATCACAAAGCATTATACAGGAAAATGAAATAGAAGTAAACTTTGTTTATTTCATTTTAGTAGTATAAAAAGGATGAACTTTGATGTAACTAGGGCAGCCATATAAAAGCCCATAGGGAGCAATTCATAATAAGTATCAAAACACTTACTTCGTGATATATTAAAAAAAAAAACTAACCAGCCTTTGTTACAATAACACTAACCAATACTATGGATTATCAATATCACTTAATTCATTTACTTATTCATATGACATCTTTTTAATTAGAAAAATATAACTACATAAATTTCAACCTTTGATTTCCACATTCTATTATAAATATTCTAAATTAAATCTCTACCCAATAATTATTAACAATTAAATTGAAATATTGTTAAGCCATATTACAAAATATACACGACTATCTATGACAGTTTATAACAAAGTTTCCATCAGCCGACTTGTAGCGCATGATTCCTATCTGTCCTTCACACCAGTACCACTCGATTATCCCAACCAACGTCAACTTGCATTCGTTTACATAATTATGGTTCTGTTGCCTCTTCGCCTTCACACAAATGTGGGGATTGACTCTATTGTTTTGTGTTAAGGTTGGTCGCCCAACTTTGGAAATGCCCCAATGCTTGCGGTCGAAGGAAGGAAAAGAATGGAGTCTGAAATGGAATTCAAGCGCTGCTCGGGCCGCTCTCCATTGTGATTCATGCAGCAGATATTCCTTAACGAATTCCTCCTCAACTATCTTCGTGTGCTTACATTCACACAAAAAGAAATGGCCAAAAAGAGGCCAAGCTAATCAAAATCTAACGATGTAACGAGGTTATAAGGTTTTGGAGTTTCTATTTGGAGTATTTGGTCTAATGGATTTTTTATATATATATTGGTTTTGATATATATATTGGTTTTGAATATATATATATATATATATATATATTTTTAACGTTTTAATTTTTGTTGGAATATTTTTTTGTATTTTTTTTTGTGGAGTATTTAGATTTTTAGAGCATTTGGATTGTGAAGAGTTAATAACTTAAATTTATGATTAGTATTTTTATGTGTAGAATTTGTATTCACGTGTAAAATTTATTACACATAATTTTAAACAAGAATAATTGTTTTAGGTTAAAAATTAGTAATAATTTTTTAAAATTACAAATTTGAATGATGTAATTTTTTGGAGTTAAAATTTAGTAATAATTTTTAAAATTACAAATTTGAATTATGTAATTTTTAAAATTTAAATATTATGTTAAATTTATTTATATATTTAAATTATATTTTAAATAAAAATATCAAAATAATATAAAATTACTATATATTTACTTATCAAAAGTTATTATTTATTTATATAAATTTTAAAATTGTATAAATAAATAGATTATATTTTAAATAAAAATATCAAAATAATTTTAAATAATATAAAATTATTACATATTTATATATAAAAAGTTATTATTTATTTATATAGATTTTAAGATTATATAAATAAAAATAAATTTATAAATATTAGTAAATGTGATTAATAACTTTAATGAAGATAATATAAACTTAAATTATAAATATTTTATTTAATTTATCAACTATTATTTATATATATAAAATCTATATTTTTGATAAATTTTAGAGTAAAATTTAAACTGTAATAAATTGTAGTATAGATCATTTTAATCATGAATTTAGAAAGTGAGGAGAGTGACAAAAAATAAAATTTAAACTGTAATAAATTGTAGTATGGATCATTTTAATCATGAATTTAGAAAGTGAGGAGAGTGACAAAAAAATTGAGTACAAATTTCTTGATAAATATAAAACTTGAAAAAAGTTTGCACTTTAAGAAATTTAATTTATCTCGATTGTTTATATATATATATATATATATATATATATATATATAAAAGCATGTGTAATTTTTCATTGTTTAATTACATTTTTTAATGTATAAATGAATTCAACACCTTGAAAATTACTTAGGGCACTTGAATTTTGTAGATTATATAGTTTAGTCTTGCCATCAAATTTTAGAAAGTGCGGAGAGTAATCAACTTTTTTGAAGTGCACATCTCTATTAGAGTGCAAAACTTGAAGAATGTGTGCACTTCAAGAGATTTGATTCATGTCAATTGTTTGTCTATGTGTGTGTACTTTTTCATTGTTTAATTGTATTTTTGAATGCATAAATAGATTAAATGCCTTGAAAATCTATTTGGGCACTTTTATTTTGTAGGATAAATAGATTAATATTGCAATTACAGCACATCATTACATGATTTCAGACAAAATTGATAATAAAAAAATTACCTATAAAAATACTTATGTTGTAACTATAACAATTTACTTTTTTTAATTGCTTATATCATATGTACATAGTTTATATACGTAGTTGACATAGAAAAAGGGGGAGAGTCATCACATTTTAGAAAGCGGAGAGAGTAATCAAATTTTAGAAAATGGGGAGAGTAATCAAATTTTTTGAGGTGCATAGTGCAAAACTTGAAAAATGTTTTCTCTTCAAAATATTCTATCTTTGGATTGAGTATATGTATATATATATATATATATATATATATATATATATATATATATATATATATATATATTTCATTGTTTAAATATATTTTTGAATCTGTAAATGAATTCAATGCCTTGAAAATCCATATATATATATATCTCATGTGCAATTTCTCTTTATTTAATTGCATTTTTTTAGATTGTTAATGGATACTTAATGACTTGAAAATCTCTTTGGATACTTAGATTTTGTAAGCTACACACACATATATTTTCTTTACAGTTTAAACAAAATTGATTGAAATATTTTAATATTTGACATTAGCATTGAAATATTTTATTTATGGATTAAAATTTTGATTTGTGTTGACAATATTATTTAATATAATCTCTATAGTGCAATCACTCATTATTTAAGCTCTCATGGGAATTGAACTTTGTGCAATGGTGAAAAAATCCTCATTTTCATCCATTGGATGCAACTCATTTAGGCTTTTGTTAATATATTTTTAAACACCACATTTTATTTATGACCCACATTTAATTTTTTATTGTTATTAATATTTTTCAAATGCAATATTAATTTTATATTAAAAATTTAATGTTAGACATCAACCTGTTATTATTGTTATTAGATACTAATTGAATTTTTTTATTACACTTACTTCTTCTCACTAGTAAAATAACTCTTTCTCTCTCTATTCAAATGGACGGTTAGTCTTGGAAATATGAAATATATCATGAGGTAAGGGTTTTGATTTGCATATATTGTGTATGCATTTAACATCCATTTAATTGATATGGTTGAGATACTATAAAATTGTTATTTTACATCTATTTCAAAATGTTTTATGTATGGCTGAGAGTGAGAAAAAAATATTTTAACACGTCTCCTTCATGCTCAATGACTAATAAAGAAAACACACTAAGAGTAATATTATTGATGTTTCGTAGTTATTTTTATTATAGGCAGCATTTTTATACCAAACATGTGCACTCACACACACCTAGATATGATGTTTTTTATTTAGAGATTTTCTTATTTAACACACACCCAAAATAAATAAATAAATAAAATAAAATGACACATCTCTATAGAATGGGCAATAAACAAAAATAAGATAAATGACTTTATATTTTAGGTTATAAACATAAATAAAATAAATTACTTTTATTTGTTTTAAGTATAAAAGTATTTTTTTTCAATTAAGAAAATGTTCATCTCTCCCAATGTTCTGTACATCAACTATTAGTATTTATGGATGTTAATAATCATCATCACCATTTTTTTATATTTTCTTTTTGGATGTCTATTTGGAAGTGTTATGGAACCATAGCAACTGTATTCATGAAATAATTCTATATAAAGAAAAATGATATATAAACTATATAAAAAATAGTCATCCATAACTTATATAAAGATATAAAAAATATCCATTTGTATGTTTATGTGTATGTGTACTCAATGAAACATAGAGAGGTGATTTCATACTAAGTGAGCTTTAACAATTAAGACATAAATGAGGATCACATGAATTAGGAATAAAATGGCTAATCTATTCATTAGAATTCAATGTTTCGCCCCAATGAATGTTATCTAAAATAGTAGGATATTCAGCATGAGGGTTAAACCTTTGCCTATGAGGGTAAAGCCTTCTAATGGGTCATGCTTGAGATTTTTCCATTTTTCACAGATTCACAACCCACTCTCTGGAATTCAATTGACATTGTAGCCTAAAACAAGAATGGACTATAACGTGGATGTTTATCAAAAGACATAAAACACTTACCCATGAAATGGTCTATAAAAAGTTGACATGTGCATCAATCCATGTAAATATGTTTCTTTATCACAAAAAGGTGTAAACAGGTTCTAAGGTAAATAAGCAAGATCGTCATATCTTGTTTTAAAATTTGCATATTTCTCACATATTTTTTATCTAAACACATATGTAACATGCAAACATCTTATCCCAATCCTCTCCAATATAGTTAATTAAAGGTGTGAGGACTCTTTGGCTTTTCCAAAATATCATATCAAATTTCTTAATTACTAAAACCATTGTGAATATATCAAATTTCTTAATTACTAAAGCCATTGTGAATTTTAATGTTTGCCTTTAATCTTTCAGATGAGGATAGGTTATTTATTGATTAAGTAATAGAAATACAATTATATTGAGCTCCAAGCTCAATAAAAATCAGATTTATATATGATGCACTTCAGAAAAATAAAATTTATGTATTATACAATTGAATAAATAAATAATTTTGAGTAAATATATCTCTACATCTCCACATACAAACTTGACTACTAAAACCCATGGATTTGGAAACGGATATATGTTGGCATTGAATTCATAAAAAATATTAGCACATTCACTTTTTTTTAGAGTGCAAGTGCTTTCCTTACTGACCCATTACAACTTTTTCAACTACCAACATACAAAACATAAATTCATTGATTACCAAAAATCCTTTCATTTGTAGCCACTACAATTAACAGGTGTACCGAGTTTTTAAAACCTCACTTTTGCATAATACGTAATTATTCAAAGAGGTGGCACGTTACTTCTTTCGTTCTTAATTCGAGATTAAAAATAAAAAATCATGAGCACTTACTCTTCTCAATTTATAATGTACCCATTTATAAACAATTTTTTAATAATAATATTGTGAAACTTGTTATGGTAGGCAAGCGCAGGGTGCTTTTGAGTCTAGAAGGAATTCAAGAATGGTTATTCTCATTGAATCTATGGATATATTCAAATGATTAAGTATAGTTTTATGTTGTTTACCGAGAAATTAATCACGATACTATATTAATTTTAGTTAATTTAATTTTTGGGGAATTTTGTTTTATAATAAAAAATATCTACTCTCATTTATTTTTAGTGGATGATAGACTCAAATCCATCTTTGAAAGGATCAAACTACTTTTGATCCAAATTCAAAATTTACAATTCTTCTATGTGCTTAGCCAAAACAAAAAAGGGTAAACTATATACCAAACCAAACTATACTCCATCCAATTGGACCTTTTCTCCTCAATAGTTAGGGTTCCTTCCTTCCTATTCATGAGCATGCCCCAAAACATACCTTTTGTTTGGTACGTGACAGCCTCGATAGATGATTTAGTACTTGGAATTATTGATGTTTTAATGCCAAACCATGTAGATATCCCTTGCACTTTCATCTTGTGTCACACCCATGCATCTCGCTTCCTGTTTTTATCAATGCACACAAATTGGAAGTCTGAAAGGATATTCTACACAATGAAGTTTATTTTCCCATCATGTGTGATAGACACATGACAGTCCCAACTTATGGAAATTGGTATATAAACTGATCATTGCACACAAATTGGAAGTCTGAAAGGATATTCTACACAATGAAGTTTATTTGCCCATCATGTGTGATAGACACATGAGAGTCCCAACTTATGGAAATTGGTATATAAACTGTTGCCCTCCGCACATTTGGGAAACATTAAAATTCACTTGGTTTCTTTCTCTGTGTATTTTATCTGTGTCTAGATATAAATGGCCTAGCACTCCATAGTGGGAAATTGGGATAACATCTCTAGTTGAAAGAAAATAATAGAAGATTTCCAACCAGATGTTAATTAACTTTAGCTCCAACAAGTTCATGTGGCTTCCACTTGGACTACCACTATGCAAATCTTCATTTCTTAAAGGTAACAAATTCAAGAACTAAGAGATCAAATATAAGCACTAATGTTTTAGATTGAACAAAACAAATTATCACATTAACAAGTTCCTCCCTCATTTGATTGGTCAACATCTCCAATTGATTTCTCTCTTCCACCTTTGGATCTAAATGTCTCTCCAAAATGATAATGTTCTTTAGGTTGGGGCAACACTTTTCTAAATTAATTTCATGTAAATAAAAACATGTAATTTTTTTTTTATATCCCAAAACCCAACAACATGCTTGACATGTAACTACTAGTAAACCTCTGGAGGCTCTCGGGATCTATGACATGTCATCCTCTCCTTAAACTCGATCACAACCAGGGGATTTGAACCTTTTGTCTCTCAGTTTTTACACATTTTATATTATTTTAATCACCAATTAAACTACTCCATTGAAACAAAACATGTAAAATTTTAAAAATCTAAATTGAAAATTTTTTTAAAATAAATCTATATTTTTTTGTGATCTAAACACATATTTAGATTAATACAATATTCTGATTTATTTTTATATACGCTAGCTTTTTTAATGCTAATTAAAACTCTTTATTTGAGACTAAAAACTCTTTATTTGAGACTTCCAAACTATTAGTCCACGTATGCCGAAGAAATCGCCCAACGACCCTAAACCTAATTTAAGTAAAATCCATTGCTTGAAACTTACGGAAATAACAATGACGAATATAAAATAGACAGGGACCTCAACTTCACGTTGAAATCGTCCCTTACCATTTTCACACGTAGAGACTTCTCTGCAGTACATATATTTAAACTTCGAATAATGCTACAGTTTGTATACTATTCTTGATATCGAATTTTCTCCCAATTATAAAAACGCCAAAATCCACTCAACATCATTTTCTAGAAGATGGAGATGCAACAGGTCATCCATGAAAGAGAGATGTGAATCTATTGCGATTCTTTGGAACCACGGAACCCTAATAATTAGGTTCACGAACGTAAGACAAACTTAAAACATTCCAACTAATTTTCAAGTGGAGGAGAACGTGGAAGTAAAGACATGTAAAGACCACAGGTGGGGCCCGCGGGTCCGTCCAAATTCCATCGCTCCGTTGAATTATGATATGAATAACCGCCCATGAATTCTCCATGCAAATGCACTGAATTCTCTACTTGTGGGACCATTTCGCTATAGAAGAACGGTATACTATGAGTTGATAATCACGCAAGTGACGAGCAACACGCTGAAAGAAAAATGTGGGGGCGGAGGGGGCGTTTTCCTCGTGTTATCGCTTTTTCTATTTTTTTGGGCTCTCAGTTTGTTGTTTAAATCCATATAAATTTATTTTAATCATATATTTAATAAGTATTTTTTAAAGCACTGGAAAATTTGAAATAAAATTTGCATTTTAAAATATTTAGTGTTTTTATTTTATAATTAGTGATTAAGTTATATATATAATTGTGTTGTTTAATAATATTAATAATTTAAAATAAAGTTATAATTTAGTTAATTTTTAGGTCTAAGAAAATTAAACTTTGCAATTTTCAAGATCAAATAATTTGCAACGGTGTAATAATTGGCTAAAATCTAATTGAATGCTTATATTCATGGATTTGAAAGTAAAATTTAGCTTTATGTATATCTAATATCCTCATTTACAATACTTAGTTGATGGACCTTTAATGCTAACTCTAAACTTTGTAATGCACAAAAATACTATATGAGAGAACTTTAATAATCAAAACACATTATCTTCAACAAAAATTAAATGATGAATTAAATTTTGTAACTATCACTTCAAAAGAAAAACTCTAACCCTAAAACTCCATATTTTTATGCTAAAAAAATGACCAATATCATTATTACTAAAAAAAACTAAAAAATTAACACCTAAAAAATCAAAAAGTGGTCCTACCAAAAATATTTATTTATTTATTTTTATGCGAATTTATAGTGGTCCAACCAAAACATATTTATTTATTTATTTTTATATTAAATTATAAGTAATTTGAAATTTGAAATTTTAACATGAATCATGATGTACCTTTGCAACCAAAACATAAAAAGCAACCATCAAAAAATGGATAATATGACATTTTTAAAACTATGCTCTAAAAAATCATCACTAATATAAATAAGATCATAAAAAGAACCATATATAATCTTAAAATGTTTTAAATAAAAAGTCAATATTTTAATTTTTTTAATAAAAATCTGTAACACTACAATACAAGAGTAAATTTTTCTTTTACCTTAATAATAGTAGAACTTAACATTAATTATTCAAATGCAATAAGGAATTTATAATTTATTTACATATTATAGGAAACGTATTAGTGCTAAGTTATAACTATGCTAACCATAGCACATATCTATGCTAACCATAGCACATAAACATTAACAATGTATCTCTGTTTCATTTTCGAGAATCAACATTCGGCTAACAATAATATTCTATACGGTACAATGGATATTATATGAAATTGGTTATTGGTACTACGGCAATGAATGGCTATTTAGTAGTTTCTTAATCGAGTTAATGTTTTACGCCTAAAAATCTGGCCTGGAAATGAGTGTTGTCGAGAATCACTTGGGCAACTGACGCTTGTCCAAATGGCCTTCTCCACATCGTCCATCTGGCACGATGAACGATCAGCCTGTCGACACCATGTGCTATAGCGTGCTCAGGACTCCAGGAGTTAATGTTGTCTGATACATATCTCGAAATTACCATATGATGGCTGCTTCCCGGGTTTCTATGCCCATTCCTACGGTGGAGATGAGACCGTCCAGATCGACGGTTGAAGTCGATCCAGGTGTGGGTGGTATGACTTGAAAGCCTTTCAATGCGTTTGGAAATTCTTTAGCAGTTCATTGTTAGTGTAATCCTCTGTCGTTCACAGGTCTCTGGCGCTTTTGCATTTTGCACAGGAGACCTCTCCATCAGGCGGTCCATGGTGCGAAATGAACTCTGCCTTCCGTCCTCGGTCATGGTAAGCCACTCACCCAGGTGAATATCACCCTATTTTACAGTTCGTTCTCTTTTTTGTTTAATTTCTTTTCACAGATTTAAATCTTATACTGTTTTCTTTGAATGACCCCTTTGTCTCAGGTGCGGAGTCTCGTTGCCGTGGCCAGCGCTCGATGGAGGACCTGTTCTGCCTTCCATACTCACTCCATGTTCCGAGTAAGAGTTGTATACTCCCGTGGTTTAACAATTGAGGAAAGACCCTGGGTAACGGACTGAGCCGTTGTCCTTCTTGGCAGGCTATCTGAGTTGTGTTTGTGCATGGGAGTCTATCATTGTTTCATGGGTTTTCCTTCCATGAGGAAAATTAACAGTTTTCCCCGTCTCTGTTGCTTTGTAGACTATTTGGGTTTTGCGCCAAGCAGACCAGGCGGAAACCCTAGTTGGGTTGCGTTTAATACCTGTCCTTTACTGTATAATTTGTTTCATATTCGAGGATTATCAGTTATTATTGTTAATCGAACTTTGGCTGGATAATGTACTGTGAGTTTCTCCATAGAATCGTTTTACGGTTCAGTGTTTTAAAAATTGCTGGTTTATCATGGACAGACTCTCACCTGAGTTCGAAGTTTCTATTGTTTGCTGTGTACACTGGATACGCTTGTCTCTTCGGAGGTTTTTTCCTGTAAATTTTAATTAAAAGAAACATATCTCTATGTTTTTGGTTTACTGTTACTATTTCCTGCTTGGAGAATACGGAATGCCGGCTTCGACTTCGAAAGCCCTTGCTGGCTGCCCGATAATGCTCACACAGGCTACGGCCTTTTCTTTTACAGGCTCGTTCTTGATTTGTTTGGAATGTCTGTTATCATTTATTTATGTTTATGATGTGGGCGCTGCCCTTCCTTTGTTCTTCAAGCACTGAAGTGTTTTTCGTTACCGATTTATTCATTCTTGAACCACACTGTTAAGATGATGATCCTGTGATCTTAGATTGGTTGTTTGGTCTAGAGAGTACATGTATTGACTCAGTTTTTGACCTATTACAGTTTTTCTTTATTTCCTCAGTAGCATTCTTGGGATCTTTGTATGAAAATATTTATATTGTTTTCAATTTATCTGCGTAGGCTGAAATAAATATACACAGTATTATGTTTTCCATTTAACTGTCACTTATGCTACAGGGATTGTTCCAGTATGGAAATCTATGATCTTTAATTAAAATCTAGTTTAATCTTTTCTTCCTTCTGCCAGTTGCACATAAATTTGTTCTTAAAAGTCGTCAATGAGTTTACATTTTCCATCTCTACCAATGCCTGCATGATTACAGAAATTCTTCCAATGCCATACACAGTTTAAGTCTGTCATAGACCTTAATTAATTTCACAGTATATATATAAATCCTTAATAACTATTAAGTTTCTTAGTAGTCCATACCTGAACAGAGGCAAACCTCTTTATTGCGCTTGCCAACCACCCGACCTTAGGAAAATCCTCCTCGATCTTCCACCCCCAAGCACTTCTGCAGATCCTCACTGTCTGCAACTCTCTGGCTATACCAGAGTCACGCTATCTGGTCCTTACCAGACGTAGTGGTTCAGGAAGCTTCCGCCTTCCAAACACATGCCATCTGATCTTTACCAGACATAGCATTTTCTCTTTCCAAAGAGCAACTCTCTTTTTTTTCTTTCTGCCATCTAATCTCTACCAGACTTGGCATAACCTTTTCCCCCTTTTCCTATGGGGTCTCAACTGTCTCATGAAGGTAGTTAGGTTTTCTTTTTCCAACTACCTCAATAGCTACTAACAACAATTAATCAACATACTTAATTAAACAGTAGTAGCAACAATTAATTAGCATAATTAATTAATAGCAGTAGCAACATAGTTATTTTAATTTCACCAAACATAACCTTAGTCAATCAGTTAAATTTTACTGCCTTACTTAAAACATTATTGATTTACTAGGGGCATTACAAAATCAAATTAAACATTAAAAAAAAAAAATTACTTTTCCTCCCTAAAAAATACAAAAATAAATTAATTCATTTTTAAACAACTTAAAATAAAAAATTTAAACTAAAACAATAATTAAAAAAAAAAAATCACATTAGTAAATGTGATTGATATAAGATTAATATCATTTTCGTACATTGATTGGCATATATAAGGAGGAAAATGTTGTCAATCTGCCTATATCAACCACATTTACTAATATAGTCGTACATTGGCATATATAAGGAGGAAAATGTTGTCAATCAGGGTATATCAACCACATTTACTAATATAGTCGTACATTGATTGACATATACAAGAAGGAAAATGTTGTCAATCGACTTATATCAACCACATTTACTAATATAGTCATGCTAGTTGAGGGATATGTGTGAGGTGGATTTCATATATCAACCACATTTACACATTTACTAATATAGTTGTGCTAGTTAACGATCCACATGTGTGAGGTGGATCTGGTGACCATGGCCATGAGGTGGATTTAGTGGCCACAGTCGACAAGTGTGAGGTGGATTTGGTGACCATGGTGAACAATGGTTGAAAAGGGTTGATGAGTTGATCATAGCTAAGGTCGACATGTGTGACACATTTACTAATATAGTTGTGCTAGTTGACGATCCACATGTGTGAGGTGGATTTGGTGACCATGGCCATGAGGTGGATTTAGTGGCCATAGCCGACAAGTGTGAGGTGGATTTGGTGACCATGGTGAACCATGGTTGAAAAGGGTTGATGAGTTTATCATAGCTAAGGTCGACATGTGTGAGGTGGATTGGTGACCACGGCTGACATGTGTGAGGTGGATTTGGTGACCATCGTGAACCATGGTTGAAAAGGGTTGATGAGTTGGTTAGGACATGTGTGAGGTGGATTTGGTGACCAAGGTGAACCATGGTTGAAAAGGGTTGATGAGTTGATCATAGCTAACCAGGTTGATTGGTGTTGAAGACAATTACATTAATGTTGACCACATTTACATTGTTAGCTTAATATTGACCAAGGTTAACCATTGACAATGGTTGATGTTACATTAACTTCAAAGACCATTGTTACATTAATGTTACAAAAATGGTTGCATTAATGGTTGAAGTGGGTTGATGGGGTTGACCATGGTTAATAAGGTTGACTATTGTTGGTCAAGTTAGAGCATGGTTGACCTTAGTTGACCATGATTAATAATGATTACCATGGTTGACCAAGGATTAAGACAAAGACTATGGTTGACCTTTGTTTACCATTATTGACCATGGTTAACCATTGCTACATGGTTATAGTAATGTTACATTAATGTTGACCATGGTTGATCTTACATTAATGTTAATGGTAATGTTACATCAATGTTACAAAATTAGTTACATTAATCATTGAGTGGGTTGAGGAGGTTGACCATGGTTGAAGAGGATTGACCATATGATTTACAATGATTGTCATGGTTGACCTTAGTTGACCATGATTGACAATGATTACCCAGGTTGACTTCAATTGAACATGATTGAAAACGATTACCATGGTTGACCAACCATTAAGGGGAAGATTATGGTTGACTTTGGTTTACTAAAATTGAACGTTGTTGGTGAAGTTGACTAAGAATGAAAATTGTTGATTGTGGATTAACATGGTTGAATTAGTTTGACCATAGTCAATAATAAATAAAGCAATGTATTTATGTTACATTAATCTAACAATGTAACATTAACATTAAAACACTACTACATAGAGAAATATAACATTGTGATAATAACATTGTGATATTCCTAGTTGACCATGATTGACAATGATTACCAAGCTTCACCTTAGTTGAACATGATTGAAAACTATTACCATGGTTGACCAAGGATTAAGGGGAAGATTATGGTTGACTTTGGTTTATTACAATTGAATGTTGTTGGTGAAGTTGACTAAGAATGAAAATTGTTGACTATGGATTAACATGGTATGCTTCACTTGAATTTTATTGACAAAATAATAAAATAAACAAAATAATTCTTTATTGACAAAATAATAAAATAAACAAAATAATTCTTCATCACGGCGAGACTTCATTTCCACAACTATTGCTAGTTGGGGATAGTACAAGATTTAAACCCAAGACTTCAAGTTTGGTGAGACTTCATTTCCATGGCCATTGCCAATTAAGCTACCCAAATAATTTTTTTCTTTTTAAAAATTTAATAAACTAATAATAAATTGAATAATCATTAATTATCATCTTATCCTAAATAAACAATTTGCATTATAAATAACTAGATATGAAAAATAAGCATTTTTGACCAAAGAGTGATGGTGTTTTTTATATTGATTATAAATTTTGAAAATATATAAAAACAAAGTTTATGGTTTTACTACTCATTTCATTTCTCAGCATTAAATATATAAGCCAAATAAGTTTAAAAGGGAATGAAAAATTTAGCCTATCGAGTGCCATTTAATTGGCTCTTTTTGTTATGGAGTAATGTGTAAAGCATGAGGTTCAAAGTTCAAATCCTAGTGAGTTAAAAAAAAAAAATTGAAATCATTTTATCAAAAGTATTTAAACATTTTACAATTTAATATAAAAAATTGGAATGTATATTTAATAATATTTAAAATTAATTTATTTTAAATTTAATAGAAAAACTATTTAAATTTATTTTTAAATTTAAAGTTTATTACTTTTTTGTTTACTAATTTATGTGAATTTCTAGATGAATGTACCATTAATCTATGGCTTAAGTAGTACCTATTCAGGGACATTTAAGTGGTCAAAATCACTCAAAAGTTGGCCTTACCAACCATTAGCATGGCCAGATTTTTATGGAATGATACAGAGAACCTTACCATCTATTGTTTTTAGAGGTGGGAAAATCTATCATAACTCAAGTGTCAAACCAACATACAACTATCTTTAACTGCTATATCCGCTAATGCACGGCTAACTCATCATCCTTATTTAAAGAAAACCATAACCCGTTGGTGATCTATAAGGGGCAAACTTTCACTCCTGAAAGATGTCTCTGGGTCTTCAATCGTTAACCTATTTCCTTAAATCCTTCAGCCATTAACCTATTTCCTTAACTCCAAATAAAATAAACCCTTAACCAAACATAAACCTTACCATTTATTTTACACTTTACTACTATTTATTATATATTTAAAAACATTTTTTTATTATTTAATTTCATAACCTATAATATTTTATATTAAATAATAAAAAATAATTAGTTTTACTACTATTTATTATATATTTAAAAACATTTTTATTATTATTTAATTTCATAACCTATAATATTTTATATTAAATAATAAAAAATAATTACTTTTAAATATCTCAATATATGATTTATTGTGATTAGTATTAGTTCATACGCGTCTCAACCATCTTGACACCGACTTCCGAATTGCTGCAAGGACAACAGTTAATCGTATTAATTATTTCAACAATTTCAGCGCGCATTACAAACCAATTGTTACAGACATCGCTGTTAAATCGTATTAAATATATTAATGATCTTAACATACGAGTTATAACTGCAGAAATTTCTGCTCATTGTAATTAATTATTTATCCAAATCGAATTTAACTGAAGCCGTAGTTTGTCTATTTAAGTCAGAGAAAATTGAGCGATCTATCGTCATGCTATGGGTTTCCTGTCCTTTCTTTCCCCTCGGTCAAGGATGCTTTCTCCTGGTGGTCCTCTCAGCGCCCCTTCTGGCATGCCATCTTCCTCCTCACGCTCTGCCATGTTTGGAAATGGCGATGTTGCTGTGTTTTTCAGGATTATCTTCCACCTCCCGAGACCATCATCTCCTTAATTACCGGCTCTCTGCCACCGGTTTAGATCTCATCTCTCTTCGGCTTCATTCTACTGGCGGCCTTCCTCTGGCGGCACTACATCCTCTAGCTTCCATTATCATCGGCTTTCCGGCACTGTGCACAACATATCAGTGATTTCTTGTATATATGAATTTTGAACATAGTTTCCCACTTTGGTCGGCAGATGGTCAAGGATATGTATGTGAATGTTATGTGATTTTTTGTATCTATGGTTTCTGAACACATTTCTCCTATTTTGGTATTCCTCAATAGATCGACTATGAAGGACCCGATATGTGATCGATGGAACAATCCGATCCATTCTACCATGTAATCAACAGAACAGTTTATATGATCTCAATATAACAAATATAGATTTTTCTTCTGGAAAAAAAAAGAACTCTAGATAAGTTGAGTGTCTCAAAGACTTTTTAGTCCATTAAATATATACATGCAATCAAAAATTTAATTTAAACCAAATTATTAATAATAATAATTTTTAAAAATTAAAAAAATTCCACAAAGACAATTGCTTGACTGAAAACCTAATTCATTACCTAATTTTGATGAATTGTATTGACTTAAGAGGAAGGGAATTCCGTTTTTTGCCTTTGAAAATACCTCGCACCTGTACTTTTACTTATCTTGAAAATGCAAGTAAAATTGAAGTTTGTAACTGACGTCGATAGAAGTTTGATTTAAAGGACAAAAATATGAGATGTCAAGTATGTAAATTAGATTTTCAAGAAAATGGCCAAAAGCAAGGTCAGTTATCGAAAGTATTTTTATTGAGGAGAAATGCCAAAAACAAGTTCAGTTATCAAAAGTTTTTTATGGAGGAGAAATGGCCAAAAGCAAGGTCAGTTATCAAAAAAAATTATCGGGGAGATAAATTGGTTTGGAGGGTTAAAAATGGTAAAAGAAAATATTAAAAAAATATATAGTTTTAGAGTTGTGGTGTTTGGAATTTGTTTGCAAATAGTCTTACTCGTGTTTTTCAAAAAAAGTGTTTGAATATTGTTTTTTAGGTGAAAATGAATTTATTATGATAAAAAAATTTTAGAACCTAAAATATTGAAGTTTCACAACTATAACCAAAATTCTTGTCACTCTTATCAAAATCTTGAAAAAAAATCTATTATTTTCCAAACAAATTTAAAAGCCAATTAAACTACGGCTTATCAAAGTTCCACCGAATTTGGTAAAGGTGAACGGAAAATAATGACTATATTGTGATAGTCGTTGTTCCTACAAATGCATTTCTACATTGCAAACATCTCCATATTGATCGGCGGTCATCGCCCATGAAGTAAGCAACACAATAAACACCACCGATCAAGAAGTACTGGGCAATGGAGCAACAAATGGAATGATGAACATATGGCATACCGCTTACACCAAGGGAAACCTTAACATATCCGGTGATGATATAAAGATTGATCATTTATTTTCGATTTTATAAAGTTACATTGCATAAAGCGATGGGACTATTTACACCTTCTGATCATCAAAGTTAAACATATATCCACTGGCATTCACAGCAAGTCTCACTCTCACAGTTTGAAAGTGGTTTTAATATGGTAACCTCGTTTCAATTAGAATTTTAATAACCGAAATAATTTGAAATTAGAAAATCTTAGCATGAGAAAAAACCAAATATGGAAAATTAGCGTTTTTAAGTGATGCCATTTTTATATTTATTACAAATTTTGCAAATATATAAAAAATAAAGCGAACTGTTTGACTATGGGAAAGAAATTTTTGAAATCATTGTATTTAAATATTTTACAATTCAATACAAAAGTTGTTGGTTGTATATTTAATAATATTTAAAAATAATTTATTTTTAATTTAATAAAAAAAATAATATAAAGTTTATTATTATTTTTTGGCTAGTTTTATAGAAATTATGGTGTAGATTTGTAACTGTTTATGATTTTTTAATTAACATGAAACATGAAACATGGAAAACTAGGTGCACTCGAGAAGTTGCAAGAAGCTCCAATTTGTATACCATAGTACCAATCTTTTGCAACACCTTGTACGGACCATAATACTTTGGTGATAATTTATTATCCTTCTTAGCTTGCTTGAGGGACATTTGTTTATATGGTTGTAACCGTAGGAATACCCAGTCACATACATCAAAACTTCTTTCGCTGCGATGTTGATGTGCCTATTGTTTCATTCTATTCTGCGCCAACATAAGGTTATCCTTTAAGAGTTGGAGAACTTGTTTTTGATGCTCGATGTGATGTTACAACTGCTTGAGCCTTAGAATTTTCTCTTAAATATGATGTGATGGATGGTGGATGATATCCATAAAGTGCCATAAATGGGGTCATTTTTGTTGCAGTATGGAAGGAAGTGTTATACCACCATTCAACCAAAGGCAACCATTTGACCCATTGTGTCTATTTATCCAATACAAAGAAAAGAAGATATCCTTCCAAACATTTGTTTACTATCTCAGTTTTCCCATCAGATTTAGGATGATAAGATGAACTATGAGTTAACTCAGTACCGAGACAAGAAAATAATTCTGTCAAAAAATTTCCAGTGAAAATGGGATCTCTGTCGCTTACAATAATATTTGGGTTTCATGTAGCTTTTGAATTGTTTCCATAAGTGCAGTAGAAACTATACTGGCTTTAAATGGATGTGACAATGCACAAAAGTGTGCATACTTTGTAAGTCTATCAACTACCACCATGATGACACTCCTTCCTTCGGACTTGGGTAAACCTGTGATAAAATCCATTGAAACCTCCTTCCAACATTGGCTTGGAATGGATAAAGTTTGTAATAGACTAGTGTAATAGAGAAAACTTGTATGACGTGCCATGTGTCACTGTTTCGACCTTAGTACCTAAAACTAATATACATAAAACTACAGGTCTTCCTCTTTCCAAAACTTCTTACGAAATTTCAATCTGATGCTCAAAACAAAAGTTATGACGATTTTCCCCAGGTCACCTGTTTGGAATGTAATTCGGGAGTCTACAAAAACCATAACTTCCTCAGATCATAAATATAGCGAGACAAGCTCTAAAATTTGGACTCAAAGTTCAGAACGATTTCGGCTCAAATGGGTTTTTTTTGTAGCTTCTAAAACGTCGCAAAAAAAAAATTTATAGCGAAAATGCCACGATGACCTGTTTGGAGCAGTGAAACCCTAGAATTCAAAGCTCTGATACCAAATGTTAGGAAACCAACTCACAAAAAGATAGAAAATATAGATCAACTCCTTATAATTCAGCATCTTCGAGGGGGCAACCTCTTTTACATTACACAAATGAACAATTCTTGGATGATACAAATGACTAAACCTCCCTTCTATATATAGGAGTCTAAGGGGTCACAATATAATCAAGCCAGCATAACAATAATAACATGAGGGACAATAGGGGCACAATAATAACGACAAGGGATACAACCACAATAGTAATGGGGGAATCACTAGTATTATAGGGGCCTAACACAACTCTAGCTTTTTCCCTGATTCTTTGGAGACATGGCAATAAACAGAGGCTCCAAAAAACCTAAAGTGCAACACATCTGACTTTCTCCTTTAGAAATCCTCCTCCAGTGTAATCATGCCAAGAATCATATGAGGAATCTGATTCTGAAAATAGGTTGTTGTGTTGCATGCCTTAGCCGACAAATGCAGAGGTAGGCCTTCATCATGTAGGATAGCCCTCGTTGCTCCCATAATTCTACGTTTCTTTATCTCAACCACCCCATTCCTTTGTGGGTTATGGGGTGTTGTCAACTCTCATCGAATGCCTTCTTTTGCACATAACTTTTTAAATTCGCTTGACATGTACTCACGTCCATTATCGCTCCTGACAACCTTCACCTTCTTGTTAATTTCTTTCTCAACCAATGCCTTGAATTCTACGAACTTGGATAATGTCTCGTATTTCTTCTACATGAAGAAGATCTAGCACTTTCGTGAGAAGTCATGAATAAAAATGACAAAATATTTGTTCCTAGTAGTGGAGGTTGTCGAGAGAGTTCCATGCGCATCAAAGTGTATCCTTTCCAAGACTACATGTGATTTGTTGTCCCAATCATGGAATGTGAATTTTGTATACTTCCCCAAAGTACATCCTTTGAATACATCCTGTTGCTCAAGTGCTTCTTTGGGAAGGCATGTGGTTATCTGTTGCATGATCTTTAGGGCACCATGATGCAAATGGCCAAGTATTTTATGCCAAAGTTCACCTACATCGCGACTTTGCACCTTCTTCGCCTTTTTATTAATGAGCCACAATCTTACACATCTAGCTTATACAGGTTCTTCACACGAACCTCGATCTACTTCACCTATCTCATGGCTATGTGTCTCACGAATGTCTTTCCTTTGTTGAAGATCACATCATAACCACGGTCTTCAAAAACTGCAAAAGAGACGAGATTTTTCTTTAGGCCCAGAACGAACATGACATCCTTTAGCCTGAGGGGGGACCCCAACTCCCTCTGAAAGGTTATTGTACCAATATCGGTCACACTATACCTTCCATCATCCCCCATCACAATGTGAATCTACAAATATTTTTTTTCCAAGTCACTAAAAAAGTCTCTACACCCTCTCGTGTGGAACGATGTACCTGAGTCTAAGTACCACACACTCCCCATCACTGTGTTGGTCATGCCTACAATGAGGGTAACTTTAAGCTCAAATTGTGAATCCAAGGCTTCACCTATCACTCCTCATGAGGTTTTCTCGCTTTTCTTTCTTGTGTGGACACTTCATGGCATAGTGCCTGAATTCATGACAATGGAAGCATTTAATTTTGGACAAATATTTCTTCTTTCCCCCTTGATTGTATTCTGGTTTAGATTGAGATTTCTTCCCTTTTCCCCTGTTTTTGTTTCAATCTAATGCAAATTTTTCTTCACCCTCTCCCTTGGATGAATTTTCATCTCTGGTATTTCCCCTTATTTCCTCGTGTACTAAATTAGACCATAAGTGTGGTATTTCTCCCTCTCGTTCACCGAATCTTGATAGTTATTCCAGCTCTTGGGAAGGCCTAGAAGGGATAGGTTTACAAAGTCTTCTCTGGGGACATTAACATCAACCTTGCCAAGTTCATCACAACATTGTGTGAACTTGTTCAGATATTGTAGAATAATGTCATTCTTTTGCATATTGATACTTCAAATTTTATCCTTCAACACCAACTTCCTTTGGTCACTATTATTCTCGAACAATTTATTCAGTACTTTCCACATTGCAAACGAAGTTTCTTTTCCATGGATATTTGAGACAATGTGATCCCATACTCCCTCCAATATTATTCTCCTCGCCTTGGCTACATCTTTCTTCCACTAAGCAAGGTTCTGGGCATCAGAATCCGGTGGTTTTGCAACATTTGTCTTGATGTATTCTATCAATTGATTGTCATCCAATATCACCTCCATGTGATCCTTCCATGCAACAAAATTAGAGGTGCCTTCCAAGGCATACTCTAGCCTTAGTCCATTAAAGGTCATCTTCTCAACTCTACAGAGATCTTGCTACACTGAACTCCAAATTCGAACCTTCTCAGTAACAACTTCAAAATTAATACTCTAATGTGAATCATGCTCTGATACCATGTAGAAATTATGATGTAGATTTACAATTGCTTACAAATTTTTAATCAAAACCAAAAGACACAAACCTACTCTACTACTCTGCGGACATTAATTCACAATTTAGAACAAAAATATCAGACATGCGACAAGAAATCACTCATATGCAAATTTTGTTTTTCCCGGGTAAAGCAAACTACTAAATACCCCAATGTCTACTTGCATTAATCTGATGAATATAGATGTATTGCAAATGCTTTTCTCAACTGAGCACAACCTGCAAGTGCATAACCTATCTCTCTACTCACTCAGAAGCTATGACCCAGACTTAGTCAAATTTTTCCTCTGCTTGAGCACCTATTTCCTTGCGAAATTCCTTGAGAAATTGGGGCCATATAATTTAGGAATTTCTCCAAAATGGATTGTGCAAATCGTCAAGTTGATCATCAGATTGCATGCAACACCTACACACTTTGGAATAATCTACAATTGATGTTACACTGCCTTTGAATCTCCACCTCAACTGTGTAACTCGAATTCTTTGCATGCGCTAGTTATTTTAGGCTGATTGATCGGTTAACTAGATGATCACTGAGTTTCACTAAAGTTCCAATGCACAACTGACCTTCCACTAGTTCCTCCAAGAGTTGGAACTAGTTTAACTGCAAAAAAAAAACTTGATATAACTTACCTTGATTGCTACAAATTAGAAATCACACGTTCTGAATTAAACGCTAACCCCTCCAACTCAAATTTACTGAGTAAACTAGGTGACACAAGCCATTTCACACAAGTTAACTACATCCAATCCGTCCCCTGATGTGGAAATTCAAATTTTATCAATTTAATTAAGGCAAAATCAAATTGAGAATTTGTCACTACATTTTTCAACAAGCTTATGTAAGTTTTTAGATGAGTTGATGTAGACGATCTAGGGATTTACAAATTTCGATCTCTAGATAGCTCAAATCTCATGAGCTTATCGGTTATGGGCCCATTAAACTAGCTTACCTCTCCTTAAATTATAGTAATGAACTCATAAATATCTAAACTATAGTGTTTCATCCTTTGCCTTCTCTTGACTACTCCATATTTCTTCTCGTTGCACCCATGCTTCAACATAACTAGTGTCCAACTTGCTCTGCCCACAATTACTCGGTTCAAGCTCACAGGTACCACTTAAGATTGAGAGTGAGGGCTTTGCTTACTCCCGACTTCCTTATTCCATGGCTAAGCCTGACCACTTTGAGGCCTAACCAAGCCGACTGGACCCCACTCTAGTCGAAGTTTGTTGGTCGCTTTACTCTCCTCCATGACAAGATGACTACTTTGGTGCCTGACCAAACCCCGAGTCAAGGTTAGCTCTTGAGAACTCGATTCAAACTAAAGGCATGATCGACTAAGGTCAAGAAAACTAGGGAGGTTGGGGTTGATAGCGGGACTTTCCCATCTGAAAAAATTGACACTCCTCATTGAAACTTCAATCATGCTTTCATTGCTACACATCTTTCCTTCATACATGCAATAGAATACTCGATGGATTAAACTCATGACCAAGCCTTATTCATTCTGCAATCCCCCATGTTAACATCTATGCATGGTTATCCCACCATACATACACATCTCTATATCATTCTACACTACTCTGTTTGTCACGATTGTGGATTGAAAAGACATATTTCACTCAACACATGTTACACACAAAAGACATGAAATTAAAACACAAATATACAGACTTGCATTAATATCAAGCTAATTAGACAGTAAGGCCTCCATGGGCCTAATTTACATTCGCTAGTCACCTTCACACTATATTCTAGCACCATGGTGAGCCAAATCTCTGTTGTAATGGTCCCTCTTTAACATGCTCGGAGGCTACATGTATATAAGGAAAAAATAATACCATGGATCATTTTAGATAGACAATCCTCTCTATATTTTACTAACAACACACTACGAAATAGTAATTACATAAGAAATTTGTTGGTGGTTACACAATTTGTGAGGAAAATCACAACCCCTCAACCACGTCAGCATGTCCTCAACTTCCTAACGGTTGAAATATCAATTTTGATTTGGGGGGATCAATTCTCCTACATCAAACTTTCGTTCTTGAAATTCTTCATGATCTCCTGATCATGTGCTTCATTGCTACATCTCATTCATCCTCGCATTCGTTTCCTTCTCCACATGTATCCTTGAGATTCTGCTCGAACTCAGCAATGAGTTGCAACCAAGCCTCCACTAACACCTCACCATGCTCTCTCCTATGTTGAATCATTTGGCATCACAAGTTCACCTCATATGGAACCTTCTTAAGCCCCCTCTTCTCCTCTGGTTGTTGCACGCTACTCATTTCTCTCGACAATTGTAACCACAAACGCAGTTGTGGAGTTGCAACAAAAACTTCTACCGAACCACACTTGGAATTTGTTCACCTACGACTTGACGCAGACAACCCAGGGGTCTGTAAATGTTTACCTCCGAATGGCTCAAATCTCATGATCCTATGGGTTATGGGCCCACTAAACTGGCTCTCCTCACCTTAAATCGCAACAAGGAACTTGTAAATCTCCAAACTCTTGTGCTTCATCCTCTACCCTCTCTCGTTGCTTCATATTTCTTCTCAGTGCACCTGCATTTCAGCATAACCGGTGTTCCAAATTGCTCTTCCCACAATTGCCTTGCTTGAGCTCACGAGTTTCACCTAAGGTCAGGAGTTAGGGCTTTGCTTACTCCTCGCTTCCTTTTTCCATGACTGGCCCACCACTGCGAAGCTTGACCAAGCCAACTGGACCCCACCTGAGCCATAGTTGGTTGGTCACTCTACTCTCCTCTGTGACAAAGACAAACTACTTTAAGGCCCTATCAAACCCCGAATTGAGGTCGACTTTCAACTGAAACTTAGATCAAAGTAAAAAACAATAGACTGAGGTCAAGATGAGTAAAGAGATCAAGTTCAACCAACAAAACTTTCTTGTCAAAAAAATTCAAACCTACTGCACATCCTTATTTCATAACCTATAACATTTATATTAAATAATAATAAATAAAAAAATTAATTATTTTAAGAACTTATCTTCTAATTACTTAATTTTGATATTAAATAATAATAAAAAATAAATTAAAAAGTTGTTACCTTTAAATATCTCAATATAAGATTTATTCAACTTTGCTAGCGCAGCTCAACCATTTGACACCGAAATAGTCTATAACGCGACTTTTTGAAAGCCTTTCCGGCGAGTTTTTCCGGTCAAAATCCGGCAGTAATTTATTGGAATCGCAAGTTCTTCCGCCGGATTCCATCACCGGAATCTCCAAAAAATCACATTATAGACAACTCCTTTGACACCGACTTCCTAATTGCGGCCAGGATGACGGTTAATCGTATTAATTATACTAACAACATCAGCGCGCCTTCACTGTTAACGCGTATACCAATTGCTACAGATGTCACTGTTAAATCGTATGCTATCAATTGCTACAGATATCACCGTTAAATCGTATTAAAAATATCAACGCTCTCAGCATCCCAATAACATACGAGTTATAACTGCAGAAATGACTGTTCATTGTAATTAATTATTCATCCAAATCGAAATTAACTGAAGCTGTAGTCGAGTTTATCAGTTAGATGTTTTGGAGACTTCCTCGAAGCAAATTAAAACTCATCCTAAAAATCGTATTGATGTAAGATGAGGACATTCCGTTTGGGCGATTCTTATTTCCAACCTCATAGAAAAGTTATTGCGCTGACATGCGCCCTCAATAGCCTCTTATAACAAGTTGTTTTTTTTTTCTCTAGCCATCACCGCGGGCATGTTATATCTGGCTATCCAGGGCGCTTGTTAAGGTGCAATAACTTTTCTATGAGGTTGGAAATAGGAATAGCCTTAGCCTTTGAAAATCCCTCCATAATTACGAAATTTAAATTTGGAAAAAAATTCGAGAATATATACATTAAAAATACTAATTTTTTTTTGGTCAAAATTTAAAAATATAATGAATAAATATTATATTTAAAATTTTAAAAAATTCACAATTTCCATTTATTTATATTTTTATTTATTTAAAATAATCTAGAAATATTAAAAGACAAAAAAATATCAAATTTATTTGTATTATAAATTGGAAAAATATATAAACCAAATCTAATAATCTAAATAACAAAAACTCAAAACCTACTCCAATAAAATGACAATAAATTTATTCAAGGATTAACTTATGCAGACTAATCGTTAAACAACAGCTAATCCAATAAAATTTCATAACAATAATGCTCATTTTACAATCTTAGTTCGTGTAAAACGAGCATTATTATTATGAAATCATAAAAAAAATTATTAACTTCCAAAAAAAATATAAAATAAGAAATTTATATTTTAACATTTCTACAACTTTTTAAATTTATTTGAATGGTTATTTCCTTCCCTATAGTTTTATAATATAAAACTTACTATTTTTTTAATATAAAACTTTTATTTTATAAATTATTGATTTTTTTTTATTTTTTAATATAAAACTTTTTATTAAATAAAAATTCCGTACCGTCTCAAAAGTTCACGATTAAACGAAAGAATCGTATTCCCGATTTGTTTTGGCCGATATGGCCGAACTTGGTAGTCGTATTGGTAATAGGGTTTTGTTGACTTAGATTTACCTACAAATGTTTAAACATTAACATTTCTGTGAGCTCAAATGTTTAAATCGAAGGTTTATTTGGTGTACATTGTAAATTTATTTTTATGATTTAAATAATGTTACATATTCGTGTGTATTTATTATTAATTTTAATTAAAAATATTATTGAAATGATAATGATATATATTTCTTATATATTAAATTTAAATTTTACATAAAATTGACTCTAAAACATATATCCACTACATTTTATTAATATAATCTTTAATATCGTAGTCTTTAAATATTCAATATCTTAGTCCAACGCCAGTTGGTGAAGCGTTCAAATCATTACGTCGAGAATAGTTTGATGTGCAAGAATATGCCAAGGCTATCCCTCACGTAAATTCTGTTTTATGTTTTTCAATTTCCCTACACCTGATCCACAGGTTTTTTCAATCTGAGGTAAATTAAGAAATGGGCCAATTTTTATGATTTAATTAGAAATATAAAACTCTTAATTTTATTAACTCCTTTCAAAATAAAATAAAATAAAATCTTGGTACCGAGGATTCAACCGGGAGTTTAAGAACTCTGGAGACTCAACTGTACTTTCTTAATTTATAATGTTTTCCATCAATAAAATTTAAATTATCTCCATCAACGGTTGAAATTAAAATTAAAATTAAAATTCATGTGGACAATCATCCACTCAAAATAAATCTCAGTAAAAATTATATTAAATTGTGACCCAAGAATTCTTGTGACCAATCATTCACTCATAATAAATGCGTGCGCTTCACGCCAATTAATTATGCCTAACACAACTGGAAATCACAACGTCCGAATACGAATGACAGAAAGGGGTGCAATTTAACGTAAAAATTCCCCATCGTCTTATATTTTCATATTAGAGTTTCTCGTTCATAATTTTACATTACAAGCTTAACACTTCTCACTTATATCTTAAATTAAAACACATTTTTAATATAATTAAGAGACTTTTTCATATAAAACTTTTAATTTCAATGGTTTTATTTTCTCTATTTAAAATAGATATTAAATGTCATTAATATAAATATGGAAATATTTTATTTATGGGTGTGACTGAAATATTGTTTTGTTATAAATATATGTATTTCAAAATATTAGATCAACTCTATATTAAACATGGAATCAATTACACATCTTTCTTATTGGGTTGTAATATTAATATTGCATAAGTGTCCTGTCAACCTCATAGTGAGCAGTGAAGAAATTACACAACTCCCTTATACTAACAATTAGAAATCAATTCTAACTGAAATTAACCATTTTTAATTTTCAATTATTTTATCTTTCTATATGAAATTAGATTTTTTTTACTTTCAATCATTTTATCTCTATACACTAAAAATTAAAAAATAATTACAAATAAATTACAATTTTTTTTAATTTATTAATATAATTATTATTTTATTATTATTAAAAATAATACTATGGGACAACCTCTCTCCTATAATATTTTTATACTTAAAAATATTTCTCCACACAACAATTATTATAAATAAATAAAATTTATTATTTATATATAACTAAATTATATCTCGTAATAAATCATAAACCATTTTAAATAATATTTAAAACACATTTTATAAAATACATATTTTTTTAATTTTATATTTTAATTAAAAAATATTAATTTTTTTTATTATTATATTTCATAACTCTAAAGTTCAATTAAACTTATCCTTTGATAACCAATAGTTAATAAGGAAAAGCACAATTTCACATATAAGTCAACATGGAAGTCAAAACCTACTCTCTCATATAAATATATTCTTTCTATTTTTGCTGTTGCTTTTAAGAATCCGATTTGCAATATCTTTGGCTTCATTAACGGTCCAGACAGATTTCGTTCTCATAATATCTCTTAAGATTTATCTCATGCTTGTTGTATCACTTTGACTTTCATTTTTCTTTTTCTCCACTTTAAAAAGAATAGAGATTGAAAATAACAACCACAATCTTGCATGTTCTCTCAGCGTTCTTCGGATAATCTACGTCTTTGGTTCAAATGAGTTAATGACCGGCTGCGACTAACATATTTTATCTTTCACCTTTACACATATTTAACGAAGATAAATTCATGAAATACAATTTTATATATATATATATATATATATATATATATATAATTTATTATTAATAATACATTTTTTATGAAGATTTTTTTAGGATAGTAATTCATGTTGGAAATAATAAGAAGCGTGAATCACTATTTCTTATTAAAATTAATAAATAATTAATTTTGAGAGCATTAATAATAAACAAAACATTAACTCAACGCAAAGAAAAGTGTATAAGAGATTTTTTAAGATGAAAATTTTAATGAAAAAAAATCATTGAACACTTTTAATATTGTGAGTACAAAATGCTTCAGCTCTAACTAAAAGGCCATATCTACTTTTATAGATAGACTCCAAGAGAGGCCTACAAATGTGCCAAAATCAAACCACAGTTGTGCCCTAGGAGGGTTGAAAACGTCTGATAATGATGAAACCAGATCTTGGCCTTCACAACTTCTTTGACTTTGCACCACGAATTACCTCAGAAAAATACACAATTGAAGCTTCCTAAAGATATCCAAATGCCCACAAAAGATGTTGAAGAAGAGGCTGAAAATTTTGCAGTACTTCCACGAAATTTTGCCTCAAGAAAATGTTACTGGCATCTGTAAAATATGTTAAAAACCCCAGCGAAATCCAAAAACCAAATAGAAATATAACCTTAAGCCCCAAAAAACAATCTTTATACTTTGAAGATCAATTGCTTCAGTCCTACAACAATGAATGCTTCTTGACTTTGCATTACATATGTGTGCCATTAGGGGCTAAAAATCATCATAAATCAATCTTTTAACACCTCAAAATACCCTTTAAATTTGAGCTCGGTTGGATCTCAGGAGTCTGTTGAATTTGTAGCCCAAAAAATCCTTCAGATTTGACCTTCAAGAGAAGACGAAATGCCTCAGAAAACAGTAAAACTCCTTGCCGAAACCATAACTCAAAATGTAACCATAAACCCAAAGACTTCTTCAAAAATTTGACCTCCTACTCAATATTTTTAGGAGTACTCAAGGGCCGCAGACAACCAGATGTTATTCAAAGCATAATTTCACTTTGGAAGGCTAAAGTGCCTTGTATATATACAAATAGTGGAGGCCATTTGGGAGTTAGGTCGACTTGTATTTTGAGGGAGATTTAAATTTTAAATTTCAAATTCATTGGAGCTAAAAATCCACATGTACGCCTTTGTTTGGATTTGAATTTGAAATTTGAACCCCTCCACAAAATATTTTAGCCAAAAAATATTTGATTTATTTAATTAACAAAAGTTCTTCTTGGCTTCATGATGTGAGCAATGATAAGCTGCCACATCATCTCATTATGGGGACTTTGACCACAAGAAGAAGGCTTCAAACTTAGATTTGGCATATCTCTCAAACCTTGAGGAGCCTCGTGTCATGCTACATACCATTAGAATCATTATGATGAGGACCATCTCATGAAGGTGACCTAAACCCCAAAAATATTAATTTTCCTTGTCATATTTATCATCAAAGGCATGGATTCATATGGCACTACTTAGGTTGACATTAATCACAACCATATTTCAACAATGTATCCCTAAATTGAAAAAGAAACTGAAATCAAATAAGTACACCTCTTATTTTATTACATAGATTTAGATGAATAAATCTTTTTAAATCTAAAAAGATTTCACACAAAGAGCATGTCTATCCATTTCTTCAACAATTTTGTACCATGTCTAATTAAAAATTTGTTTTAATCTTTATGTTTGAAAATATTTATTTTTTATAAATAATTTTATAATTAGTCTTTTTTTATTTATATATTTAATATAAAAAAAACATGAAAAAAATATTATTTATTTATTTTTTAAATATCTCATTTAGGAAAAAAAAACATTTATTAATAATGCAAAGGATGCAAATGTTGTACATAATATTATATAGTTTACTAAGACATTGATTTCAATATGAATCATCACTAATCCAAGGTGTAACCATTTTAACTTATAATTATAAGTTTTAGCTAAATATGATTTCATTTTATTATTTGTAGTCTTTTTATGGTTGTTCTCATTGTGCTATGCATCATACTTTTATTAAAAAATCCAAATTATGTTATACATTAAGTTGCAAAAACATTGACCTAGTGATTAAAGGAATTTGAATCATTTTTTTTTGGAATAAGTTCTATAAAAGGAATTTGAATCATTTTTTTTGGAATAAGTGTTATAAAGATTGAATTCAAAGTGATCAGGTTCCAGCTTGGAGATCGATTTTTATCCTCATCTGCTGGTTTCTCTAGAAGTGGAGAAATGCATGTATTTTCCAGGACTCTATCGCTCCTATTGATTCGGTGCTGGTCTACACAACTGCACTGCTCGCTTTGGAATGATATGTTTCCGGTCCCGCTCATAGCTATGTGGATCTCTTCTTTTTGGTATAATCCTGAAAGGACAGAGTGATTTTGTTTATGATCTGTGACAGCTTTTGGTTTCAATTTCCTTTTCATTTTGGGGACTGATATGTTTCCGGTCTCGCTCATAGCTATGTGGATCTCTTCTTTTTGGTATAATCTTGAAAGGACAGAGTGATTTTGTTTATGATCTGTGACAGCTTTTGGTTTCAGTTTCCTTTTCATTTTGGGCTCAAAGGCAGCGCCTTCTTTGTCATCAGGAACAATATTTTTGGCTGCTCTGTTTATGGCTCCCATGTAAAAAAAAAAAAAAAGATTGAATTCAAAGTACCAATTACTTTTCATCAATTTCCATATTAGTTTTTCACATTGAGAAGCTCTTATTTTAGAAAGTCATAGAACTTTGGATAAAATTACATTGTACATCTCTTTACACTTTAGTTATTTACCTTTTTCAATGATGGTAGAATATATTCTAACTTTTCTTTTTTGACTTCTATTTTTAGATCCTCATTTTCTTGGTCATCAAGCATCCTTGGAAAAATGTTCACGTACTTGAGATTTCAACTATATTGGCTATTTCAAGTGCTTGGAATAGAATTATATGTAAAAATTTCTTACTTTTTCACTCTCCTTGTTTTTTTAATCGTATTAATGTTCTTCATATGTCTTGTAGAATTTATGAAGAATTTAGCATTATCACCCCCCTTAACCAACCAAATTCCCTTCTTCTTCAATCCCTACTTTGTTTCCTCTTGCTCCAACAATTTCCTATTTATCCTTTCTAATAATTTAGGATTTATGATTTCATCTTCTAAAAGTAACTTACCTTATTGTTATCTAGTAGCAACTTGATATAATGTTTTGTGTTCATATCTTCCCTCCAAGTCTATTTAGCTCTTGATATAATGCTTAATGTTTTCTACAAACAGGAACATTATGTTGCATTATGTAATGTACCTCCAAAATTTCACACTAAAAAAATTGTTACTTACACTTTATTAATGTTGGCCATGTTGTTATTGGTAAATGTAGAAAAGTTTGTTATTTAAACAAAGGTTCTATACTTCCAAGATCATTTAGAGGAAATACTTGCCATGTGTATATTCCTAAGTGTGATTTGAGGGTAGAGGCACTCTTACTATCATGATTCATTTTCTTTCTAACTTATAAAAAAATTATGATTATAATTATAGATATTTATATATTTATATATATAAAATGAATTTGAACCATTAACTTTGGGTTCCACAACACTTAAGCAAACATTATCTATCCACGAGATGCATTATTTATGTTGCAATGAAAATATCTTTAGGTATTATGAGAGCACCACATTGTCTTCACCTCGCGACTACTCGAACTTGAGACATGTTTACCACTAATTATACTTATGATTTATATTAACCATTGAACCCTCATATAATATGATACATGAATCACCGTCATAGTCCAAATCTTTTACTATGCCCATCATTATTATTTTTATAACAGTGTGGAAATTATAAATTGAACCTCAAGTAAATTGAACTAGCAACCTTCTGGTCTAAAGTCAAATGTGTTAGCATTCTAACTCCCTCCCCGACTCATACTTGGAATTCTTAATAGGTGGAACTTGGGATACATGTCTGACATGCAACTCAATGCTCTGACCCATACATTTGACGGGGTCACAAATGGATGCCTCAGAGGGAATGTGGCATATGGATGGTGTTGATGGTTCAAACTCCTTACTCATTTGACCAACTACCCTCCAAGACTTTTCATTTGACATTGTGTGTACTCTTTATGGACAAAGAGCTTCTCAACAATGGGTTAGGGTTTGAACACTGCTATTCACTTCCTAATGTGTGTTTTGATAGGGAGTATGGTTTCCCCTTCCACCCTACGACAATACCTCAGGCTGCAGCAATACATAAACATTTTTCACAGTTTATTTGATGAATTTATGTTGTCGAGGGTTTTATAGGTTGATATTTTTCTTATTTTTTTATCAAACATTTGGAAAAGAAATATGACTAATGATTTTCTTTGGGATTCACATGTTTTCTTTTGATGAACCTTAAATAACAAAATTTTGGCTAACAATTTTTTTTCGTACCTCAGGGCTTTCAAAGGATATAACAAAAATACCATGATATCCATCTTTATCATAGATTTATTTAACTTTTGGCTTTGGATATATGTTGCATTCAACTTTTTATTTGTAAGAGGGTTTTTTTTATTATCTTCTTAGAGTTTATATTAAATTTAACACAAAGTTTTTCTTGATGGAATACCTAACAAGGTTTCAATGGGAGGCAACACATGGGCTTCTTACTTGATAACTCATAGGGTTTTGATGAAAGGTGCACATGTTGAATTTAACCCTTGTCAGTTCAATGTCATAACTTTCTATGGACAAGGATCATTTCTACTAGGTATTGTACCACCTTTTCTCTGATGTATTATTCATTTTTCCTTAATTACTTAGTTTTATTTTTGGTTCTTTTTAACTTATTTTTAAATTAAAGGGTTTCATACATGTGAACCCCTTCTATTATGGTTAAATGGTTATAGGTAAGAATGAATGTTGAGTTTCCTAACTATCCATATGCTTCGAACAAGTCATTCAAAGCCACAACTAATTAGAGATCCTCAAGGTAAATTTATTGTCAAATTTCTCAATTTAAGAATTTATTTTATGACTTAGGTATTTAGCGAGGGTACTAACAAAAGTTTCTATATTTTCTATATATCCATAACAACAAAAATTCTTTAAAACTAATTTTTTTTAGAATCATTAATTCAAAAACACCCTGAATAAACTAATTAGCCACAACTAATTAGAGATCCTCAAGGTAAATTTATTGTCAAATTTCTCAATTTAAGAATTTATTTTATGACTTAGGTATTTAGCGAGGGTACTAACAAAAGTTTCTATATTTTCTATATATCCATAACAACAAAAATTCTTTAAAACTAATTTTTTTTAGAATCATTAATTCAAAAACACCCTGAATAAACTTTTTTCAGTGATAAAAAATTAAATATTATATCAAAGATCATTATTGTAATTTTATTTTTTTTATTACAATAAAATATAAAATATCTAACATCAAAAGTATTTACAATTTCCTTTATTATAATAAAATACAAGTTCTTACAAATAATTAATAGCTATTACTTTTAACATTTTAGGTTAACAAAATGATTTTCTTTATTATAATAAAATACAAGTTTTTACAAATAATTAATAACTATTACTTTAACCTTTTAGCTTAACAAAATATTTATTATTATTGTTAACATTCTGATGTCAAGATTTATATTAATACATAGAAAAATAAAAATAAATGATTAATTTTGTGATTATTGGTATGTTAATAGAGAAATAAGATTATAAGAGTTTTCTTTGTCTATATTAATGGAATATAAGATATTTCTCTTCTTTAAATACTAAAGAATATGATAGAGTTTAGAGTTTTGTTGTAACACTGAGTTCTATATATCTCATGATTGGTAGGTTTGTTGTTCTTCATATAGAAAACAAAAATAAATAGAATGAAGATTTAGTTTGATAGAGAGTCCATCTATATGGTGACAGGTGCTTGCTTGAGTGTTCTCCTGGGAAATAGAGAATTTTAAATTAACAGCTTTCTTTGCTAGCATGGAGGCCTTGTTATTGAGTTTCCTCAATTACACTTGCACATCTTCTATACTCACAAGGATTTGGTATTGGGTTTTTCTATCGTTCCACAAGCACGTTTCTCATAATGGTTTGAGCAACCAATACAGGCATATAGTCTATATGTATCTAGTTGCATTCTTTGATATCCTAGTATCAACCTCTTCTTGAACTTCAATATCGCATACAAACATGTGTTCCACCTTTTCTTCCTCCTTAGCCTAATTTATTTCCTTATGAATCTCTAGAGGGGTACTAGTTACAAAAGTTATTATTGAGCACTCAAGTGCTAATTGAGCTCTTGTGGAAGGGGAAGGAAGAGAACCTAAGGGAGAAATAGAGAAAGAACTCGTCTGGTAACCAAGACTTCAAATACCATATAAAAAGAAACACAACATATAATAACAAACATAAAATCAATACCTTTCTTAACTTTATAATAGTTCAAGAAAATCTTAAAAACTACAAAACTTCCTAAAACAATAAAAGATAGTAAAACAATAAGAAAAAGTGATGAACATGTATACCTGCACTCTCATAAAGGAGTTTACAAACACAAACGTGAGAGATTCCTAATAGAAAAAAAAAACTCAATAGAAAAAAAACTCCTCAAAAGAATGGCTATAAATACCATCCAAAAAAATAACACACCATATAATAAACAAAACCAAATAATACTTTTCTTTGAACCTAAACTTACAAAACCACACAATAGCAAATATGGAAAAAAACAATAAATTCAATCTTGTTTAAACTTCCTTAACCACTTCTTCCCATATTAACATCTATCCAAACATTCTCCGCCATAAGTGCCAGGTAGCCACTGCAATCAATATTGAAAATTTAGCATAAAAGCCATCATTAACCCACGGGCATGAGTAATAAGCATAACTAACTACTAAGCGTGCGGAGCTTTAAACCTTCTCTGGCTTTGGCCAATCCTTTCCATGACTTTAAACATACGCAATTCAATTTGACGCATTTTTCACCCAAGTAACCACATCTTATTATTTAGAACATTATACTTTTTGTTTACTTAAAAAAAAAATTAGACACAACTCAACAATGTAGGTGTGTGATCATTGGTTTAGTGGCTTCGTTATACAATTGTATTATCCTTAAAAGAATTAGATTTATGATTTTATAAAGCAGTTGTAACTATTGGTAATTATTATGGAATAAATTAATGGTAAACTATTTATTACCAATGTAATTTTATATTAATTTTAGATTTACTAGAGAATAAGAAAGATTATTTAAAAATATATATAGGGAAAAAATTTACCATTCCAAGGGATTTCATCTTTTCATTAGGATGAATTTACATGGATTTATATTCTCATATATATAATTGATACAAAATTAGTTTATGTCAGCTGAAATATTTTTTTATGATCTAAAATAAAATATATTTTTATTAATATATTTCTTAAAAATTACTTGTCAAACTTATAATAAGTATTAAACAAATTACGTGTTACACATTTTTCATACCAAGATAGTAGAAAATATTTATTAATGAAATATATATATATATATATTTTTTTACTTTCAAATTTTTTTACTTCAAGTGGATATTGAAATATTTTAGTTATTACCAAAATTTGAAAAGGGAAAAAATGTTATCAGTCAACTCCATATTAAGCATTAAAGAAACTATAAGTCTTATTTCTTATGGAAAGAAAAAAGTACTTATTGGAATAAGAATTTTTTTTCTTTAAATTACTTTATCTCTCTTTCTACAGAATGTTGATATGAGATACTTTTAGTGATGGATATTGAAATATTTGAGCAATGACGAAATTACCCCTCCCTTGTACTAAGATATAGAAAGGGTTGTCTCGCAGGGTTGTCTCACATGATGATGATTTATAACTCACAGACTAAAAATGGTTTAAGAAGGTAAGATATTATTTAAAATTTTATTTCTATGCTCAAAAAACATTAAGGGAAGCATTCCAATATCACTATAGTTTTGTTGAGTTAAAAGGCCAAGAAAATTGGTAGTGTGATAAATATTTTAAAATTTAGATTTAATATGCACTTATATGATGGATGTTATAAGAAAAAATAATTTTCATCTTCAAACCTTTCACTGTCACAAATGTGATATTCTTTCATCCCAAGGGATTTTGAAAATTGAAGTCAACTCTTGGTTTCACTATGAAGCTCATAAGAACTTGTTCTTATAATACTAATGCTTATTTTTTCTTTACGTTATTAAATACAAATATTTTATATTTTCTATATTTGGGTAGATATCTTTACATAATACATCTTAATTTTCTTTTTCTCTCTAACTCCTTGTCACACTGAAATTAAAATGAATATAAATTAAGTTATAAAGTGATTTAAAATAAATATAGAGTAATTTCTTAGAATTCTAAATTCGAAATTAAAATGAATACAAACTGTTGGACACCTAATCCTTAATGGGTTAGTGTGGAAGCCGAATAGACCAAAGCAGTCCAAGAGACCTTGGGATGTGAAACCCAACGGTCACAACAACGTACTATAAATGTATATCAGTTGTTAATAAAAATCGTACTGCATGTTTTATCTTTCATATTTTCTTGCTCCCATGTGTGTTTAACATGGTATTAGAGCAGGCGTATTCCTGCCCTGCAAAATTAATTTGAGCCATTTGTTTTATGGCCTCTCTATGCCGTTTATTTTCTGCCTAAAATCCGCTGCTGACTGACATCTCTGACCTCTGTCTGCCATACCGGCGCTCTCTGTACCTGCGCTCTCATTCTCTGCCACTATCTGTGCTCGCTGTCCATAAACGCCCCATTTAAAAGCGCTGCTCCATCTGCGATTTACCATTATTAGCTGTCCTGACTGCCAAGCGTTTCATGATAATTACACTATCATGTTGCAACATAAACCTAATATGCGTTACACCCTCACCTGTCTTTCCAATGCATCTGCGTACATCTTGTTCTAATCAAAGACCATTCAGGTTCTGTTTCCATGTGAACCATTCAGGTTCTGTTTCCATGTGAAAGCGGCTGAACCTATGGGTTGAGGCATGAATCCAAGTGCACGGAGAATCCTTCGAACAACGCTGTGGTTTAACCTGCCTATGGTTTAACGCTAGAGCAGTATACTTTCTGACAACGTTGTGGTTTATTTGATTATGTAACGATTTTTATGTCTAATGAAAGTGGTGTTCTGGACATGGTACGCATATCATTTTCTAGAACAGCGAATATTAAACCATAAACTGCACGCAGAAACGAGGTGTATCGGTTGTAAGCAGCTCGACCGGTATAAGTATTAAAAAAAAAAAATCGAAGTTTTGGGTTCTTTTTCCTGCATTTAGCGCACCAATTTGATTGAAATCTGTGTATTTCTGGCTTGTATGGAAACTCGCCTGTGATTTTATTGTGTTTTTGTCGACTTTTTGAGCGGTCTGGCCCTGAATTGCTCGCTCTGTAATCTTTGGCGGTTTTCTGGAGTCTCGTCGTGGAGAGATTGCAGTGGATCTATGTTTGAATGGTGACGTACTAAGCGTGGCGCAGCGAAAGCGTGGAGATGTGTTGTTCATGCGTGGTATTGAATGGTATCTCTGCGTGGTCATGAATGCGTATTAACGCTGTGGTATTGAATGGTATCAACATTTTATTGAAAGGTATCAACATTTTATGCGAATGGTATTGAATGGTATCTCTGTGTGGTATTGAATGGTACCAACATTTTATGCGAATGGTATCTCTGCGTGGTATTGAATGGTATTAAATGGTAACGCTGTCCCATTGGTAACGTTAAACTTCGCTTAGCTATGTAACGGATACTCTCGTTGCTACCCCATTTGAAGATTGTTTCAGTTTGTCACGGGTTTGTTTTTAATATCATGGATCCACAGAGTTTTTTGTAGATTTCATAATTTCATAGGTTGCGGGGAAATTATAGTGGTGATGAGATGGGACTGAAAGACAATGGTATGCAGCATTCTCTCATGGGTGCGTACCCATAGCATTCAATTCTTCATTCCTTCTATGAAGAGGTCATTTTATTAGAGGCCAGAAGCATCGATAATGGCACATATTTTAGTAAAAAACATGTGTGTTTAAAGAGCATGTATACTTTGCAGATCAATCAAAAATCAAGCCATTAGGGCTTGGCACAATCAGGCTTAAACTGCCTGGTCTTCAAGACTCTCTTCTGGATCATGTTCTATATCTCCCACAGCTCAAGAGAAACTTGTTGTCCTTGGTCCACATCCGCCAGCAAGGTCACTCCATTCATATGTTTGATGGCAAGCTTGAGGTAAGAAAAGCATCTGACCACTCACTTGTCATGAGGGGAATAGAAGAAGAAAGGCTTCTCAAACTGCAAGGAACCTCTGCTCATGCACAACATTTCTCATATATTTCTCATCATGAAGAAGGTACACTTCCATCAAGTTTATTATGGAATGCTAGATTTGGACATTTAAACTATGACAATCTTCGCTTATTGAAGAAAAATGGTGTTGCTGGTTTGCCTACAATTCCTAGGAAACATAAGCAATGTGATGCTTGCATTCTAGGAAAGCATAGCAAACAGTCTTTTCATGATTCACATTCAAGAGCACATAGGAAGCTTGAACTCATTCATTCAGATTTATTTCGTCCAATGCATGTTCCTTCTGCAAATGGAAATAAATATATCATGACATTTATTGATAATTACACCAGAATGTGTTGGGTTTATTTATTGAATAACAAATCTGATGCTTTTCAAACATTCAAGAATTTTCATAAATGGATTGAAAATGATGCACAATCTCATATTGGGTCTATTCGCACTGATAATGGAAAAGAATATACATCAAATGAATTTGAAAACTATCTTCGCCAACATGGGATCAAAAATCAAACAACTGTACCTTATAATCCCCAACAGAATGGTGTAGCAGAAAGAATGAATAGAACAATTTTGAATATGGTACGATCCATGCTTTTCTTCAAAAATGTAAACATAATGTTTTGGGCTAATGCTGTTCTGTGTTGCATATATAAAGAATAGATGTCCATCTAATGCTATAAGAAACAAGACTCCTTATGAATTGTGGTATGGACATGTTCCTTCGGTAAAACATCTCATGATCTTTGGTTCCACCTGTTATGCTTTGATACCAAAGGTACATAGAAACAAACTTGGTGCTAGAAGTCGTAAGTGTATCTTCCTAGGGTATTCAAACACCTCTAAAGCATACCGCCTCTATGATGAAGTAAATAAAAAGTTTCTTGTATCTAGAGATGTCATTTTTCTGGAATCATCCAAATCTGACAATGTTGTTGAGCGGCAACTTGATCGCTTGGATAGATTCGCAAAAACCAAATCATTTCAAGAATTTGATAATCAGATTCCACATCTTGAAGGGGGGGATTCCTATACTAGATCAACATGTGGAATCTTCTTCTGAAGAACAATCTCCCCTGCATGAAACTCCAACAACGGATGATGCTTTAAGTGATGTAATTGATAGAATTGGGAGACTCAATCTTGATTCAGTCCCAACTCAATCAACAGAGCAGCCTGGACCATCTCAGGAAGGTCCCCCAAAGTGGCTGACAAAGACACTTGAAAGTGTTCATCCTAATGAAATTGGAAAAACAGGAACCAGAAATTCAAACCGACAAAATGGAGGTGATGTAGATGACTCTAATTCACCTGTTGATATGGATGTTACTTATGATTGTGAATTGAACTTGTCTACAGATTTTGAACCAACTTCCTTCAAAGAAGCTGCTTCTCATGATGAATGGAAAGAAGTGATGAAAAAGGAGTATGATGCCCTCATAAAGAATGGCACTTGGAAGCTGGTTGATCCTCCATTTGGAACCAAACCAATTGGCTGCAAGTGGGTCTACAAGAACAAGTACAAAGCTGATGGCTCACTTGACAAGCACAAAGCTAGGATTGTGGCAAAAGGCTTTGCACAGAAGGAAGGTGTCGATTATGAGGAAACTTTTGCCCCCACAGCAAAATGGGCCACCATCCGGACACTCTTTGCACTAGCTTCTCAGAACGGTTGGAAAGTCCATCAAATGGATGTAAAAACTGCATTCTTGAATGGAGATCTAAAAGAAAATGTTTTTATGTCCCAGCCTGAAGGATTTGCTGTGAAAGGACATGAACATAAAGTATGCAAACTTGTGAAGTCCTTGTATGGCCTCAAACAAGCACCGCGAGCCTGGTATGAAAAACTAACTGAGCATCTTCTGAAACTCAACTTCAATCATTTTGATCTTGATGATGCAACTTTATTTGTCAAGAAAGTTGGCAAAACAGCTGTGTATCTTGTGGTATATGTAGATGATCTTTTAATGATAGGGAACAATGAAAGCTACATTGCATCCATAAAGAAGGAATTAGGGAAAAGTTTTGAAATGACTGATTTGGGCTATGTTCATTACTATCTTGGCATTGAAGTAACCCAACATCCAAAATCCATATTTCTTTCTCAAAAGAAATACATTGGAGATTTGTTAAACAAATTTGGCATGACAGAATGCAATCCTCTTTCTACTCCAATGGAATAAAACTTAAAGCTCACATCTATTGAAGGAAAGGAATTTAAGGATGCAACAAAGTATAGACAGCTTGTAGGAAGTCTCATCTACCTCACTACTACCAGACCAGACATTTCATTTACTGTTGGAATCCTCTCCAGGTTCATGCAAAAGCCTTGTGAGGGACATTGGTCTGCTGCAAAAAGAGTTCTAAGGTACTTGAAGGGAACTCAAGACCTTGGAATCAAGTATACATAGGTGGACGACTTCAGCTTGATTGGATACTCTGATTCAGACTTCGATGGAGACAAAGAAACTGGGGTATCTACTTCAGGATATGCTATGAGTCTTGGATCAGGAGTTGTCTCCTGGAGATCACGCAAACAATCAGTTCCAGCAGATTCCACAACTGAAGCAGAATACGTGGCAGCAGCTGAAGCGACGAAAGAAATTGTGTGTCTCAGGAAAATTCTTGAAGATTTGCAGGTAAAACAAGTACAATCAGCTCCACTCATGATTGATAACACCTCTGCAATAAAGTTGGCCAAGAATCCAAAGTTCCATGATCGAACAAAGCATATCAATACTAAATATCATCTGATTCGACATCATGTTGAGGTCAAAACAATCCATCTCCGTCATTTTTCCACAAATGAGCAAATTGCAGACATCTTCACCAAAGCACTTGGAGAGGAAAAGCTTGAACGATTCAGAATGATGCTTGGACTCACCAACATCCCTTCAAATTAAGGGGGGGGAATGTTGACACCTAATCTTCATGATTGGGGAATTTGTACAATAGATAAATCAGGAATGTGAACAGTCATCGAAAGATGAACTGAACAATCACTCCTAATGTATAAAGCAATAACATACCTATGGAATAAACATACGAATCAGTTTTTCTTAGATGTTGGGTTAAATTTTTCTTTACATTTTTTATATTGAATATAAAATATATGTCCAAATAAATTAAACAATTTCTCAACTTATTAACTTCCTTTAATTATTTTTACCCATTTAAAATGGTGTATAAAGACTAATTTCAAATTCAAATATTCCAATTTAAAATGATTTATGGTGGCTGGATCAAATCATTTTGCTTGAACCATTTCTTTGGCAGTGTCCTTATATTTAATTATTTAAGTTTGAATCTGTAATTGACTTAATGTGATTTATTATATTGTATTATGTGTTTGTTGTATTATGTTTTATTTTTATTTTTTATTAGAATATTTTTTTGGTTTATTATAACTTTTTTTATGATTGTAAATATATAATTTTCATATAATCTATATATTGTATAATTTTTTATGTAATTTACATAAAAAAATTGAAAGTTGATGATTATTACTTTTGCATCATAATGTTTAGAAGTATTCAATTTATTATTTTCTAAAATTATTTTAATTTATCAATAAAGAATTTGATATATTATTTCAATATTTATTTAAATCAAATTTAGGGACAATTCAATTGGTGATCCTTGTTAATCCTTGTGATTTCAAGTATTTTGTAAATTAAGAGATTCAAGGTTTAAATCCCCAGAAGTAACTTAATTTATATATCAAGTGGGTGTTATACTCCTATACCAACAGGTGTCATATTTCATGATTCACTGGTTGAGCTCTGTAATATGTTCATCGCTTTCCTTGCTGCAAAGAGTTTCCATATTATCAAAAAATCGAAAAATGTAAAAAATGTAAAGTGGGTATGCCCTAAAAGAAAAATCAAAGGGTAAAAAGAATAAAATGGTCAAACAAAAACAGAAAAAAAGAGAAAGAAATGAACCCCAAATAAAGAAAGACCAGGAAAGTGTGTAAGTCCAAAATGCCACTACTCTTTCATTTTCTATAAATAAAGCATTGTTTACAGCTTGTTAAAAATTTATGCCACAATTGATTAATGGACAAATAGCTTAATCTTTGCTAGATCATATTTTAATTTTCTATTTTAGAGATAAAGAATAAAATCTGACCAAACTGTTTAATCTTGGTAGATAAGTAGATAGGTAGAGAAGCAAAGGATCTCAACACTTTAATCTGAGCCCTTGGTGTTAGGTAAACTTGACTCGGGATATAGTCAAAGTTGACTAGGTTAAACAGTGATGGCTTTGGGACACATGGTATTGTGCACCCATAGTATTCTGCCCATGGTATTATATGTAATGGAGCTTATAAAAGGCTAGAAGGACTTCATTGTAATGCAAGACCCGTCGGTGAGCGGTGAAGGCTCACTTGGTCGGATTGGCCAGGGTTTTGGCCAAGGATAATGAAATTTCATTATGGTTGGGTTTTCCTGGACAAACATGTGTGTTTATGTCTTTATGGTTGTTGCTGGTTATTTTTATATTTATTCCTTTCAGTAATTATTTATGTTATGCAGTAAATTTCTCTCTATTACTAACACCTGCGAGTTTTGGTGTAACGGCAATCATGAATGGCCAAATAGCTTAATCTTGGCTAGTTCATGTTTGAATTTCCTGTTTAAAGATAGAGAATAAAATCTGACCAAACTGTTTAATCTTGGCAGATAAGTAGATAGGTAGAGAAACAAAGGAGCTCAACACTTTAATCTGAGACCTTGGAAGTAATAAGTGCAGACTTAGATAGGCTTACCATGCAAAGAAAAGAAAAGTTGATGAGGGTTTGTTGGTCCAAATGCTCCCAAAGAAAGAAGGAAAAAAATGCTAGGACTAAAGTA